>CAWUFW010011596.1:0-602083 GCA_963921515.1 Calotriton arnoldi | reverse complement strand
TGTGATGTCTCTGACCTGAACTGCTAATTCCAGGACCGGATTCAGGCTATCAGCCTTCATCAGCCAGGATAGCTTGACTCCAGTGGCGTAGTGAGCACGGGACCCACGTCTGGGCATACCCTTCCCACTTAGGGGCGAAATGCAAAACACACAAGATGATGGACGGAATGCTGCACATTGGCAAACATTCACACCCAGTCACAGATCTGGGTTTAATCCATCGTTATTTTGCTTCACCATGCCACCCCAGTTCAGACATGGCCATATGCAAATCAGTCTTGACCCTGTGCCTCATGGGAACAGTCCAGACCGAACTGCCAAGCCATGTCTTCCCTGGACCGGAATCAAGCATCCTAGGACCGGTTTCAGGCTATCAGCCTTCATCAGCCAGGATAGCTTGACTCCAGTGGCGTAGTGAGCATGGGACCCACGTCTGGGCATACCCTTCCCACTTAGGGCGAAATGCAAAACACACAAGATGATGTACGGAATGCTGCTCATTGGCAAACATTCACCCCCAGTCACAGATCTGGGTTTAATCCATAGTTATTTTGCTTCACCACGCCACCCCAGTTCAGACATGGCCATATGCAAATCAGTCTTGACCCTGTTCCTCATGGGAACAGTCCAGACCGAACTGCCAAGCCATGTCTTCCCTGGACCGGAATCAAGCATCCTAGGACCGGTTTCAGGCTATCAGCCTTCATCAGCCAGGGTAGCTTGACTCCAGTGGCGTAGTGAGCACGGGACCCACGTCTGGGCATACCCTTCCCACTTAGGGCGAAATGCAAAACAGACAAGATGATGGACGGAATGCTGCACATTGGCAAACATTCACCCCCAGTCACAGATCTGGGTTTAATCCATCGTTATTTTGCTTCACCACGCCACCCCAGTTCAGACATGGCCATATGCAAATCAGTCTTGACCCTGTACCTCATTGGAACAGTCCAGACCGAACTGCCAAGCCATGTCTTCCCTGGCCCGGAATCAAGCATCCTAGGACCGGTTTCAGGCTATCAGCCTTCATCAGCCAGGATAGCTTGACTCCAGTGGCGTAGTGAGCACGGGACCCACGTCTGGGCATACCCTTCCAGCTTAGGGCGAAATGCAAAACACACAAGATGATGGACGGAATGCTGCACATTGGCAAACATTCACCCCCAGTCACAGATCTGGGTTTAATCCATCGTTTTTTTGCTTCACCACTCCACCCCAGTTCAGACATGGCCATATGCAAATGAGTCTTGACCCTGTGCCTCATGGGAACAGTCCAGACCGAACTGCCAAGCCATGTCTTCCCTGAACCGGAATCAAGCATCCTAGGACCGGTTTCAGGCTATCAGCCTTCATCAGCCAGGATAGCTTGACTCCAGTGGCGTAGTGAGCACGGGACCCACGTCTGGGCATACCCTTCCCACTTAGGGCGAAATGCAAAACACACAAGATGATGGACGGAATGCTGCACATTGGCAAACATTCACCCCCAGTCACAGATCTGGGTTTAATCCATCGTTATTTTGCTTCACCACGCCACCCCAGTTCAGACATGGCCATATGCAAATCAGTCCTGACCCTGTGCCTCATGGGAACAGTCCAGACCGAACTGCCAAGCCATGTCTTCCCTGGACCGGAATCAAGCATCCTAGGACCGGTTTCAGGCTATCAGCCTTCATCAGCCAGGATAGCTTGACTCCAGTGGCGTAGTGAGCACGGGACCCACGTCTGGGCATACCCTTCCCACTTAGGGCGAAATGCAAAACACACAAGATGATGGACGGAATGCTGCACATTGGCAAACATTCACCCCCAGTCACAGATCTGGGTTTAATCCATCGTTATTTTGCTTCACCACGCCACCCCAGTTCAGACATGGCCATATGCAAATCAGTCTTGACCCTGTGCCTCATGGGAACAGTCCAGACCGAACTGCCAAGCCATGTCTTCCCTGGACCGGAATCAAGCATCCTAGGACCGGTTTCAGGCTATCAGCCTTCATCAGCCAGGATAGCTTGACTCCAGTGGCGTAGTGAGCACGGGACCCACGTCTGGGCATACCCTTCCCACTTAGGGCGAAATGCAAAACACACAAGATGATGGACGGAATGCTGCACATTGGCAAACATTCACCCCCAGTCACAGATCTGGGTTTAATCCATCATTATTTTGCTTCACCACGCCACCCCAGTTCAGACATGGCCATATGCAAATCAGTCTTGACCCTGTGCCTCATGGGAACAGTCCAGACCGAACTGCCAAGCCATGTCTTCCCTGGACTGGAATCAAGCATCCTAGGACCGGTTTCAGGCTATCAGCCTTCATCAGCCAGGATAGCTTGACTCCAGTGGCATAGTGAGCACGGGACCCACGTCTGGGCATACCCTTCACACTTAGGGCGAAATGCAAAACACACAAGATGATGGACGGAATGCTGCACATTGGCAAACATTCACCCCCAGTCACAGATCTGGGTTTAATCCATCGTTATTTTGCTTCACCACGCCACCCCAGTTCAGACGTGGCCATATGCAAATCAGTCTTGACCCTGTGCCTCGTGGGAACAGTCCAGACCGAACTGCCAAGCCATGTCTTCCCTGGACCGGAATCAAGCATCCTAGGACCGGTTTCAGGCTATCAGCCTTCATCAGCCAGGATAGCTTGACTCCAGTGGCGTAGTGAGCACGGGACCCACGTCTGGGCATACCCTTCCCACTTAGGGCGAAATGCAAAACACACAAGATGATGGACAGAATGCTGCACATTGGCAAACATTCACCCCCAGTCACAGATCTGGGTTTAATCCATCGTTATTTTGCTTCACCATGCCACCCCAGTTCAGACATGGCCATATGCAAATCAGTCTTGACCCTGTGCCTCATGGGAACAGTCCAGACTGAACTGCCAAGCCATGTCTTCCCTGGACCGGAATCAAGCATCCTAGGACCGGTTTCAGGCTATCAGCCTTCATCAGCCAGGATAGCTTGACTCCAGTGGCGTAGTGAGCACGGGACCCACGTCTGGGCATGCCCTTCCCACTTAGGGCGAAATGCAAAACACACAAGATGATGGACGGAATGCTGCACATTGGCAAACATTCACCCCCAGTCACAGATCTGGGTTTAATCCATCGTTATTTTGCTTCACCACGCCACCCCAGTTCAGACATGGCCATATGCAAATCAGTCATGACCCTGTGCCTCATGGGAACAGTCCAGACCGAACTGCCAAGCCATGTCTTCCCTGGACCGGAATCAAGCATCCTAGGACCGGTTTCAGGCTATCAGCCTTCATCAGCCAGGATAGCTTGACTCCAGTGGCGTAGTGAGCACAGGACCCACGTCTGGGCATACCCTTCCCACTTAGGGCGAAATGCAAAACACACAAGATGATGGACGGAATGCTGCACATTGGCAAACTTTCACCCCCAGTCACAGATCTGGGTTTAATCCATCGTTATTTTGCTTCACCACGCCACCCCAGTACAGACATGGCCATATGCAAATCAGTCTTGACCCTGTGCCTCATGGGAACAGTCCAGACCGAACTGCCAAGCCATGTCTTCCCTGGACCGGAATCAAGCATCCTAGGACCGGTTTCAGGCTATCAGCCTTCATCAGCCAGGATAGCTTGACTCCAGTGGCGTAGTGAGCACGGGTCTCACGTCTGGGCATACCCTTCCCACTTAGGGCGAAATGCAAAACACACAAGATGATGGACGGAATGCTGCACATTGGCAAACATTCACCCCCAGTCACAGATCTGGGTTTAATCCATCGTTATTTTGCTTCACCATGCCACCCCAGTTCAGACATGGCCATATGCAAATCAGTCTTGACCCTGTGCCTCATGGGAACAGTCCAGACCGAACTGCCAAGCCATGTCTTCCCTGGACCGGAATCAAGCATCCTAGGACCGGTTTCAGGCTATCAGCCTTCATCAGCCAGGATAGCTTGACTCCAGTGGCGTAGTGAGCACGGGACCCACGTCTGGGCATACCCTTCCCACTTAGGGCGAAAGGCAAAACACACAAGATGATGGACAGAATGCTGCACATTGGCAAACATTCACCCCCAGTCACAGATCTGGGTTTAATCCATCGTTATTTTGCTTCACCACGCCACCCCAGTTCAGACGTGGCCATATGCAAATCAGTCTTGACCCTGTGCCTCGTGGGAACAGTCGCAGACCGAACTGCCAAGCCATGTCTTCCCTGGACCGGAATCAAGCATCCTAGGACCGGTTTCAGGCTATCAGCCTTCATCAGCCAGGATAGCTTGACTCCAGTGGCGTAGTGAGCACGGGACCCACGTCTGGGCATACCCTTCCCACTTAGTGCGAAATGCAAAACACACAAGATGATGGACGGAATGCTGCACATTGGCAAACATTCACCCCCAGTCACAGATCTGGGTTTAATCCATCGTTATTTTGCTTCACCACGCCACCCCAGTTCAGACATGGCCATATGCAAATCAGTCTTGACCCTGTGCCTCATGGGAACAGTCCAGACTGAACTGCCAAGCCATGTCTTCCCTGGACCGGAATCAAGCATCCTAGGACCGGTTTCAGGCTATCAGCCTTCATCAGCCAGGATAGCTTGACTCCAGTGGCATAGTGAGCACGGGACCCACGTCTGGGCATGCCCTTCCCACTTAGGGCGAAATGCAAAACACACAAGATGATGGACGGAATGCTGCACATTGGCAAACATTCACCCCCAGTCACAGATCTGGGTTTAATCCATCGTTATTTTGCTTCACCACGCCACCCCAGTTCAGACATGGCCATATGCAAATCAGTCTTGACCCTGTGCATCATGGGAACAGTCCAGACCGAACTGCCAAGCCATGTCTTCCCTGGACCGGAATCAAGCATCCTAGGACCGGTTTCAGGCTATCAGCCTTCATCAGCCAGGATAGCTTGACTCCAGTGGCGTAGTGAGCACGGGACCCACGTCTGGGCATACCCTTCCCACTTAGGGCGAAATGCAAAACACACAAGATGATGGACGGAATGCTGCACATTGGCAAACATTCACCCCCAGTCACAGATCTGGGTTTAATCCATCGTTATTTTGCTTCACCACGCCACCCCAGTTCAGACATGGCCATATGCAAATCAGTCTTGACCCTGTGCCTCATGGGAACAGTCCAGACCGAACTGCCAAGCCATGTCTTCCCTGGACCGGAATCAAGCATCCTAGGACCGGTTTCAGGCTATCAGCCTTCATCAGCCAGGATAGCTTGACTCCAGTGGCGTAGTGAGCACGGGACCCACGTCTGGGCATACCCTTCCCACTTAGGGCGAAATGCAAAACACACAAGATGATGGACGGAATGCTGCACATTGGCAAACATTCACCCCCAGTCACAGATCTGGGTTTAATCCATCGTTATTTTGCTTCACCACGCCACCCCAGTTCAGACATGGCCATATGCAAATCAGTCTTGACCCTGTGCCTCATGGGAACAGTCCAGACCGAACTGCCAAGCCATGTCTTCCCTGGACCGGAATCAAGCATCCTAGGACCGGTTTCAGGCTATCAGCCTTCATCAGCCAGGATAGCTTGACTCCAGTGGCGTAGTGAGCACGGGACCCACGTCTGGGCATACCCTTCCCACTTAGGGCGAAATGCAAAACACACAAGATGATGGACGAAATGCTGCACATTGGCAAACATTCACCCCCAGTCACAGATCTGGGTTTAATCCATCGTTATTTTGCTTCACCACGCCACCCCAGTTCAGACATGGCCATATGCAAATCAGTCTTGACCCTGTGCCTCATGGGAACAGTCCAGACCGAACTGCCAAGCCATGTCTTCCCTGGACCAGGATCAAGCATCCTAGGACCGGTTTCAGGCTATCAGCCTTCATCAGCCAGGATAGCTTGACTCCAGTGGCGTAGTGAGCACCGGACCCACGTCTGGGCATACCCTTCCCACTTAGGGCGAAAGGCAAAACACACAAGATGATGGACGGAATGCTGCACATTGGCAAACATTCACCCCCAGTCACAGATCTGGGTTTAATCCATCGTTATTATGCTTCACCACGCCACCCCACTTCAGACATGGCCATATGCAAATCAGTCTTGACCCTGTGCCTCATTGGAACAGTCCAGACCGAACTGCCAAGCCATGTCTTCCCTGGACCGGAATCAAGCATCCTAGGACCGGTTTCAGGCTATCAGCCTTCATCAGCCAGGATAGCTTGACTCCAGTGGCGTAGTGAGCACGGGACCCACGTCTGGGCATACCCTTCCCACTTAGGGCGAAATGCAAATCACACAAGATGATGGACGGAATGCTGCACGTGGCAAACATTCACCCCCAGTCACAGATCTGGGTTTAATCCATTGTTATTTTGCTTCACCACGCCACCCCAGTTCAGACATGGCCATATGCAAATCAGTCTTGACCCTGTGCCTCATGGGAACAGTCCAGACCGAACTGCCAAGCCATGTCTTCCTTGGACCGGAATCAAGCATCTTAGGACCGGTTTCAGGCTATCAGCCTTCATCAGCCAGGATAGTTTGACTCCAGTGGCGTTGTGAGCACGGGACCCACGTCTGGGCATACCCTTCCCACTTAGGGCGAAATGCAAAACACACAAGATGATGGACGGAATGCTGCACATTGGCAAACATTCACCCCCAGTCACAGATCTGGGTTTAATCCATCGTTATTTTGCTTCACCACGCCAACCCAGTTCAGACATGGCCATATGCAAATCAGTCTTGACCCTGTGCCTCATGGGAACAGTCCAGACCGAACTGCCAAGCCATGTCTTCCCTGGACCGGAATCAAGCATCCTAGGACCGGTTTCAGGCTATCAGCCTTCATCAGCCAGGATAGCTTGACTCCAGTGGCGTAGTGAGCACGGGACCCATGTCTGGGCATACCCTTCCCACTTAGGGCGAAATGCAAAACACACAAGATGATGGACGGAATGCTGCACATTGGCAAACATTCACCCCCAGTCACAAATCTGGGTTTAATCCATCGTTATTTTGCTTCACCATGCCACCCCAGTTCAGACATGGCCATATGCAAATCAGTCTTGACCCTGTGCCTCGTGGGAACAGTCCAGACCGAACTGCCAAGCCATGTCTTCCCTGGACCGGAATCAAGCATCCTAGGACCGGATTCAGGCTATCAGCCTTCATCAGCCAGGATAGCTTGACTCCAGTGGCGTAGTGAGCACGGGACCCACGTCTGGGCATACCCTTCCCACTTAGGGCGAAATGCAAAACACACAAGATGATGGACGGAATGCTGCACATTGGCAAACATTCACAGCCAGTCACAGATCTGGGTTTAATCCATCGTTATTTTGCTTCACCACGCCACCCCAGTTCAGACATGGTCATATGCAAATCAGTCTTGACCCTGTGCCTCATGGGAACAGTCCAGACCGAACTGCCAAGCCATGTCTTCCCTGGACCGGAATCAAGCATCCTAGGACCGGTTTCAGGCTATCAGCCTTCATCAGCCAGGATAGCTTGACTCCAGTGGCGTAGTGAGCACGGGACCCACGTCTGGGCATACCCTTCCCACTTAGGGCGAAATGCAAAACACACAAGATGATGTACGGAATGCTGCACATTGGCAAACATTCACCGCCAGTCACAGATCTGGGTTTAATCCATCGTTAATTTGCTTCACCACGCCACCCCAGTTCAGACATGGCCATATGCAAATCAGTCTTGACCCTGTGCCTCATGGGAACAGTCCAGACCGAACTGCCAAGCCATGTCTTCCCTGGACCGGAATCAAGCATCCTAGGACCGGTTTCAGGCTATCAGCCTTCATCAGCCAGGATAGCTTGACTCCAGTGGCGTAGTGAGCACGGGACCCACGTCTGGGCATACCCTTCCCACTTAGGGCGAAATGCAAAACACACAAGATGATGGACGGAATGCTGCACATTGGCAAACATTCACCCCCAGTCACAAATCTGGGTTTAATCCATCGTTATTTTGCTTCACCACGCCACCCCAGTTCAGACATGGCCATATGCAAATCAGTCTTGACCCTGTGCCTCATGGGAACAGTCCAGACCGAACTGCCAAGCCATGTCTTCCCTGGACCGGAATCAAGCATCCTAGGACCGGTTTCAGGCTATCAGCCTTCATCAGCCAGGATAGCTTGACTCCAGTGGCGTAGTGAGCACGGGACCCACGTCTGGGCATACCCTTCCCACTTAGGGCGAAATGCAAAACACACAAGATGATGGACGAAATGATGCACATTGGCAAACATTCACCCCCAGTCACAGATCTGGGTTTAATCCATCGTTATTTTGCTTCACCACGCCACCCCAGTTCAGACATGGCCATATGCAAATCAGTCTTGACCCTGTGCCTCATGGGAACAGTCCAGACCGAACTGCCAAGCCATGTCTTCCCTGGACCAGAATCAAGCATCCTGGGACCGGTTTCAGGCTATCAGCCTTCATCAGCCAGGATAGCTTGACTCCAGTGGCGTAGTGAGCACGGGACCCACGTCTGGGCATACCCTTCCCACTTAGGGCGAAATGCAAAACACACAAGATGATGGACGGAATGCTGCACATTGGCAAACATTCACCCCCAGTCACAGATCTGGGTTTATTAATCCATCGTTATTTTGCTTCACCACGCCACCCCAGTTCAGACATGGCCATATGCAAATCAGTCTTGACCCTGTGCCTCATGGGAACAGTCCAGACCGAACTGACAAGCCATGTCTTCCCTGGACAGGAATCAAGCATCCTAGGACCGGTTTCAGGCTATCAGCCTTCATCAGCCAGGATAGCTTGACTCCAGTGGCGTAGTGAGCACGGGACCCACGTCTGGGCATACCCTTCCCACTTAGGGCGAAATGCAAAACACACAAGATGATGGACGGAATGCTGCACATTGGCAAACATTCACCCCCGGTCACAGATCTGGGTTTAATCCATCGTTATTTTGCTTCACCACGCCACCCCAGTTCAGACATGGCCATATGCAAATCAGTCTTGACCCTATGCCTCATGGGAACAGTCCAGACCGAACTGCCAAGCCATGTCTTCCCTGGACCGGAATCAAGCATCCTAGGACCGGTTTCAGGCTATCACCCTTCATCAGCCGGGATAGCTTGACTCCAGTGGCGTAGTGAGCACGGGACCCACGTCTGGGCATACCCTTCCCACTTAGGGCGAAATGCAAAACACACAAGATGATGGACGGAATGCTGCACATTGGCAAACATTCACCCCCAGTCACAAATCTGGGTTTAATCCATCGTTATTTTGCTTCACCATGCCACCCCAGTTCAGACATGGCCATATGCAAATCAGTCTTGACCCTGTGCCTCGTGGGAACAGTCCAGACCGAACTGCCAAGCCATGTCTTCCCTGGACCGGAATCAAGCATCCTAGGACCGGATTCAGGCTATCAGCCTTCATCAGCCAGGATAGCTTGACTCCAGTGGCGTAGTGAGCACGGGACCCACGTCTGGGCATACCCTTCCCACTTAGGGCGAAATGCAAAACACACAAGATGATGTACGGAATGCTGCACATTGGCAAACATTCACCGCCAGTCACAGATCTGGGTTTAATCCATCGTTATTTTGCAACACCACGCCACCCCAGTTCAGACATGGCCATATGCAAATCAGTCTTGACCCTGTGCTTCATGGGAACAGTCCAGACCGAACTGCCAAGCCATGTCTTCCCTGGACCGGAATCAAGCATCCTAGGACCGGTTTCAGGCTATCAGCCTTCATCAGCCAGGATAGCTTGACTCCAGTGGCGTAGTGAGCACGGGACCCACGTCTGGGCATACCCTTCCCACTTAGGGCGAAATGCAAAACACACAAGATGATGGACGGAATGCTGCACATTGGCAAACATTCACCCCCAGTCACAAATCTGGGTTTAATCCATCGTTATTTTGCTTCACCACGCCACCCCAGTTCAGACATGGCCATATGCAAATCAGTCTTGACCCTGTGCCTCATGGGAACAGTCCAGACCGAACTGCCAAGCCATGTCTTCCCTGGACCGGAATCAAGCATCCTAGGACCGGTTTCAGGCTATCAGCCTTCATCAGCCAGGATAGCTTGACTCCAGTGGCGTAGTGAGCACGGGACCCACGTCTGGGCATACCCTTCCCACTTAGGGCGAAATGCAAAACACACAAGATGATGGACGAAATGCTGCACATTGGCAAACATTCACCCCCAGTCACAGATCTGGGTTTAATCCATCGTTATTTTGCTTCACCACGCCACCCCAGTTCAGACATGGCCATATGCAAATCAGTCTTGACCCTGTGCCTCATGGGAACAGTCCAGACCGAACTGCCAAGCCATGTCTTCGCTGGACCAGAATCAAGCATCCTAGGACCGGTTTCAGGCTATCAGCCTTCATCAGCCAGGATAGCTTGACTCCAGTGGCGTAGTGAGCACGGGACCCACGTCTGGGCATACCCTTCCCACTTAGGGCGAAATGCAAAACACACAAGATGATGGACGGAATGCTGCACATTGGCAAACATTCACCCCCAGTCACAGATCTGGGTTTAATCCATCGTTATTTTGCTTCACCACGCCACCCCAGTTCAGACATGGCCATATGCAAATCAGTCTTGACCCTGTGCCTCATGGGAACAGTCCAGACCGAACTGCCAAGCCATGTCTTCCCTGGACCGGAATCAAGCATCCTAGGACCGGTTTCAGGCTATCAGCCTTCATCAGCCAGGATAGCTTGACTCCAGTGGCGTAGTGAGCACGGGACCCACGTCTGGGCATACCCTTCCCACTTAGGGCGAAATGCAAAACACACAAGATGATGGACGGAATGCTGCACATTGGCAAACATTCACCCCCAGTCACAGATCTGGGTTTAATCCATCGTTATTTTGCTTCACCACGCCACCCCAGTTCAGACATGGCCATATGCAAATCAGTCTTGACCCTGTGCCTCATGGGAACAGTCCAGACCGAACTGCCAAGCCATGTCTTCCCTGGACCGGAATCAAGCATCCTAGGACCGGTTTCAGGCTATCACCCTTCATCAGCCAGGATAGCTTGACTCCAGTGGCGTAGTGAGCACGGGACCCACGTCTGGGCATACCCTTCCCACTTAGGGCGAAATGCAAAACACACAAGATGATGGACGGAATGCTGCACATTGGCAAACATTCACCCCCAGTCACAGATCTGGGTTTAATCCATCGTTATTTTGCTTCACCATGCCACCCCAGTTCAGACATGGCCATATGCAAATCAGTCTTGAACCTGTGCCTCATGGGAACAGTCCAGACTGAACTGCCAAGCCATGTCTTCCCTGGACCGGAATCAAGCATCCTAGGACCGGTTTCAGGCTATCAGCCTTCATCAGCCAGGATAGCTTGACTCCAGTGGCGTAGTGAGCACGGGACCAACGTCTGGGCATGCCCTTCCCACTTAGGGCGAAATGCAAAACACACAAGATGATGGACGGAATGCTGCACATTGGCAAACATTCACCCCCAGTCACAGATCTGGGTTTAATCCATCGTTATTTTGCTTCACCACGCCACCCCAGTTCAGACATGGCCATATGCAAATCAGTCTTGACCCTGTGCCTCATGGGAACAGTCCAGACCGAACTGCCAAGCCATGTCTTCCCTGGACCTGAATCAAGCATCCTAGGACCGGTTTCAGGCTATCAGCCTTCATCAGCCAGGATAGCTTGACTCCAGTGGCATAGTGAGCACGGGACACACGTCTGGGCATACCCTTCCCACTTAGGGCGAAATGCAAAACACACAAGATGATGGACGGAATGCTGCACATTGGCAAACTTTCACCCCCAGTCACAGATCTGGGTTTAATCCATCGTTATTTTGCTTCACCACGCCACCCCAGTTCAGACATGGACATATGTAAATCAGTCTTGACCCTGTGCCTCATGGGAACAGTCCAGACCGAACTGCCAAGCCATGTCTTCCCTGGACCGGAATCAAGCATCCTAGGACCGGTTTCAGGCTATCAGCCTTCATCAGCCAGGATAGCTTGACTCCAGTGGCGTAGTGAGCACGGGACCCACGTCTGGGCATACCCTTCCCACTTAGGGCGAAATGCAAAACACACAAGATGATGGACGGAATGCTGCACATTGGCAAACATTCACCCCCAGTCACAGATCTGGGTTTAATCCATCGTTATTTTGCTTCACCACGCCACCCCAGTTCAGACATGGCCATATGCAAATCAGTCTTGACCCTGTGCCACATGGGAACAGTTCAGACCGAACTGCCAAGCCATGTCTTCCCTGGACCGGAATCAAGCATCCTAGGACCGGTTTCAGGCTATCAGCCTTCATCAGCCAGGATAGCTTGACTCCAGTGGCGTAGTGAGCACGGGTCCCACGTCTGGGCATACCCTTCCCACTTAGGGCGAAATGCAAAACACACAAGATGATGGACGGAATGCTGCACATTGGCAAACATTCACCCCCAGTCACAGATCTGGGTTTAATCCATTGTTATTTTGCTTCACCACGCCACCCCAGTTCAGACATGGCCATATGCAAATCAGTCTTGACCCTGTGCCTCATGGGAACAGTCCAGACCGAACTGCCAAGCCATGTCTTCCCTGGACCGGAATCAAGCATCCTAGGACCGGTTTCAGGCTATCAGCCTTCATCAGCCAGGATAGCTTGACTCCAGTGGCGTAGTGAGCACGGGACCCACGTCTGGGCATACCCTTCCCACTTAGGGCGAAATGCAAAACACACAAGATGATGGACGGAATGCTGCACATTGGCAAACATTCACCCCCAGTCACAGATCTGGGTTTAATCCATCGTTATTTTGCTTCACCACGCCACCCCATTTCAGACATGGCCATATGCAAATCAGTCTTGACCCTGTGCCTCATGGGAACAGTCCAGACCGAACTGCCAAGCCATGTCTTCCCTGGACTGGAATCAAGCATCCTAGGACCGGTTTCAGGCTATCAGCCTTCATCAGCCAGGATAGCTTGACTCCAGTGGCGTAGTGAGCACGGGACCCACGTCTGGGCATACCCTTCACACTTAGGGCGAAATGCAAAACACACAAGACGATGGACGGAATGCTGCACATTGGCAAACATTCACCCCCAGTCACAGATCTGGGTTTAATCCATCGTTATTTTGCTTCACCACGCCACCCCAGCTCAGACATGGACATATGCAAATCAGGCTTGACCCTGTGCCTCATGGGAACAGTCCAGCCCGAACTGCCAAGCCATGTCTTCCCTGGACCGGAATCAAGCAGCCTAGGACCGGTTTCAGGCGATCAGCCTTCATCAGCCAGGATAGCTTGACTCCAGTGGTGTAGTGAGCACGGGACCCATGTCTGGGCATACCCTTCCCACTTAGGGCGAAATGCAAAACACAAAAGATGATGGACGGAATGCTGTACATTGGCAAACATTCACCCCCAGTCACAGATCTGGGTTTAATCCATCGTTATTTTGCTTCACCACGCCACCCCAGTTCAGACATGGCCATATGCAAATCAGTCTTGACCCTGTGCCTCATGGGAACAGTCCAGACCGAACTGCCAAGACATGTCTTCCCTGGACCGGAATCAAGCATCCTAGGACCGGTTTCAGGCTATCAGCCTTCATCAGCCAGGATAGCTTGACTCCAGTGGCGTAGTGAGCACGGGACCCACGTCTGGGCATACCCTTCCCACTTAGGGCGAAATGCAAAACACACAAGATGATGGACGGAATGCTGCACATTGGCAAACATTCACCCCCAGTCACAGATCTGGGTTTAATCCATCGTTATTTTGCTTCACCACGCCACCCCAGTTCAGACATGGCCATATGCAAATCAGTCTTGACCCTGTGCCTCATGGGAACAGTCCAGACCGAACTGCCAAGCCATGTCTTCACTGGACCGGAATCAAGCATCCTAGGACCGGTTTCAGGCTATCAGCCTTCATCAGCCAGGATAGCTTGACTCCAGAGGCGTAGTGAGCACGGGACCCACGTCTGGGCATACCCTTCCCACTTAGGGCGAAATGCAAAACACACAAGATGATGGACGGAATGCTGCACATTGGCAAACATTCACCCCCAGTCACAGATCTGGGTTTAATCCATCGTTATTTTGCTTCACCACGCCACCCCAGTTCAGACATGGCCATATGCAAATCAGTCTTGACCCTGTGCCTCATGGGAACAGTCCAGACCGAACTGCCAAGCCATGTCTTCCCTGGACCGGAATCAAGCATCCTAGGACCGGTTTCAGGCTATCAGCCTTCATCAGCCAGGATAGCTTGACTCCAGTGGCGTAGTGAGCACGGGACCCACGTCTGGGCATACCCTTCCCACTTAGGGCGAAATGCAAAACACACAAGATGATGGACGGAATGCTGCACATTGGCAAACATTCACCCCCAGTCACAGATCTGGGTTTAATCCATCGTTATTTTGCTTCACCACGCCACCCCAGTTCAGACATGGCCATATGCAAATCAGGCTTGACCCTGTGCCTCATGGGAACAGTCCAGCCCGAACTGCCAAGCCATGTCTTCCCTGGACCGGAATCAAGCATCCTAGGACCGGTTTCAGGCTATCAGCCTTCATCAGCCAGGATAGCTTGACTCCAGTGGCGTAGTGAGCACGGGACCCACGTCTGGGCATACCCTTCCCACTTAGGGCGAAATGCAAAACACACAAGATGATGGACGGAATGCTGCACATTGGCAAACATTCACCCCCAGTCACAGATCTGGGTTTAATCCATCGTTATTTTGCTTCACCACGCCACCCCAGTTCAGACATGGCCATATGCAAATCAGTCTTGACCCTGTGCCTCATGGGAACAGTCCAGACCGAACTGCCAAGCCATGTCTTCCCTGGACCGGAATCAAGCATCCTAGGACCGGTTTCAGGCTATCAGCCTTCATCAGCCAGGATAGCTTGACTCCAGTGGCGTAGTGAGCACGGGACCCACATCTGGGCATACCCTTCCCACTTAGGGCGAAATGCAAAACACACAAGATGATGGACGGAATGCTGCACATTGGCAAACATTCACCCCCAGTCACAGATCTGGGTTTAATACATCGTTATTTTGCTTCACCACGCCACCCCAGTTCAGACATGGCCATATGCAAATCAGTCTTGACCCTGTGCCTCATGGGAACAGTCCAGACCGAACTGCCAAGCCATGTCTTCCCTGGACCGGAATCAAGCATCCTAGGACCGGTTTCAGGCTATCAGCCTTCATCAGCCAGGATAGCTTGACTCCAGAGGCGTAGTGAGCACGGGACCCACGTCTGGGCATACCCTTCCCACTTAGGGCGAAATGCAAAACACACAAGATGATGGACGGAATGCTGCACATTGGCAAACATTCACCCCCAGTCACAGATCTGGGTTTAATCCATCGTTATTTTGCTTCACCACGCCACCCCAGTTCAGACATGGCCATATGCAAATCAGGCTTGACCCTGTGCCTCATGGGAACAGTCCAGCCCGAACTGCCAAGCCATGTCATCCCTGGACCGGAATCAAGCATCCTAGGACCGGTTTCAGGCTATCAGCCTTCATCAGCCAGGATAGCTTGACTCCAGTGGTGTAGTGAGCACGGGACCCACGTCTGGGCATACCCTTCCCACTTAGGGCGAAATGCAAAACACACAAGATGATGGACGGAATGCTGTACATTGGCAAACATTCACCCCCAGTCACAGATCTGGGTTTAATCCATCGTTATTTTGCTTCACCACGCCACCCCAGTTCAGACATGGCCATATGCAAATCAGGCTTGACCCTGTGCCTCATGGGAACAGTCCAGCCCGAACTGCCAAGCCATGTCATCCCTGGACCGGAATCAAGCATCCTAGGACCGGTTTCAGGCTATCAGCCTTCATCAGCCAGGATAGCTTGACTCCAGTGGTGTAGTGAGCACGGGACCCACGTCTGGGCATACCCTTCCCACTTAGGGCGAAATGCAAAACACACAAGATGATGGACGGAATGCTGCACATTGGCAAACATTCACACCCAGTCACAGATCTGGGTTTAATCCATCGTTATTTTGCTTCACCACGCCACCCCAGTTCAGACATGGCCATATGCAAATCAGTCATGACCCTGTGCCTCATGGGAACAGTCCAGACCGAACTGCCAAGCCATGTCTTCCCTGGACCGGAATCAAGCATCCTAGGACCGGTTTCAGGCTATCAGCCTTCATCAGCAAGGATAGCTTGACTCCAGTGGCATAGTGAGCACGGGACCCACGTCTGGGCATACCCTTCCCACTTAGGGCGAAATGCAAAACACACAAGATGATGGACGGAATGCTGCACATTGGCAAACTTTCACCCCCAGTCACAGATCTGGGTTTAATCCATCGTTATTTTGCTTCACCACGCCACCCCAGTTCAGACATGGCCATATGCAAATCAGTCTTGACCCTGTGCCTCATGGGAACAGTCCAGACCGAACTGCCAAGCCATGTCTTCCCTGGACCGGAATCAAGCATCCTAGGACCGGTTTCAGGCTATCAGCCTTCATCAGCCAGGATAGCTTGACTCCAGTGGCGTAGTGAGCACGGGTCTCACGTCTGGGCATACCCTTCCCACTTAGGGCGAAATGCAAAAC
The DNA here is from genome assembly GCA_963921515.1 of Calotriton arnoldi. Taxonomy (NCBI): domain Eukaryota; kingdom Metazoa; phylum Chordata; class Amphibia; order Caudata; family Salamandridae; genus Calotriton; species Calotriton arnoldi. Next base: position 585,459 of record CAWUFW010011596.1, on the reverse strand, counting down.
ACACAAGATGATGGACGGAATGCTGCACATTGGCAAACATTCACCCCCAGTCACAGATCTGGGTTTAATCCATCGTTATTTTGCTTCACCATGCCACCCCAGTTCAGACATGGCCATATGCAAATCAGTCTTGACCCTGTGCCTCATGGGAACAGTCCAGACCGAACTGCCAAGCCATGTCTTCCCTGGACCGGAATCAAGCATCCTAGGACCGGTTTCAGGCTATCAGCCTTCATCAGCCAGGATAGCTTGACTCCAGAGGCGTAGTGAGCACGGGACCCACGTCTGGGCATACCCTTCCCACTTAGGGCGAAATGCAAAACACACAAGATGATGGACGGAATGCTGCACATTGGCAAACATTCACCCCCAGTCACAGATCTGGGTTTAATCCATCGTTATTTTGCTTCACCACGCCACCCCAGTTCAGACATGGCCATATGCAAATCAGGCTTGACCCTGTGCCTCATGGGAACAGTCCAGCCCGAACTGCCAAGCCATGTCATCCCTGGACCGGAATCAAGCATCCTAGGACCGGTTTCAGGCTATCAGCCTTCATCAGCCAGGATAGCTTGACTCCAGTGGTGTAGTGAGCACGGGACCCACGTCTGGGCATACCCTTCCCACTTAGGGCGAAATGCAAAACACACAAGATGATGGACGGAATGCTGTACATTGGCAAACATTCACCCCCAGTCACAGATCTGGGTTTAATCCATCGTTATTTTGCTTCACCACGCCACCCCAGTTCAGACATGGCCATATGCAAATCAGGCTTGACCCTGTGCCTCATGGGAACAGTCCAGCCCGAACTGCCAAGCCATGTCATCCCTGGACCGGAATCAAGCATCCTAGGACCGGTTTCAGGCTATCAGCCTTCATCAGCCAGGATAGCTTGACTCCAGTGGTGTAGTGAGCACGGGACCCACGTCTGGGCATACCCTTCCCACTTAGGGCGAAATGCAAAACACACAAGATGATGGACGGAATGCTGCACATTGGCAAACATTCACACCCAGTCACAGATCTGGGTTTAATCCATCGTTATTTTGCTTCACCACGCCACCCCAGTTCAGACATGGCCATATGCAAATCAGTCATGACCCTGTGCCTCATGGGAACAGTCCAGACCGAACTGCCAAGCCATGTCTTCCCTGGACCGGAATCAAGCATCCTAGGACCGGTTTCAGGCTATCAGCCTTCATCAGCAAGGATAGCTTGACTCCAGTGGCATAGTGAGCACGGGACCCACGTCTGGGCATACCCTTCCCACTTAGGGCGAAATGCAAAACACACAAGATGATGGACGGAATGCTGCACATTGGCAAACTTTCACCCCCAGTCACAGATCTGGGTTTAATCCATCGTTATTTTGCTTCACCACGCCACCCCAGTTCAGACATGGCCATATGCAAATCAGTCTTGACCCTGTGCCTCATGGGAACAGTCCAGACCGAACTGCCAAGCCATGTCTTCCTGGACCGGAATCAAGCATCCTAGGACCGGTTTCAGGCTATCAGCCTTCATCAGCCAGGATAGCTTGACTCCAGTGGCGTAGTGAGCACGGGTCTCACGTCTGGGCATACCCTTCCCACTTAGGGCGAAATGCAAAACACACAAGATGATGGACGGAATGCTGCACATTGGCAAACATTCACCCCCAGTCACAGATCTGGGTTTAATCCATCGTTATTTTGCTTCACCATGCCACCCCAGTTCAGACATGGCCATATGCAAATCAGTCTTGACCCTGTGCCTCATGGGAACAGTCCAGACCGAACTGCCAAGCCATGTCTTCCCTGGACCGGAATCAAGCATCCTAGGACCGGTTTCAGGCTATCAGCCTTCATCAGCCAGGATAGCTTGACTCCAGTGGCGTAGTGAGCACGGGACCCACGTCTGGGCATACCCTTCCCACTTAGGGCGAAATGCAAAACACACAAGATGATGGACAGAATGCTGCACATTGGCAAACATTCACCCCCAGTCACAGATCTGGGTTTAATCCATCGTTATTTTGCTTCACCACGCCACCCCAGTTCAGACGTGGCCATATGCAAATCAGTCTTGACCCTGTGCCTCGTGGGAACAGTCCAAACCGAACTGCCAAGCCATGTCTTCCCTGGACCGGAATCAAGCATCCTAGGACCGGTTTCAGGCTATCAGCCTTCATCAGCCGGGATAGCTTGACTCCAGTGGCGTAGTGAGCACGGGACCCACGTCTGGGCATACCCTTCCCACTTAGGGCGAAATGCAAAACACACAAGATGATGGACGGAATGCTGCACATTGGCAAACATTCACCCCCAGTCACAGATCTGGGTTTAATCCATCGTTATTTTGCTTCACCACGCCACCCCAGTTCAGACATGGCCATATGCAAATCAGTCTTGACCCTGTGCCTCATGGGAACAGTCCAGACCGAACTGCCAAGCCATGTCTTCCCTGGACCGGAATCAAGCATCCTAGGACCGGTTTCAGGCTATCAGCCTTCATCAGCCAGGATAGCTTGACTCCAGTGGCGTAGTGAGCACGGGACCCACGTCTGGGCATACCCTTCCCACTTAGGGCGAAATGCAAAACACACAAGATGATGGACGGAATGCTGCACATTGGCAAACATTCACCCCCAGTCACAGATCTGGGATTAATCCATCGTTATTTTGCTTCACCACGCCACCCCAGTTTAGACATGGCCATATGCAAATCAGGCTTGACCCTGTGCCTCATGGGAACAGTCCAGACCGAACTGCCAAGCCATGTCTTCCCTTGACCGGAATCAAGCATCCTAGGACCGGTTTCAGGCTATCAGCCTTCATCAGCCAGGATAGCTTGACTCCAGTGGCGTAGTGAGCACGGGACCCACGTCTGGGCATACCCTTCCCACTTAGGGCGAAATGCAAAACACACAAGATGATGGACGGAATGCTGCACATTGGCAAACATTCACCCCCAGTCACAGATCTGGGTTTAATCCATCGTTATTTTGCTTCCCCTCCCACCCCAGTTCAGACATGGCCATATGCAAATCAGTCTTGACTCTGTGCCTCATGGGAACAGTCCAGACCGAACTGCCAAGCCATGTCTTCCCTGGACCGGAATCAAGCATCCTAGGACCGGTTTCAGGCTATCAGCCTTCATCAGCCAGGATAGCTTGACTCCAGTGGCGTAGTGAGCACGGGACCCACGTCTGGGCATACCCTTCCCACTTAGGGCGAAATGCAAAACACACAAGATAATGGACGGAATGCTGCACATTGGCAAACATTCACCCCCAGTCACAGATCTGGGTTTAATCCATCGTTATTTTGCTTCACCACGCCACCCCAGTTCAGACATGGCCATATGCAAATCAGTCTTGACCCTGTGCCTCATGGGAACAGTCCAGACCGAACTGCCAAGCCATGTCTTCCCTGAACTGGAATCAAGCATCCTAGGACCGGTTTCAGGCTATCAGCCTTCATCAGCCAGGATAGCTTGACTCCAGTGGCGTAGTGAGCACGGGACCCACGTCTGGGCATACCCTTCCCACTTAGGGCGAAATGCAAAACACACAAGATGATGGACGGAATGCTGCACATTGGCAAACATTCACCCCCAGTCACAGATCTGGGTTTAATCCATCGTTATTTTGCTTCACCACGCCACCCAAGTGCAGACATGGCCATATGCAAATCAGTCTTGACCCTATGACACATGGGAACAGTCCAGACCGAACTGCCAAGCCATGTCTTCCCTGGACCGGAATCAAGCATCCTAGGACCGGTTTCAGGCTATCAGCCTTCATCAGCCAGGATAGCGTGACTCCAGTGGCGTAGTGAGCACGGGACCCATGTCTGGGCATGCCCTTCCCACTTAGGGCGAAATGCAAAACACACAAGATGATGGACGGAATGCTGCACATTGGCAAACATTCACCCCCAGTCACAGATCTGGGTTTAATCCATCGTTATTTTGCTTCACCACGCCACCCCAGTTCAGACATGGCCATATGCAAATCAGTCTTTACCCTGTGACTCATGGGAACAGTCCAGACCGAACTGCCAAGCCATGTCTTCCCTGGACCGGAATCAAGCATCCTAGGACCGGTTTCAGGCTATCAGCCTTCATCAGCCAGGATAGCTTGACTCCAGTGGCGTAGTGAGCACGGGACCCACGTCTGGGCATACCCTTCCCACTTAGGGCGAAATGCAAAACACACAAGATGTTGGACGGAATGCTGCACATTGGCAAACATTCAACCCCAGTCACAGATCTGGGTTTAATCCATCGTTATTTTGCTTCACCACGCCACCCCAGTTCAGACATGGCCATATGCAAATCAGTCTTGACCCTGTGCCTCATGGGAACAGTCCAGACCGAACTGCCAAGCCATGTATTCCCTGGACTGGAATCAAGCATCCTAGGACCGGTTTCAGGCTATCAGCCTTCATCAGCCAGGATAGCTTGACTCCAGTGGCGTAGTAGCATGGGACCCACGTCTGGGCATACCCTTCCCACTTAGGGCGAAATGCAAAACACACAAGATGATGGACGGAATGCTGCACATTGGCAAACATTCACCCCCAGTTACAGATCTGGGTTTAATCCATCGTTATTTTGCTTCACCACGCCACCCCAGTTCAGACATGGCCATATGCAAATCAGGCTTGACCCTGTGCCTCATGGGAACAGTCCAGCCCGAACTGCCAAGCCATGTCTTCCCTGGACCGGAATCAAGCATCCTAGGACCGGTTTCAGGCTATCAGCCTTCATCAGCCAGGATAGCTTGACTCCAGTGGCGTAGTGAGCACGGGACCCACGTCTGGGCATACCCTTCCCACTTAGGGCGAAATGCAAAACACACAAGATGATGGACAGAATGCTGCACATTGGCAAACATTCACCCCCAGTCACAGATCTGGGTTTAATCCATCGTTATTTTGCTTCACCACGCCACCCCAGTTCAGACGTGGCCATATGCAAATCAGTCTTGACCCTGTGCCTCGTGGGAACAGTCCAGACCGAACTGCCAAGCCATGTCTTCCCTGGACCGGAATCAAGCATCCTAGGACCGGTTTCAGGCTATCAGCCTTCATCAGCCGGGATAGCTTGACTCCAGTGGCGTAGTGAGCACGGGACCCACGTCTGGGCATACTCTTCCCACTTATTGCGAAATGCAAAACACACAAGATGATGGACGGAATGCTGCACATTGGCAAACATTCACCCCCAGTCACAGATCTGGGTTTAATCCATCGTTATTTTGCTTCACCACGCCACCCCAGTTCAGACATGGCCATATGCAAATCAGTCTTGACCCTGTGCCTCATGGGAACAGTCCAGACTGAACTGCCAAGCCATGTCTTCCCTGGACCGGAATCAAGCATCCTAGGACCGGTTTCAGGCTATCAGCCTTCATCAGCCAGGATAGCTTGACTCCATTGGCATAGTGAGCACGGGACCCACGTCTGGGCATGCCCTTCCCACTTAGGGCAAAATGCAAAACACACAAAATGATGGACGGAATGCTGCACATTGGCAAACATTCACCCCCAGTCACAGATCTGGGTTTAATCCATCGTTATTTTGCTTCACCACGCCACCCCAGTTCAGACATGGCCATATGCAAATCAGTCTTGACCCTGTGCCTCATGGGAACAGTCCAGACCGAACTGCCAAGCCATGTCTTCCCTGGACCGGAATCAAGCATCCTAGGACCGGTTTCAGGCTATCAGCCTTCATCAGCCAGGATAGCTTGACTCCAGTGGCGTAGTGAGCACGGGACCCACGTCTGGGCATACCCTTCCCACTTAGGGCGAAATGCAAAACACACAAGATGATGGACGGAATGCTGCACATTGGCAAACATTCACCCCCAGTCACAGATCTGGGTTTAATCCATCGTTATTTTGCTTCACCACGCCACCCCAGTTCAGACATGGCCATATGCAAATCAGTCTTGACCCTGTGCCTCATGGGAACAGTCCAGACCGAACTGCCAAGCCATGTCTTCCCTGGACCGGAATCAAGCATCCTAGGACCGGTTTCAGGCTATCAGCCTTCATCAGCCAGGATAGCTTGACTCCAGTGGCGTAGTGAGCACGGGACCCACGTCTGGGCATACCCTTCCCACTTAGGGCGAAATGCAAAACACACAAGATGATGGACGGAATGCTGCACATTGGCAAACATTCACCCCCAGTCACAGATCTGGGATTAATCCATCGTTATTTTGCTTCACCACGCCACCCCAGTTTAGACATGGCCATATGCAAATCAGGCTTGACCCTGTGCCTCATGGGAACAGTCCAGACCGAACTGCCAAGCCATGTCTTCCCTGGACCGGAATCAAGCATCCTAGGACCGGTTTCAGGCTATCAGCCTTCATCAGCCAGGATAGCTTGACTCCAGTGGCGTAGTGAGCACGGGACCCACGTCTGGGCATACCCTTCCCACTTAGGGGCGAAATGCAAAACACACAAGATGATGGACGGAATGCTGCACATTGGCAAACATTCACCCCCAGTCACAGATCTGGGTTTAATCCATCGTTATTTTGCTTCACCTCCCACCCCAGTTCAGACATGGCCATATGCAAATCAGTCTTGACTCTGTGCCTCATGGGAACAGTCCAGACCGAACTGCCAAGCCATGTCTTCCCTGGACCGGAATCAAGCATCCTAGGACCGGTTTCAGGCTATCAGCCTTCATCAGCCAGGATAGCTTGACTCCAGTGGCGTAGTAGCATGGGACCCACGTCTGGGCATACCCTTCCCACTTAGGGCGAAATGCAAAACACACAAGATGATGGACGGAATGCTGCACATTGGCAAACATTCACCCCCAGTCACAGATCTGGGTTTAATCCATCGTTATTTTGCTTCACCACGCCACCCCAGTTCAGACATGGCCATATGCAAATCAGGCTTGACCCTGTGCCTCATGGGAACAGTCCAGCCCGAACTGCCAAGCCATGTCTTCCCTGGACCGGAATCAAGCATCCTAGGACCGGTTTCAGGCTATCAGCCTTCATCAGCCAGGATAGCTTGACTCCAGTGGCGTAGTGAGCACGGGACCCACGTCTGGGCATACCCTTCCCACTTAGGGCGAAATGCAAAACACACAAGATGATGGACGGAATGCTGCACATTGGCAAACATTCACCCCCAGTCACAGATCTGGGTTTAATCCATCGTTATTTTGCTTCACCACGCCACCCCAGTTCAGACATGGCCATATGCAAATCAGTCTTGACCCTGTGCCTCATGGGAACAGTCCAGACCGAACTGCCAAGCCATGTCTTCCCTGGACCGGAATCAAGCATCCTAGGACCGGTTTCAGGCTATCAGCCTTCATCAGCCAGGATAGCTTGACTCCAGTGGCGTAGTGAGCACGGGACCCACATCTGGGCATACCCTTCCCACTTAGGGCGAAATGCAAAACACACAAGATGATGGACGGAATGCTGCACATTGGCAAACATTCACCCCCAGTCACAGATCTGGGTTTAATCCATCGTTATTTTGCTTCACCACGCCACCCCAGTTCAGACATGGCCATATGCAAATCAGTCTTGACCCTGTGCATCTGATCCAGAAACATTTTACTATAAAAATGTAAACAAAACAGGACAGAAAATTATGTTGACAAATACAAAACAGATTTACTCTGCAGCATTTATTACCCAATTGTCTAGACATGGATTTGAATTTTGGATAGACACAAAATCTGTCTGGGGTTCTAAAGAATGGCAAGTGCATCCCCAGCGCTTCCCAGTGCGACCGTCCATCCCCGAGTGTTGGCAGTCAAAGTCGGATGGCATCCCTGCTCCTGACCGCAGATGCCAGAGGCGAAGGAACAGACTCAGCAAGGCAAAGACATGTAGCTGCGAATTCCCTCCAGAAACCTCCTCTCACAGAAGATCGTCAACACCTGTTGTCCAGGTCCCATGGCAACTACATCATCACTGCCATGTGCAGAACACCTCATTTAGCAAAGAAACGTGGAAGTGTGACCGGAGGGTCTACACCAAGAATTGGGCAACCGCCCAAGTTCAGAAGGGAAAGTCGTGAGTAGCCGGACCAGACGATGAAGAGAACCCGAGCTGCAAAGGGGGTGACAACCAGAGAATGAACTGGCGACCGCCCAGCGGGAGACCGAGAGTAAGCCGGAAAGCCTACGTGAACAGAGTCTCATGCCTCACGTTTCTCAGCTTGTCCATCACGCCACTGTCACCGACGTCCTAGGAGCCCAAGAAGTCCAAGTGCACGGATGTAACTGTCTCCCCAGAGGAAATGGAAGCACCTGACCACCCCCACTCTCGGTGATCGACTCTAGAACGAAGGCCTGCATCCATCATGGTAAGATAAGGTAAGGTAAATAATTTATTTGTACATGGTTAATTAAAACCTTTACATGACAATTAGAGCATTGCTAAAAATTTGCATAAAATTCATTTTATATGACTTTCTAAAATTTTAAAATTTACTTAATATCAGTTTATGGCCATCATTGTAATTAAAGGTTCATGACTTCAGGGCACCGTCTCGGAGATATTCGGTCTGGCTTTTATTAATCCGCAGTCAACGTGCTCTTCTGCCTTTTTGCTACTAGTACCAAAAACTTTGTGACCCGACAATTTAATTTTGTTTTGGTAGGGTTAAAGCACAGTTTGACCGCCTGCCTGCATGTTCGAACACCATGTACTTTAAACGATGGACGTAATAAATTGTACCTCAGGTCCTTTAATTTAGGGCAGATGCAGGTTACATGAATAATATCTTCTTTGCCAGCTTTGCACAAGCAACAATGTTGCGGGGAGTTTTTTCTTTCCCAAGGCGGCAGATGAGGGGCAGCTGGAATTACACCAAGGCGTAATTTTAAAAACTTTTCTTTTGTCTTTAGATTCATTCCAATGTTAAGATACACTTGAGGTTGCAGTATTGTATAGTCGCTGAGTGTAATCCAGCCGTGCGCTCTTTTGGATAATGTCTCCTTGTCCTCAATTGAGGAAATGATACGTGCTGATTGTTTCGCGACTTTTTTAAAAGACAAGAGATCAGTAAGGGTGCCCCAGAGGTCTGACAGTCCCAAGGTTTGGAGTGAGTCAAATAAATAATCTCTGGCAGAGGATTTTCGATGGCAAAGCAGCTCTTCCCATAAATTTGAGTTTAAAGAACCAACCTCAGCGCTGCAAATCTTGTGCCAGGTAGTGACATACACGCTCCGTCTTTCCAGTGTTTGTTTTGACAGACCAAATTCAAGCCGAATTTGCGCTGGAGAAACGTATCTTGGCAGATTGAAGATTGCCCTGTATGAGTTTGCTATCACTATATCCAATAGCGCAGCATCCTTTCCTTGAAGGGGTTCACTCCCATATGTAAGGGTCGGCTGTAGCTTTGCTCGCAGGACCTGGAGCAAGGGGTTAAGCGTTAAGTCGGGAAGCTTGACCTTTAAAGATTTTATCGCCAAACAAGTCACGGTACCCTTCCCTCGCAAGGACTCTAGTTGAGGCTTGAACGAGTTCTTATGGTCCAAGATTACTCCCAGGTATTTATAGGCAGTTACCAAATCCAGCCCTTGTCCATTTAGATGCCAATTGTTTTTCCTTTATTTACGATAATTCACTGTCATGACTTTAGATTTGGCAAAATGTATTTGCAAGCAGTTCCTTTCCGAAAAGTTGTGGGTTACATTCAAGAGATGTTGGAGGCCGATCGTAGTCCGACTGATTAAAACCAGGTCGTCCGCGTACAACAGATTGGACAACGGAGTTTTCCCTAGTTTTGGTGCATGGCAGGGGCAATTATCGAGTTCTCCTGACAGGTCTGCAAGAAAAAGGTTAAATAAAAATGGAGCTAGAACACAGCCCTGTTTTAGCCCTTTTGTTTAGCCCGGTTTGGAGAGATGTGTTCCTGCTCCTAATTTAACCTTGATCCAGGTGTTTGTGTGCAGTAATATCAGTTGGTCTAAGAGTCATTTCGGTATACCCCAGTTTTCCAGTTTCCGCCAGAGTTTATTTCGATCGACGTGATCAAAAGCGGCAGTATAATCAATGAAACACAGGAAAAGGGGAGTTTTGGTCTCTTTTGCTGCATCCATCAGCATGGTCAATGCCATGATGTTTGTACCTGTCCCTTGACCCTGGCAGCAGCCTGTTTGATTAATAGGGAGGATGGAATATTCGGACGCCCATGTTGTTAACTCCTCCAATATGGTTCCTGCAAAATACTTGGCCTCCAAGTCTATGAGGGCAATGAGCCGGTAGTGATTTGGAAGTTTCCTGCTGCCCTGTTTAAAAATTGGGCTTAATACTGATCCAAACCAGGACTCCGGTAGTGTCAATGTGTCCTTTATGTTTTTAAAAACCGGTGTTAGTGCTACACTCCAAAATTCAGCATCTGATTTATATAACATTGGTGGGATGCCGTTTGGACCAGGGGCACCTGTTGGTCTGCCCCTAGCTATTTGCCTCTTGATTTCCGCTGATGTGTAAGTGGAGTGTTCAATCTCAACAGAGGCAGAAGAACTTGAATCTAGCTTTAATTTACCTACACAAGGAGGTGACGTGATTCCTCTTGGGTCTGAGTCTTGAAAAGTTACCATTGTGCCGCAGTTGCTTGTTTTTTCTCTGCAAACTACTTTACTGGGCCCTTTTGTCCCTACTTCATCGAGACGCTCCCCGTTGTCAGCGAATGTGTTGTTAAAATGCTTGAAGAGGTAATTTGTCCATGCTTCCTCCGTTATATTAGAATTTAGGCTAAGATGGTCTGGATTCTTTAATCTTTTGATCATATGCCAAAACCTTGAGCTGTTTTTCCGTTTAACTTCATAGAGGAGCTTGGCCCATAATTCTTCATTTTTTCGCTTCATTTTTTCCCATTTCATCCTTTTTAGCAATTGTTTTGCTTCCCGTAAAACTTTTTGTAAGTCTTAATTTAATGGATCTTTCCTCATCTGTCTCAATGTTCGGTTTATGATCTGCTTTTTGATTTTCATTTCTGGAGTGGGTTGCGTTTTGGTTGATGCTCCCGTTTGATGTGTTAATCTATTTGATGATCCTTTCAATAATTTCTCATCGACAGCTAGGATGAAGTTTTGCCATGCTTCTACCGGTTTTATTGTGAGATTTTCCGCTTGAGTGTAAAGATTTTTGCCTTAAGGCTTATAGTACTGATATTACTGGGATTGCATCGAAGCCACTTTAGATTTGCGGCTACTTTGATATTGATACCTATAAATGGTTCAATCTTAAGAAGTAAGTTGACTTTTATTGTTACTTCTTGAGGCTAGTGGTCGCTGTGTTCGCTGGTCCCAATCTTAAACGCCATTACGGTACCAAGCATATTTAGGGATGTAAATGTATAATCCAAATGAGAAGATTGCTGTTTTGAATGAAACGTTGCGATTGGTGGGTCGTCCTCCGGGAAGCGCCTGTTTAAGGCTCTTAAGTTAAGATGTTCTAGCTGCCGTAATAGGTGATTTGAGCAATTTGTGGATTTCATAATGTTTGGGGAGCCCTGGCTTGGCACTTCCCATGCAGCATTACGTTCTTGGTCAAGGGCATCACCTTCCCCAGAGCTAAAAAGATACATGTTAAAAACGCCTGCTAGAATAATATAATCAGAATCCTCTTCATCCATTATCTTTTTCGTGGCTTCAATCAGTTCTTTGGCAGCTTTCCGTTTCTGTTTGGGATGGATGTAAGCGTTAATTACTATAACTTCTTGACACTGGCTATTTAGCCAGAGTGCGATCTTTACCGCCTGCATGACACTTGGGGGTGTTATTTGAGATGCTATTGCTGAGATCTCTCCTATTGTTACTATGGAGGCCATAATCATTAAGCCCCCTGATCGGCAACCAAAATCGGAACACTTTTTGCCGGGATGCAACAAGATGTATATCCTTGGAGTTCAAAGGCCTTTTCCTCCAGGTCTCTTGCAGCAGTAACAAATCGAATGAGTTTAAATATTGTAAGAACTCCGGATCCTCACTTTTACTAGCTAGACCGTTGATGTTTCAAGTACATATCTTAATTTGTCTGGAGTTGTCCAAGGCATGATTGAGGTTGCTCTCCCTTTGTCATTTTGTATGGTCTGCTATGTTAATGGTGCGCTGAATTTGCCTCCAGTTTTGTGAGGCAGTTGGCCAAATGTGACGTAGGTCCCTTGGGTCTTGTGCAGGTAAAAAGATCTTTGTATCTTGGGAGTATGCTCTTGGGGAGGTACTCCTTGCTCCCTTTAGTACTGAATTGATGTTTTTCCATAAGGGTGTCCCAGTAGGGGGTAAAAAGGTGTCGGATAGGGAGGTAACTTTTCATTTTCAAGTTTTATCCCCCATTGCTTAAACATACTCACTTCTTTCATGATTTTTTAGACTGTCTCTGCGGAGTTCCAGGTTGCTTTGGTTATTTCCGAACATTGCGAGTTGTTGTTTAGCTGGAACTCTATTCGGAGAAGATCAGAGGAGCCAATGTTTTCTAGGTTTGTGATCGAATGTAAAAGCCGCAGTATATTTCCTCTGTTCAATATGTCATCACTGCCACGAGATATATATTCTGGAATGAAGAGAATAGTGGCCATGCTATCTGCAGTTTGCTTTGCTCGAGATCCCTCGTTTCCGGTATGACCGGGCTGTGGTGAGCGGCTTACACTGCCGCTTGTGGGGGAAGTTTGTTGTGTCCTATGCTGCCTTTCTCTCCATGAGTCCTTTGTAATGTTTGTTGTTCCCCCTGTTTGCTTCTGTGATAACTCTGCATTGCTGGTCTGAGTATTGTCGCAGATTTTTATGGTTTGAGTTTGTTCAGTTTTAATGGTCCTTATTAAATCAAAATTATGTACAGTTTGAGTTGTTTTTGTTTGAGGAAGTCCCCGCTTACTTCCAGGAAGTGGAGATTTATGAGATGTCTCTGGATGGGGTGCTCAAAGCCACTGGCGGCTTGGCAATGAATGCCGGGGGGGGATCCTCCAAGTCTTCGGGCAAAAGCGAGAGCGTAAGTTGATTTACGTGTTCGACTTTTGGACTGTGAACGGTTACGGTTGGGGACAAATATAATGGTGGTTCTTTACGGGATCTTCCGCTGGTTGGAAGCCTGGTTCTTCCCTTCCTTTTTTTCTTCCTCCGAGTTTTACAAAAGCTCTGGGCGTTGGTTGATACACAGTCAGCAGTAGTTGTACAGGCTGCTGATAAATGAGCCGTGAATTCAGCTTCCGTGCTCTCTGATGATGGTAGTAGGCCGTCCCTACCTTCCATATTCAAATTGCTGTTTACTGTCCATGCTACATTTAATTGGTCCGAAGGGCTTTTTGGTGGTCCGGGGAGTTCAGTGTTCTTTGCAGAAGTCTATAAAATGGTTGTTTTTAGATCTACTATTAGATCCTCTATCATGGATGGTAGGGTTAGTAACTTGTCTACGATCGGTTCACAGGAGCATGATGATGGTATTGCTTGGACCACATAAGCTGATTCCTGTCCTCTCTTTATGAGGCCATTAAGTTCTAATATTTTTGAGTCTATTCCTGAGATGGAATCAGCCATTGTCTGTAAGACGGTAAGCTGCAGATCCATTTTGTGAGATTGAAATTGTAATGCTGCAGCTGAATCTTGCAGGGTGTTTAGGATTGTTACCCATAATGATTCCGGGATTGGGCTTCCAGTGTTGTTACTTTTCTCCAATCTTGGGGAGTTATTTGCTTCTATTGGTGAGTTTGAATGAACTGGTTTCAGGTTGTAGGAGGCTACTAGTTCTTCCCGTTCCTGGGTAGCTATAAAAGTCATGTCGTTATTTGTTGAGTGGGAGTCGCTGAAAGGTAACATAGTGCGACGCTCAAGGGGCATATGTGCTGTTGGACTGTTATGTATTAATGATTGCTCCCAGGTATCTACTTGAGTTGTTTCGAGTGGTTTTGTTTGAATTGGAGAACTATTATTTAATTGAGGGGATGGCACGTCATCACCAACTGTTGTCCAGATTCACCACTAGGCTGACAATGCCATCACGCCAGTCCTCGTTAAGTGTGTCAAACGATAGCGTCTCAAGAGAACCAATGGACTGGAGTCCTACACCGTTGTTAAACCAGCCGACAAGAAGACCCAGAGGCTACCTGCTAACCTGGTTTACACCTGAACTGCGGCAGCGAGAGCATGTCTTGCCCAAGACTCATCCATCCCTGAGGTTTGTGCGAGCGACTAGGTACTGGCTCCTCGGTGGTCTTGCAGCTGCCCCCAGTCTGCATACACGCAGCCCCAGCGCAGCTCACCAGCAGTCCCATGGCAAACCCGACAAAGGGCCTCCCCAGGTGGGAGAGTTGGACTTGATATTGCCCCACCGATGGGTCACAGGATACAGCAAAGTAGTCTAGCAGAGACTTCAGTCGATCAAGCAACACCATTGTGAATCTTCACCTTGGACTCCCACCATGCTCTAGACGCATCATGTTTAATGAACTGTTAGTACCCACCACATACCATCCTCTACGTCAGCGAAGGGGAGTCACCTCAGACCAAAAGACATGGTTCCACTAGCATGGTACGAAGGTGCAGCTGACGTCTCCAAGCCGGCGTTCGTGTCCTGAACCACTCAGGTTAAATTATGAGTGCCCGCCGAGATCGTCCTGCTGCAGTCAGAGTCACCAGTCCTTGTCTGCTGTCTTCCTGATGCCTGACACGAGAAGCTGATGGACCATGTGGTGTATATCTAATTGTTGTTTACCTCTACAGGTTGGACTAGTGATTGTTTTGTCTTCATTAAAATTTGGGAGGAATGTTGTGTCCTGCTGGACACGTTCTAGTGTCTCAGCAGACACAGAGTTGTTAACCACTCCCTTGGAGGAGTGGGCACACATGCTCACCACACCCATCCATCACAGGCGTCACGAGTGACGTGAGCCTGTTAATAAAAGGGCCTGGGTGCACGTGCTCACGGCCAGTTATATTACCTTACAACGGTGTGTCTGTGTCCGTTATTGTCACCATGTGGGCCTAGGGCCCCGACAATAGTGCACCATGGAGCCAACGGAGACAGTGCTCCCTTTCCATAATACGGCCGATGTCCTAATCCACGACTAGGGCAGCCATAGGTGTCCACTCATAAATTAGTGCCATTCAGTTTGGAATATTGGGGCATTCTAATGAATAAGGCCCTGCAGAATATGATGCATGGCAACAGGCAACATCCAACCTCTGCTGACAAAAACGTTGGAACACTTCTGAAAACCGTCAAGACTTCATTTTTTCTTGTGAAGAAAGGTTCACGCACTTAATATGGCCATAGCACCAAGATTCATCTATGCATTTGTGATGCTCTTTTCTGAACTCCAACCTGTCACAGATCGAAAAAAGTTCATATGGGGTGCGGCACAACCGAGGCTCAAATCCTGTAAATCGCAGGCGACCAAGGAGGGGTCTCTGCTTATCACAGATGAGGTTGTACTACCGAGCACACCAGCTGTCCCTCATCTCATGTTCATTACCGATATGTTGGAATGTTGGAATATTAGTTCTCATAGAGAACTAATTGCTGCCCAAGAAGATCGCTATTGACCTCATACATGGAGAATACCTCAGTGGGGCAGAACCCCGTTATGAGTAAAACAGCATTTGCGCGACAGTAAGTCCATAAGCTCATGAAAGTAGTCCCCATATTCACTTCAATGTTCCTTTACCAATGGTCGTTTAAAATCTTTCACCGCATTCATGTGGGATTTAGCTTTTACTTCTCTCAGTCTTGGAAACATATCCAGCTCGTCCACTGTGTGAAGAAAGGCCAACCTTGGGGCGCCTTCCATGTTCTCCTCCACTTCTCTCACCTGTAAATATCTCAGAAGAGTGGCTCCTGGCCTGTATTGCATCTTTACCGGATGGCTGTTTTCTATGCTGATGAGATGGCTCTCGGAACTCAGTGGCAGAACAAGCTTGATGGATGGAGAAACATGGACAGTTATGCTGCCGTTCTATGATAGAAGTCTGCGAGAGGTGTGGATTACGTTTATTTTCTTTAAAATTCTACATGAGTGGCACTGGTCACCATGAAGGCTTCATTTAGACTGCATAATTCTGGACTCGAACTGCTGGAGATGAAGACATGCAGACTGTGACATTTTGTATATTCTGTGGCCCTCACCTACGCTTTTGGTTGCAGGTATGGGTATTCATGAAATGGTCTCATGTGCTATTTTTCATCCTATCATCTCCTTTGGCCAAGTTACATGATATTACAGATATCCCCGAGGTGATGTCACACTCAAAACCATGGTTTGCCACAGCAATCACTATTACTAAGCTATGTGTACTGAGGTTTTGGAAATCTTCGTCTGTTCCTACCTTCTCTGAAAGGTTCGTGGAAATGATGCCAATAGCAGACTATGACAGGACCATCTGTAGGCTTACTGATCAGGCAGTCACCTTCAATATGCCTTGGCGGACACTTTATAAAACCCATGGAAAACAACTCTCACTCTCTAAATCACATGGATTCCACACTGCTCTTGCAGCTAAAGTGTACCACCCCCATCTTGACCCAACTTGGGACATCCCTGAGCCGAGGTAATAATCCTCACTTGCCATAACACCATCACCATATGGTCTTACTTTAACACAACAGTCAGCTCCCTTAATGTCGCCCAGGTATGTTAGTTTCCATATCTTCAACCCAGCGTGAATTCACTGTCGTTTATATTCCACCTCCATTTATATATAAACCCAGGACGCCTTGCTGAACTCTGGGGAATGACAGACAAAGGCCACTGGGAGGTGTGCAGGGCCAGTACCTACCCTATATTGGTCTACTAATCCTAGCTACAACCCCTTCGCCACACACGTGACTCATACTTCCCTTTTGGCAGATGCTGGTTCTTGCAACGTGATATTGATTCGCTACTGTCTACTAATTTTAGAGGTCGCTTCAGCTTGTGGACTTTTAAGGAGGCCAGTGTACCTACCTATGGATGAGCAGGCAGAGTCCTCTCTTCCATTCTCTAGTAAAGCCCCCTCCTTGGGGCTCTCTCTTGCTCTTTCCCGCTCCACATATCCGTTTAACAGGATGCACATATACCAATCCCTTCTCTACTGCTTATGGAATCAAGGAAAATTCAGTGCTGCACTCTGTTCTACCGCACCTCACCACCTCTTTCCGCCACTTCCTATTTAAGGGTCCAGCTGCCGGTCATTCCGCTACCTTCAACTTCTTTTCCTTTTTTTTCTTTGCCCTTGATATCTTTTCTAGCATTGTTTTAGGGCACCTGGACATATGACTCCTTCTTCACTACTGTATTATCTATAAGGACAGAGGTTTATGTCACACTGCTGCTGATGTTTTATTTACGATCACTGATACCCCTAATGTTTCCCACATTGTCTTGTGTTCCTATAATAAATAATTCTTAAAAAGAATTTCAATAATAAGAAAAACAATGAAAATGGAGTGAGAAGTGGGGCTTCCTAGCACAAGGTATGCTAATGTCTTGGCCTCTACTCGAATAGCATCTGCTACCATGCATGCCAAAACCACGCGTGACTTAAAAAAGCAGTCAGTACCATGACTGTGCCATTACCATGAGTTCCATTACAACGCAAGTCATTACAATGACTTGCTTTAGGGAAGCGCTGGACTTTGGAATAGTTTGAATTACTATTCCAACTCCAGTCGGTGTATCAATAGGGTAAGAGTTGAACTTAAAATCCAACACCAGTCCAACACCACATTCCCTAAAGCAAGTTATTGTAATGACTTGCGTTGTAATGGAACTCGGATAACGTCGCAGTCGTGGTACTGACTGCATTGTAAAGGCACTACAATGAAATGCCTGTGTTGTAATTAATCCTGGGCGTAAACTCGGCTCCGCTCGCGGAGTTTGCGGATTTTTGGCAACTCCGCGTTCCCCGTAGAACCCGGAGTTACCGAAAACTCAGCGCTCCGCTGCGGAGCGGAGTTTTTTGTGTGTTTGCGCTCTCAGAATGCATTTTTGCGCGAACTGGAGCGACTTACCGGGATGCCTGCGATTGCCAATGAAATTTCCCATCTGTTCTTGAGCACCACGAGATTTGGTAGCCGGCCGCACGGTCCCGCGAGAGTGTGCGTTCGCGAACACGTTATTCGGGTGCGCCATCGGACTTCCGGCGGAAGTTTTGCGAAGATCGCGATCCCGAACATGCAGAATTTGCAATCTGGAGAAGAATCGCTCTCGAGCAGCATCAAAACCTTCTCGAAATGATGATTTGGATTAAAAAAACTCCTCAGATTTACATTTGGCTGTACTTTTTTGTGCAAGGAGTCCTTTTTCTTTTTTTACTTTTTTTTGAAGAGGAAGGAAGTGCCCCAGAATCTCCAACTTCCTGTTCCTGTCCAGCTGGCTCCTCCCAATGCTTTGTCCATCTCCTGTTCACTTTTCATTTGGATTTGGAGCTGGAAGGATCACTCTTTGTGGCTGCTGCATCATATATCATTGGATATGAGGACTTTTGAATCTGAGATTTCACAAGTAGGTTGGAAAATTGGTGTTGTTTGTTTGATTGGGGCATTTCACCTACATTTTTTTTGTACTTTTCATCGTTTTTTAAAAATGTATTGTGGTAGGTGGCCTGTAGTTTAGTAGGAGCCTAGTTGTTTCTTTGTAAGTAATTTTTCATCTTTTATAAAGGAAACATGTTGCACAGTTCACTGCATTTTCTCCAACTTTTGAAATTAATTTGCAATATTTATTTAATTCACTAGCCCAGTAGTCTGCCAATAGGCCTTTCAGCCAGTAGGCCCAGAGCTACTCATGGGTGCATGAAACAACTGTTTCTGTGGTGTCTGTTGAATTTAAACATCATGTAGGGCATGGATGGCATTGGATTGAATTGCAAAATGTTTTTTTGGGGTATTTCACTTTTTTCATGTGTGTTAAATAATGCCTTTTTGGGTGGGTGTGGTGTGAATTTGTGTAACTTGCAAACCTTTATTAGCCCTGTGGATTTTTGTTTTTGCATTGTTGCATTAAAGCTGTGTTGTTTATCATGCCTCCTTTGTCTGGTCATATAGGTCTGCTGAAGTTCATTGTTTTCCAGGCTGCTTGTTGTGAGTGACCATGTGGCTGGTGGCCATTTTGTGGTGGT
The DNA here is from genome assembly GCA_963921515.1 of Calotriton arnoldi. Lineage (NCBI taxonomy): Eukaryota > Metazoa > Chordata > Amphibia > Caudata > Salamandridae > Calotriton > Calotriton arnoldi. The sequence continues at coordinate 566,382 of CAWUFW010011596.1, read as the reverse complement.
AGTTAGTGTGCTGCTTTTGCCATAGGCCTGCATGTCTTTCCTTTGTTTCTCTTGGCTTACTGCTTCTTCTTGTTGTGGCCTGGCCATGTGGCTGGCGGCCATTTTGTGAAGGCAGCCAGTGTGCTTTTGCCACAGGCCTGCATTGTCTGTCTTCCCTTTCTTGTTGTTGTGGTGGCCTGGACATGTGTCTGGTGGCCATTTTGTGAAGGCAGCCAGTGTGCTTTTGCCATAGGCCTGCATTATCTTTCTTCCCATTCTTGTTGTTGTGGCCTAGCCATGTGGCTGGCGGCCATTTTGTGAAGGCAGCCAGTGTGCTTTTGCCATAGGCCTGCATTGTCTGTCTTCCCTTTCTTGTTGTTGTGGTGGCCTGGCCATGTGGCTGGTGGCCATTTTGTGAAGGCAGCCAGTGTGCTTCTGCATTAGCCCTGCAAGATTTCTTTGTGGTGGCCATGCCTTGTTGTTGTTTTGCATGCAATTTTTTCTTCTTTTACCCAGCAAAAAAAGGTGGCACAGTTCACTACATTTTCTAATAAATGTGCAATATTATTGATTTGAATTGATTCACTATGTGGCGGCCTAGTCTGCCAATGGGTTTTCCAACCAATAGGCCCAGAGCTACTCATTATGGGTGCATGAAGCAACTGTTTTTGTGGTGTCTGTCGAATTTAAACATAATTTAGGTCATGGATGGCATTGGATTGATTTGCAAAATGTATTTTTTTGGGGTATTTCACTTTTTTCGTGTGTGTTAAATAAATGCCTTTTTTGGATGTGTGTGGTGTGGTTGTTGTGTAACTTGCAAACCTATTTTAGGGCTGGACTGTTCCCATGAGGCACAGGGTCAGACTGATTTGCATATGGCCATGTCTGAACTGGGGTGGTGGAGTGAGCTAAAGAATGATGATGGATTAAACCCAGATCAGTTGACTGGGGGTGAGTGTTTGATTGGCTCAAACGTTCCGTCCATCATCCCCTTTTGTATCGCTTTGGTCGCCCTAAGTTGGCGGGGGTATGCCCAGACGTGGGTCCCTTGCTCACTTTGCCACTGGATTCAAGCAAGCCTGGCTGATGACGGCTGAAATGCCAGAAACCGGTCCTAGGATGCTTGTTTCCGGTCCAGGGAAGACATGGCTTGGCAGTTCGGGCTGGACTGTTCCCATGAGGCACAGGGTCAGACTGATTTGCATATGGCCATGTCTGAACTGGGGTGGTGGAGTGAGCTAAAGAATGATGATGGATTAAACCCAGATCAGTGGACTGGGGGTGAGTGTTTGATTGGCTCAAACGTTCCGTCCATCATCCCCTTTTGTATCGCTTTTGTCTTGTTAGACGCCATTTTATAAACAGAACGAAACTGTTATGTTTGTTCTTTCCGAGAAATAGTCCTTGGTAAGTTTCGTTTCTTCAATGCTAAGATTTTGTTCGTTAGTACATTCTTCTACTGTTACATCAAGGCCTTTTCCCACCTGTCCGGTGGGGAGGATAAGCTAGACGACCTTGGGCAGTAGAGAGCGTGTGCCAGGCTGTGGAACTGAAACTCACACACTGTACCCCCATTGTATTACGACAGCTAACAGTACTTTTCCAAAATAGGCTGGTCTTAGTGGGCTCTGCAACCTACATAATGTAACTTTATGCTTTCTCAAGTCAGTCCCTCGTCAGCCAGTAGTAGAGGCTGGTTAGGCTGGACTCCACTGCAGTGTAAATTCCGAATAAACTAGCTTGTTGGTATTCTCTACTGCGTCATCAACTCTTCATTGTATGGAAGGCTAGCGGAGGTCTAGAGTGACCCGAGTGACCCTAAACGGGTCACTTCCTTCAGTTGGCACCCGAACAGGGACTCTACCAGATGACCCATCTCGCCCGTAGACGGGTTGTAGAGGTTGGGGTTACGTCTGGTCGGATGGGCGGATCGGGGTACCCCACATGATCGAGCGTTAGTTCTCGCAGCTGCCCCGCCTGTCTGATCGGGCGGCTCCTCGTCTAGTGGTCATCTCGGCTGGGGTCCTGAAGAGGCAAAACCCTTGGATCTGACTGTTTAGGTCTGAAGAGTCGGCAGTGGAGAATAATCTTGTTTGACCTGTGTGCACCAGGTGAGCTTTGGTAAGTGCAGTGCCGTCTTGATTAATTTGGTAGGTCTGCGGACCCTTGTGATACGGGGCATTTGAAAACGTTCCGCCAGGCCACCTGGTAATTCGGTATTCTTGAAAAGGCCTGGGGTTAGAGCCTATCTTGTTTCGGTGCAGTCTGAGGACTGTCTTGTTTTGGTGCAGTTTTTGGACTGCTTCTTGGGAGCTTTTTGTTTGTATTGTGAGGGAGTGTGTGTCTGTGCGATGAGTGGAAGTGTCTGATGCTAAGATGTCTTGTTGGAGTAAATTGTGGTGTTTTGGGTGTCGAAGATGCTCAGCGGAAAACAGACTGGAGGAACGGCAGCCCGCGCCTCCGGAAGGCACTCTGGGTTTTGAGATGTATGTGAAGCATGGCATTGGCACTATTATGTTTTGTACATTGAGGCACAAATACACGAGAGACAATGCTGAGCTTCAGTGGCCACTTGATGGTACTTTAGATGAACAGAAATTGAATTATTTACAAGATAAATTGTTCGCTAGAAGAAGTAGGCAGTCAATGTTCGATACCTTGCAGGTATGGCAGAAAGAAGCCAAGCAGCGACGTATAAGGGCCGAGAAGATGTCTAGGAAGAAAGCAATGCAGACAGTGGTGCAGAAAGCTGTAGCGTATGATAGAGAACAGACAGAGAAAGGTATTGAGTGTGCAGATAGGAAATTTCGGTTACAGTGTGATAAGTCATATGTGGTTAGAGAGGAGGGGGATACTTTTGTGGAGGAACTATTGGAGACCCGTCCCCCACCTCCGTATGCCCCACAGAGAATATATCCTGATTTTCCTTCTCCTGTTCCTTCACCTTCTTTAAGTGCTCCTGTGAGCTCGACGGCTTCAGCCCCTGTTTTGTCTGCCCCCCTTTCTGCCTTACCGATTACGAGTGTGGTGACTGCGGGCACCCCTGTGATGTCTGTTATGTCTGCTTTTGTTTCCCCTCCTTCCCTCGCCCCCACTACACAGCCACTGATGACATTGTCTCCTTTACCCATGTCATTTATGTCTTCCCCAGGGTTGCTACCTACTGTGTCAAGTAGTGTTCAGACACCAGTAAGGGGGCCGGATAGAGGGAATTGGGCGACAGTACAAGAGTGAATGGAACAGGTGTTAACTCGATCGAATGTAGGTGAGGAAGAGAAGAGGATGGTGGCGAATCAAGCAGCACAGTGGGCTCGGAGTCCGATCTATAGTGTGGAGGATATATGGAGTGTAATGAAAGATTTTGATCCATTTGTACAGCAGCATGCCCTCAAACATATGTCAGCTACTTTGATCAATTGATGGGAACAGTGTATTGGGGGCATAGCCCTCAAATAATTTATGATATTCGAGATCGAGTATATTCAGCTGGCATGGCCCCCGGGAGGTTTTTGGTAATGTGGGGACGTTGATAGGCTATCGGGAGAAATTACAAAGTAATACTCCGGTTGGGAAATCCCAGTTTCCGATGAGGGAGGTGCATCCTATCTTTCATCCTGAGATCCCAGAGCAGAGGAACCAAAGAAATGAGGTGGTCCAACAGCGGGTGGAGGCTCGCTTTCAGGAACAGTGGGCTTATACTCCATGGAAAAGAAGTGAGGTATTGGCCCTTAAGGATCAATTACCAGACCTACGAAAGAATCCCACAGCGTACTATAAGGAGCTGACAGAGGCAGCCTCCACGTCAGTTATGACTCTTGCAGACCTAGACATTTTCTTCGGGTTACTAGTACCGGTGGATATATGGAGACAGGTACATACTCAAGACCATAGGGTGGAGCTAGGCGGTACGCGGGACGAGATTAAAGGGTGGGATGCAGAGCGAAAGCCCGGTGAAAACCTAGGGCTGAGATTCTGGCTTTACGGAATTGTATTATTACGTATATGCACTCCCTTATCCCACCTCGACGAGTTGATTGGGACAAGCTAACAGCATGTAGACAGAAGAAAGAGGAAAGTGTATCGGATTTTTTGCAAGGTTTGAAGGGGTTTTCTTGGATTTCAGTGGGCAGGACTTGTCAGTGGAAGGGGGCGTTTGTTTGTTTGTTAATAGGTTTGTTACAAATTTGCTTCCGGAAATTGCGGCCCAGCTACAGGCCTCAGAGAGTACCTGGACTACCTCTTCCCCTTCAGTGATATTGAGTATGGCTCAGTATTACGAGCATCGTGAAAATGAAGAAAAAGACAAGGTAGAGAAGAAGAGTAAGGATTTGAAAACAAAAGTATTGTTGCAGCAAGTTGCTAGAGGGTCTGGAAGGGGACGTGGTGGCGGTACGACTCAAAGGGGCCGAGGTGTTGGTAGAGGTGGTGCACCTTTGGGGTTAAACCAGTGTGCCTACTGTAAAAAGGAATGACACTGGCGGAGTGAGTACCCAGATTTGTTACAAAAGCTTGCGGTTCCTGGAGGGCAAGGTTCATGAGGAAGAGGCCATTATGAGGCTAATAGGGAAGAAGGGCAAGTGGGTGTGCCTTCAGGGGATCGTTCTGATTCGAATTATTTTGATGATCCCCGGGGACGACAATACTATCATGATGATTATGTTACGGATGATGCTGCGGGAGTGTTGTATGGCTAGGACAGCCAAGGGCAGGGTAAGGCTCCAGTCCAAATTCCTGTAGATCAGTGTGGTCCTTATGTCACAGCAGATTTGCATGGCTCAGTACAGAAATGTTTGGTGGACACAGGAGTGATGAATAGCTCTGTTTCACATAAACAGGTCCCTGGGGCAACTCTGTCTGGCCGTAATAATGTTTCGGTAGGCTTTTCAGGCGTGCTGGTTGTGAGCCCCATTTCCACACCCCTTGCTTTAACATTGGGTCCTTTTACTGTGGACTCTCCATTTTTGTTGATATCTAATTGTGGCGAGAATTTGATGGGATTGGATTTGTTGAAAAAGTTACATGCTACCATTTCCTGTTCCCCAGATGGTGTGTATATGACTAGTGGACCTAATGTGGCTAAAGAGGAACAGTGTTTGTCAAAAGATGCACCCCTTCCAGTTGAATTTAAAGACGTACCATCCTCATTGTGGGCAAAAGGGGATACAGATGTAGGGCTGCTACCCATACCACCAGTTTCTATAAAAGTTAAGGAGAATGCTGTGCTCCCTCGTATTCCTCAGTATAAGATATCAAAGGCAGGAGAACAGGCACTGATGCAGATTATACAGGACCTATTTAAATCAGGGGTGGTTGAGGAGACAGCAGGAAATGTATGCAATATCCCTATACTCCCTATTCTTAAGAAGGCACTGTTAGATTCTCCTGATACCCACCCTCATGTCTATCGTTTTGTAATTGACCTCTGGGAGGTCAACAAGGTAGTTGTTCCACAGTTCCCCGTGGTGCCAGACATCACTGTTCTTTTAACGATGGTTCCTTCCACAGCTCAGTTCTTTTCTGTCATAGATTTAAAGAATGCTTTCTTTAGCATTCCTATTCACTCCGACAGCAGGCACCTTTTCGGTTTTGCCCTAGCTGGGAGGAGTTTCCAATTCTGCAGGGCTCCTCAAGGGTATACTGAAAGCCCAAGTATTTATAGTCAGGCTTTAAAAAGTCAATTGGATTCTCTCTCTCTTCCTGCAGGTAATGTATTATTGCAATATGTGGATGACCTCCTGATCGCCTCCGATACTGAGCAGGGTTGTAGGGAGGCTACCGTTATCTTGTTGAAACATTTGGCGGGTGCGAGGCATAAAGTGTCCCTTTCCAAATTCCAATATTGTCAACAGCAGCACCTACTTAGGTCACCTGCTGTCGAAGGAGGGTAGGAGGTTAATACCCGAAGTTGATGCCATAGTTAAGATGCCTGTCCCTGTGACACAGAGAGATGTGCGTGCTTTCATTGGCATCACCTCGTATTGTCGTCATTGGATTCCTGCTTATTCTTTACTAATACAGCCTTTACTTCATTTGATTACTAAAGATGTGCATGAACCTTTACCTTGGACGCATGAATGGCAGCATGCTTTTGAACAATTAAAGATTGCGCTTTGCTCTGCACCTGTGCTTGGTACGCCTGACTATCAGAAGCCTTTCGTACTGTACGTATACGAGACGGCTGGGTGTGCGTTTTCGGTGTTAACGCAAGCCTTTGGTGGTAAGCAGAGGCCGTGTGCTTATTTTTCCGCTACGCTTGATCCTGTCGCCAGAGCTCTCCCGAGTTGTTTAAGAGCCACGGCGGCTGCTGCGGTCTCTATACGACAGTTGGCAGGGCTCGTCCTCAATCATGATCTCACGGTAATGGTACCCCATGCTGTGGATATACTTTTGAACAAGACAAAGATGCAGCACCTTACCAGTGCTCGTCTTACTGGATATGAGTTAACATTATTTGCACCACATATTGTCATCAAACGATGTGCCAGTCTGAATCCAGCCACGTTACTGCCCCTTCCTTCAGACGAAAAGGATCAAGATGTCCATGATTGTTTGTTTCGTACTGAAGAAGAGACGAAGGGACGGGTAGACTTGACTGATGTTCCTTTATCCGACCCGCAAGGGGAACTATATGTTGATGGTTCTTGTTTCAAATTGTCAGATGGCATCACTACAGCGGCTTATGCTATTACTACGCTACGCACTATAGTTGAGACAGTGCGCGTTCCCTACCAATCTGCTCAGGCTGCGGAGCTGATAGCTCTTTTGCACGCATGCAAATTAAGCGAAGGACTGGCTGTCAATATTTATACTGACAGTCAGTACGCCTTCGGGGTGGCCCATAACTTTGGACGCCTCTGGGCAGAGAGAGGATTTTTGACTTCACATGGGACCAAGATACAGCATGGTCCATTGATAGAAAGACTTTTGACAGCTTTGACCCTTCCTAAATGATTGGCAATAGTGAAATGTAGTGCCCATAAAGCAATCACTGACAATGTAGGGAAAGGAAATGCCTTTGCAGATCAAACAGCAAAAGAGACAGCTAGATCAAGGATGATGAAAATGTTTGTGGCAGGCCCTGCTAGATGGGTACCGGATGTTACCATGTTTGAAAATACACTGGACAGCGTCAGGGAAATACAGTCTGAAGCTACACTTGAAGAGTTGGCTGTATGGCAGGAAAGTACAGGGCGATTGGATGATGAAGGGTGCTGGACTGACAAAGGGGTGAAGCAAAGATGGATGTTACCTAATGCATATGTTTTTCCTGTAGTTAGCATGGCACATGGCCTAGCTCATATTAGCGCAAAGGGAATATGTAAAGTATTAGATCAAAGTATGGCAGAATGATAATATTTCGAAAGTTGCTGCCCACCTTGTAAGGCACTGTATTATATGTATGAGACACAATCCTGGAAAAGGTACCCCTACACCTTCTGGAACTTTTGCCTCACCTTCTTTTCCCTTTGAGGTGCTTCAGTTGGATTATATAGAGATGCAATGGGTTAACAATTTGAAATATGTATTGGTAGTGGTTTGTACATTTAGCAAATGGGTTGAGGCTTACCCAACAAAGGAAAATACAGCCATGGCCACGGCGAAGGCTCTTCTAAAAGAGTTCTTCCCACGCTACGGCTTGCCCCGTTTGATCTGGAGTGATAACGGCAGTCACTTCAATGCCAAATTGCTTCAATTGGTGTGTGAAGGTCTGCATATTAAACAGAAATTTCATGAGCTAATCATCCTCAATCAGCGGGACTGGTTGAAAAATACAATGGCACCCTTAAGTTAAAATTGGCTAAGATAACAGAAAGTACCGGGTTACAGTAGCCAGATGCATTACCCCATGCTCTATTGTCTACTAGAATGACTGCACACACAAGGACAGGGCTATCCCCATATGAGGTGGTTTTTGGACGTCCTGCGAATGTGTGGGGAGTCCCTAGACCCAAGAAATACTCTGAGATAGAGCACCCTTTGTTGATTGATTATCTGTATGACCTTACTAAAAGTCTCCGTTCTCTACATCAATAGATACATGAGATGCTGCCTCCAGCACCAGAAGGACCTGGGCACCTTATACAGCCCGGGGAGTACGTTTTGATCAAGAACTTTCAGCGAAAGAACTGTTTGGAACACCGGTGGAAAGGACCCTTCTTGGTCCTCCTTACGACGAGGACGGCAGTGAGAGTGGATGCTCGGAAACACTGGATCCACTCTACGCACTGCCGACGGGTTCCGCTCCCCCTCCCTTATGATCGTTGGGTACAGGAAGGAATAGGGGACCATGAAACAGAGCATGTTCCCCGTTTCGTGCCTTTCTCTGATGCTCAGCTGACTTGGGCCAACACTGAGGACGAGAGTGAGGCCATTTTGAATGAAGCAGTTCCCCCAGAAATTAAAAGCGTACAGGGTTCCTCCTCGCCTGATCGACAGGAACCTGAGCCTCGCTCTCCGACACCTGAATTTCAAATCCTGTTGCAGGATGAAACAGTTCCTGGAGTAAAAAGGTACCATTTGCATCCTCGATGGAAGGATAGTGCACCAAAGGATTAGTGAAGTGTAGCACAGATGGACTTCGTGGAAAAAGATTAGCAGCATGTTCCTTTGATTGGGTGTTTCTTTCAGTTAGGTTCGGAATAATTGGTGCACTGTCAGTGACACTGGACAGGATAAGCTGAGGGTGTTTTCCCTGGGGGGGAAGAGTACCCTATCCTGAGGTTTGTGAACATTTGCAGACGAGTTGCAGCAGTGTGACTCCACCGACCCGTGCGTCATAGCACCAACGAGGATTGAACAATAGAAGCCTGCCAGGGAGGCTTGTAACGGACCTTGATACATTTCTTTTCCTTGTTTTTGATTTTATATTTTTTTTGTGTGTCCTTCCACTGTGGGTTCCATTCAGTAGTCCTTTTCAGAAACTTCTCATTGTAGTGAATAAAGTTGTCATGTATGCTTTTGGTAGGCCGATGGGGGATGAAGAACAGCCATTAGAGTTTGTCGTTTTCCCCCAACTATTCTGGATAAGACAGCAGAGGATACATTTCCTTTTGCTTCCTATTTTGTTGATGATCATATTTGGTGAGATTCTCTGGGTATTAGAACATGCAAGTGATTCATCTGTTTCTAGTAATAATGTTTCTTCCACACCAAGACGAAAACGAATGCTCTCCAATAATGTTTTTCTAGACACGCATAAAAGATTTTTCGGTAATGGTGTTGCTTGTTATCCTACAGACTCTGTTACTAGCCGATGGACTGCTTATCCTCTGTCTTTAATAAATTATACATATTCCAAGCCAACAAATTTCGTTGAGGTAAAAGGGGAAGTCGGCTTCGGTTACCCAGGGCCATGTTTGTATCATCGTCAGCCCACAGGAATAGGGTACCCCGGTTGTGACAATAATACCTATTGTGATAATTTTTATTTTGAAGAGCAAAACATCACATTAGTAGCCTGGCATTACAAACAAGTGATAGTTCCCCAGAAAGCTGGTTATTATCCTGCTTGTTGCCCCATTCTAAATAGTACTGACTCTATTTTGTACATCAATTGCTCCGGAGTAATTATGTCTAAACAGACCTTTCCTTTAAAGAGCGTGAAGGGTTCTACAACTGTTGTCGGTAATTCTCGTTATGCAGCTGTGGATTATGACAGACCAAAATATGCTCACCCTGGATTCCTTTTCCACACAAACGGAACATATTCAAATGTTCATAATGGTACCAATGATGTAGCCCTTGGTATGGTGCTACCTCTAGGAGTCCCTTGCAGATATACTCATAGACAGACAAAATGGGTAAAAAGAGCACTTACAAAAGAATTTTGCGAAGGAGTAACAGAAATAGAAATAAATAATTACAGTAATGGCATCACTTTTGGTTATATTCTGTCTGCTATTTTCCCTTTAGGGGGCATGGCTATGAGTAGGACTGAAAAGGCCAGGGAATATTTTGGCTGTAAATTACAGATATTGTCCAATACTACTGTGGCAGCATTGCGTAACATCACCATTCAATTACACAGTGTGAGAATATTTTCTGAACAGACTAGATATGCAGTTGATTTTATTTTAGCTAAAAACCGTGGTGCATGCTCAGTAATCGGAGATCAGTGTGTAGTAGGTATCACTAATATGGAGAAAAATATTACCAAACATATTTTAGACATTATAGAAAATGTTCAAGGTATGCAGAGTGGTAATTGGAGCTGGTCCCTGTTTGGAGGTTGGGGTTGGATTTTAGAGAAAATAATATATTTTATAGCTATCCTGATCTGCTGTTGCTTTTTGATTCAGTGCCTTCCCTTATGTTGCTCCTATTGTACCACCTATTTAACTCCTAAGAAATTCTCAATCCATGACGCCAATACAAGGATCATGCTCCAACAGGAGGTCGACCATTTAATGAACATGGATGACGAGATTTTTGGTTCTTCACCTTCTATTGTTGAGTCAGTCCCCGAAGTTTCTTTTGATGACTAAATATCAGTTTTGGTTCTATCTTCTGTCTGTTAGTATATATATATATATATACACACATAAATATATATCTACTCTTTGCTTAGAATTGTATAGACCCCTACCTGATGGCACTAATAAAGACGATTGTCATTAGCAATCAATGCTAAAAGGAGGGTCTGTTGGAATAGAGCTGAAAATGACTATATTATTTGCATTATACTCAAAGTGATGTTAGCATTGATATAACTAATGCATTAATACGCATATATTGTGTGAAATATGTAGTCAGTGGATGCCGGCATTATATTCGTCTGATTGACATGTGCACTGCCATTTTGTCTTGTTAGACGCCATTTTATAAACAGAACAAAACTGTTATGTTTGTTCTTTCCGAGAAATAGTCCTTGGTAAGTTTTGTTTCTTCAATGCTAAGATTTTGTTCATTAGTACATTCTTCTACTGTTATATCAAGGCCTTCTCCCACCTGTACGGTGGGGAGGATAAGCTATACGACCTTGGGCAGCAGATAGCATGTGCCAGGCTGTGGAACAGAAACTCACACACTGTACCCCCACTGTATTACGACAGGTACCAGTATTTTTCCATAATAGGCGGGTCTTAGTGGGCTCTGCAACCTACATAATGTGACTTTATACTTGTTCAAGTCAGTCCCTCATCAGCCAGTAGTAGAGGCTGGTTAGGCTGGACTCCACTGCAGTGTAAATTCCGAATGAACTAGCTTGTTCGTTTTCTCTACTGCGTCACCGACTCTTCATTGTATGGAAGGCTAGCGGAGGTCTAGAGTGACCCGAGTGACCCTAAACGGGTCACTTCCTTCAGGGTCCCAGGCAAGAGAGTACCACAACAAAACATGTGTTGAGCCTAACAACATCTGGCGTCAAGAAGATGTCACCTGCATCAGTGGCACCAGAAAAGACAAAAATCCAGGCTACCATTCTCGGCATGTTTAGGTCGGAGGGGCAGTATGAACTCAACCACCCCATGGCACATTTGTACAATGCGAAGCTGGCTAAAATGTTAACGCTGGACCTTCTCCCTTTATCTTTTGTGGAAGGGGTGGGTTTTCTTGAATTTGTGAAAGACATCTGCCCAAAATGGAAGGTTCCCTACTGGTCCTATTTTGGCAGAGTTGCTGTTCCAGCTCTACATCACGACGTGCTGTAATTGCTTGCACAAGTTTTGCTCAGAGTGCGGTTCACACTATCCACCTGACAACAGACATGTGGACCAGTTGCCAAGCCACTGATTACATGTGCATCACTGCACACTGGATCTCTTTCGTGGGGGTTAGAGAAAAGATATCGGCAGGTGTTGACAGTGCTGAGATTTTTAATGCCACTCAGAAACATGCAACTGTAGCTATGTTCACCATGGAGAAATCTCATACTGCTGCAAACATTTTGGAAGAGTTTAACAGTAAAGTCTTTGAATGGCTGCACCCAAGAGGGCCTAACATTGGTTTTGTTGCCACGGATAATGGCAGTAATATAGTTAGGGCCATGTACAATGGTGGCTATTTCAGGGTCCTGTGTTTGGCGTACTGCATTAAAATTATTGTGCAAGACTTTCTGAAAAAAGAAGACATAGTCAGCAACTTACTGACCACCTGAAAAAGAATCTGCACACATTTCAGCCATTCTTTTAAAGCCCGTAAGCAGCTGAGGATCATTCAACGTGAGCATAGAGTGCCAGTTAAAGCACTCATCCAGGAGGTGCTAACACGTTGGAACTCAACTTATTACATGCTTGAACGTCTGTTTGAGCAGTACAGACCAATCAATGAATATGCCATGCAAAGAGGGGATGCTACTGTGAAAGACATGGCCATTGAGATGGACCAATGAGGCCTAGTTAAATGCCTGACAGAGATGCTACTTCCTTTTGAGCTCTTCACACGTGAAGTTAGCAAGCAGGACTGTACTATGGGCCAAGCTATCCCATTGTTGCACATGCTACAGGAACAGCTGAACGGGGTGTCTGCAAAGTACGCAGGTGTGGAGGAAAAAAAAGAAGCATATGAGTTGGTGGAGAGCTTAACCCTTCGCTTATCTGAAAATACAAGGGTGCACAGAGGCATTGTGTCATCGAACCATTAAATTTCTGCCACAATTCTGGATCCACGGTATGAAGCAGTACTGAACAGTAACACATTGATTCCTTTTTCTGAAGTGGATGTTGCCAAATACAAAACTTGGATAGCTGCGGAAGCCAGTCACTTAGAAAAAGAACGGCTGGGAATTAGAGGCCCGCTACTCCAGCCCACAACAAGTACTGCAGGGCAGCCGGCGTCAAGTTCAACTTCAGAGCCTGAGGGCAGTGCAGTTGGCTCACAGCAGTCAAAACCACCAACAACACCAAGAACAACATCAACAACAGCAAGAACAGGATCATCAGCCCCAGTAAAATCGGCACAGGAATGGTATGTACGGCAAGGGCTTGTTAGGTCCAGTGCTGAGGCGAAGGCAAAAGAGGCCGAGCAAAGCGGAGCACCACTGAGCATTGAGCGGATGGTCCAGGCCTATCTGGATGACCCAACAGAGGTCTACATTGATCAAAACCCATTGGTGTATTGGTTTGTGGGACGGGGTCAATGGCCAGTGCTCAGCAGGCTGTCGATAACATATCTGGCTTGCCCTATCGCAAGTGTCTCTTCTGAGCGTGTTTGCAGTGCTGCTGGTGCTGTTGTAACAGTGAAAAGGACCAGTCTCTCACTCCAAAATGTGGTGAGGTTAACCATGATCAAAATAAATCAGCACTTTATACCACCGGATTACACCATACCTGAAGTAGCACAGCAGGAACATGATGACAGCGACTTAGGTCATGGAAGTAGTGTATTAGATGACCTACTTCTGGGTGAACCACCAGAGTGTGAGGACAAGCTCTACTTCCCTGACAACTAGGCTTTCAACTTGTTACTTTCTTTCTTCCTTATTTACTTTTATTATTGGTGTGTGTCTCTGTTTTTCTGGTTCGAATCACAACAAATCCATCACCACCGTCTTACTTTTTTATTGCCGGATTGGAGTTGCAACTGTGTGCAGTCATTAAAGAAGTAAGTCCACTCCTCCGAGTCCTGCTCCAGTCCACTCCTCCTGACTCACCCTAAATCAATTTCCCTCAAGCCAGACATTGGATGGAGAATTGTACAAGAAATGTGTGCCTGTGCTTCCTCGTCGAGTCCATCCAAAGAACATGACTATAGCTATCCTCCTTCTGAGCTGAGAGGGACTGCCCCTTAAGAACAGGTAATGATGATGGCATGCATTGGACGCTGACTCTAAGTGATTGGTGTTTGTGTTGTTGTTGTTGTTGTGCATGAAGTGTACTAGTATTTAATGTACACACAAAAAAGTAACTCAAGTCAATGTTTCCCTTCTTGTTGTTTAATATCAAAATTGTACTTCTACTGCAGGCCGATCCATTGCATTTTTTAATATGGAATCTGGACTCACTCGGTACACTATAGAGTTGGACACCATGATGACCATACTATACTCTTCGCAGTCAGTCAGTAGGATCGGAGATGATTGATGGAATAACTTGGGGCGTTTCATGAAGTGGCCTAAAAGGTCAACAACAACCAACGCAGACCTACATGTCTGAGTAGTGGTGGAGGCGAGTGTAGTGGTATGACTGACAGCGGTGCATGGATTTAGTTACTTAATTTGGAAAATGCTATGTTGTTGTATATGTGTGCTCTTTCTGGCTCAAAATCCAAGCTAAGTGGAGGTTGGGTGGGTGCTACGGGCCTGCTCTGTCCTGTTGTTGTTGCAGGTTAATGCTGGAAACAGAGTAGACATGATTTAGCTATGCCGCCTCTGAAAGTGATCTTGTTGCACTCCTCCGTAATTTATGCATTTTAACTTTACTTTTCTCCTTGATTTTTCAATATCCCTTTTGTTTTTCCATCTACACTTACAAGCTGGCCTTTACCCTGTGCTATACTGGGAAAAACAACTCACACTTACCTTACCAATCCGCATCCGCCAGGCAGGCAGTGGCACCCAAGATTGACGGACGGAGCGTCCATGGAAGGGAGGACCAAGAGGAATGCCAAGATGCAACTCCAAATTTGACCATAACATAGTAACTTATAATATCGTCTTCTTTTATTTCATTTGATTCATTTTTTCTCTTCAATCATTTTACGACTGTGTGTGTTGTTGTTTATTATGTTTGCTCATATGTTTGACCCCTACAGCTATTTTTTAATTTTCTTTGCTAGGTTTAAAAGGAAGCCCGGTAGAACAGAACATAAAATGTATGTAATTTGGGTCTCTCTGGGGGCAGACAGGCAAGGCAATTGCATAATAATAATAAATATTAATATACTGCTGCCCTGGCCTGTACTACTAGTCTAGTACTACTCATCATTAACCATTAACCATCAAGTCATCATCATGCATGCATTTCCTTTATCTCCCTTAACAGATTTATGATGATCGTCTGCCAAGATTGTGTGTTGTCCATGTGTAGTGTTTGTCTTTGTCAAACCTTTCCCTCAAATACCCCTTCCCAACCATTCATTAAACCCTAACCCTCTTCCCCCGGGCTGTGTGATTTATATTGATGTGTGACTAAATTAAATTATTATACACCAATAATTGATCACACACTTGCTGGGGCACTACTAACTCAAGGCAGGGCAAGGATCTTCTTCTGCTTGCCCACCCATGCTCAGTATTTGCAGGTCAATATTTTTTCCAGAGGAACATAATCCATCATAATTAATTGCCTGCATCGATTCATCATCCTTACAGCACTAAAGGTTACGCTTGTCCACTTCATAGGTCGAGTCAACTACAGTTTGTAACTTGTACTAGGCTATCCCCGCACCATAATGTTTTATTTTACTTTAGCATTGCTTATCATCATGGTTTCTTGTTTGGCAGTCTTCTTGTGTACTGTACTTCGTTCTACTACTCCTTCCCGAGTCTCCCTCAGGTGGCTTTTTTCTTTTTTTGCAAATGCTACTGATAGTGTCTACTACTACTACCACCACCACCATGGCATCTTGGGAAACCAAACCATCATCACCATGCAGCCATCGCTTTGCCTAAGTTTAAAGAAACATCAATCACAGGTAAGAGAAGAAGTTTGGGGGAGGCATAATTAATAATATGGAAAATAATTAATTAATTGACACACCCACACCCTTCCGTTCCGAGTCCAGTTGCAGACTGCATAGACTAGGAGGAGAGACTGACAGTACTAGTAGAACAAGGCACTCACAAGTGAGGGTACCGCATCTATCTGTTTGTGTGTTACACTATTGGCAGATTATTTAAATCAAAAACTGGCTGCGGCCCTGCAGCAGCAAAGGAAACTGTGTGAAGTAAAAGAGTAACCCCGCCACAAAACATTTACATCGTATGTAAACTTTAACACCTTAACCCCGGCAACAATTCCGCCGCGGTGCGGGGCATTCCATTAAGTGGGCGGGGCCGCGTCGGCCAACGGACGTGCGCAGCACTACCGAGGTAGTGCTCGCGACGGCTGTTGGCCGACGGGCGCACTTAAAGGGTTAAGTATAAATAATTCATTCCCCAAACAAAATAAACTAATGTAAAAATCCCACAACACCTGACCCACCCCTCTCCCTAACTCCAACCAATGTCCAAAGATAAAGAAAGCGTCCAACCAATGTCCGCTCGAGTCCATTGTCCATAATAAATAATAAATATAAACCCCAACTTTTCCCCAATGCCCAATTCCCACCCACCCAAAAAAGATTAAAAAGGGACAATGTGACAGAGTTCCAGTGGCGGGCTCACTTGATACCCTCCAGGACCTTTATCTGCTCCTCTAGGCGCGCCACCCGGAGGAGCATGCGGCGCTTGAATGCTTTACAATTGCATCCACAGGGGGGACAGCAGTGTTGAATGAAGTGCGGCGGGCGGCTGCCAGACCGCGGCGCCGTACCACTGGGGGGGCCTGGCTGGGGCCTGGAGCATTGGAGGAGGTGGCAGCTGTTGCTGCCTCCTCCTCCTCCGCCAGAACCACCAGCCGCCGATATTCTTCGCAGAAGGCCTCTAGCTTTTGGCGCCGGGCCATGGCTGCCAACTCCTTCCTGTTTGGTTGTGCTTTTGGTTGGGAAGGAGTAGCTATATCAAGAAAGAAAAAAGACAATTGTAACCAATACTCTTAGCAAAACAGTAACACAAAATTAATTCTACACATAGTGGCACAGTAGCACTAGCAAGCACAGTACATAACATTTGTGTTATCCTCCCACATCCTCGGCCTCTAACATTTGTGGGAGTTTCAGGCATTACTACTACTAGCACTATGGAGTAGACAAGTCTTCTTCTTCTCTCTCTTGTTTATCTAAATTAACCTTGTATGCATACCAGCTCAGTCAGCTTGCGACCTAGACAAACATACTTGGGTCGCAGACTCACGTTATTTTTATTTACTACTGTCTGCAGGTGGGGAAGCTGTAGTCTACAACTACACAATTATCTTATTTTTCTATTATGGGTGGCCATACACTGTTACATAAATGGCAACTGCTCAATTTCACTTTCACCCTGACTACTACAACAAGGCAGATGATATCTGATCCAAAAGATCATTGATTATATATGGGACGACATGAGGTACTTTTGATTGATTGTGCCATGCAGCCGATAGGCCACCCATGGCAGGCTGACACAGTCGAAAATAAATGACATAGGTAGGGAGTGGGCCTCGGAGTCAGATGGAGGTGCTTGATAACATACACACACAATATATATGCTGTGCTTGCAAACTACTGTGAGTCAAGGGTGTATTCTGAAAATACAACCTTGAATCAAAAACCTTGCAAAAAAACAGTCCTGTTGTTTCTCTTCCCAGCGATTTTTCCATTTATCAATTACTGCATTGCTCTTCTAGCCTTATATTTTTTTAATTCTAATCTTCTATTCTCCTTTGCTTTGCTACTCTGGCGCAGTTTATTTTTCTTTTACATTCTCTTCAAAGACTCTTCATCCAGTGACAGTCTCCACCTATGCTATGATGATTGAATACCATCCAAGCATCCAAAGTAAACATGTCTATCATTCTTCTTAATCTCTCAACAAACCTTAGTTTCACCAACAACATACATTTGTTATTTTTTTTAAACCACCACCCATGCGTCCTTCCTTGCTTGACTTTGAGTTTCACCCATGAAACCCCCCGTCGGATTCTTCCTATCACCCATACAGTTTCACCTACCCAGGCAGGAATCTTTTCTTTCAACTTCTACCCGTCCTTCAACCACCCATGCATCCAATTTCTATCAGCCACCTATGCATCCTTCTCTGCCAGTCATATATTACATCTCGCCCGTCCTTCCTCCTTCCATCCTTCTTTCCCTTTTCGTTCAACCCATCCATCAAGGTCGTCTGACTCTTAGTCTTCTCCATAAAACTTTCCCAGCCGAGTTGAAGTCAAATAGAAGAGGCCATTAGTTACTCAACTCCCGCCGCTAATGTTTTTGCTAATGCTAAGTAAAGGGTGTCTTCTTCTTCAACCGTAACAACTTAGTCTCTCTCAACATACAGTGTACACCCTTGCAGCGAGTGTGTAACTATTGTCAATAAGTAAGGAATATAAGTTTAACTTACCACCGCCCGCCACTGCTGCTGGCTCACCCACCCCTGTGGAGCTGCCGCATCCGCTGCTCCCTTCTGGCTGGCGTCGCCTGCCCCGCCGCTGGCCCCGGCACTGGTGGTCGGTACGCCTAGAAAAAACATTACACATTTTTTAGATGCCATATACGCCTCCCCCATTTATTCTTTTTCACTAGCAAGATTGAAAATAGTTAATACTATACATACATACACCACATACATCACTAGTACAAATCGGGTACTAGAGTAGAGTAGACAATAGTAGTATGTCCTATCCTATCAAAAATAGTAAAATATCTGGTTGGGCATTTTGCTGGTGGCAATTGTCGAAAGCCTCTCAAGATTAAGAAGAGGACAACCCAAAGGACTGGACTCAGTGGCTAGAGCTATTGGTGAATCTGAGTTTTAAAACTTTTTAAAAATAAAGAGTGGCCAACTGGGCAAGCTATAGACAGACTAATAGTAGTAGTACAGAGTCAGAGGCAGTTAGAGGCAGGGATAACAAGAATTTAGAAACAGATAGATCGATGAAGATTTGGTAAAAAATAGAGTTAGGAAACGGAAATAATAGTTCAGAAAAAATAAGGTGCAGTAAAAGTTAGGGAAATATAATTATTAATATTAACAACAGGAGGACTTACTGGGGCCAGCAGCAGAGCCCTCGGTTGAGGAGCGGTCCTGGCCCTGGGAGGCATCTCCAGCTCCCTCCTCAGACCCCGTCTTCTTGCCCCTGGGTGCTGATCATGTAAGATATAATAAATAAAGAGACAAACATTGATAATTGGTGTGAAGCAAATAAAATATTTTAAAAAACGCTCTAAAAACATTTTTGGAAACACCAATTGCAATAAAATTGACCTATCTAATCTGATCG
This sequence comes from Calotriton arnoldi, assembly GCA_963921515.1. NCBI lineage: Eukaryota > Metazoa > Chordata > Amphibia > Caudata > Salamandridae > Calotriton > Calotriton arnoldi. The sequence continues at coordinate 547,441 of CAWUFW010011596.1, read as the reverse complement.
ACTAGTAGTATCGCGGAATTCGCGGACCGTATAGTTATTATTTATTAATCCAGTGTTCCATTCTGATTCTAGAATCCTAAACCTAAGTACCACCTGACCTAGCCCACTATTCCAAAGACATTGGAAATTAATTGCCAAAAATATATTTGCTTTTTCTAAGTTTCAATCTCATTCGAAATCATCAATGTTTCAACCCCCTTTGACGGGCCAATTGTTCACTAAATCTGCATTTCCATTTATTTTAGTCCTTAAAAATGCATAGATGGGCGCATGCATAAATTTGCATGCACCAAATTGTTGGTTGGTTGCTGCTGATGACTTAGTTGCTATGTTACTCACTCACTAACAAACTACAAAAGGTTCTACTAAGGACTGGAGTCAGCACTAAGCAGCACGTGATGTGACGCTAAAATATTACCAACTAATACTAAGCAACTAAACTACCTATCAATACACCACTATCTTAGTGACAGGAGGACAAAGGAAAGGACTGGAGACTCTCTAGCATTACCTAACTTAAGTTCTCTAAACTCTCTTACATAATCAGCCCAAGCGAGGGAAATTTGCAAACAAGTAAGTTTGTCTAGTGTCTAGAAGAATAACAATCACATAAGATTTTTAAACGTAACTTACCTGCATGTAAGCAGCAGCATTCTTGCTATTTGGGAAAAAAATTATATTCGCAATAACAATAACACAGAACAGAACACAGAATACTACTATAATTAGCTACTCACCAAGCCCCATGACCTCAACACCTAGCAGGTCCAGCAGGTCCTGCTCCCGGTCCAAGATGTCTGACCACCGGTGAGTCAGCTGGTTGTGGGTGCGCCGGACCCCAGAGCAGCTAAAAACTGCTCGCGCACCCTCGCCCACCGGCGGTGACGCTCCTGGGTAGCGTAACCGGAGCCGGGCCTGCCGCCTGCTGCCAAGGTTAAGGGGAGGTGGCGCTGTATGAAAAAAACAAGGGCGGCCACCTCTGCCTCTGTGAAAAGCGCCTGGGGCTGCACCCCTTCCGGGCGCTGTCTGCCACAAGGAAGCCGGCTCTTGGGTGCAGGCGCCTTCCCCTTCCACTGACTATTAGAGGTAGAGGTAGCCTTAGCCATGATTCTGGGTGGGCGGGGGCGGAAAAGAAAATGTAGGAGTAAAAAATAAAGTCAGGAGAAGAAGTAGGAAAGCTAAAAAGCAAGTAATATAAAACAGTAGAAAAAAGTCAAAAAACGCAGTAAAAGTAGAAATAAAACACAAAATATACACTTAGGGAGAGAGAGGGATAGAAAATAAAAAAAGATTAGAAAAACAGTGTAAAAAACAAAGGATTGAAAAGATTAGAGAGGGATGAAAAACAGGCCCCAGAACCATGCAAAGACTAGGAAAACAAGATGGCCGCGCCCATTGGCGACCACTTGGTGAAGTTTGTGCGATATTTCACCCCGAACACGCAATCCGCGTTGCGGAACGTCAAAAACATCTTGCGAGCATGCGCAAGCATACGCGAGCATGCGAAATAAGCAAATCCGCATGCTCGCGTAACTCCGCGTAGCGTTGCAGAGTTTTTTTGCCGCTTCGCATAGCCTCACATAGCACGGCCACGGGAACTCCACCCGGAATTAGTTGTAATAGATGTTTCCCCCTCTACTCACCATCAACATTTGAGCTCCCCTGGGATAGGAGATCATAAGTGGTGCCCCCGATCCGCACTATAGAGGAGCTGAGATCCTCCAATAGCAAGGCATAATTTATTCTATAGTTGTTGCATTTACTGGAACGATACGCCATGGTCTCGTATGCTTTCACTGAAATTTTAAAAGCAGTGGGCCCTACGTATAAGAGGCGTGCGCCGCCGGAGCATCACTTTATATGAAACTCCGGTAGCGCAGGTCTCTCAATCATATCTATGAGGCGAAGCAAAGCCTCCCTGTGTGGCTTTGCATGGCTTCATAGATATGGAGTAAGGCAAGGCAGTGCAAAGTACTGCGTTTCCTTACTCGACATCAAGGATGCATTCCATGGGCATTGCTGTGGCTTTTCCCATGTAACACCCATGGGTTTTGACACATTCCCAGATTTACAAGGATCTGTAAACCTGGGAATACATCAAAACTGTGCGGCTCCCCAGGGGAGAAGCAATGAGGAGAAATAACTTTGGGGCATATTTACAATATTTTGGCATAGAGCATCACCGCAAGCCTTCTAGTTGTGCTTCCCTACATTAAAAGAAAAGGGCAGGAATGCTCTGTATCTACAAGATACGGTGCATTCCTGTCCTTTCTATCAGCGCCGGTGTACAAACTGTAGCCAAGCGCCAACGCAGGTACCCTTGCCCCATTGTGCAAGGTTGTCTGTCTTGTTGCCATGATTGCTTTTGTGCAGGGAAGGCCACCTTGCTGCACAAAATCAAACAAAGGAGGTGTTTTCCTCTTTCTACGTGTGCTACAGAATGCACCACACATGGAAAGAGGAAAAAACAAGGAGAAATGTAAACATTTCCTCTCTTTACGCCTGCTTTGGGGAGGCATTTGTTTTGGCGCTGCCCCAGATTTACGCTATGTCGTAAATATGGGGCAGTGACAAAATCCATGGGTGTTCCCACGTGGGAACACCCACAGCAACACCCATGGAACGCCCTTTCCACACAGAGTAGGGCATTGCCTTACTCCATATTTGCAAGGCCATAAAAAGCCATGCAGTGTGGCTTTACATGGCCTTGTTAATATAGACCGGCACACTGCGCCTCCAGAGCGTCACAAAGTGATAGTCCGACAGCGTAGAAGTGCCACAGGGGCATTGTAAATATGCACCTTTATTTCTCCTCATTTTTCCTCTTTCTATGTTCACACATGGAAAGAGGGAAACGCTACATTGATTGTTTTTGTGCAGGAAGGTATCCCTTCCTTCACAAAAACAATCATGCCAGCAACGCAGACACCCTTGCACCATGGAGCAAGGGTGCCTGCGTTGGCGCTAGGCATCAATTTGTGCGCAGGCAGAAAGGACAGGAATGCACTGTATTTGATTAATACAGTGCATTAGAGACTTGCGGCGCTGCCCTACGCCAAAAAGTAGTAAATGAGGCCCAGTGTCTCTAAAGTTTTGCCCCTTGTTTGCCCGGCACTCAGGATAAACTACAAGCTCCCCAAAGTTTTGAAGAGTAGATACCCAGAAGGGTCTAAGGAGATGTGACGTGTGTATTGCATGAGTTCTTCTTACCCATAATGCCCTGCAAACATCGAATATTGTGAAAAGTAATTCATTTATTGAGGTTTCAAAGCAGTGAACACAAGAATTCACTGCAAACACAATTAGTCTACTACTATCGAGCATTCCCTTATTCCTTCTGATAATAACGGTATCTCATATTTGTGATTGGGCCTATTGCACAGGGCAGGAACATGCCAAAACTGCAGCCTTATGATGCAAATTTATATTGAACACTAGGGCTACTGCTATATTCGGCCTAACTAAACAACTCCTGGCAAGGCAAGGCTCCTATATAATGTGCTGGCACAAAATTAGGAACTCTCCCTTGAATACATTGAACCACCAGCTTTGGCAAGAACTCCGTAAGACATCCAATTCACCGGTCAGACAATACTTGGAAGACTCCCTGGCCACTACTGGGCTAGCAGACCTATGGGAAACTCAAATCACCCACTCAGCCTTCAAGCTAGTAGTAAAAAAAAGTAATAAAGAAACTCTCCCTTGTAGAAGACAAAGCTGCCTTTGCCCGAAGGAGTCATGCCTGGATGACAATGGGTTGGTACATATCACTTGGCGCACAGGCATATTTCAACCTCGGGTACTCCTGGAAGACAAAAGAACTATTTTATAAAAAACAGACTAGTAATACTGCCAGCTACTCCTCACCTCCCACCATGGCAGAGGGGGCAACTTTCCAGTACATGTCGACTATATGGGAATGGTATTGAGGACATGGCACATTTAATCTGCTCCTGCCCCAACTTAAAGGAGGAAAGGATACGTTTACTCAAACCGCATTTCAATGAACGAGGGATTCGTACCAGGAGTCAGGCTGTGATCGCATGCTTCAACTCCAAGGGCCCACAGCTAAATGGGAAACTAGTGAAATTCCTGAGACTAGTAGAAGCTAAGCAGGGAAGTGCTGTGCTCCGTCCAACTGCATAAATAAGTTTTTTTTTCTCCCACAATCGAAAACTTCAAGCCCAGCCACAACAACCTCTTCAGGACACGCTCTAGCGCTGCCGATGCTCAAAAAAATAAATAAATAGAAATTATACACGCCGAGCAAGCTTTGAGACTTTTATGGCTTTTAGAAACCTACTTTTAAAAATATCTCCTTCTTCTTCTTCTCAATATCTTTATTCTTCCCTTCTTTTTCTTAAAAAGTATGAATTTAAGTGCATATTTTGTAATGGTTTTAATTAATCACATACAAAAACTACTTACTTACTGCTATATTAGGGCCAGGGATTAAGGTACCATATCAACCTGTGGAATTCTTGAAAATTAGAAATCTAGTGGAATCAAAGGCTTGCATACTGTTAATGATGGGACAGTGAGAAAGTCTGCCAAGCACCTTCTAGATTGCCCAATGATATAGCGATTCTTTCCAGAACCTACACTTAAACCCTGCACAGAAAATTATATGCAAAAGGTGATGAGTGTCTCTTTTAGTTGATCACAATTAGGAGGAAATCCTGATAAAGGAAAAAAATATCCTTTGGCTGTCTTTGTGAACCTTAATTGAAGATTAAGATTTCATTGATCAAGCAGGGCACCAAACTCCTTCTGATATCAAGACAAAGAAAAGAGGTATGCAGGTTCTAAGCACCGTACAAGTTCTAAGCACATCAAAGGAAATCCATGAAATAAGATCAAATGTGAAACAGGAAAAAATCAGGGCCAAAAATGAATATCAAAGGGCAATGATCATGACAAAAAGACAGAGAATAAATTTGTTAAGAATCTTGCTTTTCTAAACACTCACTTGCATATGCTTGAAACATGAAATGACAACACAGAAAGCACACTGCAACATTTTAGACCGTGATGCTCATATAAACTTCAATGAAATAATCAACATCTTTGAAAGAGCAATTTAAAAGACTGAACTCCTCTCCTATTTGGCAATTCCCTCCTGAGCTCACGTAGTCTTAGGTGAGTTCTTGGAACTGTCCTCTCTGCGAATGTAACACATGGATGCTGCCAGTCTTTCCCACCAAGAAGTCCAAGCCAATGTCAAAATATAGTTGAAAAGGGGGTTGACTGCAAATCCTTTCTCTGGTGAGGTAAGTGTGTCTGCAAGGTCCGGCTGGAGGCCTTCCAGTATCACCCAAAACCCAGTCTAGAGTCCACTTGCTACAGTCCTATGCCATACCTGTGGATATTGATGCCAAAGGGTTAGGTGTAGTGTGAGACTCAATACTTTGCATTTCCTCCACAGCCAGCTACCTCAGACAAGCCTATTCCTTTTTTGACTCCTGAACTAAGGAGTGGCTACTGTGCCCAGAGAATGGAGGGCATGGCCCATAGCCACGCCCTCTAAGCTCTGAATGAAAGAGAACTGTGCCCAAAGTACTTCCTTGTGACCAGAGACCATTGGCCATGCTATGCTCTTTGTCCATTGCCTATTGATCTTGGTCAAATGCTGTGCTGTGCAGGCTGTATAGGCAGGAAAAATGGTTGCAGGGTATAGCTGTGAGAATGTCCTGCAGCTACAGTGTGTGTGAGCATGCTTGTCAGAAATGTTTCTCCATAGTGTCTACCCTTGGCACAGAGAAGGGAACGGAGTAGGTCGTACGGATGGGTGCTCCTTTTGATGAATGTGTGACTACAAAGGACCCCACCCCCTCCTTGACCATGACAGTGTCCTAGCCAGGCAGCCTTTTCAAAACTGCATGCAGTTCATCCGGGGTTGGATGAACGAGAACCATCTGATACTAAACTCGGATAAAACCGAGATAGTCCTCACCAAGAATAGAACTGCCTGTTGGAACCCTATGTGGTGGCCAAGTGAGATGGGCTCCCCCCCACTCCAAAAAAAGCAGTAAAAAGCTTGGGGGTGATCATCGATGAGGATCTCTCATGTAAGCAGCAGGCCAGTGCAGTGACTTTGGCCTGTTTTCTGCATCTGCGTCGGATAAAAAAGAATAGAAAGTTCCTCACGAGGGAGGACCTGGTCCAAGTTATCATGGCCATGCTCATGTCCAGAATTGATTACGCAAATTCTCTCTATCTGGACCTCCCGAAATCCCTCTCGCATAAGCTTCAGCTAACTCAAAACCAGGCCGCCAGGCTGATAGTTCACCTGCCCAGAGGGGGCTCCATCTCGCGGGTGACTAAGGACCTTCACTGGCTGCCTATTGCGCAAATATCCAGGTTCAAGGTATGCTGCATGGCGTTCAAGGCATTACATATGAGCTGCCCGGGTTTTGTGAAAGATCGGATTGTAAAATACCGTCTGACAAGAGAACTGAGATCCAGCTCCCTCCACTACCTGGTCACTCCCACCTATAAGAAACACAGGATTGGAGGTCATAGGTTCTCTGTCACGGCCCCTCGAGCATGGAGCACACTACCCTTGGAAATTAGGCAGTCATCCCACTACACTAAATTTAGGCAACTCCTGAAGACCTGGCTATTTATGCAGGCTTTTCAGTAACAAGGGCTTTGCAACATATCAGTACGTAGCGCCAAGAGACCTCCCCGGTGAACGTGCGCTTTAGAAATAGCCAATAACATAACAACATAACATGCTGGAATCTCCTAAAATCTAGGGTTTCAAGTTCCCACTAATCAGCAAACAGGTAGGACAGATGGATAGGGCCTAATTAGGCAGCCTCCCTGACCAACTAAACCAGTCTGAAAGGTAGATTGTTTAGGAACATATCACCATCAGGGATCCACATGCCCTGACGAATGCCCAAGACCTTTTAGGATATTTACCAACGGGCAGAAACATGTTGGCAGGTGTTGGATGGGTGTGAGTCATTGTACTCCAGTTACCCAGCCAACTTAGATTTTTAATCATACCTAATGTTCCATTGAATAAAAGTATTTCCCCAGGTACACTAAGGTATTTTTAAGTATGCGTCTGGATCCCCATCCCTTTGGTGTTGTCCAGTAAGATTTATGTAAGTACTCCCTCCTATCTAGTCAGTCTTCGAGGAGGTTGAGTCCGCCTTGGTGGCACTGTCCTACGAGGGTGGGGAGAGGATTCCTATGATGAAGCATGTCACAAAAAAAGTGTGTGAGGTTTCCTCTTCCATTAAGGATGACTTTCGATAGACAATATTCTAAGGTTGAAGTTCTGTGTAGTCTATATACGTGCAAAAGCCAATAACCTTGGAGCATCAATTACACAGCTCATCAATCTTTGATAAGTGCCACCGTACTATTATGTTGTGTTAGGTCTCCATAGGGTCTAACAATTTCCATGTAACTTGATTGGGCTCTGCATTTAAAGCAGGCCGGGGTGAAATTTAAATGATGCCTATTAAGCGTAATTTTGGGAGTTTCATGTTACACTTGTAACATGAAATTCCTCGAAATTACACCAATGTTGTATTTTGCATAATTATGCACCATTCGTGGTGAAAATTTAATGCAAAAGGTGCAATTTAAAGTAATTCATGGTAAAAATGTATCACAAATGCACAGGAACAACAACACGCGAGCAGCTGTTGTTTGCGGTGCTCTTCTTTAAATGCAGCCTAGTGCCAAAAATAAATGCAAGGATGCATTTCGCACTAAAAAATACCACTAAATGAATGTTTTACATTTTGCCTAATTACACGTCATTTCAGGTAAGTTTACCGGAATTTCATGAAAGCAAATTACGCAAATTTGAGATTCCCCCTAATTGTGCATTGCATAGATGTATGTATATATGTGTAAACTGATGCATTCAACACCAGTAATCTCTCTGAAATTATTTTTAACAGATGACATTGCAGCACTGCAATGACAACTATAATATTGTGAACATAGGCATTTATTCCCAACATAAAGTATCATAGTTTGCAGTTTTTGTTCCACAGATACCCAAGTATTGGCTGGCTCGTGAAATGTGCAATTTAAACATTTTAAACCTATTGTAATGCCTTCGATTAGTTGTGTTTTTTAACCAGGTCAGCGTTTAAAATATCTGGCACACTCCCCTCCTCCTTTTATATATGCATCCCTTTCTGTGAGAAATGCAATTTGGAAAGCATTCCTTTTGAGTGTCTGTCTCCTTTTCAGTGTAATGGTGACGTTTTTCCAATAACAGCCAAACTTTCTTAAACAGAAGCAGGTTTTTTTTTAGTTGTAGCAGTAAGGTTTGAGACACGATCGCTGATTTTTTTATTTTGTTTTCTCGGTACATCTTCTTTTAATCTCGCCACGCTTGAAAAGTGCAAGTGTAATCAACCGACGCTCTTTTATGGATTCTGAAATAAACTGATTTCAACCACGAAAACGTGTATTTTATAACCTGGAACGAATAAATGTACACTGTTTCCCTTATTAATGCGCCTTTTTATTTATTCTTTTATCTGAATGTATTCCCCTGAATACATTTTGTTTGGAAACAGCAGAACACATTTTAATAAGTTGCAGTAATACACAGGACATGTTATATTATTTTGGGAGGGTTTAAATAACACCACACACCGTCGAGGGGGTATCTAGGAGATAAGGCTCATCAAATGTCCAATATTATTCGCTACAGAGCACAAGTTTATAATGAAGCATAATGTTAATGAATGGGAATAAGAAAATGTGTTCAACAAAACAAATTCAAACAAAAAGATCCTTAACGGTTTAGGTTATTGAATCTTAGAGCCACATTTAGAGATGAGTGGGAGCACTGCCGAAAATCAGCGGTTCTCTGACCCACTTTTGCATCATTTTTAACATGGGAAAAGTGACGTACGGGTGGCGCAAGGGTCTTGTAAATAAGCCCCACAGTTCCCCTGCTCTATTTAGAGTTTGGGAAAGAAGCAGGTTTACACTTTTGCAATGTCCTGAAGGAAATTTCTGTGTACCCGGCCCTGGCCAAATAGTACAAAATCTCTGCTATTTACCAGGCGGCTAGCAAAATACTATATAATCTCTGCTATTTTGCCGGGCATAGACTAAAGAGTAGAGATAATGTCAAAATTGGCCAGCAGCCGGATAAATAGTGTTAAGGATGTCTTAATTTAGAGGGCCACTAAGAAAAAAAGGGGCAACAGCAATGGTAGGGTGGTGACCATCTTGTAATGTGGATGCAACACGTGTGAAAGATTCAAAGCAAGCAAATATACAAATGTACAATAGTTTGTAAAAAGGTAAGTGAAAAAATTAAGCTGAGCTGTTTACAGAGGAAAAACCCTTAAAATCAATTTTGAATAAAAACAATTATGTTATTTTAATAATTCAAATAAGATATGCAGAAATTAGACAGAAGCTTCAGGATATGGCACATATATATGCTGTGTTTCAGTCAGGGAGTATATTTGGCTCTAAGGAAAGAATCCTAAGTCTGATTTTAAATCATATTACATAAATGTTTTATTCACTCATGAGAATATATAGTTTTTTTAATGTCCATGATGCTCATTTTGATGATTTTTTAGGGTTGGCTCTTTTTGGGCTTCTTATGGAAGGCCTTGTCCTAGTTTTAGGCTTCTGTTTAAGGGGGGTCTGTGCTTGCTTAGTATTTCAAAACTGGTAACAAAGCAGCAGTGGACAAACAGCAGTAAACAGGGAAAGTAGACAGATAGGTAGTATCTGAGCAACAGAGGGAGGGACACGCACAGTAGGTAATTGGTGTTTGGGGGGACAGTGCTTTGAGGGAGCTTGCAGGAGGTAAATGGATTAAGACACTGTAATGGGGCTCCTGTGGAATGGGGAATTGAAAGCAGGAGGCAGGTAAGCAATGTATTTGGGTAATTCACAGAAGGAGTTAACTCTACTGCCTGTGAACAAGCACACTTTTCCATACTATGCAGAGTAGGTTTAGGGCACAGATGCTTATTGGTCCCATGTCATGAGCAACCCCGCCAGTTAACTGACATTTTAGTCACCTGCACAATGCATCTTGGGACTACTAGCTTTGATTTTTAACATGTTAAGCAGGGTTTTAAGTGGGCAAGGTCCTTTCTCTGCTGGACTCTCATTTCTGTACTTGACAGTGCTGTCTCAACAAAAGAAATCTGGAAGTAAAAAAAAAATCTGTGTGACAGGCTTGAAGTGTGTACCTGACTAAAGTCATTGTGGAGGGGGTGCTGGGTAAGGAAGCAACAGGAGGAGGAGGAGGATGAGAAGTAGGGGAATAAGGGCCAAGAGATGGCCCACTAGAAGGGCTAGGATAACAAGTGTCTTGAGGATCAGGACGAGAAGAACCAGGCCCAGGAAGACACAATCAATAAAGACCAGGGTTACCAATGCCAGAGGGAACCAGGAATAAATGGACAATGAGGAGCAGGACAATGAAAAGCAGCACTAGGGGTACTGGGACCAGGGAGGGAAGGATTAGGACGAAGTGGAGCAAGGGGATCTGGACCCAGTGGACAAGGGCCAAAAGGAATAGAAGGACCAGAGATAGAAAATACAGAAGGCCCTGGACTATAATGACAAGTAGGGCTATAAGGGCCTGTGTGCACCGACCAGGATCAGAGGGACGAGGACAGCCAAGAGTAGCAGACCCAAGTAGACAGGCCAAAGAGGACTAGCACCAGGAGACCAATGGAGAGAACGATCAGGGAAAGGAGAGCCGAGACCACAGACATCAGGTCATGGAAGAACAATGGGCCAGAAGCAATAGGACCAAGACCAGGAAGACCATAACCAGAAAGGTCCAGGGCTAGCAGTACCTGGAGAATCTAGATTAGAATGACCAGGGAGGAGAGAAAGTCTAAGTCCAGTGGGGCCAGGATAAGAAGGTCCAAGAGTGTCAGACTCAATGGGATCCTAAACCAGGGTGACAAGAACTACAAGGAACTACATACATACTACATAGGAACCAGGAGGATCAGTGTCAGAGGAATGAGGAAGGCCAGACCCAAAAAGAGAATTACTAGGAGGACCATGATAGAGGGTCCATGGTCAGCTGTACAAGAACAAGGTAGTATAGACAAACCAGGAGGAATAGTATGAGTAGGGTGAGGCACGAGGATCGAGGACTAGGAGGGATGGGCAAACCAAGGCCAGTGGAACTAGCATCAGACTCCCCAACACATGAGGGCTTGACAAAGGAGTAACAGAACTAAGGTCAGATTACATGGATCAAGGTGACAAGGATCAGAAAGCTTAGGAACAGGCAAACAAGGGGACTAGATAAACCATGGGAGTTGGACCAGAAGGACTGATGGATGAGAATTAGGATGAGGATGTCAAGTACCAAGCACCTGTGAACTTGGTCTTCCACGAGAGCAGATGACTATTCTCCAAATCCCAAACTCCACTGGGAGCGGAAGTAGAATCCACTGCCAGTAGAGAGGGGGAAAGGGGGATGGAATAAAAGAGAGACTCCACTGCTATGACTCTTCCTCTCTGGAATTCTTAGCAACTCTGCTTGGCATCTGCAAATACAAAATAATACCATTAAAATATTCCCAATCTCGAGTACCTCAACTAATTCATTAAGCACTAACCCTAACTTATCTCCTACCTTCACTTCCGCAGTGGCTAGCTACTCTCTATTTAGGCAGTAGATATTAAGAACTGTTGGTTAGCTTGTTATAAGTCTTGTTTCTTTTCTTTTTGTAGATGGCAGTATTCATAGGACCGTTGGTTAGTATAATATATATATATATATTGCTACATACACTGTAGTAGAGATTATGAGATGATTAGTACTGCCAGATTAGTGATGCCTTCTGTGTTTAGTAATGCAAGCTGTTATTGTTCTGAAGTGGTTAATAAATAACTTTTGCGCTTGCATTAGTACTGATAGTTCAATGCATTTAATCATGCCAAAGTTCAAATAAGGATTAGCGCTGGGAGACAAGAAATTATAAAGAAACTTGTGCTGATATTCCAGCTGACTGACTCTCCTTGTCTGTACTGTTTATTCACGGTACAAGTAAACCACTCTAGGCTCCTGAAAAGACTCTTGCCAAAAAAATGAAGCACTAGTAAATTGAACACTCTGCTGAATTGAAAGTCTATGACTGAAGGACTGAAGCGCACTGACTGCAGGACTCAACTGGAAGGAGACTCCAAACTGCTAAATGGCTGTGCGCTGACTTCAATAATAATAAACTTACTTCTCAGTGAAGGTTTGAGGAAAAACTCCCACTTCTTAAACTCACGAGCCTCTGAATGGAAGTTCCAGCGACGAACTCGTTCACCAGCCGGTGAACTCAAGGCTAGAGATTCTGAAAACCACTGCCGGAAAATGACAGGCGGAGATAAGTAAGCTAAATAACTCCCCTAACAGGATTTCAATGAAAACTTGGTAGAGCGGATGCAAAACTCTACCGCTAACACCAAATTGATGGTTGAAGTGCGCCGTGCGATAAACGCACGAGCGCGAACACCTGGCCCCTGCTCAAATGACCCCAAACACTAGACTGCCAACCCCAAGAGGAATAACGCTCCGCAAAGGTCACAATATAGGTGACAGAGCATAGCAAAGAAGCCTCTATTATGAGAATCGGCGAAGCCGATTCCATGGATAGTTAAAAACCCTCTTCTTGCGCTGGGGACTAAACAGAGGGTGGAGTTTGCATTGAAATCGGCCAAACCTGACAGAGGAGGATGAAAAGGTCCAGGACCAAAAGCCTGTAAAACAGAAGACCCAAGATCTAAATGACAAGGGGCAGGAGTACATGGGAATGACAACCAGTCAAACCAGGAGTAGGAAGTGAAAGTACAGGGCCAGGAAGTTCTTAGACTAGCATGAACTGGAGGTCAAGGAACATCAGAACTAGGAATTGCTAGGATGATCGGTGACAGGACAAGTTATTGCAGAGCTATGCGGGTAAGGAGCAGCAGCTCGAGGGCCAGGAGTATCAGATCCAGATTGAAGAGGACTAAGAAGATCAGGACATGAAGGGTAATGGCCAGTATGTCCAGGATACTAGGAAAAGCAGGACAGGGATTAGGAAGACCACGGGGGGCAGTACCGACGACACCCAGAAGACCAGAGCTAGAGGAATAGGTAAACTAAAAGGAAGCAGGATAAGGTGACTGGGACCAAGAGGGCCATAAAAGAACAGGGCAAGATGGGCTGAGACTGGTGGAACCAGGAAGGGCCATGATAGCCAAGAGGCAGAGTTTATGATAATAGGCACAATAGTCCAGGGGAAATAGGTCCAGGACAACCCAAACTATAAGGAACAAGTCCAAAAGGATGAGGGACAATGGGCACAGAATCTCGAGATGGACTAGGACTATGAAAAACAAGAATATCATGACCTTGGCCAGGAGTGCCAAGTAGCTGAGACCAGGGGCACAGGCAGCCAGTGTTAGAAGGAAAAGTTTTCAGAGGGACAAGAAACAAAAGACTAAGGGGACCAGGAAGATCAGGGCAAAAAGGATTAGGAACTTGAGTACCAGGACCAGGAGGACCAGGGTGAGGAAGAAAAGGAGAATCATGAAGATCAGGACCAGGATGATCACAGCCTGGAGGTCCAGGTCATAGGGCTAGGAACAGAAGGAGATGAGCTAACAGGTTAGTCCCTGATTGTAGTGTGCACTGTTCCTATTGAACAAAACGTTCTATATTATTTAACTGTTATTTTTCTTAACAAACCGTACCAAAAGATAACTTCTTATATTCATTTAATGTATTCGTTCATTCACGAACATATTGTTACACAAAAATCATATACCTAAATATAATCATTATATTCATCCATGTGGAATTACATACCCATTTACCAAAACCATGGGTTACTTTGACAAAGCGAATTCTTATCAACAAAAGTTAAATTTGTACAATACAATTTCCGTGTACAATGTTCTTGCGTATAAATTCACAGGTACATATCTATCTCATGGCCCATAGATGTCACAAGGCCCATAGCCGATGCATTTCGGGACTCGCAGGTCCCTTCTTCAAGGGCAGTTTTCTGTGAACAAAGGAATAATCATCATATATATTACATATTTTGCTTTATACAGACACAAACTAATTTAAATGCAAGGAGAGTCCAGTGACCAACTTAACGAAAACGAAAAAGAAAGAAAAAAGAGAAGAAGAAGAAGAAAAGAAATTCCACTGTGCTCTATATGAGTCGGTTGGTGAGATAGAATAGAAGTAAGACAACTGTCCATACTGTGTCACCACGAAAACCCTAGTACGCCAAAATTGTGAGAAGATGTAATATCCCGAATGGAATGTAAATCACAAGACTTACAGGTGATCGAGTGATATCAATAATCAACCAGAAATACAAACACCCTGAAAAAATTAATGATGTGCTAACCTAAAAGGTGGTAAGTAACGCCAAATAGTACTTGCAGACGTAATCCATGAATCGAAATCTACAATATGAAGAGAACACTGTATAAACAACCTGCAACAACTGTCGTTTTGATATCTGGGATTGAAGGAGGGCGTAAGTGACAGTTGTTGCAGGTTGTTTATACAGTGTTCTCTTCATATTGTAGATTTCGATTCATGGATTACGTCTGCAAGTACTATTTGGCGTTACTTACCACCTTTTAGGTTAGCACATCATTAATTTTTTCAGGGTGTTTGTATTTCTGGTTGATTATTGATATCACTCGATCACCTGTAAGTCTTGTGATTTACATTCCATTCGGGATATTACATCTTCTCACAATTTTGGCGTACTAGGGTTTTCGTGGTGACACAGTATGGACAGTTGTCTTACTTCTATTCTATCTCACCAACCGACTCATATAGAGCACAGTGGAATTTCTTTTCTCTTCTTCTTCTTCTCTTTTTCTTTTCTTTTTTCGTTTTCGTTAAGTTGGTCACGGGACTCTCCTTGCATTTAAATTAGTTTGTGTCTGTATAAAGCAAAATATGTAATATATATGATGATTATTCCTTTGTTCACAGAAAACTGCCCTTGAAGAAGGGACCTGCGAGTCCCGAAATGCATCGGGCTATGGGCCTTGTGACATCTATGGGCCATGAGATAGATATGTACCTGTGAATTTATACGCAAGAACATTGTACACGGAAATTGTATTGTACAAATTTAACTTTTGTTGATAAGAATTCGCTTTGTCAAAGTAACCCATGGTTTTGGTAAATGGGTATGTAATTCCACATGGATGAATATAATGATTATATTTAGGTATATGATTTTTGTGTAACAATATGTTCGTGAATGAACGAATACATTAAATGAATATAAGAAGTTATCTTTTGGTACGGTTTGTTAAGAAAAATAACAGTTAAATAATATAGAACGTTTTGTTCAATAGGAACAGTGCACACTACAATCAGGGACTAACCTGTTAGCTCATCTGTTTCATGGTGCGTGTTGCCAACACATACGTGTAGTGTTGCACCCTTGGTTTAGACAATTAATTTTGAATATTATTGTTTCTCAGAGTGCGCCTCTATTCTATGACCAGGCTAGGAACAGAAGGGCCAGAAAGATGAGCAACAGAATGGCCAAACCCAGATGGACCAGATAAAGGATGACCATGATGAGTTTGTGTAGCAGGACGAGGACCAGCAGCAGGAAGGCCAGGACCAAGAGGATCAGGACCAGATCCAGGAAGAGAAGATACAGGCAAATAGGACCTGGGACCACAATAAGCAAGGAAGACGTGTAGGTCAACACAACGAATACCAGGAGGACCAGGACCTGAACAGGGAGGATTACAATGATCAGCACCAATAGGAAAAGGATGAGGATTAGGAGTGCCAGGGGGATGTTGACCATAGGACTAGGGATCAGAATGCCAAGTAGAGCAGGAAGACCAGGACCTGGGGATAGCAAGATCAGGGTGAGAAAGACCAGAACTGCCAGAGCCAGTAAGACTGAACAGACAACCTGAATGTCCAGGAAGATCAGGACCAAAATGATGAGGCTCAGAAGGACTCAAACAAAGAGAACAAGTATCAAGAGGGTGCAGACAATGGGTGCTGTGCCAGAAGGACCATAAGGCAAGACACATGTCCAGGACGACAGGGATTATCCAAAGCAGGAAGACAAGAGCTAAGAGAGCCAGACATACTAGGGCCAGGGCAGAAGAGGCCAGGTAGATTGACAGGACAAGCACGACTAGGAACTGATGTACCAAGAATCAGATGATCAGGGTGAGAAGTATCAGAAGGACCAGGTAAAATAGATAATTTTCAAGAGGATCAGATAAGAAAATGAAGAGCTAGGAGACAGGGACCTGAAAGGACCTGGATGGCTAGAGGGATCAAAACCATGAGGATTAGGCATAGAAATACCCAAACGAGGAGAACCAAAAGCAAAAGGATCTAATCTGGTGGACACAAAACCAGGAAGAGAACACGGACTTTGAGCACCAGGAACAGGACAACAATTGCTAGGCAAATTGGACTGAGAGTGAGAAGACTAGGAGAGCAGGGCCTGAAGAATAAAGAGGAGATGGCCAGGCAACCAGAGCCAACAGGGCATAAGCTAAGAAGACCAGAGCAAAGACAACCAAGGGGAAAAGGAAGATCAATTTACAGATGCCCAGCATATCAGGACCTGACATACCCGGACGAGCAGGGCTAGGATTAGGAGGAAAAGGAGGACCAGGACATGGAAGGCCAGAATGACAGGAGCCATGATGACCAAGCTGGGTGGCTAAAAACATCTAATCAATCAATCAATCAGTATTTGTAGAGCACAGCACTGTTCCCCCTAGGGGTATGTGGGTGTTGTGTCTCCATTGAAGAGCCAGGTCTTGAGTCTCCTGTGGAAGTCTGCCAGTGAGGGGGCTGTATGGAGCTGGAGGGTAAGGTCATTCCATGCCTTGTCAGTGATGTAGGAGAAGGATTGGCTACCGCTGAATCTGTGACGGATGCAGGGGGTGTATGCAATGGGAAATGAAGAGGAGCACAGGTGTCTAGCTGGTTGGTGGAAGTTCAGTTGATGGTTGAGGTAGGCAGGTCCTAGGTCATGGAAGGCTTTGTAGGCATGCGTGAGGGACTTGAACTGGCATCTTTTCTGGATGGGGAGCCAGTGGAGGTCTCTCAGGTGGGGGGCAATGTGAGTTCATTTGGGGAGGTCCAGGATGAGTCTGGCTGCAACATTCTGTATTGTCTGGAGTCTTCTGAGGAGCTAGGTGGAGATGCCGGCATAGAGGGTGTTCCCATAGTTGAGGTGGCTGGTGATGAGGGCCAGGGTCTTTCTGGTGTTGGTTGGGATATATCTGATGATTCTGCAGAGCATTCAAAGTGTGTGGAAGCAAGAGGAGGCGTCTGCATTATCTTGTTGTTTCATGGTCAGTTGGCTGTCGAGGATGATGCTGTGGTCCCATGTGGAGGTATTATTCTCGAAGATCGGTACTTCAGTTTTGGCAGAGTTCAGTTGTCTCTCATCCATTCAGCTATGTTGGTCATGGCATTACAGAAGTTGGTTTTGGCATTGGAGGGGTCCTCGGTGAGCAAAAGAATCAGTTGAGTGTCATCTGAGTAGGAGATTATGTTTAGTCCATCAGATCTGGCGATGTCTGTGAGGGAGGTCATGTAGATGTTGAACGGGGTGAGGGTGAGGGATGATCCTTGTGGTGTGCAGCATATGATGTCTTTGGGTGCGGAGGTGAAGGGAGGCAGTCAAATGCTCTGTGTGCATCCTGTGAGGAAGGAGGTGATCCACTTTAGGGTGTCTTGCTGTATGTCTATGCTGTGGAGTCTGTTGATGAGGGTTTAATGGGAGATTGTGTCGGATACCGCAGAGAGGTCGAGGAGGATCAGGGTCACAGTTTTTCCATAGTTGAGGAGTGTTCGGAAGTCATCTGTGGTGGCAATCAGCACGGTCTCAGTGCTGTGATTGACATGGAATCCTGACTAAGAGGCGTCCAGTAGGTGGTTTTGTTACAGGAATTCAGTGAGCTGCTGGTTGATTGTAGGCCTGGGCGGTGAACTCCACTCCTTTTGCAGAGTTTTCAGAATTTTCCACACTCCACGGAGCATGCAGAGTTCTGAAAAACTCTGCTCCGCATAGCAGAGTTTTTTCCTCGCTCGTGCTCGCCAGCATCAAGTTGGTGAGCGCGAGTGAGGAACATCCACCTCCCGGCGAGATTTCTCAATGTGTGCGGTCAGATTTCTCAATGCGGGTGGTCGTGGATGGGCGTGACCGCTCGTGTTGAGAAACCTTCAGTTCGTGTTAAGAAAGTTGCCGCTCAGGTAGAAAATCTACTCGAGTGGCAAGAAAAGAAGCAGCGCTATCTTGCACTGCACATGGTGCTGTTTGCGTTGATTTGGCAGCGCGGGACAAACACCCAGCACTGAAAATCAACGTGAATGGCATAACCAAAAACACTCTGATGCTTGCGGTACTCCACAGAGTGCAGCAGGGTTTTTGTTCGCTTCGCACAGTTCTGCCCAGGTCTAGTTGATTGCTTTCTCAAGAACTTTGGGTAGCAAAGAAGGGAGATCGGACAGTAATTTTTGAGGTCGTTGGGGTCAGAGGCACTTTCTTTGGGAGGGGTCTAACATCTGCGTGTTTCCAACTGTCTGGGAAGGTTGCTGTGGAGATGGAGAAGTTGAAGATGCTGGTGAGTTGTGTGCTGATTGGGTTTGTTGCGAGGTTGTAGAAGTGGTGTGGGACAGTGGTCGGTGAGTGCCCTGGTGTGGATGGAGGCATGATGGCTGAGTTGGTCAGGGCAGTGAGCGGTAACCAGGTGGTTATGGTTTGGCTGGTGTTCGCTGGTTGGTTGAGGTTGCCAGGGTCAAGGGTGGTGGGTTGGATGTTGGTGATCTTGCTCTGGAAGTAGTCTGAGAGGATGTTGCAGAGTTCTTTGGAGGGGTGGATGTTGTTCCGTATGGCTGTATGGTTGGAGAATTGTTTAACTATTTTGAAGTGTTCCTTTCTGTGATTGGCTGCTGAATTGATGCGTGTTGATGTCTGCTTTTTTGGCTTCTTTGATGTGGTGGTGATTGTTGGAAATGGGGGTCTCTAGTTGGCAATGGCTGGCGCCACTGTCCAAATAGGGACCCTTCTCCCCAAGTCAGGGCAAGTGGGCTACCCCTTTGATAACCCCTGCTCAACCCTGTGGTAACGTAGCATGAGCAGCTAGGCCTATCTCAGAGGCAGTGTGTGAAGCATTTATGACCATGCACAATAAGGCAGTAACGACACCACAAAAGGACACAACTCAAGTAGGTATAGAAAAAATAGTATCTTTATCTAAGGTTTGGTACGAGACTCTCAGAAGTGTTTTAACTTTTAACCAGTCATCAGGCATGTAAATCATTAGGGACTTAAAAAGGCAATACGTGTTCACCAGGAGGTGGCACTGACTGAGTTCAAGGCCTGGGTCTATGCAACCCGTTGCGCACCAGATACCTGCCGTTGGACGGGGACCCAGCATGTAGCTTCTCGAAGAAGCGGAGACGGTGACAGGCGGACTCCCAGCGACCACAGTTCTCGATGGCAGTGGTCCGCAAAGTGCACTCGCAGCGATTCGGGCACTCCGGGACAGGCGGGCCCTCAGCGGCAGCAGCACGCGGCTGCGGCGGCCCAGGCTGGTGGTGGCGATGACTCTCGTCGTGCAGCTCTGTGGTGGGCTTGCGGCAGCAGCAGCGCTCTCCTAGCTGCGGCGGCCCACAGGACGATTCACGATGGTGCAAGGTTGACAAAGACGTGGGCACTCAGCGGCAGCAGCTCTCTCTTAGCTGCGGCGGCCCACAGGACAAATCCCAATGATGCAAAGTTAGCAAGGGTGCGAGCACGCCGCAGCAGCAGCTCTCTCTTAGCTGCGGCGGCTCACAGGACAAATTACGAGGATGCAAAGTTAACCAGGGTGCGAGCACTCAACGGCGGCAGCTCTCTCTTAGCTGCAGTGGCTCACAGGCCAAATCACGATGATGCACAGTTAGCAAGGGTGCGAGCACTCAGCGGCGGCAGCTCTCTCTTAGCTGTGGCGGCTCACAGGTCAAATCACGATGATGCACAGTTAGCAAGGGTGCGAGCACTCCGCGGCAGCAACTCTCTCTTAGCTGCGGCGGCTCACAGGACAATTCATGAGGATGCAAAGTTAGCAGGGGTGTGATCACTCAGCGGCGGCAGCTCTCTCTTAGCTGCGGCGGCTCACAGGTCAAATCATGATGATGCCAAGTTAGCAACGGTGCGAGCACTCAGCGGCGGCAGCTCTCTCTTAGCTGCGGCGGCTCAAAGGACAACTCCCGATGTGGCACAATTAACACGAGTGCGGGCATCCAGCGGTGGCAGCTCTCTTAGCTGCGGCGGCCCACACAGCCTCAGCAATAGGGGTGGGCGGAATTTGCGGAGTTGCGTTACGCAAATTTCCGCGAAACGGCAAGAAATCTCTGCGAGCACGCGGAATTTCGCGTGCTCGCGGAGATTTTGCTGCGCCCGTTGTAATCTATGCAGGGTCACTCTCAGGGGCAGACGAGCATCGTCCCAGAATGAATCCTGCCCTGCATATTTATCCACGAAGATGCCACCGTTTTGTGCAATACCTCTACTCAACTGGAGTACTTTCTACTGGCTAATCAGTAAGTGCTACCTCGTTGGGTAAATGTATAGTGCCTTTCCTACACTACAGCTGTGTAAAGGACCAGAAGAATTGTCTTCAGTGACCTGTGTGTCTGTAACTTTGCCACCGCGCCGAAAGCGCCAGGGTCCTTTGATTAAGCTGTCCATCATAGTGTGGAAATGGCGGGAAGAAGTTGCATACCGCTAGTGTATGTGAGGCGGGGCCAAACGGGCGGGGCTTCTAGGCCCGTTCACATGCCTCTTGTTTATAAAGGGTCAGAGCAGGATCTCAGCGGCAGACGAGGAGAAGGAACCTCCTGTTCACAGGAACTACACGAGGATTGCGCTCGAGAAAATCAAGGATGCAAAGACCTCCATCAAGGATTAGAGCTAACTTTTCAGGCTGAATGGATTATTAGTAGCTAGAAGATGGAGTCAGGTCTGGGCACGAGTTAGTGCACCCATGCAGGGGGTCGGTATGGCAACTCGCTTCCTTGTTGCTCTTACCTGCAGTAAGAGAGCAGGTAGTGGTGTTCCGGTGGTGAAACACTGCCCCGGATCACGTAACCGATGAATGCGGCGTCGTCTTGGATCGTAGTGCAGGCTCCAATGCCTGCTAAAGGATTTCTCCAGCGCTGCACGCCGTGCATGCGCACAATGGTTTGCCGGAGTGCATCAATGTACTGCCGTGATGCCGTGCGTTATTTAAAGATGCCTAATAACGCGCCGACAATGGGAGGGTGTGACAGGAGAACGGTGTGTAGGTCCGTGATGGGTGATGAAAGGTCACGGGATCTGACTCGGAGCGTCCGAAAGCCGTCCCAGCCTAATGAATAAACTATGGGGAGCCTGTAGCGGCCATCTTAGGCTGGTGCACATAAGCGCTATGTGGAATGGCAAATACAGGGTATGGAAAGGTAAAATTACCTGATGAATGAATCTAATATGAATTCCTAATATGATAAAGTGCAAATCCACTAAAAGTGTGGATAGGCGAAAATGTATTAAAAAGAAAACAGAAAACACTTCTATATAGATAGTAGGCAACAGAAGTGTTAACGCACTACTAAGAAGTGGAAACCCAGACAATGACCTAATTTTATCATCGCGAGTGCGATAGCAAAAACAGAAAACCCATGGAGGGAAGAAGGCATGGGGTGAAAAGAAAGATACTCAAATGGCAATGGTATAAATGGGGCTCAGTGCTCTCTATACAGAAAGGGGCAAGAGGGGCCTTTTCATGCCTCTTGTTTATAAAGGGTCAGAGCACGATCTGAGCAGCAGATGAGGAGAAAGAACCTCCTGGTCACTGGACCTACACGGGGATTGCGCTCGAGAAAATCAAGGATGCAAAGACCTCCATCAGGGATTACAGCGACCCCTGACCTTGACTGGTAGGTCGCTCCCCCGCCACACAGCTCCGTCTGTGTGCCCTGCTGCTGCCCCTGATTGTGCTCGTTTTTTTCATTTCTGTGCCCCCCTTGCTGCCCCTGATTGTGCTCGTTTTTCCTTTCTGTGCCCCCTTGCTGCCCCTGATTGTGCTCGTTTTTCCTTTCTGTGCCCCCTTGCTGCCCCTGATTGTGCTCGTTTTTTCTTTTCTGTGCCCCCCTTGCTGCCCCTGATTGTGCTCGTTTTTCCTTTCTGTGCCCCCCTTGCTGCCCCTGATTGTGCTCGTTTTTCCTTTCTGTGCCCCCTTGCTGCCCCTGATTGTGCTCGTTTTTTCCTTTCTGTGCCCCCCTTGCTGCCCCTGATTGTGCTCGTTTTTCCTTTCTGTGCCCCCTTGCTGCCCCTCATTGTGCTAGTTTTTTCCTTTCTGTGCCACCTTGCTGCCCCTCATTGTGCTAGTTTTTTCATATCTGTGCCCCCTAGCTGCCCCTCATTGTGCTCGTTTTTTTCCTTTGTGTGCCCCCTTGCTGCCCCTGATTGTGCTCGTTTTTTTTTCCCTTTCTGTGCCCCCTTGCTGCCCCTGATTGTGCTCGTTTTTTCCTTTCTGTGCCCCCCTTGCTGCCCCTGATTGTGCTCGTTTTTCCTTTCTGTGCCCCCTTGCTGCCCCTGATTGTGCTCGTTTTTTCCTTTCTGTGCCCCCCTTGCTGCCCCTGATTGTGCTCGTTTTTTCCCTTTCTGTGCCCCCTTGCTGCCCCTGATTGTGCTCGTTTTTCCTTTCTGTGCCCCCCTTGCTGCCCCTGATTGTGCTCGTTTTTCCTTTCTGTGCCCCCTTGCTGCCCCTGATTGTGCTCGTTTTTTCCTTTCTGTGCCCCCTTGCTGCCCCTGATTGTGCTCGTTTTTCCTTTCTGTGCCCCCTTGCTGCCCCTCATTGTGCTAGTTTTTTCCTTTCTGTGCCCCCTTGCTGCCCCTGATTGTGCTCGTTTTCCTTTCTGTGCCCCCTTGCTGCCCCTGATTGTGCTCGTTTTTTTCCCTTTCTGTGCCCCCTTGCTGCCCCTGATTGTGCTCGTTTTTCCTTTCTGTGCCCCCCTTGCTGCCCCTGATTGTGCTCGTTTTTCCTTTCTGTGCCCCCTTGCTGCCCCTCATTGTGCTAGTTTTTTCCTTTCTGTGCCCCCTTGCTGCCCCTCATTGTGCTAGTTGTTTCCTTTCTGTGCCCCCTTGCTGCCCCTCATTGTGCTCGTTCTTTTTCCTTTCTGTACCCCCTTGATGCCCTGATTGTGCTCGTTTTCCCTTCTGTGCCTGTTTCCCGCCGCTGCGCCTGCGGCCCCGCCCCCTCACTGCCCATTCGCTGCCCCATTCCCTGCTCCTCCCTCCAACCTCCCCATTTATGGCGGCCGCTGTGCGGTCCGCGCAGCGGATGTGCGCAGCGGGCGCGCCGCTGGCGCGCCAAGCGCGCCTAAGGCAAGCCCGTCTGCGCCCGTCCGCGCCGTGACCGCGCCCAGCGCCAGACCCCCTGGTCCGGGCATCCCCGCGCCCGCCACATCAACAGACGCCGATACGACGCCAGCACCCTCCACGCACTCAACCCCGGAAAAGATCACGCCTGCTACCAGGTCACCCCGAAGCGCACCCAAGGGCCCTTCACCTGCCGGAACTGCAGCTTCGCCAGCACCCGCCCCGCCAAACCACCGCCCAGGAAAGAACCCAACTACCTCAGATGCATCCTCCTCAACACCCGCTCCGCCCGCAAACACGCCATCGAACTCTGGGACCTTCTCGACTCAACCTCCCCAGACGTCGCATTCCTGACGGAGACCTGGCTGAATCCCGCTTCAGCCCCCGACATCGCCATTGCCATCCCGGACGGATACAAGATCACCCGCAGGGACCGCACCAACGGAGTCGGAGGAGGCATCGCCATCGTCCACAGGAACACCCTCAGAGTCTCAACCAACACCAACGACACCCTCAGCACCGCCGAACACATGCACTTCCAGATCCACACCGATCCCAACACCACCCTCAGAGGAACCCTCATCTACAGACCCCCGGACCCCGACCACAGTTCAGCGATTCCATCGCTGACTTCGTCAGCACACACGCCATCGCCTCCACGGACTACATCCTCGTCGGGGACCAGAACTTCCACCTCGAGAACAACAAGGACACCAACTCCACCACCCTGATCGACAACCTCGCCACACTCGGACTCAGACAGCTCGTGACTACACCCACCCACGCCGCCGGCCACACGCTCGACTCCATGTTTTCCGCAAGCCCACACGTCTCCTTCAACCACACCTCCGAACCCCACTGGACTGACCACCACTGCATCCACTTCACCTACAGGAAGCCCACCACGCACCACCGCACCGAACAAATGCCTCGCCGCTGCTGGAGCAGAGTCACGGAAGACCAGCTAACCACAACCCTCGCCCTGAGCCCACCCGCCGAACCCTCCGACCCCAACACCGCCGCCCGCAACCTCAGACAGTGGATCGACGACTGCACCAACACCCTCACCCCACTCAAGAATCCGCCCAACAGCCACACCAGCAAGAAAGCCACCTGGTTCACCGAAGACCTCCAGGCCTCCAAACGAACATGGCGAAAACTGGAGAAGATCTGGCTCCACGAACGGACAGCGGACAGCTACGCCGCCCACAAGAGCGCCACCCGCAGTCACCATCACCTCATCAGATCCGCCAAAGGGCTTCACTCAAAGACCGCCTAGACAACAACGCACACAACAGCAAAGAGCTCTTCAACATCGTGAAGGAACTCTCCAACCCCAGCTCCAACACCAACGACATCCAGCCGTCGCGAGACCTGTGCGACTCACTGGCCACCTTCTTCCACCGCAAAATCGCCGACATCCACGACAGCTTCAACACCACGACCGCCCCGGCAACCACCGAGACCACTGCCCCCACAACCACCAACCGCCTGCTCTCCTGGACCAAAAGGGGATGATGGACGGAACGTTTGAGCCAATCAAACACTCACCCCCAGTCAACTGATCTGGGTTTAATCCATCATCATTCTTTAGCTCACTCCACCACCCCAGTTCAGACATGGCCATATGCAAATCAGTCTGACCCTGTGCCTCATGGGAACAGTCCAGCACGAACTGCCAAGCCATGTCTTCCCTGGACCGGAAACAAGCATCCTAGGACCGGTTTCTGGCATTCCAGCCGTCATCAGCCAGGCTTGCTTGAATCCAGTGGCAAAGTGAGCAAGGGACCCACGTCTGGGCATACCCCCGCCAACTTAGGGCGAACAAAGCGATACAAAAGGGGATGATGGACGGAACGTTTGAGCCAATCAAACACTCACCCCAGTCAAGTGATCTGGGTTTAATCCATCATCATTCTTTAGCTCACTCCACCACCCCAGTTCAGACATGGCCATATGCAAATCAGTCTGACCCTGTGCCTCATGGGAACAGTCCAGCACGAACTGCCAAGCCATGTCTTCCCTGGACCGGAAACAAGCATCCTAGGACCGGTTTCTGGCATTCCAGCCGTCATCAGCCAGGCTTGCTTGAATCCAGTGGCAAAGTGAGCAAGGGACCCACGTCTGGGCATACCCCCGCCAACTTAGGGCGAACAAAGCGATACAAAGGGGATGATGGACGGAGCGTTTGAGCCAATCAAACACTCACCCCCAGTCAAGTGATCTGGGTTTAATCCATCATCATTCTTTAGCTCACTCCACCACCCCAGTTCAGACATGGCCATATGCAAATCAGTCTGACCCTGTGCCTCATGGGAACAGTCCAGCACGAACTGCCAAGCCATGTCTTCCCTGGACCGGAAACAAGCATCCTAGGACCGGTTTCTGGCATTCCAGCCGTCATCAGCCAGGCTTGCTTGAATCCAGTGGCAAAGTGAGCAAGGGACCCACGTCTGGGCATACCCCGCCAACTTAGGGCGAACAAAGCGATACAAAGGGGATGATGGACGGAACGTTTGAGCCAATCAAACACTCACCCCCAGTCAAGTGATCTGGGTTTAATCCATCATCATTCTTTAGCTCACTCCACCACCCTTTGTTCGCCCTAAGTTGGCGGGGGTATGCCCAGACGTGGGTCCCTTGCTCACTTTGCCACTGGATTCAAGCAAGCCTGGCTGATGACGGCTGGAATGCCAGAAACCGGTCCTAGGATGCTTGTTTCCGGTCCAGGGAAGACATGGCTTGGCAGTTCGGGCTGGACTGTTCCCATGAGGCACAGGGTCAGACTGATTTGCATATGGCCATGTCTGAACTGGGTGGTGGAGTGAGCTAAAGAATGATGATGGATCAAACCCAGATCAGTTGACTGGGGTGAGTGTTTGATTGGCTCAAACGTTCCGTCCATCATCCCCTTTTGTAATCGCTTTGTTCGCCCTAAGTTGGCGGGGGTATGCCCAGACGTGGGTCCCTTGCTCACTTTGCCACTGGATTCAAGC
The DNA here is from genome assembly GCA_963921515.1 of Calotriton arnoldi. NCBI lineage: Eukaryota > Metazoa > Chordata > Amphibia > Caudata > Salamandridae > Calotriton > Calotriton arnoldi. The sequence continues at coordinate 521,046 of CAWUFW010011596.1, read as the reverse complement.
AAGCCTGGCTGATGACGGCTGGAATGCCAGAAACCGGTCCTAGGATGCTTGTTTCGGTCAGGGAAGACATGGCTTGGCAGTTCGGGCTGGACTGTTCCCATGAGGCACAGGGTCAGACTGATTTGCATATGGCCATGTCTGAACTGGGTGGTGGAAGTGAGCTAAAGAATGATGATGGATTAAACCCAGATCAGTTGACTGGGGGTGAGTGTTTGATTGGCTCAAACGTCCGTCCATCATCCCCTTTTGTATCGCTTTGTTCGCCCTAAGTTGGCGAGGTATGCCAGACGTGGGTCCCTTGCTCACTTTGCCACTGGATTCAAGCAAGCCTGGCTGATGACGGCTGGAATGCCAGAAACCGTTCCTAGGATGCTTGTTTCCGGTCCAGGGAAGACATGGCTTGGCAGTTCGAGCTGGACTGTTCCCATGAGGCACAAGGTCAGACTGATTTGCATATGGCCATGTCTGAACTAGGGTGGTGGAGTGAGCTAAAGAATGATGATGGATTAAACCCAGATCAGTTGACTGGGGGTGAGTGTTTGATTGGCTCAAACGTTCCGTCCATCATCCCCTTTGTATCGCTTTGTTCGCCCTAAGTTGGCGGGGGTATGCCCAGACGTGGGTCCCTTGCTCACTTTGCCACTGGATTCAAGCAAGCCTGGCTGATGACGGCTGGAATGCCAGAAACCGGTCCTAGGATGCTTGTTTCCGGTCCAGGGAAGACATGGCTTGGCAGTTCGGGCTGGACTGTTCCCATGAGGCACAGGGTCAGACTGATTTGCATATGGCCATGTCTGAACTGGGGTGGTGGAGTGAGCTAAAGAATGATGATGGATCAAACCCAGATCAGTTGACTGGGGGTGAGTGTTTGATTGGCTCAAGCGTTCCGTCCATCATCCCCTTTTGTATCACTTTGTTACGCCCTAAGTTGGCGGGGGTATGCCCAGACGTGGGTCCCTTGCTCACTTTGCCACTGGATTCAAGCAAGCCTGGCTGATGACGGCTGGAATGCCAGAAACCGGTCCTAGGATGCTTGTTTCCGGTCCAGGGAAGACATGGCTTGGCAGTTCGGGCTGGACTGTTCCCATGAGGCACAGGGTCAGACTGATTTGCATATGGCCATGTCTGAACTGGGGTGGTGGAGTGAGCTAAAGAATGATGATGGATTAAACCCAGATCAGTTGACTGGGGGTGAGTGTTTGATTGGCTCAAACGTTCCGTCCATCATCCCCTTTTGTATCGCTTTGTTCGCCCTAAGTTGGCGGGGGTATGCCCAGACGTGGGTCCCTTGCTCACTTTGCCACTGGATTCAAGCAAGCCTGGCTGATGACGGCTGGAATGCCAGAAACCGGTCCTAGGATGCTTGTTTCCGGTCCAGGGAAGACATGGCTTGGCAGTTCGGGCTGGACTGTTCCCATGAGGCACAGGGTCAGACTGATTTGCATATGGCCATGTCTGAACTGGGGTGGTGGAGTGAGCTAAAGAATGATGATGGATTAAACCCAGATCAGTTGACTGGGGGTGAGTGTTTGATTGGCTCAAACGTTCCGTCCATCATCCCCTTTTGTATCGCTTTGTTCGCCCTAAGTTGGCGGGGGTATGCCCAGACGTGGGTCCCTTGCTCACTTTGCCACTGGATTCAAGCAAGCCTGGCTGATGACGGCTGGAATGCCAGAAACCGGTCCTAGGATGCTTGTTTCCGGTCCAGGGAAGACATGGCTTGGCAGTTCGGGCTGGACTGTTCCCATGAGGCACAGGGTCAGACTGATTTGCATATGGCCATGTCTGAACTGGGGTGGTGGAGTGAGCTAAAGAATGATGATGGATTAAACCCAGATCAGTTGACTGGGGGTGAGTGTTTGATTGGCTCAAACGTTCCGTCCATCATCCCCTTTTGTATCGCTTTGTTCGCCCTAAGTTGGCGGGGGTATGCCCAGACGTGGGTCCCTTGCTCACTTTGCCACTGGATTCAAGCAAGCCTGGCTGATGACGGCTGGAATGCCAGAAACCGGTCCTAGGATGCTTGTTTCCGGTCCAGGGAAGACATGGCTTGGCAGTTCGGGCTGGACTGTTCCCATGAGGCACAGGGTCAGACTGATTTGCATATGGCCATGTCTGAACTGGGATGGTGGAGTGAGCTAAAGAATGATGATGGATTAAACCCAGATCAGTTGACTGGGGGTGAGTGTTTGATTGGCTCAAACGTTCCGTCCATCATCCCCTTTTGTATCGCTTTGTTCGCCCTAAGTTGGCGGGGGTATGCCCAGACGTGGGTCCCTTGCTCACTTTGCCACTGGATTCAAGCAAGCCTGGCTGATGACGGCTGGAATGCCAGAAACCGGTCCTAGGATGCTTGTTTCCGGTCCAGGGAAGACATGGCTTGGCAGTTCGGGCTGGACTGTTCCCATGAGGCACAGGGTCAGACTGATTTGCATATGGCCATGTCTGAACTGGGGTGGTGGAGTGAGCTAAAGAATGATGATGGATTAAACCCAGATCAGTTGACTGGGGGTGAGTGTTTGATTGGCTCAAACGTTCCGTCCATCATCCCCTTTTGTATCGCTTTGTTCGCCCTAAGTTGGCGGGGGTATGCCCAGACGTGGGTCCCTTGCTCACTTTGCCACTGGATTCAAGCAAGCCTGGCTGATGACGGCTGGAATGCCAGAAACCGGTCCTAGGATGCTTGTTTCCGGTCCAGGGAAGACATGGCTTGGCAGTTCGGGCTGGACTGTTCCCATGAGGCACAGGGTCAGACTGATTTGCATATGGCCATGTCTGAACTGGGGTGGTGGAGTGAGCTAAAGAATGATGATGGATTAAACCCAGATCAGTTGACTGGGGGTGAGTGTTTGATTGGCTCAAACGTTCCGTCCATCATCCCCTTTTGTATCGCTTTGTTCGCCCTAAGTTGGCGGGGGTATGCCCAGACGTGGGTCCCTTGCTCACTTTGCCACTGGATTCAAGCAAGCCTGGCTGATGACGGCTGGAATGCCAGAAACCGGTCCTAGGATGCTTGTTTCCGGTCCAGGGAAGACATGGCTTGGCAGTTCGGGCTGGACTGTTCCCATGAGGCACAGGGTCAGACTGATTTGCATATGGCCATGTCTGAACTGGGGTGGTGGAGTGAGCTAAAGAATGATGATGGATTAAACCCAGATCAGTTGACTGGGGGTGAGTGTTTGATTGGCTCAAACGTTCCGTCCATCATCCCCTTTTGTATCGCTTTGTTCGCCCTAAGTTGGCGGGGGTATGCCCAGACGTGGGTCCCTTGCTCACTTTGCCACTGGATTCAAGCAAGCCTGGCTGATGACGGCTGGAATGCCAGAAACCGGTCCTAGGATGCTTGTTTCCGGTCCAGGGAAGACATGGCTTGGCAGTTCGGGCTGGACTGTTCCCATGAGGCACAGGGTCAGACTGATTTGCATATGGCCATGTCTGAACTGGGGTGGTGGAGTGAGCTAAAGAATGATGATGGATTAAACCCAGATCAGTTGACTGGGGGTGAGTGTTTGATTGGCTCAAACGTTCCGTCCATCATCCCCTTTTGTATCGCTTTGTTCGCCCTAAGTTGGCGGGGGTATGCCCAGACGTGGGTCCCTTGCTCACTTTGCCACTGGATTCAAGCAAGCCTGGCTGATGACGGCTGGAATGCCAGAAACCGGTCCTAGGATGCTTGTTTCCGGTCCAGGGAAGACATGGCTTGGCAGTTCGGGCTGGACTGTTCCCATGAGGCACAGGGTCAGACTGATTTGCATATGGCCATGTCTGAACTGGGGTGGTGGAGTGAGCTAAAGAATGATGATGGATTAAACCCAGATCAGTTGACTGGGGGTGAGTGTTTGATTGGCTCAAACGTTCCGTCCATCATCCCCTTTGTATCGCTTTGTTCGCCCTAAGTTGGCGGGGGTATGCCCAGACGTGGGTCCCTTGCTCACTTTGCCACTGGATTCAAGCAAGCCTGGCTGATGACGGCTGGAATGCCAGAAACCGGTCCTAGGATGCTTGTTTCCGGTCCAGGGAAGACATGGCTTGGCAGTTCGGGCTGGACTGTTCCCATGAGGCACAGGGTCAGACTGATTTGCATATGGCCATGTCTGAACTGGGGTGGTGGAGTGAGCTAAAGAATGATGATGGATTAAACCCAGATCAGTTGACTGGGGGTGAGTGTTTGATTGGCTCAAACGTTCCGTCCATCATCCCCTTTGTATCGCTTTGTTCGCCCTAAGTTGGCGGGGGTATGCCCAGACGTGGGTCCCTTGCTCACTTTGCCACTGGATTCAAGCAAGCCTGGCTGATGACGGCTGGAATGCCAGAAACCGGTCCTAGGATGCTTGTTTCCGGTCCAGGGAAGACATGGCTTGGCAGTTCGGGCTGGACTGTTCCCATGAGGCACAGGGTCAGACTGATTTGCATATGGCCATGTCTGAACTGGGGTGGTGGAGTGAGCTAAAGAATGATGATGGATTAAACCCAGATCAGTTGACTGGGGGTGAGTGTTTGATTGGCTCAAACGTTCCGTCCATCATCCCCTTTTGTATCGCTTTGTTCGCCCTAAGTTGGCGGGGGTATGCCCAGACGTGGGTCCCTTGCTCACTTTGCCACTGGATTCAAGCAAGCCTGGCTGATGACGGCTGGAATGCCAGAAACCGGTCCTAGGATGCTTGTTTCCGGTCCAGGGAAGACATGGCTTGGCAGTTCGGGCTGGACTGTTCCCATGAGGCACAGGGTCAGACTGATTTGCATATGGCCATGTCTGAACTGGGGTGGTGGAGTGAGCTAAAGAATGATGATGGATTAAACCCAGATCAGTTGACTGGGGGTGAGTGTTTGATTGGCTCAAACGTTCCGTCCATCATCCCCTTTTGTATCGCTTTGTTCGCCCTAAGTTGGCGGGGGTATGCCCAGACGTGGGTCCCTTGCTCACTTTGCCACTGGATTCAAGCAAGCCTGGCTGATGACGGCTGGAATGCCAGAAACCGGTCCTAGGATGCTTGTTTCCGGTCCAGGGAAGACATGGCTTGGCAGTTCGGGCTGGACTGTTCCCATGAGGCACAGGGTCAGACTGATTTGCATATGGCCATGTCTGAACTGGGGTGGTGGAGTGAGCTAAAGAATGATGATGGATTAAACCCAGATCAGTTGACTGGGGGTGAGTGTTTGATTGGCTCAAACGTTCCGTCCATCATCCCCTTTTGTATCGCTTTGTTCGCCCTAAGTTGGCGGGGTATGCCCAGACGTGGGTCCCTTGCTCACTTTGCCACTGGATTCAAGCAAGCCTGGCTGATGACGGCTGGAATGCCAGAAACCGGTCCTAGGATGCTTGTTTCCGGTCCAGGGAAGACATGGCTTGGCAGTTCGGGCTGGACTGTTCCCATGAGGCACAGGGTCAGACTGATTTGCATATGGCCATGTCTGAACTGGGGTGGTGGAGTGAGCTAAAGAATGATGATGGATTAAACCCAGATCAGTTGACTGGGGGTGAGTGTTTGATTGGCTCAAACGTTCCGTCCATCATCCCCTTTTGTATCGCTTTGTTCGCCCTAAGTTGGCGGGGGTATGCCCAGACGTGGGTCCCTTGCTCACTTTGCCACTGGATTCAAGCAAGCCTGGCTGATGACGGCTGGAATGCCAGAAACCGGTCCTAGGATGCTTGTTTCCGGTCCAGGGAAGACATGGCTTGGCAGTTCGGGCTGGACTGTTCCCATGAGGCACAGGGTCAGACTGATTTGCATATGGCCATGTCTGAACTGGGGTGGTGGAGTGAGCTAAAGAATGATGATGGATTAAACCCAGATCAGTTGACTGGGGGTGAGTGTTTGATTGGCTCAAACGTTCCGTCCATCATCCCCTTTTGTATCGCTTTGTTCGCCCTAAGTTGGCGGGGGTATGCCCAGACGTGGGTCCCTTGCTCACTTTGCCACTGGATTCAAGCAAGCCTGGCTGATGACGGCTGGAATGCCAGAAACCGGTCCTAGGATGCTTGTTTCCGGTCCAGGGAAGACATGGCTTGGCAGTTCGGGCTGGACTGTTCCCATGAGGCACAGGGTCAGACTGATTTGCATATGGCCATGTCTGAACTGGGGTGGTGGAGTGAGCTAAAGAATGATGATGGATTAAACCCAGATCAGTTGACTGGGGGTGAGTGTTTGATTGGCTCAAACGTTCCGTCCATCATCCCCTTTTGTATCGCTTTGTTCGCCCTAAGTTGGCGGGGGTATGCCCAGACGTGGGTCCCTTGCTCACTTTGCCACTGGATTCAAGCAAGCCTGGCTGATGACGGCTGGAATGCCAGAAACCGGTCCTAGGATGCTTGTTTCCGGTCCAGGGAAGACATGGCTTGGCAGTTCGGGCTGGACTGTTCCCATGAGGCACAGGGTCAGACTGATTTGCATATGGCCATGTCTGAACTGGGGTGGTGGAGTGAGCTAAAGAATGATGATGGATTAAACCCAGATCAGTTGACTGGGGGTGAGTGTTTGATTGGCTCAAACGTTCCGTCCATCATCCCCTTTTGTATCGCTTTGTTCGCCCTAAATTGGCGGGGGTATGCCCAGACGTGGGTCCCTTGCTCACTTTGCCACTGGATTCAAGCAAGCCTGGCTGATGACGGCTGGAATGCCAGAAACCGGTCCTAGGATGCTTGTTTCCGGTCCAGGGAAGACATGGCTTGGCAGTTCGGGCTGGACTGTTCCCATGAGGCACAGGGTCAGACTGATTTGCATATGGCCATGTCTGAACTGGGGTGGTGGAGTGAGCTAAAGAATGATGATGGATTAAACCCAGATCAGTTGACTGGGGGTGAGTGTTTGATTGGCTCAAACGTTCCGTCCATCATCCCCTTTTGTATCGCTTTGTTCGCCCTAAGTTGGCGGGGGTATGCCCAGACGTGGGTCCCTTGCTCACTTTGCCACTGGATTCAAGCAAGCCTGGCTGATGACGGCTGGAATGCCAGAAACCGGTCCTAGGATGCTTGTTTCCGGTCCAGGGAAGACATGGCTTGGCAGTTCGGGCTGGACTGTTCCCATGAGGCACAGGGTCAGACTGATTTGCATATGGCCATGTCTGAACTGGGGTGGTGGAGTGAGCTAAAGAATGATGATGGATTAAACCCAGATCAGTTGACTGGGGGTGAGTGTTTGATTGGCTCAAACGTTCCGTCCATCATCCCCTTTTGTATCGCTTTGTTCGCCCTAAGTTGGCGGGGGTATGCCCAGACGTGGGTCCCTTGCTCACTTTGCCACTGGATTCAAGCAAGCCTGGCTGATGACGGCTGGAATGCCAGAAACCGGTCCTAGGATGCTTGTTTCCGGTCCAGGGAAGACATGGCTTGGCAGTTCGGGCTGGACTGTTCCCATGAGGCACAGGGTCAGACTGATTTGCATATGGCCATGTCTGAACTGGGGTGGTGGAGTGAGCTAAAGAATGATGATGGATTAAACCCAGATCAGTTGACTGGGGGTGAGTGTTTGATTGGCTCAAACGTTCCGTCCATCATCCCCTTTTGTATCGCTTTGCTCTCCTGGACCAACATCAACGACGAGGACACCAGCGAGATCATGAACACCATCCACTCCGGTTCACCGCTAGACCCGTGCCCTCACCACATCTTCAACAAAGCCAGTACAGCCATCGCGCCCCATCTCCGGAAAATAATCAACATCTCCTTCGAGACAGCAACCTTCCCGGAAAGCTGGAAGCACGCCGAGATCACCGCCTTACTCAAGAAACCCAAGGCAGACCCCAAGGACCTCAAGAACTTCCGACCCATCTCTCTGCTCCCGTTCCCCGCGAAGGTCACCGAGAAAATCGTCAACAAACAACTGACCCGCTACCTCGAGGAGAACAACATCCTGGACCCTTCCCAGTCCGGCTTCCGCAGCAACCACAGCACCGAAACCACCCTCATCGCCGCCACCGATGACATCAGGACCCTGCTAGACAACGGAGAAACAGCAGCCCTCATCCTCCTGGACCTATCAGCCGCCTTCGACACGGTCTGCCACCACACACTACGAACACGCCTTCACGACGCCGGGATCCAAGAGAAGGCCCTGGACTGGACCACATCCTTCCTTTCCGGCAGAACACAAAGCGTCCGCCTCGCCCCCTTCCGATCCAAGGCCACCAAGATCATCTGCGGCGTACCCCAAGGCTCCTCCCTCAGCCCAACGCTGTTCAACATCTACATGGCACCCCTCGCCCACGTCGCCCGACAGCACAACCTCAACATCATCTCCTACGCCGACGACACCCAGCTGATCCTCTCCCTCACCAAAGACCCTCACACCGCCAAAGCCCACCTCCACGAAGGAATGAAGGCCGTCGCCGAATGGATGAGGACCAGCCGCCTGAAGCTGAACTCGGACAAGACGGAGGTCCTCATCCTTGGTTCCAACCCTTCAGCCTGGGACGACTCCTGGTGGCCAACATCACTGGGAACAGCCCCGCCACCCACCGACCACGTACGCAACCTAGGGGTCATCCTCGACCCCACCCTCTCCATGACTAAGCAGGTCAACGCCGTTTCCTCATCCTGCTTCAACATCCTCCGAATGCTCCGCAGGATCTTCAAGTGGATCCCCACCGAAACAAGAAAAACAGTCACCCAGGCCCTCGTCACCAGCAGGCTGGACTACGGAAACGCCCTCTACGCAGGAACGACGGCTAAGCTCCTGAGACGGCTGCAACGCATCCAGAACGCCTCTGCACGTCTTATCCTCGACATCCCCCGACGCAGCCACATCACACCCCACCTGAGAGACCTGCACTGGCTCCCTGTCAACAAGAGGATAACCTTCAAGCTCCTCACCCACGCACACAAAGCACTCCACAACTCCGGACCAGCCTACCTCAACAGACGACTCAGCTTCTACACCCCCACCCGCCAGCTCCGCTCGACCAGCCTCGCCCTCGCCACAGTCCCCCGCATCCGGAAAACGACCGCCGGCGGCAGATCCTTCTCCCACCTCGCCGCCAAGACCTGGAACACCCTCCCCACCAACCTCCGACAGACCCAAGACCTACTGGCCTTCAGAAGACTCCTCAAGACCTGGCTCTTCGATCAGTAGCAGCACCACCCCCCTCTTCCCCCAGCGCCTTGAGACCCTCGCGGGTATGTAGTGCGCTTTATAAGTGACATGATTGATTGATTGATTGATTAATGTTTGACGGTAGATATGGGCAGAAGGCACTCCTGCTTAGCCTCGACCTTGCTCACGAATTTTTTGGTGCTGATTAATGCGTTACAGAATTTCAGCTTCAACTCGGGCACCTGCTTTATTTATTTATGCACCCGAATTCCGTTCCGCCGCGGATCGCGGAAGTTTCGACATTTCCGCGTTCCGCGCGGAACGCTGAAATGCCGTAATTTCGCAAGTTCCGTGGGCGGAACGGAATTTGCCGCCCACCCTTACTCAACGCAGGTTCTGCAGGTTCAAATTTAAGGCGGGCACTCAGCGGCGGTAGCTCTCTCTTAGCTGCGGCGGCCCACACAGTTTCAGCGCAGGTTCTGCAGATTCAAATTGAGGCGGGCACACAGCGGCGGCAGCTCTCTCTTAGCTGCGGCGGCCCACACAGTTTCAGCGCAGGTTCTGCAGATTCAAATTAAGGCGGCCACTCAACGGGGGCAGCTATCCCTTAGCTGCGGCGGCCCACACAGTTCCAGCGCAGGTTCTGCAGATTCAAATTAAGGCAGGCACTTAGCGGCGGCAGCTCTCTCTTAGCTGCGGCGGCCCACACAGTTTCAGCGCAGGTTCTGCAGATTCAAATTAAGGTGGGCACTCAGCGGCGGCAGCTCTCTCTTAGCTGCGGCGGCCCACACACAGAGTTCACAAAGGTTACCAGTCCGCGTTCCTCACAGTAGAACTAGAGGTTCCGGATTACTCGACGGAGGCCTCACCTGCAAGTAGAATTCCTAGCGAAGGAATTCGGGTGGCTGATGGGGTGAAGTCTAATGTCCCTGAGACTTCAGCAGGAGGCGCTCTCAATTCAGGCCCTTGGGTAGTTTCTTCAGCAAGCTTGGTGAAAGTTTCAAAGTCCTTTCCTCTGTCCGCTCGGACAGAGTTTCGTCTTGACATCCAGAAGGAACACACTTGAAACAGGATTCAGCACAGCGCTTTATACCTAGAAAGTCTTTGTTCTCTGCAGTCACAAATCACTGCATCCAGTCAGAACCAGTTCAGTGGGGTCGGGGAGCACTTGGTTTACGAGGCGACATCCTGCCCTTTGGGAATCTGGGGGTCTGCTATCAGACGCCCAGTGGGAGATGGAGCCATCATTCACCTTGCCAGGCACGGCCCTGCTCGGATCAAAGAGTCACCCCTCCCCATACTCTAAATGCCGATCTCTCTCTCCGGCCAGGTCTGACCCAGCTGGCCCTGCTGCTCCAAAACCAGATGGCCAATACACACGCTAGCAAAAGCCTACAGGAAAGCTTCAGACCAGAAAATACCTCGTTTCTAGTAGAGGCATTTTCGAACACGGGCTACGCTAATAATCCTTACTAAAAGATGCATCTCCATGTTCTGAGCTTACACATATCAAATTTGACGTTCCTAACAGGTTCCTGGGGGCAGGGAGGATTAAGGCATGCAATACTCAGCCTGCACATTCTGGCTTATGAGAACGGGTGGCCTCGCAATAGTGAACAGTGAAATGGAGGGTAACTCGCTATTAGAACATGCTACACAGACATACTTTCAAAACTGCTTCGGTGGGTAGCGCAAATCAGCGCTGCCGGCCCACCAGAAGTATTTGATCTATCAGCCCTGGGCACATGCAGTGCACTGATACTAGGGACTGACAGGTAAACCAAACGAGCCAATTATGATTATTCCAATTCATACAGTTATCTTTACACAGGGAGCATTTGCGCTGTGTCACTGATTGGCAGTGGCACAGCGCCCAGAGCATCTAAATCCAGCCAACATAAAAGGTCAGAAGAGAAAAGAGGAAGGGAGACCCGCGCCAATGATGCCAGGTCTAACACACGTCCCCTCCAGCTGAAATGTGGGGAGAACTAACCATTCCCTTGGGAGTTCTCATCACTAAGGCGGAAGAACCTCGACAGACCGTCAGCATTGGCGTGCTCTGTACCAGGGTGGTGTTCCACCGTGAAATCCATACCCTGTAGGGAAATGGACCACCTCAACACTTTGGGATTCTCACCCCTCATATGCATCAACCATCTAAGGGGCCTGTGGTCTGTCTGAACATGGAAGTGAGTCCCAAACAAATATGGCCTCAGCTTCTTCAGTGCCCAGACCACAGCAAATGCCTCACGCTCAATTGCACTCCACCTCTGTTCAAGGGGAAGTAACCTCCTGCTTAGGAAGGCTACCGGTTGGTCTAGTCCCTCCTCATTGATCTGTGACAGAACAGCGCCTATACCATGCTCTGAGGCGTCTGTCTGGACAACGAATTCCTTTGAAAAGTCGGGCGCCTGAAGCATGGGTGCAGTGCACATGGCAGTCTTCAGGGCGTCAAAAGCGTTCTGACAGGTGTCAGTCCAGTTTACCTTCTTTGGCTGCTTCTTAGAAGTCAGCTCAGTCAAGGGTGCAACAATGTTACCATATCCTTTGACAAACCTCCTGTAGGACCCCGTGAGTCCTAAGAAGGCTCTCACCTGCGTCTGAGTCTTGGGGGTTTCCCATGCCAGGATAGTTTCAATCTTGGGCTGAAGGGGCGCCACCTGGCTGCTCCCTACCTGGTGTCCCAAATACACTACAGAACCCTGCCCAATCTGGCACTTACTGGCTTTGATTGTGAGGCCTGCCTTCCACAGTGCCATCAATACCTCCCAGAGGTGGCGCAGGTGGTCCTCCCAAGAGGAGCTAAACACCGCAATGTCATCCAGGTAGGCGGCACTGAAGTCTTCCAGCCCGACCAACACCCTGTTGACCAGCCTCTGAAAGGTGGCAGGGGCATTCTTCATTCCAAAGGGCATCACCCGGAACTGGTAGTGCCCATTGGGTGTGGAGAAGGCTGACCTCTCCTTTGCCCCCTCGGACAAGGCGATCTGCCAATACCCAGACGTCAAATCAAATGTGCTGAGGTATTTGGCAGCCCCTAACCGATCTATGAGCTCATCAGCTCTGGGGATGGGGTGCGCGTCAGTCTTCGTGACTGAATTGAGGCCCCGATAGTCCACGCAGAACCGAAGTTCGGGGGTGGTACCAGGCGCTGCAGCTTTTGGTACCAGGACCACTGGGCTGGACCAAGGACTGCTAGAGGACTCAATCACCCCAAGGGCAAACATTTTGGTAACCTCATCCTTAATGTAGGCCCTTACCCGGTCAGTCACTCAGTAAGCCTTGTGCTTAATGGGAGGACTGTCCCCGGTGTCCACGTCATGGACACACCAATCAGTGACACTAGGTACCAGGGAGAACAGATCACTGAATTGCCCCACCAGGTGGCGACAATCACCCTGCTGCTCAGTGTGAGAAGTTGGCCTGGCATATGCTGTCCACTAATTATAGTGGGCACCTTGCACCAGTCCAAACAACCCCTTATTGGAGATAGGTTAAAGACAACCTTATTGAAAGCTATCCTAGTGGTAGCTATGGAGAGCAGCCTTCAGGCTAAGTCTTGAAGGAATGTAAAGCAGCTTGTTTTACCAGTCTATAATCTCTTGAGTGATCAAATGAAAGAGCACCACACCAGGTATATATTCAAAATATATGTATTTATTGCTAAACACACCCCTCTAGTCTCTTTATGAGGCTAGAGTTCGAAGTACATAAGTTATAAGTTATTAAATCACAGTAATAGCACAAATACACGTTTGGGCCCTAGGGGCGTACCAAACCATATACCAATAAAGTGGTATGCGAACCACGACTGAACTAGACACTAGGCCTAGAGCCTCTAGAAGTGCTTGGACCACAAGGAACCACCCAAGGTAGTGACACAGGGGACCTACGGGGGACGCGTGCAGTGTAAACACACAACCGCGATACGCCGTTGACTTCTTTGGAGAAAGTCGGGATCGGGAAATTAGAGAAAAGGGACACTTAAAGGAGGACTAGGACAAAACACTTTGAGATCTAGGACTTTGAAGAGTCTCTACCCACGGGAGCACCGGAGTACTCGTGTTACCTCACCCAGGGAAGCCGGGTGCATAGGTGACTTTCGGGGTCGGGTTTCGTCGTCGATTCGAATGGCGATCTGCTGCAAAGTGCTGCTGGCGGCCAAGAGAAAAGTGTCCGGGTGGATCCAAGAGTGGATCGGAGTTCTGAAGAACCTGAAAGCAGAGGGGACAGAGTCTGGGTCACTAGCCAGTGACCAGGAAGGCGATGGACAGATGCCCACCGATGTCGAGTGCTTCAGGTGCGTTGACAGTTGTCTTGACTCTTCAGCCACGAGGTCCAGGAGGCGTTGTCGGCGACCGGGAGCAGGATTCGGGCTGGTACACGATGTCTGTCGAGTGCTGAGGTGTCGGCGACCGGATTGGACCCAACAAGCCTTGGCAACGGCAAGTCTCGGTGAAGATGTAGATCGTCGATGGTGCAGACCAGCAAGGTCTGTGGAACTCACCCAGCAAGGGTAAGTGAGGGCAGGCCTGGAGCAACCAGGATGCCAAGTAAGAAAAGGATTGGCCTTCGTTAAGGGCTACTAGCCAACGGGCTAGCGACCGCGAAGGAGCCTCGTGACGCCGCACGTGGATCTGGCTTACAGGACACTCGTGGAGTGGGGGCCAGTTATCTTCGGTGCAGGTGGTGCTGGAGGCTAGGGCTACTCGGAGCCCAAAGCACAACTTCTTGGGAGACCCAGAAGAGGATGCACTTGCAAATGTGCTCGGTGTGCAGGGGTCACGGTCTCAAGTCACCCACGATAGCCACGGGCCTCAGCTTTGCTGGGGACTCAGGGTAGCCTCGGGGAAGTCTGAGAATCCACCTCTGGTGATGCGATGACTTCAGTGTCCGACGGGAGCTTCAGAAATGCGAACCGGACAGATGCTTCTTTGGTGCCTGCCAAGCAGGGGAGTCACTCCTTGACCGCAAGGGAGATTCTTCTGTCCTCTAATCGTGAGTAGAGCGTCGAAGGTCCAGGATTCAGTTTCAGAGTTTCGTCCAGGGATAATCTAAAGTCCTAAGGACTGGGTTCCTACCTTTATACTAAAGATAGGGGTTGGACTACTCTGTGGCCCCACCTATGGGTGGGTCAGGGCAGAGGGGTGGCTACACCCCTTTCCCTTTGTCCAGTTTGTGCCAAAGCAGGGGCTGCAAGCCCCTGATCCGGTTTGAACTGGGGTATGCACAGGGACACCAAGAGTGCCCCCAGTGCAGGACTTCAAAGCACCAGAAAGTGCTCCCGCCCAGCCCCAATACACATTATCCTGTCTGGGGAGGTGGTCACACCTCCCTGGGACAGGAAACCTATTGTCCAGGCCTCCCCTGCCGGAGTTTCGTCCAGCAGCAGGAGGCCAGACTCGTGTCTGTGGCAGCAGCATCCATTTTGTGATGCCAGGGCTCTGGAAAGAAGTTACCGGACTAGTCAGAGTTAACATGTCTTTCCCTCTAGAAGGGTGGAATGCTACCCCCGCCACCAGGATTGGCGGGGGTAGTATTCCAAGATGTTTGACACCAAACACGACATGTTTAGGTGCAGCCATTCCAAAGTTAGCATTTTACCGCGAGGATATAATGCGCTTAAGAGTATATGTTCAGGCTGCACTACAAACAGCATCAGAGATGGTCTCCGAACGCTGCAGAGGGGCCCTGCTCATGCAGGGGCACCCTCTCACATAGGAACCATGCACTCTGCCTTTAGGATTGATAAGGCCTGCCTTAGGAGTGACTTATAGGTTTATATGTGTGTATGTATTTAGTGATATAGGTAACCTATATCACAGTAAGGAGTGCATGCACCACCTTACCCAGGCTGCAGTAGCAGACCTGTGGTGTCAGATTGGATGGCCTTCCAGGGGTGGCATAATACATGCTGCAGCCCCTGGCAGGCCTCTGAGGTACCTATGCCCTTGGTACATAGTATACCATATACTAGTGACTTATAAGGGCACTCCAGATCCCAATCAGTGATGTGCCTAAGGCACATGGAAACCATTTTACAGAGAAAGCAGATAGACTGGGGCCCTGAATAGCAGGATCCCAGTCCAACTAAGTCATAAACCAGCAAAACACCATAAAAAAAGTGGGGGCAACCATATAGTCAGATTCCACTTTCCTACATAACCCCCCCAAACGAAAGGAGATAAGGCTAACCTTGGCCAGTTGAGCCTTCATTGACTAAGTGGTCATATAAGGAAGCACCTGCACTAGCATGGTTGCCCCCTGTCTTATGGTCCACTAAGCAATCCCTCACCCTAAGGGTATGAGAGGGTCTCCACCATGGGGATTCACTACCTGTGGTGTGCTTAGGTAAAGTACAAGGCTGGTGAGGTGTCTGGGTAGAGAAGTGAGGCCCTAGGAATGTTGGCCTCAGCTTCCTCAGATCACTGGTCACCATGTATGCCTGTCTTTCCAGGACTGAGTTGCACTTTGCTCTAAGGGTCAACCTTTGGCTGCCTACAGCTGGGGGTTGGGTCCCTTTGGCTGGACTACTGGAGGGACATGGCAGGTTTGGAACCTTCTGGTCCCAGGTTTGCCCTTGCCTACCAGAGTCCTTCTGGGGGAGGTCCCTACATAGAGGTATGGGGGATCCCTCAGTGTGTAGAGGAATTTTCACCTGGCTAGGGCTACTAGACTGGGTGCCCCTAGTCTGCTGATGGGGGGTTCCTCTGGACAGGGGGCCCTGGGGGTCCACTGACCTCCCTGACCTCTGCAGCCCTGGGCTGACTGAGGCTGGGTAGAGAGGGGCAGGTTACCTGCTCCAGACTGGGTACCACCTTGGAAGGGTCCTCTGCCATCAGGGGGTGGTCAGGCCAGGCCTGACTACCTCTGTGGCAGTTCCTTCACTAGGGGTAGGGTCAGTTCCCTGAGGAGGCTGACCCTTACCTACTGTCTGGGGGAAGAAGACTTTTCTTCAACCCTGGTGCTCTCTTTTGGGGGAGAGTGGGCCATTCTTTCAGGCTCCATCTCTCCAAATTCTTGGGCTGGGGCTGTGGCCATCACAGCCCCACTAACCTTTACAGGGACGCCCAACATCCTAAGATGGGTTTGGTGTTCAACTTCAGCCCAGGCTGAAATTTCCAAATCATTGCCCATCAGGCAATCTACAGGTAAGGTGGGGGACACTGCCACTCTCTTTGGGCCTGTGACCCCCTCCCAGCTAAGATTGACTATGGCCATGGGGTGATCTGTTCTGACACCATCAATGTTGGTCACCTGGTACTTAAACTCAGGTAAAAACTGGTGAGGGGGGACTAGTTTCCCTGCCACCATGGTGACACTAGCCCCTGTGTCCCTAAATGCCACAGCTTTCTGACCATTAATTATTGGCTCCAATCTGTACCTGCCCAACGCTGTGGGACCCATGGTAAAGGTGGCAAATCCTTGACCACCATCAGAGTCAGAGGAGTCTGTTGAGGGGTCCCTGTCTAAACTAGGGCTCCCCTCTGTTCCTCTTGCAAAAGCACCCAACTTTTTGGGTGCACTACTCCCAACTGGAGGATTACTACTGGTAGTACCAGGAGGGGTGGTAGTAGTTGTGGGAGGAACATTTTCTTTATTGCCAATCCTGGGGCAACTGGGATCAGTTTTCCAGTGCCCAGGCTTTTACAGACATGGCAATAGGGTTTCTTTTCAGGAGAGGAAGGAGTTTGGGACCCACCCCCAGAAGAGGAATTTTGGGGCCCTGTAGGGGACTTATCCTTAGATTTATCCCCACCTTTCTCTTGGGACTTAGTAGAATCTTTCTTCTGGTCACCACCCTGATTTCTAGTTTTTACTCTGGTTCTGACCCATTTGTCTGCCTTCTTTCCCAATTCTTGGGGAGAGGTCAGATCAGAGTCCACCAGATACTGGTGCAAAAGCTGGTTTTGACAATTATTAAGGATCTGCTCCCTCATAATCAAATTGTACAATCCTAAAAAGTCATGCACTTTGTTGCCATGTATCCAACCTTCCAGAGCCTTTGTAGCACAATCTACAAAATCAACCCAGTCTTGAGTCTGAGCTTTTTGGGTGTCTCTGAACTTCAACCTATACTGTTCTGTGGTTAGGCCAAACCCATCTATCAGAGCACTCTTCAAGACTGTGTAATTGTCAGCATCCTCTTCTCTTACAGTGAGGAGCTTGTCTCTACCTTTGTCTGCAAAGGAGAGCCACAAGATTGCTGCCCACTGCCTCTGGGGGACCTTCTGAACTTTACAGGCCCTCTCCAGTGCAGTTATCCATTTGTGGATGTCATCCCCACTCTGGTAGGGAGGGACAATCTTGTTTAGGTTTCTATGGTCATAAGACCTTTCCCTATCTCTAGGGATATTGCTGCCACCATGGGACTCTAGTCCCAACTTTCTTCTCTCTCTAAGGAGATCTAGGGATTCCCTATCTAAAGCCAATTGCTTTTTTCTGATTTCCAGCTGAGTTTCCTCATACTGGACCAGTCTGTCTCTTCTCTCATGAGAGGATTCCCTCCTGTGAGAGAAGATAGAGCTCCCTATGGAGGTGCCAGAGTGGTTAGACTCCTGAGAAGGAGATCTAGACTTCCTGGGCACACTCTTAATCCTTCCTGGGGGGACAAAGAGGACATCATTCTGATCATCCTCATCATCTTCCACAGGAGGGATTGGGTTATCCAGGTCAGGGTCATTGTCACCCTCCTGGCCAGTTTCAGAGGGGGGGCTGGGGGTATTGGTACCCCTGGCCTCGTCCTCTTCCTCTGCCCCACCCTCAGCTCCTACCCCTTCAGTCCCCAAGGGCTTACTAAGGTCATAAGCCACCAACAACTCCTTGAGGTGTTGGGTGGTGGGGCTTTGGCCTGTCCTTATTTTTCTCAAGTTACATAAAGCTCTCAATTCCAAGAATGGGAGTGTATCATACTTGGAGGGTGGAAGCTCAAAGGCTTCCTGCAAGGATTCTTTGGATCCTGCCCTTAAAGACATTACTAGTGTGGTGTGGTGTATGCACTACCTACTCTAGTGTGGCCTACTAAACTCTCTTGAGTTGTAGAAAGGGTTGTGCTATCCCTTAACACACAACTCTAAGTTCAGTAGAACTTACTGTATTCTAAGCTTAAATTATATGTACCTTTTTCAGTTGATCAATTCAATTGAGATTATCTGGTAAAACAATAGCAAGCTGGAATCCCACACGCTGCACACCAATGTGAGAAGTTGGCCTGGCATATGCTGTCCACTAATTATAGTGGGCACCTTGCACCAGTCCAAACAACCCCTTATTGGAGATAGGTTAAAGACAACCTTATTGAAAGCTATCCTAGTGGTAGCTATGGAGAGCAGCCTTCAGGCTAAGTCTTGAAGGAATGTAAAGCAGCTTGTTTTACCCGTCTATAATCTCTTGAGTGATCAAATGAAAGAGCACCACACCAGGTATATATTCAAAATATATGTATTTATTGCTAAACACACCCCTCTAGTCTCTTTATGAGGCTAGAGTTCGAAATACATAAGTTATAAGTTATTAAATCACAGTAATAGCACAAATACACGTTTAGGCCCTAGGGGCGTACCAAACCATATACCAATAAAGTGGTATGCGAACCACGACTGAACTAGACACTAGGCCTAGAGCCTCTAGAAGTGCTTGGACCACAAGGAACCACCCAAGGTAGTGACACAGGGGACCTACGGGGGACGCGTGCAGTGTAAACACACAACCGCGATACGCCGTTGACTTCTATGGAGAAAGTCGGGATCGGGAAATTAGAGAAAAGGGACACTTAAAGGAGGACTAGGACAAAACCCTTTGAGACCTAGGACTTTGAAGAGTCTCTACCCACGGGAGCACCAGAGTACTCGTGTTACCTCACCCAGGAAAGCCGGGTGCATAGGTGCCTTTCGGGGTCGGGTTTCGTCGTCGATTCGAATGGCGATCTGCTGCAAAGTGCTGCTGGCGGCCAAGAGAAAAGTGTCCGGGTGGATCCAAGAGTGGATCGGAGTTCTGAAGAACCTGAATGCAGAGGGGACAGAGTCTGGGTCACTAGCTAGTGACCAGGAAGGCGATGGACAGATGCCCACCGATGTCGAGTGCTTCAGGTGCATTGACGGTCATCTTGACTCTTCAGCCACGAGGTCCAGGAGGTGTTTTCGGCGACCGGGAGCATGATTCGGGCTGGTACACGATGTCTGTCAAGTGCTGAGGTGTCAGCGACCGGATTGGACCCAACAAGCCTTGGCAACGGCAAGTCTCGGTGAAGATGTAGATCGTCGATGGTGCAGACCAGCAAGGTCTGTGGAACTCACCCAGCGAGGGTAAGTGAGGGCAGGCCTGGAGCAACCAGGATGCCAAGTAAAAAAAGGATTGGCCTTCGTTAAGGGCTACTAGCCAACGGGCTAGCAACCGCGAAGGAGCCTTGTGATGCCGCACGTGGATCTGGCTTACAGGACACTCGTGGAGTGGGGGCCAGTGATCTTCGGTGCAGGTGGTGCTGGAGGCTAGGGCTACTCAGAACCCAAAGTACGACTTCTTGGGAGACCCAGAAGAGGATGCACTTGCAAATGTGCTCGGTGTCCAGGGGTCACAGTCTCAAGTCACCCACGATAGCCACGGGCCTCAGCTTTGCTGGGGACTCAGGGTAGCCTCGGGGAAGTCTGAGAATCCACCTCTGGTGATGCGATGACTTCGGCGTCCAACGGGAGCTTCAGAAATGCGAACCGGACAGATGCTTCTTTGGTGCCTGCCAAGCAGGGAGTCACTCCTTGACCCCAAGGGAGATTCTTCTGTCCTCTAATCGTGAGTAGAGCGTCGAAGGTCCAGGATTCAGTTTCAGAGTTTCGTCCAGGGATAATCTAAAGTCCTAAGGACTGGGTTCCTACCTTTATACTAAAGATAGGGGTTGGACTACTCTGTGGCCCCACCTATGGGTGGGTCAGGGCAGAGGGGTGGCTACACCCCTTTCCCTTTGTCCAGTTCGTGCCAAAGCAGGGGCTGCAAGCCCCTGATCCGGTTTGAACTGGGGTATGCACAGGGACACCAAGTGTGCCCCCAGTGCAGGACTTCAAAGCACCAGAAAGTGCTCCCGCCCAGCCCCAATACACATTATCCTGTCTGGGGAGGTGGTCACACCTCCCTGGGACAGGAAACCTATTGTCCAGGCCTCCCCTGCCGGAGTTTCATCCAGCAGCAGGAGGCCAGACTCGTGTCTGTGGCAGCAGCATCCATTTTGTGATGCCAGGGCTCTGGAAAGAAGTTACCGGACTAGTCAGAGTTAACATGTCTTTCCCTCTAGAAGGGTGGAATGCTACCCCCGCCGCCAGGATTGGTGGGGGTAGTATTCCAAGATGTTTGACACCAAACACGACATGTTTAGGTGCAGCCATTCCAAAGTTAGCATTTTACCACGAGGATATAATGCGCTTAAGAGTATATGGTCAGGCTGCACTACAAACAGCATCAGAGATGGTCTCCGAATGCTGCAGAGGGGCCCTGCTCATGCAGGGGCACCCTCTCACATAGGAACCATGCACTCTGCCTTTAGGATTGATAAGGCCTGCCTTAGGAGTGACTTATAGGTTTATATGTGTGTATGTATTTAGTGATATAGGTAACCTATATCACAGTAAGGGGTGCATGCACCAACTTACCCAGGCTGCAGTAGCAGACCTGTGGTGTCAGTTTGGATGGCCTTCCAGGGGTGGCATAATACATGCTGCAGCCCCTGGCAGGCCTCTGAGGTACCTATGCCCTTGGTACATAGTATACCATATACTAGGGACTTATAAGGGCACTCCAGATCCCAATCAGTGATGTGCCTAAGGCACATGGAAACCATTTTACAGAGAAAGCAGATAGACTGGCGCCCTGAATAGCAGGATCCCAGTCCAACTAAGTCATAAACCAGCAAAACACCATAAAAAAAGTGGGGGCAACCATATAGTCAGATTCCACCTTCCTACACTCAGGGGTCAGTGTGGTGGAGAGGACCACACCCTGCACTGACCCATCTCGCTCCCCTGCACACAGGAGGTAAGGAAGGGGCTCGCTCTCCTCCTCCATCCCAGCATCTGTGGACAGAAGCATGCCCACTTCAGACCCCTCATAGTGGGGCTTCAGGCGGTTAACATGCAGGACCCGCAAGGGGTTCCTGGGAGACTGCAAGTCCACCACGTAGGTAACAGGACTCTTGCGCTCCACCACCTCAAAGGGGCCGGTCCAATTATCCGGGAGCGCACAGGGCTCCACCGGGGCCATGACCCAAACCTTCTGTCCAGGCTGAAACTCGATCAGAGTGGCATTCTGATCGTGCCAGCGTTTCATCTCTTCCTGGCTGGTTTCCAGGTTTGCCTCAGCAAGTTTCCTGAAACGCCGAGTCTGGTTCCTGAAGGCCAGCATGTAACTAAACACATCCTGGGGAGGTTTCCTGGGAGATTGCTCCCAGCCTTCCTTGACCAGGCTCAGAGGCCCTCTTACCGGGTGACCATAGAGCAGCTCAAAGGGACTGAACCCTAAGGACTTCTGTGGCACCTCACGGTAAGCAAACAACAGGCATGGTAAGAGGACATCCCACTTACGCCTCATGGGCTCGCCTAGGCCCATAATCATGCCCTTAAGGGTCCGGTTGAATCTCTCAACCAGCCCATTACCCTGGGGGTGGTAAGGAGTGGTGAACTTATACGTTACCCCACACTCCTCCCACAGAGACTTCATGTACTTGGAGATGAAGTTAGTTCCCCTATCGGACACCACCTCTCTGGGGAATCCCACACGGGAGAAAATCCCCATCAGTGCCCGTCCCACCACGGGGGCCGTCACTGTCTTGAGCGGGATGGCCTCAGGGTACCGGGTGGCATGGTCCTCCAAGACCAGGATGAACCTGTTGCCCATGGCTGTCTTAGGATCCAGAGGCCTCGCAATATCAATGCCCACTCTTTCGAATGGGGTGCTCACCATGGGAAAGGGCTGTAGTGGGGCCTTAATCTTCCCCCCACTCTTCCCACTTGCCTGGCAAGTCTCACACGTTCTGCAGTGAGCATCGGAGCTCCTGCGCATCTGGGGCCAATAGAAGTGGGTGACCAGCCTCTCAAAGGTCTTGGTCTGCCCCAAATGTCCGGCCAGTGGCACATCATGAGGCAACCCAATAGGAAGGTCCTGACGCGCTGGGGTACCACCAGCACACGGGCTGACCCAGGCTCAGCAACCTTAGGCTCGCTGTAAAGGAGGTCGTTCTCCCAATAGACCCAATGTGACCCTGTCTGGTCACCTACTGCCTGGGCGGCGGCCTGTCGCCGCACCCCCTCAAGAGAAGGGCAGGTTCTCTGCTGCTCGCAAAATTCCTCCCTGGAGGGCCCCCCTTCCTGCTGCCAATGGGTCAGCTCTGGTAGGTCCCCCAGTTCGGCCACTTATTCCCCTGTAGGTCCCAGGGCATCCCCCTCAAGGTCTGCTCCCTCCGCGACCGTGGGAACCGTGGGGGCCGGTTTCCCTCGCCCCCTACCCCTTCTCTGTGAGGCAGGGGCCTGGGCCATACTTTCAGGCTCCAGACCCTCCTGAACATCCTTCTGAGCTGTCATGGACCGAGTGGTCACACACGCCCACTGAGGCAACCCCAACATTTCCAAATGAGACTTTCTCTCCACCGTATCCCACGGGGAGTTCTCCAGGTCGTTGCCCAACAGACAGTCTACAGGCATGGTGGCCCTCACAGCCACTTGAAGGGTTCCTGTGACCCCCACTCGAAGGGAACCTGAGCCACTTCACACTGGCTCTCTGGGTTGTCTGCTGACACTACGGGGCAGAATGCATGGGGGACAACTTGCTCTTTGGACACCAACCGGGAGCTGACAGCAGTCACACTAGCTCCGGTGTCCCTGAGAGCCTTCACCCTATGGCCATTGATGGTCACCCACTGCCGGTACTTCTGAGTGTTGGTCGGCAGTGTGGGGTTAGGGACCTTCTCGAAGTCCCCTAGTGAGACAAGGGTTAACTCTACGGGATCCCATCCACCTTGGACCTCCATTTCCTCCCCCCCAGGGCTACACTGGCAATCTGGCGGGATGGTGCACGAGGGGATGCATTGGGGTCCCTCTGGGGACACTGGGGATCATAATACCGGTGGCCCACTTGACCACACTTGAGTAACGGGCCCCCTATGAAGAGGCCTACCTGTCGGGGACACTGGCTTCTTCTCAGGGGGAGGCAGGGACACCACTGCTTGGTTCCCTTGGGAATTACTTTGGGGCCCTCTCTGGAACTCCCTCTGTTTACCCTTGTCCCCCCCACTTTCTGCTGGGGACCCTGCCCACCTCGGGCGAAGTCTCCCACAAAACCTTTGCGGACCCGGGTGCTCACCCAGTGGTCCACCTCCTCAGCAAGCTTCCTAGGGTTAGTCAGCGTGCTATCAATCAGGTGCTGGCATAGCTCTGGAAAACAGTCACTGGACAAATGCTCCCACGCAAACAAATCATACAATTGCTCGAAATTTTCCACTTTCCTACCTTTTACCCAGCGATCCATTGCTCGGCAGAAAAAAGACACATATTCAACCCACGTGCTACCCTCTAACTTCTTACAGGTCCTAAACCTCTGCCTGTACATTTCTGGGGTCAAACCATAACGGGTCATCAAAGCTTCTTTCATATGGGCATACACCATCCTGCTCTCCTCAGGCAGGTCCAACAGGGTATCCCTACATCACTCACAAAGCGCCCCCACAATCCCGCTCCCCAATCCTGCTCAGGGACCCGGTGGGTCACCATTGCTATCTCATATGCGGCAAACTATTGCCCAATATGCTCACTCTTGTGAAAATCCTTAATGACATCCTTAAGAATATAAACTCTATTCTCAGGAGTTACTAACGGTATGCTGCCACCAGAGGGGGAGACCGGGACACTCCTCGCCCTGATCTCTATCTCCCTCAACATTCTCTCATGTTTCATTCTCATTTTCTCAAGTTCAAATGACAATCGATTTTTCTCAATGTCTAACTTCTTACTCTCAAGGTCCTTCTGACCTTCCAATTTAGCCATCTCCAAACTATGCCTCCTATCTCTCTCCCTGTCCTCCAGCTCTTCTGGGGTCAGGCTCCTTTGGGATACACTAGTACCTGGATTGGAGGGTGTTCTATCTCCCCCCCCCTCTACTGCATCATCCGGCTGCCCTCCAGCATTCTCTTCCTCATCCACAGCGGACTCTCTCGCTTCTCACCAGGCCTTCAGTGCCTTGTGGTACTCCTCCTTCCTAGAGAGACCTATCACGGGGACTGCGAAGTGCTTACAAAATGACTTCAGCTGTTTGGCAGTATAGGTATCTAATCTTCCCTCCTCAAAGGCGAGATCCTCCGAAGCATTGGAGGTTGGCTTTCCCATTTTAGCAGTACTCATGGCTGCGATCAACAATTCAATACTAAACAACCAACTAAAAAAAAAATTCGGAGAGAGAAAAAAAATCCGCGCGTGTCTTTGCTTTGGTCTGTACTCACTAGTGGTGTCTACCAGTTATTGTACGTGGATCATAAATGCAAGTTCTGATCCTCACCGCTGACCGCCAATGTTGGAAATGGGGGTCTCTAGTTGTCAATGGCTGGCGCCACTGTCCAAATAGGGACCCTTCTCCCCAAGTCAGGGCAAGTGGGCTACCCCCTTTGATAACCCCTGCTCTACCCTGTGGTAACGTAGCACGAGCAGCTAGGCCTATCTCAGAGGAAGTGTGTGAAGCATTTATGACCATGCACAATAAGGCAGTAACGACACCACAAAAGGACACAACTCAAGTAGGTATAGAAAAAAATAGTATCTTTATCTAAGGTTTGGTACGAGACTCTCAGAAGCATTTTAACCAGTCATCAGGCATGTAAATCATTAGGGACTTAAAAAAGGCAATACGTGTTCACCAGGATGTGGCACTGACTGAGTTCAAGGCCTGGGTCTACGCGACCCGTTGCGCACCAGATACCTGCCGTTGGACGGGGACCCAGCACGTAGCTTCTCGAAGAAGCGGAGACGGTGACAGGCGGACTCCCAGCGACCACAGTACTCGATGGCAGTGGTCCGCAAAGTGCACTCGCAGCGATTCGGGCACTCCGGGACAGGCGGGCCCTCAGCGGCAGCAGCACGCGGCTGCGGTGGCCCGGGCTGGTGGTGGCGATGACTCTCGTCATGCAGCTCCGTGGTGGGCTCGCGGCGGCAGCAGTGCTCTCCTAGCTGCGGCGGCCCACAGGACGATTCACGATGGTGCAAGGTTGACAAAGACGTGGGCACTCAGCGGCAGCAGCTCTCTCTTAGCTGCGGCTGCCCACAGGACAAATCCCAATGATGCAAAGTTAGCAACGGTGCGAGCACGCCGCGGCGGCAGCTCTCTCTTAGCTGCGGCGGCTCACAGGACAAATTACGAGGATGCAAAGTTAACCAGGGTGCGAGCACTCAGCGGTGGCAGCTCTCTCTTAGCTGCGGCGGCTCACAGGCCATATCACGATGATGCACAGTTAGCAAGGGTGCGAGCACTCAGCGGCGGCAGCTCTCTCTTAGCTGCGGCGGCTCACAGGTCAAATCACGATGATGCACAGTTAGCAAGGGTGCGAGCACTCCGCGGCAGCAACTCTCTCTTAGCTGCGGCGGCTCACAGGACAATTCACGAGGATGCAAAGTTAGCAGGGGTGCGAGCACTCAGCGGCGGCAGCTCTCTCTTAGCTGCGGCGGCTCACAGGTCAAATCACGATGATGCCAAGTTAGCAACGGTGCGAGCACTCGGCGGCAGCTCTCTCTTAGCTGCGGCGGCTCAAAGGACAATTCACGATGGGGCACAATTAACACGAGTGCGGGCATCCAGCGGCAGCAGCTCTCTTAGCTGCAGCGGCCCACACAGCCTCAGCGCAGGTTCTGCAGGTTCAAATTTAAGGTGGGCACTCAGCGGCGGCAGGTCTCTCTTAGCTGCGGCGGCCCACACAGTTTCAGCTCAGGTTCTGCAGATTCAAATTGAGGCGGGCACTCAGCGGCGGCAGCTCTCTCTTAGCTGCGGTGGCCCACACAGTTTCAGGGCAGGTTCTGCAGATTCAAATTAAGGCGGGCACTCAGCGGCAGCAGCTATCCCTTAGCTGCGTCGGCCCACACAGTTCCAGCGCAGGTTCTGCAGATTCAAATTAAGGTGGGCACTCAGCGGCGGCAGCTCTCTCTTAGCTGCGGCGGCCCACACAGTTTCAGCGCAGGTTCTGAAGATTCAAATTAAGGCGGGCACTCAGCGGCGGCAGCTCTCTCTTAGCTGCGGCGGCCCACACACAGAGTTCACAAAGGTTACCAGTCCGCGTTCCTCACAGTAGAACTAGAGGTTCCGGATTACTCGACGGAGGCCTCACCTGCAAGTAGAATTCCTAGAGAAGGAATTTGGGCGGCTGATGGGGTGAAGTCTAATGTCCCTGAGACTTCAGCAGGAGGCGCTCTCAATTCAGGCCCTTGGGTAGTTTCTTCAGCAAGCTTGGTGAAAGTTTCAAAGTCCTTTCCTCTGTCCGCTCAGACAGAGTTTCGTCTTGACATCCAGAAGGAACACACTTGAAACAGGATTCAGCGCAGCGCTTTATACCTAGAAAGTCTTTGTTCTCTGCAGTCACAAATCACTGCATCCAGTCAGAACCAGTTCGGTGGGGTCGGGGAGCACTTGGTTTACGAGGCGACATCCTGCCCTTTGGGAATCTGGGGGTCTGCTATCAGACGCCCAGTGGGAGATGGAGCCATCATTCACCTTGCCAGGCACAGCCCTGCTTGGATAAAAGAGTCACCCCTCCCCATACTCTAAATGCCGATCTCTCTCTCCGGCCAGGTTTGACCCAGCTGGCCCTGCTGCTCCAAAACCAGACGGCCAATACACACGCTAGCAAAAGCCTACAGGAAAGCTTCAGACCAGAAAATACCTCGTTTCTAGCAGAGGCATTTTCGAACACGGGCTACGCTAATAATCCTTACTAAAAGATGCATCTCCATGTTCTGAGCTTACACATATCAAATTCGACGTTCCTATCAGGTTCCTGGGGGCAGGGAGGATTAAGGCACGCAATACTCAGCCTGCACATTCTGGCCTATGAGAACGGGTGGCCTCGTAATAGTGAACAGTGAAATGGAGGGTAACTCGCTATTAGAACATGCTACACAGACATACTTTCAAAGCTGCTTCGGTGGGTAGCGCAAATCAGCGCTGCCGGCCCACCAGCAGTATTTGTTCTATCAGCCCTGGGCACACGCAGTGCACTGACACTATGGACTGACAGGTAAACCAAACGAGCCAATTATGATTATTCCAATTCATACCGTTATCTTTACACAGGGAGCATTCACGCTGTGTCACTGATTGGCAGTGGCACAGCGCCCAGAGCATCTAAATCCAGCCAACATAAAAGGTCAGAAGAGAAAAGAGGAAGGGAGACCCGCGCCAATGATGCCAGGTCTAACAGTGATGCTGACAGCTGTTTTGTGAGCTGTTGTGTAGGCGCGTTTCTTGGTGGAGTGCCATCATTTTTCCAGTTGGTGGCAATTGCGCTTGGTGGTCTTGAGTTCTGGGGTGTACTGACCTGCATTTTTGGGGATCTTGTTGGATTTTGTAGGCTTCAGTGGGGTGACTCTGTCAGCGCAGTCGGTCATCCAGGCGGCAAAGTTGTGGATGGCCTGGTTTAGGTCTGTTGAGGCTTTGGATTTTGGGGGTGGTGAGGGCCTGTGACCACTGAATTTTGGTGACCTTGCACCAGCTGTGGTGGGAGAAGATATGGCACCTGTTGATGATGTGCTGGGGGTCAGTGATGGAGAAGTGTACGATGGTGTGGTCAGTCCAGGTGAGTTCTCTTGTATGGCTGAATTTGATTCTGTTGCTGGAGGTGTAGATGGGGTTGAGTGTGTGTCTGGCTTTGTGTGTGGGCTCAATGACCAGTTGGGTAAGGCAGATGTTGCTCAGGTTCTCCAGGAGGGCAATGGAGTTGGCGTCGCTGGGGTTGTCTACGTGGAAGTTGAGGTCTCCGAGTAGGACCTAGTGGTGAGAGTCGATTGCTAGGGGTGCGATGACGTTGGGCGTGGTGTTGCAGAATGTTGTTCGGGGTCTGTAGGTGAGGGTGCCTCTTATCATGGTCTCTGCATTGGTTTGTAGTAGGAAGTTGAGGTGTTTCATGAGAGGTGTGGGGTTGTCGGTGATGATGGTGCATCTGGTGGTTTCCTTGAAGATGATGTTGATGCCTCCGCCTTGATTGTTGGTGTGGCGATGGTGTATCATCTTGTACCCATCGGCAGTGGCGGTGGTGATGTTGGGGTTTGAGGAGGGGTTGAGCCACGTTTCAGTGATGCAGGCAACATCCATGGAGTGGGTGGTGATGGTGTCACAGATTTCCAATGGCGTGTTTGCCGAGTGAGTGGGCATTGAGCAGGATACAAAGGAGTGGCTGCAGGATGCTCTTGGTCTTGGGGGCAGGAGTGGTGCAGGATCTTTCGTAGGTTGTGTCGCAGGAGAAGAGGCAGTGTCGGCAGGTGAAGGGTCCTTTGGTGGATCACGGGGAGGAGGAGACACAGCTGTTGTCTCAACGTCTGTAGTCCAGGTGTTCCTTGGCGGTCTATCATTGGGTGGCGGGAGGGCCAGGGGTCTTGGTGCTAGGTGTTGTCCAACCAGTGTTGCGTTGGCAGTGTGCCCGTTGCGCACGTCTGCTGTGTGGTCATGTGGCGGCCTCCATTAGTGGTCCTGGTGGGTGGTCCTTCAAGTGCAGGTAGGAAGAACAAGGAGGATCAGGATGTGTACAAGTTAGTCCAAGATGACAACTAGCAGGAAGACCAGGGCCAAGAGTATCATGGCCTATTGGAGGAGGGTCCGGGGAACTAGTCAAGTCAGGAGTAGATGGACAAGGGACCATATGGGGAGGATTAGGTGGACTAGAAGGATCAGAATAAGCAGGACCAGGAACAGGGCAAGGTTGACCAGATAGGTCAGAACTAAGGGACCAGGACCTGGCATTCCAAGCAGAGCAGGAGGACTATGAACTGGGGTATTAGGACCAGGCTGGTGATGATCAGAGTGACCAGGACAACCAGAGCCATAAGGGCAAATGAACCAGACCAGGACCAAAATGACCAGGCCCAGCCCAAGAGGACCTAATAAGGAGGACCAGAACCAGTGGAGACAGTACCATGTGGACCACAAGGACCAGAGCAAGGAGAATCAGGATAACCCAAACCGGGAAGACTAGGAGTTCCATCCCTAAGAGAACCAGGACAACAGGGTTAGGTGGATAAGGACCCATCAGGCCAGTAGGATCACAATAAGAACTAGTAGTATGAAGATCAGGAGGCACAGGAAGGGCTAATACATGAATAGGAAAGCCAGGGTCAGGAAGGACTACACCAGGACATAGAGATTCAAGAAAGCAGTGCTAGTTAGACATGGGCCAAGATTAGAATCTGGTGAACCAAAATAACCCAGCAAAGGAGGTCTTGGAAGAGGATTAAAAGGAGGACCAATGCCTAAAGACACATAAGGCCCTGTAAGTGAGGAAGAAGACCAGGAGGACACCTATGTGAGTCTAGGCCACATATATCAGGATATCCTTTTTGTAAATGTTTCTTATTCATGCTTCTTATACTGACAACCCCCAGAAACCCCCACCTCTTCAGCCCATGTATAGAACTTGTAAGTATTTGCTGAGAAATCGGAGCATACAAAGTGAATAAAAAACATGTGACTGTTATACACTGACCTCTGAGTATAGAAGACATGGTCTAAAGCTGACACAGCAGTCTGAGGGTGGATCTGAGGGCATATGGACTGAAACTTGGCAGAGGAGTTTAAAAGTGGATCGGTGAAAAGTAGTGTAGGCTGTGAAAGATGGCAGAAAGGGTTTGAGAAACTCAGATGGTTGAAGTCAGGAAAAATGGTTAACGGCTAAAAAAGAGGACAAACGGATAAGGTAATCTGCAAAGTGAAGCTCTAGATCATTAGAAGGTTCTGATAAGCAGAAGGTGGAGTTATGTAGGCTCCAGATAGATTGTCTCAAATGGCCCAAAGAGGGATTCTGTGTGACCCCCAGATCTTTGTGCTGACATTTCATGTGTTTGTATTTAGGTGGGTATGTAGCAAGGGGCAGATTTACACAAGGCAGCAGGACAACTTGCTGTGCTGCATTGCATGAGAGGGAGAGACCAGAAATGTGCCCGATCTACTAGGATATGATGCATTTCTGTTCTCTCCCTGCACTGGCACACTCTGTGCTACCTGCCACCAACACAGGCACCCTTGTTCAAAGAGCACCTTCTCGCACAAAAACAATCCTTTGAGGTCCTTTCCCCTTTTTATATGTGTTGCAGAAGAAACACACATAGAAAGAGGAACTAACGAGGAGAAATACCGAAATGTCTCCTTGTTACGCCTCAATTGGGAACAAGTACCATTTTGACACAATCTGAGGTTTTCTCACATTAGTAAATCTGGGAGATTAGGCCTAGGTGAAACTCGCTGAGTTTTATTCTGTGGAATTCTGCAAAGCCACCAAAAACAATTCCACAGGATTCCGCAGAACTCTGCGAACAGGCAGAAGAATGCTCATCTGCCCCTTTGCGCTGCTTTTCAGGCCAGTAGCGCGCTCCTCACTGAAAATTCATCACGAATGGCACCATGTGGTCCGCATGGCATGACCATTTTGTTTTGCTTTCTTCTTTCTTTCCTTGTTGGCTGAGTTATTTTACGTTTTGTCAACTTTTTTCTACTTTAATTCTTTTCCTGGATTAACCTGTCTGTCCTCCTCCTTCTGTTTTTCACTCCAGTCCCACTACTTCCTTAGATCCTTTATTCCTCCTCGATTCTCTCACTTTCTCTACTTATCAATGGCTCAAGTAGGCAACAAAGGCTCCACCCACACTCTATGAGGGTGGAGCGGAAGGGCATGGGTGCAGGCCTGTCCCATCTTTAGTGAGGCAGAAGTGGCAGCATTTTTTGGGTGTGGTGCCACCCTCCCACATGCCAGCAGCAGCCGTAAAGGCCAGCAAGGGGTATTCCAAGCAAGAACGTTAGCAGCAGTGAGTGTGATGTAGCACCAGAATCACTCGCACCCAGCAGCAGCTGACACACCAATGGGCAGATGTCCTTGATCTTAAACCGGACCTGCTCAACCTGCTGGGTGTAGAGGCTGTGGGGCATATATATATATATATATATATATATATATATATATATATATATATATATATATATATATATATATATATATTTATATATTCACTGAAAATACCACAGGTTTCAGGGACATTATAGTTAGTTGGAGATTTCACTCGTACAAAACCAGAGAAATTCGGCATTTTATAGTTAGTTGAGCTAACTATAACTCGCGCACTGCAATGCACTGCTGATGACATCACATATTACATCATTCATGACATGGTCAGTGACATCACTGATGACATCACTGATGGCAACTGAAATGACATCACTGATGACATCACTGATGACATCATCCACGTGATAATCTGATGCACCTCCTCATACCCTAATATAACCTTTGATACACCCACTCTAAAATACAGACTACTATTTTCAAAACCATAGACACACCAATAACAGTTAGTACATACCCACTCACTGATTCCTAGGTC
This sequence comes from Calotriton arnoldi, assembly GCA_963921515.1. Taxonomy (NCBI): domain Eukaryota; kingdom Metazoa; phylum Chordata; class Amphibia; order Caudata; family Salamandridae; genus Calotriton; species Calotriton arnoldi. Next base: position 489,428 of record CAWUFW010011596.1, on the reverse strand, counting down.
TACACAAACATCCACTCATTCACCCATACAGTCACTCATACATGCAGTCAGTCATCAATACAGCACTATCATATGCACTCCTACACCTATACAGACACTCACACACTGCCACTCATCTATGGAGTTACTCACACACCTAGCCAGTCATGCAAAGAATCAATCGCACTCCTGTTTACTCACCTATACAGTCATACACACACCACCTCACTTATTCATACAGATACTAACACATACTTACTCTCTTGAACAATCACTGATAAAAGCACACACTCATCCATACAGCCACTCTCACAATCACTCACTCTCACATATAGTTATTTATATACTCCAATACTCACATATACTGCCTTTCACATATGCAGTTACTCACACATGTACCACTGAGACATCCATTCACTCACCAACACATCCATACACACACTTACCCACCCATACAGCCCTTCCCAGATGCACTCTTGAACCCGTACACCCAGTGAGTCACCCTCTCACACATCTATGCACAGTCACACACCCCCCACCCACCCACACAGACACTCAGGCACCCATGCAGATGCTCAGACAACCAATCAATAACCCATATAGACACTCATGTAGCTACTCACCAACCCATGCAGCCGCTTACACACCAACTGACAGACTGATACAGACATTCACACAGTTTAGTCACTAACCCATGCATTCAGTAAGACACGTTTAATCACTTACTTATACAGTCAGTCACGCACCTACTAAATCATCCATTCAGACACTTATAGACCCACTCATTCTTCAATACATCTTTGCCTATATATATATAAAACATATTTAAACTTTACAGAAACACACAGTCACTGGATGATGTCATCAGTGATGTCATCAGTGATGTTATTTGAGATGTCATCAGTGATGTCATCAGTGATGTCACTGACCATGTCATGAATGATGTAATATGTGACGTCAACAGCAGTGCATTGCGGGGGCGCGAGTTATAGTTAGCTCAACTAACTATAACAGCCGAATTACTCTGGTTTTGTACGAGTGAAATGTCCAACTAACTATAACGTTCCTGAAACCTGTGGTTTTTTCTGTGAATTTCTAAGGTTTTTTAAATGCTAATTTCTATCTATAACGTCCCTGAAACCTATAGTTTTTTCAGTGAATTTCAAAGGTTTTTTAAATGCTAATTTCTAAGGATAATGTCCCAAAAATATTTTTTCTTAGTTTTTTATTGTTCTAAAAATAATATAATGTTTTCTCTTTTCTAAAATATAAACATACATTTTTTTTTTTTAAAGTGAATTCGCGTACCGATCGTGTACCTGTCTCGATGGGTGCACGAATCCAAGCCACCATATTGGTTGAGTCGTGTAGGATGCGCGCTTGGTAAGCAACGGGTGCACGAATTTCGACCCCGCGTAACGTCACGTACGTAGTTCCGGAGGACACGACGGGTGCGCGAATCAATCACAAATTTTTAAGTTTTAAAAGTATAAGTTTAATATGTATATTATAGCAAGAGATTATTTAATTTATTTATAAAAATCATATATTTGTAACTGGAATAAAGATAAATTATTGTTGAATATATTTTTACGGAATCACGACGGGTGCACGCTGGTTGCGCGCTTGGTGCGCGAATCCATGTGACTTTAAAAGAAAGAATTTCATTGGTTAAGAAGCTTTTGAATCTAGAAGTTACAGCACCCCACCCAAATTTCTCATTCCTTCAACAACATTGCCAGGAGACACACCTTTTGTGTTTACTGCTCTTGGTCTATTTTTTTGATGTTTTTTTTTCAAAAACAACAAAAATGGCATCTTCTAATCCACCTGTTGACATCCATGGTGAAGAAGATGAGTTGGAGGAACCAACAAGAAGAAGAAAGGAGAGTGTTGTGTGGCACTTCTTCACTTTTCCGATGGAGAAAAGAAGGTCAATGCGAGAAAGGTGACCTGCAGCATCTGCAAGCAAATATTATCTCGGGCTCCGAGAAAAAATACTCATGTGGTACTTCCTCTATGCTGCAGCACCTTCAAACAATTCATCCTCATCAGTTAACATGGGAGCAACGAAGACGAGAGCTGGAACAACAAGTCCAGCAAGATGACTAACAACCAGGACCAAGTACATCAACTGGTGCTACAAGTTCAAGCAGAGGACCTGATATTACGCCAGAATTTGCTGGTCTGTAGCAAAGATGTGTGAAATGCAAAAAAGTTCTCTGTTATGGCGAACAGTCCATCGATGCCATTGTTTTTGCTGCACAAAGCCACCACTGTTAATTTTTTTGTTTGCAATGATTTTTTAATTGCAAGAAGTTATAGAAAAGTTTTTCATTTTTTTTGCTGTTTGTTCATTTTTAACAACAAACACCCAAAAAAATAAAAAGAGTTTTACAAAACACACAAAAAATATAAAACAAAACAAGAAGAAAAAAATAGTTCTTGTTAGAACCGCCTATTTGGTTAAAAAAAGACAAATTTGTATGTGTTCTATGAAGAAGTGCATGGATAATATCTGGGTGATTACATGGGTGCATGGGTAGTGCCTGGATGATTGGAGGTCTGCAAGGATAGTGACTGAGTGATTGGAAGAGTGACTGCAAGGGTAATGTCTGGGGGCCTCATTTATAAAGTTTTGCCGTAGGGCAGCGCAGCAGGCCTTCCTCCTGCGCTGCCCTATGGCAAAAGAAAAGGGCAGGAATGCGCCATATCTATAAGATACGGTGCATTCTTGTCCTTTTCCCCTCCCCCAGTATACAATGGGCTGCCGTGCACCAACGCAGGCACCTTTGCACCATGGTGCAACGATGCCTGCATTGAGGGGATGATTTTTTTTGTACAGAAAGGAAACCTTTCTGTACAAAAATAATCACAAGAGGCTTTTTCCTGTTTCTATGTGTGCTGCAGAATGCAGCACACATAGAAAAAGGAAAAATGAAGAGAAATAAAGATATTTCTCCTTGTTGCGCCTCACTGACGCCTCCCCTAGGGAGGCGTAAGTTTTTGGCACTGCCTCAGATTTACGATTTCTTGTGAATCTGTGACAGTGTGAAAAAGCCATGGATATTGCTGGGAATTGCCCCCAGCAACACCCATTGCACGCCCCTTTAACACAGAACACTGCATGAAAGGGACTGATTTTTATCAGGTAGCATTAAGCCAAAAAAAGTAGCTTAGTGCTGCCAGATAAATATCACGCAGGCTCCTGCACCATGGAACGTCACAAAAAGTGACGTTCTGGAGGTGCAAGGAGCCTCATAAATAAGGCCCTGGGTAAATACAGGACTGTATGGGTAGTGCCTGAGTGATTAGATCAGTGTATACACAGTGTCTGGGTGATTTTATAAGTGCATGGGTAGTGGCTGGGTGATTGTGTGACTGCAGGGGTATTGCGTGAGTTATTGAACGAGTGTATGGCTAATGCCTGTGTGATTGCATAAGTCTAGGGATAATGTCTGAGTGATTGAAGGACTGCATGGGTAATATCTGAGTGCATGGAAGAGTTCATGGGTAGTGCCTGGATGCATGTAGGACTGCATGGGTAGTTCCTGGGTGAATGGAGGAGTGCATGAATAGTAGTAGGGTGATTCCATGAGTGCAGTAGTAGTGTGTGGATGATTGGAATACTGCATGAGTAGTGCTTGGGTGATTGCATAAGTGCCACAGAAGTGCCTTAGTGCCTGTATAACTGCATGGGCACTGCCTGAGTGATTGAAGGAGCGCATGGGCAATGCCTGTGTGATTGTATGAGTGCAGGGATAATATCTGGGAGATTGAAGGAGTGCATGGGTACTGCCTGAGTGCATGCAAGACTGCATGGGTAGTGCCTGTCTGCATGTAGGACTTCATGGGTAAATCCTGGGTGATTGGAGGAATGCATGAGTAGTAGCACAGTGATTGCATGAGTGCAGCAGTAGTGCCTGGATGATTGGAATACTGCATGGGTAGTTCCTGGTTGAATGGAGGAGTGCATGAGTAGTAGTAGGGTGATTCCATGAGTGCAGTAGTAGTGTGTGGATGATTGGAATACTGCATGGGTAGTGCTTGGGTGATTGCATGAGTGCCACAGAAGTGCCTTAGTGCCTGTATGACTGCATTGGCACTGCATGAGTTATTGAATGAGCGCATGGGCAATGCCTTTGTGATTGTATGAGTGCAGGGGCAATGTCTGGGTGATTGAAGGAGTGCAAAGTTAGTGCCTGAGTGATTAGACAAATGTATAGGTAGTGCCTTGGTGATTTTATAAGTGCAGGGATAATATCTGGGAGATTGAAGGAGTGCATTTGCTAATGCCTGAGTGCATGCAAGACTGCATAGGTAGTGCCTGTCTGCATGTAGGACTGCATAGGTAGTTACTGGGGGATTGGAGGAGTGCATGGCTAGTGTCTAGGTGATTGGAGGAGTGCATGGGTAGTGCATGGGTGATTGGATGAGTGCATGGGTAGTGCCTGGGCTATTGCATGAGTGCATGAGTAGTGCCTGGGTGATTGGAGGAGTGCATCAATAATGCCTGGGTGATTTTGTAAGTGCAAGGGTATTGAATGGGTGATTTTGTAAGTACATAGGTAATGCCTGGGTGATTGCATGAGTGCAGAGGTAATGTATGGGTGATTGGAAGAGTGCACGGATAATGCCTGAGTGACTGCATGATTTTATGGGTAATGCCTGGATGATTGCATGAGTGCATGTGTAGTGTCTCAGTGATTGGAGGAGTGCATGGGTAGTGCATGGGTGATTGGAGCAGTGCATGGTTGGTGCCTGGGTTATTGCATGAGTGGATGAGTAGTGCCTGGGTGATTGGAGCAGTGCATGGGTAGTGCCTGGGTTATTGCATGAGTGGATGAGAAGTGCGTGGGTGATTGGATGAGTGCATTGGTAATGCCTGGGTGATTGTGTAAGTGCATGGTATTGCTTGGGTGATTTTGTAAGAGCATGGGTAATGCCTGGGTGATTGCATGAGTGCAGAGGTAATGTATGGCTGATTGTAAGACTGTAGGAGTAATGTCTGGGTGATTACAGGAGTGTATGGGTGCTGCCAGAGTGATTAAAGGTGTGGATTGCTAATGCCCGGGTGATTTCGTAAGTACATAGGTTATGCTTCAGTGATTGAAGGAGTGCGTGGGTAGTGCTGAGGTGATTGGAGGAGTGAGTTGGCAGAGTTTGAAAAAATGAATGACTGCAATAAAAGTGACTGTAAACATTACTTCATATTATTATGCTTGTTACATTATTTCATCTTACCTTCTTTATTGAAGTAGATATCAAACTCATTGAAACTATTTTACATTTGTTTCATTGTAAACTAAATATAAAATATTTTCAAACTTTAGTATTACTTTCTGTAAAAGATAAGAAAAAAACTGGTATTGCACATAATATTATAGTTTTAAGAACACAACATAATTTTAGAATTACATAACATATTCAGTTTCCCTTTTTTGCTGTTTTCAGATTCTATTGAATTTCACCATACACAGTGATTTCAATGTTGATCATCATATAACAGCGGGGAAAAAAATACAATCAGTAAGATTGTAAAAAAAACCAAATCTGTGTTGAAAATATTTACAACAAGTTCAACTATCTGTTTACCTATCTACAGTTTCTAAATTATATTCTTCAACTGCATTAAATGATCTACTTCTCTGAAATACATTTTCTAAAATATACACTCTCATTTACATCGCGTATCATATAAAGAACAAACATATAAACTACTTGTTTCAAAGACAATTTTGCAAACGCAATAAGCATTAGCACAAACAATAATCCAAACAGTAATTCTTCACATTTTCCCAATAGGCCGAATAATGTTTCTAAATCTATTTACATTCAAAATATCCAAAATAAACTCATTAATTCGTGTTCACATCTTTCCAATAGGCCGAATGATGTTTTCAAAACTTTGGCATAAAAAATATCAGATATGAATTTGGTAATTCGTAAGGCAACCGACTTTTGAATTCCAAATGGGCATCATTACAATTTGTCCATCCTTTATTGCACTTTAAATACACAGTATAGAGTCCAGATGTTGTAGTAGGTCCATCATGCAAAATAATGGCCACTGCTTTAAAAGTCCTTCCTGAAATTGATAGTTGACTTGCCACAAAAGTTTTATTTTGGTTTCCAATTTTCTTCCATCAGCTCTACAACGTTGTAGCATTAAAATGACATATTGTCCAAATCTCTCTATAAATAATGTTGACAACATTTCTGATTTACAATGAGAACATTTCATATCTTGATTAGCTGTTTTTACTAATTTGTTAAAAGACACTGGTTTGCAATCTGATATTGTCAAATATATGAATCATTCAGTGTCTATTTGAGTGGTAGAACAAAATGAACAGTCTTCACATTTATGATCCCATCTGTAACTTACTCCAAACAAATTTTCAATTCTATTCCTTCATCTTCCAATACTGCAAGCATAACATAAGAAATTCTTGTGCATCTTGTTGTACATTAAGTGTAAATTGTGAAGAACCAGAACATATATCCAAAAGATGTCGTATGTCAGAAACACTATGGATTTTAGTTCTATCAGTTTCCAACTTTTCAAAAGTATAATGTAATTAAGAGCAGAATCTTTTTTCTCTAATTTCCTTAATTTGATGATGAAGATCTTCTAGATAAAACACAACGTTCACAATTACATTAGCATAGCAGTTGATACCCCCGAACTATTTTTTAACTGGTATCCTACAATATCATCAACAGTGTCCAGTTTTTTTTTCTTTGCAGCCTCATCATTCTCTTGAATTGTTTTCTTTTTTCCAACCTCACTAAAATGTTTGTCATATTTTCATTTTGGACATACTACACGTTTTTCATATATGGGATATTCACCTAAGTTAGGAGCATACAGTCTTCTAAACCGATTATACTCTCTTACACAATTTGCATCAGCACTAACCTTTTTCTCATCAAAATCAATCAAATACAATGCAGATAATGTTCTTACTTGAGACAATGCAACATATGCCATACCCTCTTTAAACACTGTACTTCCAATATTTACCAAAGCACTGTCTACACTTAAACCTTGAGATTTATGAATGGTCACCGCATATGCTAAAGAAAGAGGAAACTGTTTTCTATGAATATACAAGTCTTTTACAAGCAAAAAACGAACAGCACAATGTCCAATCTGTTTTACCTCTCCAATCTGATCAAATTTAATCTTCAAAAATGTAATTCCATCTCTGTTCTGATAATTAACAAAATCAACAACTTTTCCCATTGCTCCATTTACTAAATCTTTTTCAACATCTAAATTACGCCGTAATATTACCCGACAGTTTACACATACATATAAAGTCTTTTCTAAACAAGCAGTCTTAGATACAGACTTTTCCAAATAATCCAATTTTGACTGTAATTTCTCTGAGAGAAGAATAGTAACCCCTTCATGTTCCATTTTATCAATGGCTTCCATTTTCACTATTGGTTGCTTCTCCAGTTTCAAAAGTTTTTGATTGAATGTAGAACACTCTTGCAGTGTTGGCATTAGGCAAACTATACACTTCTTTCTTCCAATTATTTTGTACATTATTTCAGGTGCAATATTTTCATTTGGAAACAAGTTTGTTAGTAGCCGACTTTGTAAAGCTTCTTTACCATGTTTTGTCGAAACACCAATTCTAATATCTTGAAGAATGTTCCCATAATATTCATCACTTGCTTGTCGCATATTCTTAATAAGTTCTTTATATTCAAAAAGAGACCAAATGTTCACATTTCCAATACTTCCCAAAGATTTCTTAGTGTCTTCATGGACAAGTGTTTTAAAAACTGGTTGTCCTTTCACAGGAGTAAGTTGTAGTAGATCGCCAAATACAATTACATGTTTTCCTCCAAATAAAACATCATAATCTGTTTTTAATATCTGTTGCTTTCTTAAATGTACAAAGGCAAGCATTAAGTTTGAGACCATGCTCTCCTCATCAATGATCAGAAGTGTCATTTTCTTTAGTACTCTTGAAACTTCATAACAAGCTTATCCAGATAGCTTGTGATATTCCAACTTATTTTCATGTTCAACTGGTAGCATGAGTAATCAATGTAATGTAATCCCTTTAATGTTATGTGCTGCTAATCCTGTTGGAGCAGTTACAACACAAGATAAATATGATTCAGTGGTTTTGTGTAGATAACTGGTCAAAACTTTAATTAAGAAACTCTTTCCTGTTCCAGCTTGCCCACTGATATACATTCGAATAGGTGTAAATGATGTGCATTGGCATTCTTTTTTTTCATGCAGTAAACCATGCTGTATCTGTTGTGTAACTTGCTGATATATTTCTTTTTGTTCAATATTTAGTTATTCTTCCAAGTTTCCCCACTCAATAATATCCTGTTGTGCTGGTTGCATTGCCGTTTCTACTTCATTCATAGCTATTGCTGCTTCATTTTCAAGAATAGGTTGTGCTAGTGGATCTTGACTTAGTGGATCAGAACTTTGACTATCTTGAGAACTGTCGCTAGCTATTTCAGCTGCAATAGTAGTTTCTTGTTCAATCTCTTCATTTAAGATTTGTAGATAAGTAGGGAAAATTGTGCATTGAATGTTATCTTTATATGCATTAAAAGAATCTTCATAGCATTCAAAATCTCCAAGTAATTCCATTTCACTACGCCAAGGTTTGAAGAGTTGCAGAAGTGCTAAATAGAAAAATTCCCTTTTATCTGGAGTTTCGCAACTGAGTTTTCTGTGATTAATAAGATTTCCTTTGGCATGTTTTACCAAACATCCATCACATCCAATTACGGCATATTTTTCTTCACTTATATTTTCTGTAACATGTCTCTTAAAGCTCTAATGTTGCAGTGCTTCATAGAGACATATGTTTTCCAGATGTGGACTTCTTTTGGGATAGTATGTATCCAACATATTAGTCTTAACAATATCTGTACTTTCTGGTTCATTCAATGCTAAGTATTCAATTTCTTGTAGAGATTTCAATACTCGATTTCGTGTTGCAGCAAGACCGAGACTTACCCAAATAATTCCTCTTGACTTTGAATATAAGCTTGCAGAGGTCAACCGATCCGAACATTCGTAGGATCCAATCTCTTGATGGGAAAGCATCTTCAAACTAAAGCTGTTCAATTTGTTACTAAGAGTCTTCTCTTGTGAAATTTCTTCCCACATTTCTTTCAACTCCGTCTTTTCAGATTTGGTAATATATGATGTAACATAGCGAACAACAGCAATCGAATTATCTGCAACATATTGGATATCCATATTTGCATTCCACATCATCAAAATCACTGGATTGTAGTCATTAATATACTTTGAATCTTCACTTCTTTTTATATTGTAAGTATTCTTCGGAGATTTCCGAGTCATAGTATGCCTTACTGCTGACATGAAACTGTTGACTCTTCCTTTCAAAATTACTGGACGTAGGAATCCAAAACGACATTTCGTATAAAATGTTCCCTTTGACTTGTATTTCCGTAGACAATATTTCCCACATCGATGACTTTGAAACTGTAAAACTTGTTGCCTTAAGTTATTTTCTCCTCCTGTTTTTGGAATAGCACAGGTAATATAGTCTTCAATGAAAGACAAAACAGTTTCTTCAGAATCGGTTCCAAATTTAGGTGCATCCTTGATCCATAATAGCATGTGTATATGAGGTGCACCTCTGGCTTGGTACTCCTTTCTCCCAAAAAAATCAATAACTTCTCCAAGAGGTGGATTATTTTTATTGCAGATAAAAGACATCATAGCTTGAAACCTTTGATTAAAATATCTGCACACATTTACAGGATCCAAGGAACACAGTTCTCCAGCTGTCTTCAATTCAATGTTTTTAATATTTGAATTTGCTTCTCGTAGAAATTCAAGTAAATCGTCCCATGCGTATTCAGCACAGCTAAGCATAACAAACCATTTAGGGGTTCCTAAGTTCCTTAACATACATTTAAGTTCTCCATGACGATGATACCAATACTCATTGGTACCACGTTGACATGCCATCCAAATTAATTAACTGTGATTCTAAATGATCATCTCTTTGTTGAACTTTGTCCAAAAATTCTTTTGCAGAAAGATGTGTAAGATGAACTCCTGTTTTTAATATGTGGTTCACTGCATATGAAAGTCCAGACAAGTCACTTTCAAACAGAAGATGAAATAAATATGGAACACACTGTCGAAATCTTGGATCTTCTGAATACAATCTTGTTGAACGGTATTCTGAAGCTGGAATCTGTACTGGTCGTTCATCATATCGTCCACCTTTTCCAGTGGGGAAAAGCTGTGGAAAACAACAAGCTTCTAAACTTCTTTCCCAAACACTCATGGGAGTTACCTTCACTTTCTTCATTTGGAATAATTCAATAGTATTTCCAATCACTTCTTTTGAATGTAAAGGATGTATGCTATAATGTTCATAAATTTCTTCACTCCTGGACTTGTCCACTTTTTCGATTTGGCCAGTTGAAATTTCTCTATCATCTCCTAAAGATATTTCTTGTTCTTCCAGATATACATTTTTATAATAAATATTGTTTTCTATGCGATATAACGTAGCCTTTTGAACTTTGGTGACATCTACTAACTCTTGCCATATTTTCCGACTCTTTGTTGGTACACCATTAACTAGAATAACTACAGGTTCAGTTTAATCTCTCTACACCAACAGTTTCAATATTTTTCTTAAAATCTAAAGGTAAATACACAACTTTTCCTTTTAAACCTCTTTGTAAATCTGTGGGTGGAAGCTTACCTGTTTTAGGCTCCATACGAACTATAGCCTGAAACGGGTGCACAGATTGAATTAGAATGGACTCATATGTATTTAAATCTACCAGTTCCGGAGGAATAGCTACCAACTCTCTAGGTTATTATGTACAGCTCTAGCTGGCATTTTGTTCTCTTCTAGTTTGCTGTAACAATATTTACAAATACATTGTTCACTACCCAACTCAAAACGACCTTCCACCAACAAATAAGCACCAAATTGCTCCCACTTATCATTGTTTTCGTTTTCACTTTTTAAATACACTTCAGCATTCCTAGTTTGACTTCTATAGTGAGTACGTCAACAACAAATACAAACATAGTTTGATTTTTCACAACAAACTACCTCAAATTTTGTAATTTCTTCTACAAACTTCTCAGTAGTACTATCTTCTACCTCTTCTTCAACACCTACACTTATCAAACTCTCACTTTCTCTACACTCTTCTTCAGTACCAAAAAAACAAAACTCTATATCATCACAAACTTTTTTTACACCCAACACGGAACCATGCAAAAGAGCAGTGTTTATTTCACTTAAAGATAATGCTGGACTTTTTACATAGTACAATCTTCTTACTAACTTACACATTTATGAGTGATGTACTGCTAACATTCTCAAATGATGAAAAGTACTTTGACACACTTTTCTAGAAAGACAAGCCAGAGAATGACCCTGCAAGCCAGTATTTTTTCTCACTTTACAAGGATCTAGTCCTTGCAACATCTTAATCTTCTGTTTTACACTTTTTGTTACTATACTCTCGTAAGAAATTTCGTAAAATATCAATAGATTTCTGTTGTATACTACAAATACTACTACAATCCCACCTATACACTGAAGCTTGTGAACATCTCCCTTGAACTTCTTCAGCTATTACTTCTTCCACATTTCTAGCAATCATCTTTTCTTTTTCAATTGGACAACCGTTTTTAACCTCATAGGAACGACCACTGGTATCAACTGCGTGAACTAATGTATTTTGTTGAAAATAGCTTTCTTCATTAAAAAAAGGTTCTGAACTAGAAGTGTGCCTCCATTCACCCCAAAATAATTGGCAAAAGTTAGTTCTATTAACCAGTCTTTTTCTTTTACTTTTCTCCTTCATAAAATGCATTGTTTTATTCAATGTTTTCATTCTCTTCAATACTAATATAAACAATCTTCTTTTCAATGCAAAAGCGTTTTCGACTACACTTTCAATCTGTTTTTTTCTTGTAAAATGCTGATTTTCTTTTATATTTTTTGCAATCTTTTAATAAATGTTGCAGTACTCTACTTTTATACATTCTCTTTCTATTGTCTTTATATTGTTTCATTCTTCTTTCAACATAGATTGTTTTCCCATAACCTAATTTTCTATTAATATGTCCTTTTTTCGTTTCCTTCTGAATGGTTGTACTACTTTTCTTTTTCTTTTCTCCATTTTGAAAATTCGTTATCTTCTTTAAAACTCTTTTAACAAATTCTGTAGTTCTCTTACCAGAAGCCTTTTTCTTCAATGTCACATGTTGTACTTTATCTAATTTCTCCTTTTTTCTTTCCTTTAAATAGTACTGTTTTTTTTCTTTTCTTTTCTTTTGATCTTTTCTTGCCATACTCAATCTTTATTACTAATAATGGTGAGTATCTGAAAAGAAAGAAAAGTTTAAATACTTTTGTTAAATCATTTAATATTAATAATATAATAATATACAAATATTCTCATATATAAATAAAACAATATTTTTAATTGCATTGCAAAGCTATGTCAGACACTGCAGCATTCCTACAATTAAAATACATCACAACCTATACAACAGAACCACAGAGCACAACTAAAACATTTCTCTTCTGCTATCGAAATCAAATTTGAAGTGCACTCTGTAGTGCCTGGGTGATTGCATGAGAACAAAGGTACTGCCTGGATGATTGAAGGAGTACTAGGGTACTGCCTGGGTGATTGCATAAGTGCATACGTAGTGGTTCAGTGATTTTATAACTGCATGAGTACTGGCAAAGTGATTGGAGGAATGCATAGATCCCGACACAGTCATTGCAGGAGTGCAAGGGTAGTGCTTGGGTGATTGAACTACTGTATAGCTAATGCATTGGTGATTGCATGAGTGCAGAGATAATATCTAGATGATTAGAGAACTACATACGTAATGTCTGGGTGATTGCATACATTGAGGGGTAATATCTGAGGGATTACAAGGACACATAGGAACTGCCTGGGTGATTTTATAAGTGCATGGGTACTACCTAAGTGATTGGAGGAGTATATAGATCCTGACAGAGTGATTGGAGGAGTGCAAGGATAGGGCATGGGTTATTCAATCAGTGTATAGCTAAAGCATTAGTGATTGCATGAATGCAGGGGTAATGTCTGGGGTATTACAAAAGTACATAGGAAGTGCCTGGGTGATTTTATAACTGCGTGGGTACTTCCTGGGTGATTGGAGTAGTATTATGGCAGTGTCTGAGTGATACATCCTGACATATGGTGAGACTTACACCAGAGACATGTTATAGTTTTTTTTTATATTTGCCTAGGCCCAACACTCTCAGCATTACTAGAATGGTAAAGCAGCAGGACAAAAGTGACGTTTAAGGCATGTAAGTAAATGAACTGCAACAGAGGTGCAGAAAGAAGCAAGAACAATGCAGTAAGAAACAATGGAGATACAGAAGAAGGAAACAGATGTGCACAAAGAGGGAAAACCAGTGCAGAAAGAACCAATACACGTGCAGGAAAACGGAAAAAGGGTGCACAAAGAGGCACAAGGGGTGCAGAAATAAGAAAAAGAAGTGCAGAACGAAGCAACAGAGGTACTGAAAGAGGCAAGGGAAGTGCAGAAAGAGGCAAGACAGTTGCAGAAAGAGACAAGTGAACTGCAGAAGGAGGCAAGAGAACTGCAAAAAAAGGCAACAGCAGTGCAGAAAGAGGCAAGTGAGGTGCAGAAAGAAGCAAGATAAGTGCAGAAAGAAGTAACAGAAGTGCAGAAACCGGGAAGAGGGGTCGATAGAGAGGGAAGAGGGGTGCATAAAGAAGCAAGAGAGGTGCAGAAAGAAGCAAGAGAAGTGCATAAACAAACAACAGAGATGCAAAAGGGGGAAGTGGGGTGTAGAAAGATACAAAAGGGATACAGAAACAAACAAGAGAGGTGCAGAAAGAAACAAAAGAAGTGCAGAAAGAAGGAACAAAGGTACAGAAAGAGGCAAGAGGGGTGCAGAAAGAACAAAGAGGGGTGTGAAAGACACATGAGGGGTGCAGAAAGAAGCAATGGAGGTGTACAAAGAAGCAAGAGGAGTGCAGAAAAAAGCAACAGAGGTGCAGAAAGAGTGAAGAGGGGTGCAAAAAGAGAGAAGAGGAGTGCAGAAAGAGGCATGAAGGGTGCAGAAAGAAGCAAGAGATGTACATAAAAAAACAAAAGAAGTGCAGAAAGAAGGAACAGAGGTGTAGAATGAGGTAACAGGGATGCAGAAAGAGGAAACAGGGGTGCAGAAAGAACTAAAAGGGGTGCAGAAAGAAGCGACAGCTGCAGAAAGACACAAAAGAAGTACAGAAAGAAGGAACAGAGGTGCAGAGTCCATGGGTACTGCCTAAGTAATTGAAAGAGTGCATGGCTAATGCCTGGGTGATTGCATAAGTGCAGGGGTAATGTCTGGGAGATTGGCGGAGTGCATGACTAAAGTATGGCTGATTGCCTGAGTGCAGGGTAATGTGTGGGAGGTTGTATGAGTGTAGTGGTAATGCCTGGGTGATTGGAGCAGTGCATAGATAGTTCCTGGGTGATTTTATAAATGCATAGATACTGGTTGGGTGATTCAAAGAGTACAGGCCTAGTGCCTGGGTGATTTGAAGAATGCAAGGGTAGTGCCTGGGTCATTACGTAAGTGCATGCGTACTAGCTGGATGATTTAAGAAGTGCTTTGGTAATGCCTGTGTAATTGTTTACTGCAGCGATAATGCCTAGGTGATTCCATGACTACAGGGATAATGCCTGGGTAATTGCATGAGTGGAGGGGTAGTGCCTGGTTGATTATATAAGTACATGAGTAGTGGCTACATGATTGAAAGAGCGCACGGGTAATACCTTGGTGATTGCATGAGTGCATAGGTAGTGCCTGGGTGATTGCATGAGTGCAGCAGTAATGCCTGAGTGATTACAGCAGTGCATATGTAGTGCCTGGATCATTCAAAGTATGCATAGGTAGTACTTGGGCATTTTCATAAGTGCATGAGTGTTGGGCCTAGCGAAATATAAAGCAGCACACAATTACATGACTCAACTACAAGTCTCTCCATATTGTTAGAAACATGCATACATATGTCTCTACGTTTTCAAATCATCATCATATCTAAAAGAAATATGTATACGATATTTCTAGAATATAGTGAAACCTAGAAACTAAAACATGTAATAGATCTGCCTGAGTGATTGCAAAACTCCATGGGTAGTGCTTGGGTGATTCTATGAGTGCAAGGGTAGTAACTGGGTAATTGCAGGAGAAGATGGATAGTGACTGACTAATTGCATGAGTGCACACATAAACATTGAGTGCATGGATAAGTGTAAAAATGGAACCTGAAGGCATAGATGAGTCATGGAGTAGTACCTACGTGAATAGATGAGTCGAACAGTAGGGCCTGGTTGATTCTATGACTGCAAGGGTAGTGTGTGGGTTTTTACTTGACTGCATAGGTACAGCCTGCATGATTGCATGACTGCAGGGGTAGTACATAACTAGTGCCTGGGTGATTGCATGACTGCAGGGGTAATATCCGGGGGATTACTGGAATACATAGGAAGTGAGTGAGTTATTTTGTAAGTGCATGAGTACTGCCTGGGTGATTAGAGAAGTACTAAGGTTACAAGAGTGCAAAGGTAGTGCCCGGGTGATTTTATAAGTGCATGAGTACTGGCTGAGTGATTGCATAAGTACAAGAGTAGTGCCTGCGTGATTGAAAAAGTGCAAATATAGTGGCTGGCTGAATGAAGCACTGTATACCTAATGCATTGGTGATTGCATGAGTACAGGGGTAACGTCTGGAGAATTAAAGGAGTACAGAGGTAACGCCTGGGTGATTTCATAACAGCATGACTACTGGCTGAGTGATTACATAAGTAGACTATTATAAAGTACCATAAAAAATAATTTCTCTCCCAACATATCATTAACATCATTTTTCCAATACTACTGCTTCACTATTATAGCAAAAAACAGGTATAGAGCATAGATAACAGTAAAGCAACACTTCACTTATCTTTCATAAAAGCCTCCCTGTATTTCTAAATTCATGTATGCATATGTCTATACCTATCCTACCAGTATCATATATAAAAGTAAAAAACAGATAAATGTATATGTGTGTTTTATACATCCATCATCTTCAAACACATAACACATACCATATTATATGAGCAAGTAGACATATATCTCAGTCACAACACCATGCACAGCTCAAAACTTCGACAGAGTACACTTCAATTTTCAGACAGACACTGAAAATGATGCAGTATATATGAATATAACTTTCCTCACATCATATAAATTACTCTAGTAAATAACATCTGTACAAACATCTCAACCCTCACTTTCAGGCTGCTGCTTAACCATTTTACAACTACTTATAATATTACACCTACCCAAATACAAAGTAGGAACCCTTCACATATCTTTAGTAAAAGTCTCACCATATAACTAAAAGCATACATGAATATGTCTGTACCATAACACTATCCAAACCTTAAAAATTCACGGAACAAACTTTCAATTTCAAGCAAACATCAAAAATTATGCGGCATATTTCAACTGTACCTCTCTAGAAACTTAAAAAAGAAGCCTAATCATTAACACCTTATGTCACCATCTTTTAAACCACACTTTTGTGCTGCATCATCACCATTCTACTAGTACTCACAGTCTTGAGCCTACCACATAAAAAGCAACAACATCTCTATGTTATACATCATGCACCTTCAAATGTATAAGACATATAAAAATACATATTCAAGTAGAAACATACTTGAGACAGAAGTCCATGCACACCTTAAAACTTGACAGACTCCACATCCAAATTTAAAGCAAGAGCTAATATTATGGGGTATACTACAAATGTACATATCCACACACTAAACCAAAGTACCATAATCACTAATCCATCTTCCAATATTCACATATTACTATACAGAATCTATTTCAAACAACATTTAACTTCAATAAAACAAACTACAATACACATATGTACATTTAATAATATATTTCAAACATCACAGTTTTTAAATTATTTTTAAAATTTTAAATAAACCTAATACATAATACACCTCACAAATGTATAACTCACCTTCCAAATAGATTTGTAGAATTTAAAATATCACAAACTCATAAATGATTTTCTTATGCACACAATCAATGTAATGAACCAGTCTCAGCAAGGTAATACCAGTAATGGCAAAGTTTCCCTCTCTTTCTCCATACAAATACATGTAAGTAACAAATCACATTGCTTCCTACATTATTTCAAACTATAAAACAGATTTCTATTGGTTAGACATATGAACCCTTACCAACTGACTTCTAAAAGTGCCCAAACTGTTTCTCGAATTTTTTGGAGTCGCAACTCCACCGTGCACCAACGAGATGGAGCCGCAAATCCATACAAGAGTTCAAAAATATATTACAAATAAAAATACCATTATTTTTTAAGAACACACCACTTCTAAACATACTATTGACTTGGGAAATCTTACTTTAATAAGATTTCACTTATATATAAATTACAATTTCATATTTTAATTCCACAGTTAAGTTTCAACCCTTCCCCCATTCTGCTTAATGCCAGTTTCCATAGTAACAGTTCATGGAACATTGAACTGAACTCACAGGTCACAAGTTCACCATATTTTCAAGTTCACCACACAAAGTTACAAATGCAAACAGCAGGTGTGGTTGACATTTCCAAAATATGAGCTTATCCTATCTACTGTACCTTTCAAACATTTTTTACTAACCAATAAGAAACATGCTTTTTAAAGAAAGTAAAATGCACCCTATTTTTGAATGTACAATGTTCTTAAACTCCCAATCAATTCTCTACTTTTTAAAAAACAGCATCTTGTCCACCATTTTACATACCTCTCATTCTACCAACTGACTACCTCAGCTACAAACATCTTTTCAATACTTCCAGACATCCCTTCAAGATGCTTACAATGTGGATTGTTGGACACAGCTATGTTTTCTGGTGCAAAAGGTATGCTGAATGCAGAGCAATTGACAAAGACCTAGTTTTGCAAAATGTGGATATTACATGGATTGCACAGAGAGGATTAAAGTGGCACCAATTGATGCCTTTGGTTAAAACCTTTTTGCATCTCCAACCCCCTGACCTCATGATTGTGCACTGTGGTGGCAATGACATAGGCACATTGACTGGGGTAGGTCTGGAAATGCTAATGAAGGACACCTTTGCACAATTCATGTTGCTTTTACCTCAAACTGTCTTTGTATACTCTAACATATGCCAAAGACAGAAATGGAAGTGGTCAAATCAATTCTGTACAAAGATTGAGAAAGCTAGAAAGAATGTCAATAAAGCTCTTTCTGCTTACCTCAGAGACCATAGGATGGGCTCCATATATAACAACAATCTACGTTTTGATATGGATGACATCTACAGAAGTGTTGAAGTACACTTGACAGATCAAGGAAACAGATTCTTTCACTTACATGTAGCTACAACAAACTCACAATAAAAACAAGGGCTCTTTTTTGAGCCACCCTATAACATAATACTGATTATAATTTTTTTTTACACATGCAATTTTAAAAAAAAATGTTTTCGGATTCGTGAACCCGTCGCGAATTCACAAAACAAAAGCACAAATTCAATGCACTACAACACAACACACTTTTCAATTTTAACTATTAATTTGTAATTTTATAAATTTTAACAACTCTATCAATTGTAATCTTGTCATTAACTTCAATCACAGTACTTCTTTAAAACAACTTCACAAATACAACACTACTTTCTACATTATATACTACTTAATTATTTATTTAAGGTGGATTCGCGAATCCAACGCAACGTTACACGGGGGGCCGCGCTGAGAGCCGCAAAGTGGTCGCGATTCCAAACTCGAAAAAAAAAAAAAAACGCAAATCTACTGCCATTATTTAGTATTTGCCCCGGGGACCCCATCCCCCGGGGCCTTCCTCCATTTAAAAAAAAAAAGAAAAAATAAGGAGGGGGACCGCGTGGCCCCCCTCCTCATGCCAAGAATGGCTTCGGGGACCCCATCCCCCGGGGCATGGCCAGCCTGCATTTTTTTTTTAAAACAGGGGTGGGCCGTGTGGCCCCCCTCACGGGCTACTCCTGGCCCCGGGGACCCCATCCCCCGGGGCCTGGCCTCTTTGATGGGGAGCGTGGGGGAGCCCCAATGCCCTCACAGTCCCTGCTGGCTCCCCGCCTCCAGCGGGAGCCGGCATTGCTTTTGGGCAAGGGGAGCTGCTGACATGCAGCTCCCCTTGCCCAAAAGCAATACTGCTTCGCTTCCAAGAAGCAAAACAGTGTTTGAAATGACAGGGTGAGAGCCGCACGCCCTGTCATTGTAAGTGGCAATGTCCTGAGGCTGGGCACCCCAGGACATTGCAGGAGCCGGCACTGGGGGGTGGTGGTCCCCAGGGCCATAGAGGGCTCCAGGAGGGGGGCCGCGCGGACCCCTCCCAGCATTTTTAAAGCCCTGGGGAGGTGGTGGTCCCAGGGGCAGTGTGGGGGGGGGCAGGAGCCCCCCCACACTTTTTTATTTTAATTTAAGCCCCGGGGAGGTGGCGGTCCCCGGGGCTTGGGGGGCCCACAAGGCCCCCCCACCCATATTGATGAATGCCCCAGGGAGGTGGCGGTCCCTGGGGCTGCAGGGGCCCCCACAGTCCCCCGCTAATTAACTGCGCATTGCCTCCGGGACCTGGCCCACCCGGGGGCTTATACAAAATGAAGTGCGGGAGCCCGCGCCTCATTTTGTTTTGTTTTTCCTCAGCCAGATTCACGCACCCAGCACGAATTCGGCTGATTTTTTTTTTTAATGCTTTTTTTGGTCCTGGGGGTCCCTGTGGGACCCCCTGAGCAGGCCTAGGGGGTCAGGGTGTTGCTACTCTGCCCCCTTTTCTTGGTTTTTAACCTTTTTTCCACTGTTTTCTCGTGACTCGGTTACCGAGTCACAAGATGGCTGCCAATACATTCTGGTTCGGAGTGTTGGCAGCCAATCAGAATTGAGCTTGGGCTCGGGAGGGTTCGCGAATCCTCCTCGGTGCTCAGATATCGATATTTTTATTTTTTGAATTTCGCAGCAACTACTAAACGGATTTACACCTTTTAAAAAAAGCACGCCTTCTAGACCACAACCTACCTTTTTGCCAAATTTGGTGTAATTCCGTTCAGCAGTTCGGGCTGTAGCTTTTGTCTAAAGTTTCCTATGTAAATTAGCATGGAGAAAACGCGTTTTGGGACCCTCCTTTTTTCTCGGCCCCCCACTTGACGAATCACCCCGAAACTTTCAAAACTGGAGCTGACCGGAGCGCCCCATTAGTTTTGAAAATGTTGCGAAGATTCGTCCAACGGCGCCAAAGATATAGGCAAAAGAAAAAACTCTTTTTGAATAGAAACAAGGTCCTAACTATAACTACCTACTGGCGACCGCCAGTAGGTAATATATATATACACACACACACACATATATATATATACATATATATTTATAACTTTGGCGGCGTTTGATGAATTCTTGCGAAATTTTCAAAACTAATACGATGCTCAATTCAGCTGCTATCTTGAAAGCTTCATGGTGATCGGTCAAGCGGGTGTCAAGAGAAGGGGGGGGCAAAACATGTTTTCACTCTGTTAATTCCTGTAGAGATTTAAGACACGACTACAGTCAGAACCGCTGAACGGAATTACACCAAATTTGGCAGAAAGGTAGCTGTTGGCCCAAAACCTTACCTTTTTCTAAATTGGCATTAATCCGTTTGGTACTTTTGGAAATATTAAGGCAAATTCAAATTTGTATATATAGGGACGCGGATCCTCCGAGGATCCAACAGTCTCAGTGCTTAAATCTGATTGGTTGCCAACACTTCAAACAGGAAGTGTTGGCAGCCATCTTGGGACCCGGATTCAGCCGAGTCCCAAAAAAAAAGTAACAAAACAGAGAGAAGAGGGCGAGGTAAGAATTCCCTGATCCCCTAGGCCTCTTGTGGGGGGGGCATCAGGACCCCGCCAAGGCAAAAAAACTGGTTGAAAAATAACGAAAAAAGAAATGTGGGCTCCTGTGCTTGTCTATTATTAATCCCTTGGGTGGGCCAGGTCCCTGGGGCATGAGGGCTTAAATAAAATGTAAGAAGGGGGCACACTGGGTCCTCCTTCTTGTGCCCTGGGGACTGCCACCACCCCAGGGCTGGCCCTGCTCCATCAAAGGAGGGGGTCCGTGCGACCTCTGTCCAGGAGCCATGCATAGACCTGGGAACCATCACCCCCCAGGGCCAGATCCTGCTCTGTCCTGGAGTGCCCGCCCCTGAGACATAGCTGTTTCCTGTGGCTTGGCAAAACCACAGCAACCACTCTGCTTTCAGCAAGCGAGAGCAGTGAAAATGCTCCTGCTTGCTGAAAGCGTAGCATTTGTCTGTTTTCCTGCCTGCTGTCTAGTGAGCAGGGAAACAGAAGAATTGCTTTCACACACAGAAGGCTGCATGTTTAGCAGCCCCCTGTGTATGTGAAAACAATGCTGGCTCCGACAGGACACAGGGAGCCGTCAGGGACCATGGGTGCCTTCAGGCTCCCCAGCAGTTCTAGTGCAGACTGGGTGCTCAGGATAAATGGCCGGGCCCCGGGTGATGGAGTCGGCCCAGGGAGGAGGGCCATGCAGCCCATTCCCCTTTTAATTATATATCTGTAAAGGCGGGGCCTCAGGTGATGGGGTCCCCGGGGCCAAAATTGGCCTGGTGAGGAGGGCCGCACAGCTCCCCTCCCCATTTCATAAAGGCCAGGCCCTGAGGGATGGGGACCCTAGGGCCAAAATTGGCCCAGGGAGAGGGCTGCCCGGCCCCCACCCTCAAGTAGGTTCTTTCCAGTCATCTGCTGCTGTGATCATAGATCGTGTTTTAAACTTTTAAAATTTGGAAGAATGTAAACTTCCGTAGAAATCCAGCTCCATATACATTAGCGGTATGCTACATTTTCCTGCCCTTTTCTCAGAATAATGGAGAGCTTACTAAAAGGCTCCTCGAAGCATGTTTCCTGCTGTTTGGCGAAGGGGTCTTGATGCGTCAGAAACTGATCACATCTGCAGCAAACAAAGAAGCATTTACTTCTGTAAAGTACAAATTATCCAAGTGTGTTTTCTCTGCAGTTCCACCTTGGAAAGTTATCTTTTGAAGACGCTTGAGGAACAATCCCATTGGCAAAGTTACAGACAATCATGGTCACTGGAGACATTTCCTCAGCGTCCTTACACAGCTGTAGTGTAGGAGACACACTTTACATTTGCCCAAGGAGGTAGGACTTACTAATTAGCCAGGATAAAGTACTCCTTTTGGTTAAAGGTGTTGCACACAGTGGTGAGGTCTTCCTGGATAAATATGCAGGGCAGGATTGATTCTGCATGATGCTCATTCCACAGAAATGAAACCTCAACAGGAAGTACTAACTACGTGCACATGGCCAAGGGAGAGCAAATGTGTTTTCTTTGCATTTCCACCATGAAAAGTTATCTGTAATCTTTGATGGAGGTGTTTGTATCCTTGCTTTTTTCAATTGCAATATCTCATGTAGTGACTGTGACAAGGTTTTTTTTTCATGTCATCTGCTGCTTAGAGCAGAGTTCATGGTTCTCCCTATTAAATGCCTTAAGTAATGCCCAAAATGAAAAGCACCACTCCCACACCCACTCACAGATACACAAGAACTCACACATCTACTCACAGACCCACACAACCACTCACAGGCCCATTCACAGACCATTAGCACAACTCACAGACCCAGTCATAGACCCCCACATGCACTCATAAAACCACTTACAAACCCACACAGGCACTCACACACTCGCTCACACACCCACTCATATACTCACTCACAGATCCACTCATGCACTCATAGACTCACTCACAGACCCTCTCAGCCACCCACTCACAGACCCACTCAGAGACTCACGCACCCACTCACAGACCAGCTCAGACACTTACATACCCACTGACAGACCCACTCAGACACTCTCACACCCACTCACAGACCTGCTGAGAGACTCATATACTCACTCACACACTAAGGGGCCAATTCCGATTCGGGCCGGAAAACGTACCGACCGACTCGGTATGGGAATTTATTCCGACCGACACGTACCGGCGCTGCCCGATCCACGTAGTACGATGCAATGCATGTGAATCACGACCGACTCGTACGGAACACAAGCCGAACGACCGAACCGCACGGAAAACAGCTATCCGGCCGGGAAACCACGCGAATCGAACCGACCGACATGCACCAGGAATGAACCACACAGAAACGTACCCGCGAACTCCGAGCCGCACAGTACGATGCAATGCATGGAAAACCAGAACGAGTCGCACGGAGCTCAAGCCGTACGACTGACACGCATACAAAACCGAGCCGAAGCAACCCAATACCCCGTGACCGACGCGTACGCCGCACATAAAACACAGCAGAAACACAGCTTGAAAGACTCGGAGAAGCTCGCACGAGACAACTGCAGCGTCCTACTCGGTCAGAAGAACGTCTCCTACATGCCCAAAAACTACAAAAGAAAAAATACAAAAAAAAGGGCCAAACATGCAATGACAAAGTCAATAAATACTGGGGGGGAAAAACATGGAACAAAGACACACCCACAACTCCACCCATATAAAGGCCACAAATCCCTACCATGATCCTTTGCAAATACAAATGACCTGCCAGCACAGAACACCATCAGACAGCAACCACAGACACACCCACAACTCATCCATCACACAAGCCACACACCATTAGCAACTCCCAAGTAGCACCCTCACATACACCCAGCAAAACTGACACTCACCCACCCTCACTTGCACACTCACACACACATCAATCCCCACCACCACCCATCACCATGCCCCCAAAGAAGAATCTAAAGTTCCTAGACAGTGAATTGGAAGTGCTGGTAGATGAAATCCTCAGGGTAGAGCCACACTTGTTTGGTACACTGGTCCAACAGACCCCCATGTCGCAGAAAACCAAGATGTGGGAGAGGATCGTCGACAGGGTGAACGCACAATCACCATGTTTGCGCACAAAGGAAGACATCCAGAACAGGTGGTATGATGTGCGCAGGAGGGTCAAGGCCCTACTCAAGAAGGATTACACCTTGAGCCATCGCACCGACAGTGGCCCTCCTGCCAAACCAGTATACCTCAGGCCCTGGGAGGAGAAGGTGCGGGCCATCCTACCACCAGAGAGCGTACATGGACTATCAAACATCCCAGAGCCTGGTGAGTACACAACCAATATACCCAATATCGTGTGACAATACACACACATCACTGTCAAGGGGATAGTCAAACCATGCACCGTTAGCAAAGCCACAGTAACCAAAACATAATCATCCCAAGATGTGTATGTTAGTTAGACAAACACAATACCTGCCATCCCATAGTGATATGTAACTGTGTCATGACATGTACAAACCTAACAACAAATAGAGCAAGGCAGTGGCACAAATCTAACCAACAAACACTGTCAGACATTTTGCCACCACTACAACACCACTTCACAGGGAAGCTCACTGAAAGGAAGGAATTCTGTGTATGCTGGTGAAGTCAGTGTAGCCAATAGCAGGATGGGAGTTGTAGTCACAAATATTGCTCACCCTCACAATTGGCCCATCAACACCACTCTGAACCATGCTCACATCACAGGGAGTGGAAAAGAACTGACAAGATGGCTGACACTGGGTACTGCTGTGGGGAGCACAAGGCCCTGCTGGGAACTGTGCACCAACCAACAGCAGGATACCACTGTCTGACATCCTGAAAGCAAACTTACACTCCCTGTAATGGAAGCACGTTCCAGGGTGGGATATCTGGCTGGGTGGGAAGGAGGACTGACAGCACTGACCATAGTTACCAGCAGCTGTTCTCACACACACCCTTAACACAAACTACACACAACTCACCTGGGAGAATGCATTGCCTCACACTCTAATTAAATATCCCACAAAGAACCACCACCCTGGGTTATGCTGTGTGAAGCACAGGGACACTTCTGGGACATGTAGCCAAACTAACGCCAGGACAACACTGTCAGCCATCCTGTCAGCACAGGCACACTACCCCACAGGGAAGCAAAGTCAAAAGGAAGGAAGTATGGGCATGCTGGGAAGGGGGGTGTAGGCAATAGCAAGATGGGAGTGGTATTCACAGCTCAACATCCCCCACCCACATGGCCCGGCAAGCTCACACTGAAGCATGCACACCTCACAGGGAGTGAAAAGCCACTTCAAAGATGTCTGACACTGGTGCTCTGTTGTGGGGAGCACAAGGCCCTGCTGGGAACTGGGCACCAACAAACAACAGGACACCACTGTCAGCCATCTTGCCATTGCTGTCACACTCACACACAGTGAAGTCCACTCAAAAGGAAGGAAGTATGGGCATGCTGGGAAGGGGGTGTAGGCAATAGCATGATGGGAGTGGTAGTCACAGCTCAACATCCCCCACCCACATGGCCCGGCAAGCTCACACTGAAGCATGCACACCTCACAGGGAGTGAAAAGCCACTTCAAAGATGTCTGACACTGGTGCTCTGTTGTGGGGAGCACAAGGCCCTGCTGGGAACTGGGCACCAACAAACAACAGGACACCACTGTCAGCCATCTTGCCATTGCTGTCACACTCACACACAGTGAAGTCCACTCAAAAGGAAGGAAGTATGGGCATGCTGGGAAGGGGTGTAGGCAATAGCATGATGGGAGTGGTAGTCACAGCTCAACATCCCCCACCCACATGGCCCGGCAAGCTCACACTGAAGCATGCACACCTCACAGGGAGTGAAAAGCCACTTCAAAGATGTCTGACACTGGTGCTCTGTTGTGGGGAGCACAAGGCCCTGCTGGGAACTGGGCACCAACAAACAACAGGACACCACTGTCAGCCATCTTGCCAGTGCTGTCACACTCACACACAGTGAAGTCCACTCAAAAGGAAGGAAGTATGGGCATGCTGGGAAGGGGGTGTAGGCAATAGCATGATGGGAGTGGTAGTCACAGCTCAACATCCCCCACCCACATGGCCCGGCAAGCTCACACTGAAGCATGCACACCTCACAGGGAATGAAAAGCCACATCAAAAATATCTGACACTGGTGCTCTGTTGTGGGGAGCACAAGGCCCTGCTGGGAACTGGGCACCAACCAACAGCAGGACACCACTGACTGACATCCTGAGAGTCAACCTGCACCCACTGCAAGGGTGGCATGCTTCATGGTGTGATAACTGGGCTGGAGGGAGAAGGGTGTCCGGATGTCAACCAAATACCACCAATGCTGGCCATGCACACACCTCAACATTCACATTGAAATGCTTCATGTTGTCAGGACAATGTGCCACACCAATATCAACCTCTGACTGTGACAACTTAGGACAATGCAATGTTCAGGCCCGCATCCAGAGGTACAGTCACAACTGTCAGGTGTTTGAACCATTGATGCCTGTAGAAATATAACATACATTGTGTGTCTCTTCCAAAAACAGGTGATGATGGGGACCCAGCAGCAGACGATGAGGAGTCCCTGTCCCAGGCTCCGGGGGACCCTGAGCACTCTGGTGTGGAACAGCCTCTGCCCTCCTCGGATGGCGAAGACCTACCTGGCCCCTCCGGTGTGAGTCAACATGCAGCACCAGCAGGACCACCATCTGCACCCCCTGCACCCACTCCTCCAACAACTGCCAACACACAGACCACCCCCGCTGACACGGACAGACCAAGGACCACCAATGACAACAGCACAGGGACCCCGGCCCACCGTGAAGCAACAGACAACAACCCCAGTACCAACCCCCAAGGGGGCCTAGGGTCACCTGTGCATGCCACCGCAGGTCCCGCATGTGTGGCCTGGGGTGGTGGGAGGGGTGGTAGGCAGAGGTCACTGTTTGCAGAGGGGTCTGGACTGCATAATGACCCACAACTGGTATGCATTGCTGAAGCGTACCAGAATAGCACCGGAGAGGTCAGCCAGGTAGTGGGGATCCTCAAGGACATGCAACAGCAGCAGGCTGCCCATCATGCCCGCTTGGACTCCCACATGTCCCGTGTGGAGACACACATGTCCCGTGTGGAGACACACATGTCTCGCATGGAGTCCAAGTGGGACACATTGCAAGAACTGACAGCGGTGCATAGGGACATTTTGACATGCCTCCGCCAGATTAGCACCAACATGGCCACACCTCCCTGTGTGCCCACAACATCTGGTGCTGCAACAACTGCAACTGCCACAGGGAGGGAGGATGACTCTGGCGGAGAGTCCTCTGCACCGCAGCAGCCTGCACGAGAGGGTCCCCCCCAAAGAAGAGGGGTCGTCCGAGGAAGGAGAACTGAAAGGCCGATGGCCATGTACATCCTCCAGGAACCCAACACCTGTTCTGGAAATCCACCTTTGTGTGCAAACTGTTCACCCTGTCGAATGCAACCCAACTCTCCCACATGACATGGGGACTTTAAGTTGGACCAATGTATCAGATGACTGTGGACTTTACTCAGGACATTTCTGCTACCAACACTTCCAACTCATCTGGGAACTTTGGATTCCAATCCCAATGTACAGCACCCACCATCCTCTGCACTATCCGTAACACATGTATGTAAATAAACTCACTAATACACCATACTTGCCTCTGTTGTGATTCCAACGTTGTTTCTGTAATGGAGATGATGATCTGCTAAATGACACTGTGCATGCTAACTGCTACAGCAAGTTCAACACCGTCATGTGAGTCATGGCGACGTGACACATATGAGGGAGACACACCACTAGGGCTACACAACACATACACACCAGGGCCATCTGACTCATCGCCTACACTGATGTTGCCAGGAAATACAGTGGAATGCACAGACACCACACCTATTCACAGTCTGTGTTAACTAGCCCACAGGTGAAGCAAGCTAATGTCAGTCAGATGCGTGACCACAGACAACGCACATCCCAAAGTGAAGCACAGGTTTATTACACATTTGCAACATGTTGTTTCCACTACAGATGCAAGGTAATCCCACGTGGCAGTGGCCACACAGTCAACAATTGTAGAAGAAATATAGTCCAGGGGTGTGGGGCACATCACCTGTAGGGAAACGACTGCTTCCACCCTGGAAGTTGAATCATGGTGTCGGGGGATCCGAGTGGACCAAACAACTCTGAAAGCACCCTGTGAAGGACAGACATGACACACAGTCAAAAGCACTGAAGAACAGGACAGAACTGCAATACTCATGCCCAATACATGTCATAAGATACCTACACAAAACCAAGTTAGCATGTCAACACTGTTGGGGAGTACAGACTACCTGTAAGGACACATCGCTGCACGCATACAGTCAAGTAGCACATGGCCACACTCAAACAGCAACAGAACACCACCAACACATATCATGCAAACTCAAATCATTGACATGACAACTCTGGATACTCACATTCAGCTGAAGAAGTTGGTGATGAGCTGTGTGCGGACATCACCATCATCATCATCATCATCACTGGCATTGTGGCCCAGGCCAGGATCCTCCACAGGTGGCAGATGTTGGTCATCGTCATCCAGGATGAGAGGCAACTCCTTCCGCACTGCCAAGTTGTGTAGCATGCAGCAGACGATGACAATCTTGCACACCTTTGCTGGGGCATATGGGAGGGCCCCTCCTTTCTTGTCCAGGCAGCGAAAGTGGCTCTTCAGGAGACCAAATGTCCGCTCGATCACTCTCCTGGTCCGACCATGTGCCTCATTGTAGCGCATCTGGGCTGGTGTCACAGGGTTCCTGAGGGGTGTCAGCAACCACGGCATGTTGGGGTATCCGAAGTCACCTACATACAGACAATTGCACATTAGCTGAGTTGGGTAAAGAGGGTGGAATACAACATTGCAGAACACACACAATGGTAAAAAGTCAGTACACACCGACAAGCCAGGCACGCTGGTTCTGCATCTGTGACATCATCCTCGGGATGCGACTACTCCTCATCACGTAGGCATCGTGTGCAGAACCGGGAAACGTGCACACACATGTGAGATGGTCATATCTGCAAGACATACCACCAGAGCATTGATAGAATGGTAATGTTTCCTGTTCCTGTATGCCTGCTCATGTGCCTGTGGTGGTACCAAAGCCACATGTGTCCCATCAATGGAGCAAATGACATGTGGCATCCTCCCCAGGGCATAGAAGTCACTCTTGACGTCAGTGAGTTGTTGACGTTTAGGGAAATAGATGTACTGGTTCAGGTATCTCAACATTGCCTCCAAAACTTTGCGTAGCACACGGCTGAACATGGTCTGTGACATCCCACCAGCAGACGCCACAGTGTGTTGAAAGATACCGGTGGCAAAGAAGTGTAGGGCTGCCATCACCTTCACCTTGGGGGTCAGCGCTGTAGGGTATGTCCGGCCAGGTTGCAAATGTGGGGCCAACCGCACCGTCAATTCCTCAATCAGCGGCCTGTTGAAGCGGTACCGTCGGATGCAGTCACGTTCCACCATGGTTGCAAGGTCAGGGAATGGTCTATGGACAGCTGGTGCCCTGCAGTGCATAGGTGAACAAAGAAAGATTGTCAGTCACCCCACATATGTGGCATTGACCATACTCAATATCACATGATACATCATTACAAGACACAAGTACTTGATGTGTGTGCCGTTCTGTATGGACATATATGGCACCTACATGGCCAACATCTAACATCACAGTTCAACATGTGTTGACAACAAGTTCCAGGTCGTGCTAAGGAAATCATTAGGCTGTGTCACAGTACCCATGTACTGCTGTCACGTTCCAAACACACACCACAGTGACAAGTGAGGACAGATGTGCCACAGGCATCACAGCTCATTGACAGGTAGATTCCGAGGGACCCTGTATTGCCACATGGACAGTGGCCTGACATGGCGTATCATGTACACGTCAGCAAAACAACCATGACTCCCACAGGTAGTGGCCCCTGTTGCCTCTGCAGGACAGACATGGACGTCTGTGACACACACACGCACAACATCAAAGTAGATGCACAAACAACGTGGATGTGGAGACTGTCTCCCATTGTGCACATTGAATCAGAGACATCTGAAACACAACATGCACACAGACTGTGGAGGGCCATCACTATTGTGGCAATGGGTCACCCTGTGACGTACATACCTTCCCACATTGGACTCAGGGTGTATGTGACATGACATACACATGCACAACCTGGAAATGTGACCATGCCACATGCCCTGAACTGAACAGTTGCACATCACAGTGGTCATGTGCACAACACACAAAGGATTCTGTCCCCATGAACACAAGCACAGCCTGGGAGTGGCTGCCCCCAAGTGCCAACAAAAATAACACAGGTTGACCCCCATTCACACACAGGTAATGCAGCCTTACATGCCTTAGGATACAGTGTGGACAGGCTGTGGTGTTTTTTTTTTTTTTTTTTTAGTCCTCATTCGCCTTCAACCGCCTTAAACCAACCGCCTTTTTGTAACCTTACTTTGATACCCTGGGATATCCTTGGCTTTACATATGGGGTCTCTCTGTGCCTCAGCCTGTGAACGTACAATTTTAGGCCGGATTTACTCCAACTAGGTCTTTGAAAAAACCTGATGGACATTTATCGATAGCCTAGAAGGCATGCAATAGTCCAGGGAGTATCCAAAAAGGCTTAATCATAGGACTCAAAAGAAAAAGAAAAAAAAAAAACTACCTCCACCGAATAAGCAAGTCCCAATATGCGAGTTTTTATTACTGCAGGTTCTAGACATGTCCATCTTGGAGACCTCATATAATGAGGTCAGCCAGTCTGAATGGTTGGGGGAGCTGGATCTACCCAATATTTACAGATTTGTCTCCTAGCCATTAGTATTGAGTAAAATAGCAAAGATCTGGCAGGGCCTACAATATCGCTATTAAGACCGAAGATTATCAAGGACAGGTTTATATGAATTGGTGCTCTTAAAACGCTCTCAAGTGTCTTCCTCACCTCTTCCCAAAAAGAAGCAATAAAAGGGCAGTCCAAAAACATATGTGTATCCGATGCTTCAGCCAACCCACATTTTTTACATACAACTTGGGATACTTTCAAAAATTTAGATAATCTAAGAGTGGATAGGTATGCCCTATGGGCGGTGAACAAGTGATTCCGCTTCAACCAAGCAGGTTTAACTAATCTAAAGAGAATTCTAAACGAGTCTTGCCATAGAGACTCACACAGTGTATTCGGGATCTGTTCACCCCATAGCTCGTCTGCAAGCTTAAATTCTCCGTCTGCTGCCTCTTCAATAGCCCAATACCATAATGAAACCTCCCTCTTTCCTGCCGGCCTTTCAACTAGCTGTTGTTCCAGGCTGCTGCCCTTGCCAAAATGTTTTTTCTGATTTAGCTGGGATTGTGCCCAGCTTTTTAACTGGATATACTTGAACTTTGAGAGGCCCGTCCCTACTCTCTTACTTAGGTGTTCCCATGAAACAAACGAATCTTCATTAATCAAATCTCCCCACACTTTTACCCCGGCTTCTCTTAGTGGTATCGCCAAACTATCCTGGAGGCACTCCGGCAAACCTGGTGAATCCCAGAGAGGTGCAAAGTTTGAAAAGTAGTGAAGCCCTACCACAGTTCTTAATCTGGCCCACGTTTTTGCTATTGTATGAAGGACCTTAAGTTTAACCTTTTTAAAGAATTTTTGGTCCCCAAATTTAAACATAAAGCCTTCTTCCGATATACCAGCACCCCTTAACATAGCCCGAAACATGTCTCCCCTCCTGTGCTCAGAGGCATTTTTAATAACATTCTAGAATGTGAAAGCTGGAAGGCCCAGGCATAGTATTGCAAGTCAGGTAGCGCCAGTCCTCCTTTCTCTCTCCTTCTCCTTAGTTTTTTCCAGGCTATCCTGGTTGATCTATATTTCCAGATAAAGGAGTTTATGTCCTGTTGAAATTTAACTATCAGGGGTTTGTCAAAAAAAGGGGGATCGTATTAAAAGGAATGTGATCTTAGGCAAAATTGTCATTTTGACCAGATTTACCCTCCCCAAGATGGATAAGGGGAGATGGGCCCATGACTTCATCAATTTCTGACACTCTCTGAAAACTCTCACTAAATTTATTTCTGCGATATTTCCTACTTCCTGCACTATTCTGACCCCCAAGTATCGCATACCTGAACTGATCTGGAAATGGGTTTCTCTAATATTCCACGTCATGATTTCCGTCTTTCCCGCGTTTATTTCATAACCCGATATTTGACCGAATTCTTCTGCCAGTTTTATAACTGTTGGAAAGGCTGAATCCAAGTCTGCTGACAGTATAAGGATATCATCTGCATACAGGGCCACCCTCTTCTCCCACTCCTCATATTTAAAAGGGATGATGTTAGAGTTATCTCTGAGTTTCTGTGCAAAAGGCTCTATATACATATTGAAGAGCAGGGGAGAGAGAGGGCAACCCTGTCTCGTTCCCCTAGTTATCTTAAATGCCTCAGTCAAAATGCCATTAACCAGCAACCTGGCTGACGGTGCCTGGTATAACAACTGAATGGTACGGCGGAATTTGTCTCCCAAATTAAATCTTGCCATGACTTCCGACAGGTATCCCCAATTTACCCTGTCAAAAGCCTTGGTAGCATCCAGAGTTAGGGCTGCCAACGGGAGGGCATAGGTGGAAGCGATATCAATTGCTCCGACCAGATCATATGTTAAGTCTGCTAATTGTCGCCCTTTTACAAACCCTTTTTGGTCTGGGTGGAAGATATCATTTGCCACCATCCCCAACCTAGTTGCTAAAATAGAAGAGAAAAATTTGTAGTCTGTATTTAAAAGTGATATCGGTCGATATGAATCACACCTAGCCGGATTCTTGCCAGGTTTTAAAATTAAGACCACCGTAGCATCATCCCAAGAACGAGGGGGACTAACTCCTTCCAATAAAATCTTATTATACAGTTGAGTGAGTACTGAGATTATGACATCCTGCAAGACGCGATATATTTCTGCAGGTAGGCCATCAGGCCCAGCCGCTTTCCCTCTTTTACTCCCTGCAATAACTTTCCTCACCTCCTCTTCTGTGATAGCACATTCCAAATCTATCTGTTGCTTGGGGCTAATAGATGGTAATGTAATCTCATCCAACCAGAGCTTCACTTTTGCTCTGTCTTCTATGCAAGTATCCTTATAGATATCTTGGAAATAACCCAAAAAAACCTCGCCGATATCTTTGTCCGAGGAAAGGGAGGGTGCCTCATCATCCACCTTTATTTCTTTTATATGGTTCCGGAGCTGGTCCATTTTGGTTTTCCAAGCAAGTAGTTTCCTGCTCCTTCCCCATACTCGAAATGGGCAATCTTGCTGGCCTCCCACCTACGCATCAGCCTCTTTTGAAGAATACTCTTCAGCTCTTCTTTTAATTGAACGAGCCTATCCAAATCTTCCTTCTGGCCAATGCCGATCTGGCTATTCATTTTTTCCTCGATTTCCCTCATTTCAATTTCCAGAACTAAGGTCGCTTCCCTATATTTTTTTTCCTATAACTCGATCTATTGGTAATATTACCCCTTAGGAAAGCTTTAAAGGTGTCCCAGACAGTTGTAATGTCGGCTGTTCCTAGGTTATTCTCTAAAAAGTGCTTGGTCTCAGTAGAAAAAAAGGCAGTCTCTTCTTCTTCGAGCAGTATTGTTCGATCGAATGACCATGTTCTAGACTGCTGTGACTGTATACACTCAATAGCTAATATAACTCCTGAGTGGTCCGAAAGGTGCGAGGGTAGGTATTTTATATCTTTAACTCTATCTTTTAGATTATAACTAAGCAAAATATAGTCTATTCTCGACTTGTGTTTGTATCTAAAATTTCTAAAAGATACTCCTGGTTGGTCTCCCGATCTTTCCCTCCAAATATCGGATAGCCCCAATTGGGCCATCGTTGTCAACAAGGACGCCCTGGATTTAGAAGGAACTTCTGCTCTACTATTAGGGGATTTATCTAGTTTAGGGTCCAGGACAATATTAAAGTCTCCTGCCCATATCACTGGCTCTGGAAAATCCAGGAGATGAAAGCGAATGGAATTTATATAGGAAGGATCGTCCTGGTTTGGACCATAATATCCAACTAAGGTAAAGAGGATACCCATTAAGGTAATCTTCAAAATCAGCCACCTACCACTAAAATCTTCACTATATTGTAGAATCTGAGCTCTAGCCTGGTTTTTAAAAAGGATCAACACCCCTCTAATATTAGCCGTCTGATCGGTGCAAATGAAATTGTCCACCCATTTCTGACTTTTTAACAGTTCTTTTGTCTCTGTCTTAAGAAGGTGAGTCTCCTGTATGACAATGACCTGCGCCGGGGAATCTCTCAGGTATTGTAAAATTCTAGCTCTTCGTGCCCTCATGCGCAGGCCATTGACATTCCAGGACAAAATCTGGAGTATTGTCATGTTATTTTAAAATTAGCATTAACATATTCCGTCCTGACTGGACAAAAACAAGGACATAGGCCGAGAGACCTTCCAGTTTTCCCATTATTACTGCTCATTGAAGTTTCTAGAACTGAACCGGTTGAGGCAAATGAGGTATTTTTATTATTTATCCCCCTGTGCTCCCCTTCCCCCCACCCACTCCTCCTCCCCTTGGGAAACCCTTCCCCCATTTCTCTGGTCTGGTGTTGACCAGCTATTGCGTCCGTGAGCCACCCTGCCCCTCTATTTCTATTGTGTCTATATGTCCCCAAACATATATATATATATATGTATATGATAATATTTATATGTATTTATTTATTTATTTATTTTATTTTATATATTTTTTTTCCTCTTTTTTCCATACCTTTCCTCCCTACTCACTCTATTCTTCCCCTTTCTTACCCAAAAAAAAAAAAAAAAAAAAAAACAATATATAGCCTATTTCCCACCTTCCCTGAGCTCTTTAGAAAAAGAAAAAAACTTGCCGATACATAACTTAGGGGATGATAGGGAGTAAGATAGGAGAAATAAGGTTATCCATAAAAAAAGGGAGCACTTGTGTCTCTCTAATCTGACATTTTTACACCCTAAAGAAAACCAGAGGAAGCTCTAAAGGCTTTTAGAGGCCTGCCTATTGATGAAATCAAGTAATTCATCTGCCTCTTGGGTTGATCTAATGTTATGCATCTTATTATTGTGCATAACTTTCAAGAAGGCCGGGAACTTAAGCTGTACTACTGCACCGGC
Organism: Calotriton arnoldi; assembly: GCA_963921515.1. Classification (NCBI taxonomy): domain Eukaryota; kingdom Metazoa; phylum Chordata; class Amphibia; order Caudata; family Salamandridae; genus Calotriton; species Calotriton arnoldi. The sequence continues at coordinate 454,228 of CAWUFW010011596.1, read as the reverse complement.
CTTCCTAAAGTTTTCCATTCTTTGACCCAGTTCCCATTGTCTCTCCAGTGTGGCTTTGGAAAGATCCGAACGAACCTCAAAGGAGAAGTCCCTACTTTTTACTGTTTTAGCCTTCAAAGCCAAATTCAGAATTTTCTCTTTAACAGAATAAGTGAGAAAGTTAATAAGGATCTTCCTGGGCTTTGCCCTCTTAGGGTTGTGGCGAAATGGGTCCCTATGGATTCTTTGAATATCCCTTTCTAAGAACTCTGTTGTTTCTTCGAGTGATAGGGCCTCCTTAAGCAGGGCGATCATAAAAGTCTTAATGTCTGCCCCTTCTTTCCCTTCTGGAATATTCATAACCCGCAGATTATTTCTGCGGGAATTATTCTCCAAGATCTCCATTCTGTCCCGCAAAGCAACTTCTCCTCTCTGTAGGCTTTGTATCTTTTCCTCTGCTGACCCCAAATTCGTCTTGAGTACCTCAACTGAGCTCTCTAACGATTCGGTTCTAGAATTTAAGAGGTCAACCTTTCTCTCCAAAGTCTCACACACATTTCTTATTTCACTTTGGTTATCTGCAGAAACTGCAAAGCCCTGTTTTATATCTTCCTTTAATGAAGTAAACAAGGCTTCGATCGAGGCTCCTAGGGAATGATTGACAACTTCCCCCGGATTCTGGGCTTCTGACTCCGCTACCTCCCCTGACTGTGATTCAGACCGCAACACAGGGGCTACTATAGGTAAACTGATAGGTATATCGCTCTGGCTGGAAGAACCAAGATTATCCATATTAACTCGAGAAACCCCAGCTACAGAGCCAGTGGAGCTGATGGAGTGAATTCCAGAGCCCCCCCCCCTGCTTTGTAACAGTCAAGACTTCCGGTTGCACCCTAAAAAATGACCGTAGTGAGGGGGTAACTCTTACTTTGCAGTGCGAGGAGACACTCTTATTCCTCCCTCTTTTTACACTTCTTCCCTTAACTTGGTAGTTCTGGAAGGCTGTATCTTGGTTAGAGGGTATAATACTATCGTCCCTCGTATTCACTAAAGCCTGACACCCCCTAAGTGTGGCTCCAGTAACCCAGTATCTTTTCCTTTAATGTTCGTTTTTCTGCAGCCAACCTCCCTCTGCCTACAATTTCCTCTCTTCTTTCCGCTTTTTTATTTGCAGCTACCACCAAGTTACCTGGGTTGTAGGACCCCCTTCCCCTTCTCGATGTTCATGCTTCTCCTTTGAAGTGGCTATAACATAATCCGCCTCTTGCACAGGAGTTTCCGCCTTCTTACCGCCAGTGATGTTACTAGGAGCAGCTGAAAAAGAAAAGACGCCTGGAACTGACCGCACCAAGCATTCCTCCAAATCGAGCCCCACACCACCTCCGGCGCAACCAGCAACCGCCACAGATCTCACTCTCTCGCCAGCCGTCACCCCAAAGAATTGGCTGATGCTGGCGCTACCGCTGCCAACCCGGAGGAGACCGCGGGCCGCCGCTCTGCGACCACGCCTCAACTCCAGGGCGGCTCCGTACCAGCGTAGGAGGTGAAGCGGACGTGTCAGACGCGGAACTCCTGAAGTCTGGACGAAAGACCCAACACACATTCAGCTGAGGTATGTACACACCGATATTTCCGCAGCGAGACCTCCCTGAGATCCTCATAGAGCTACACCGAGCTCCATAAACTCCCGATAAACAAAAGATCACTTCTTTGCCGGTAACATAACAGTCAGGGGTAGAGAGTACTCTCCGGACGCGCGCTCCGCTCAACTAGCGGACGCCATGTTTCAGGCTGTGGTGTTGTAGGTGTGCCCCTGAGTCCCTGGCAAGTAATTGTGGCTGGCATACGTTCACCAGTGACAACCATGGTGACATATGCGAGTTATTTGTACAGGGACGCGTCGTACAGCAATGGACCGATCGGTGCGCACGCATTGGCCATTGCATATGATGTGAACGGGTACACGTTGTACAGCAATGGACCGATCGGTGCGCACGCATTGGCCATTGCATATGATGTGAACGGGTACGCGTTGTACAGCAATGGACCGAACGGTGCGCACGCATTTGCCATTGCATATGATGGGAACGGGTACGCATTGTACAGCAATGGACCGATCGGTGCGCACGCATTGGCCATTGCATATGATGTGAACGGGTACACGTTGTACAGCAATGGACCGATCGGTGTGCACGCATTGGCCATTGCATATGATGTGGACAGAAATACGCGTTGTACAGCAATGGACCGATCGGTGTGCACGCATTGCCCATTGCATATGATGTGAACGGGTACGCGTTGTACAGCAATGGACCGATCGGTGTGCACGCATTGGCCATTGCATATGATGTGAATGGGTACAGCGTTGTAAAGCAATGGACCGATCGGTGTGCACGCATTGGCCATTGCATATGATGTGAACGGGTATGCGTTGTACAGCAATGGACCGATCGGTGCGCACGCATTGGCCATTGCATATGATGTGAACGGATGCAGCGTTGTACAGCAATGGACCGATCGGTGTGCACGCACTGGCCATTGCATATGATCTGGACAGAAATACGCGTTGTACAGCAATGGACCGATCGGTGTGCGCGATTGGCCATTGCATAAGATGTGAACGGGTACAGCGTTGTTTTTCAAAATACGCGTTGTACAGCAATGGACCGATCGGTGTGCACGCATTGGCCATTGCATATGATGTGGACAGAAATACAGCGTTGTACAGCAATGGACCGATCGGTGTGCACGCATTGGCCATTGCATATGATGTGAACGGGTACAGCGTTGTTTTTCGAAATACGCGTTGTACAGCAATGGACCGATCGTGTGCACGCATTAGCCATTGCATATGATGAGGACAGAAATACGCGTTGTACAGCAATGGACTGATCGGTGCGCACGCATTGGCCATTGCATATGATGTGGACAGAAATACGCGTTGTACAGCAATGGACCGATCGGTGTGCACGCATTGTCCATTGCATATGATGTGAGCGGGTACAGCGTTGTACAGCAATGGACCGATCGGTGTGCACGCATTGGCCATTGCATATGATGTGGACAGAAATACGCATTGTACAGCAATGGACCGATCGGTGTGCACGCATTGGCCATTGCATATGATGTGAACGGGTGCGCGTTGTTTTTCGAAATACGCGTTGTACAGCAATGGACCGATCGGTGTGCACGCATTGGCCTTTGCATATGATGTGGACAGAAATACGCGTTGTACAGCAATGGACCGATCAGTGTGCACGCATTGGCCATTGCATATGATGTGAACGGGTACGCGTTGTTTTTCGAAATACGCGTTGTACAGCAATGGACCGATCGGTGTGCACGCATTGGCCATTGCATATGATGTGGACAGAAATACGCGTTGTACAGCAATGGACCGATCGGTGTGCATGCATTGGCCATTGCATATGATGTGAACGGGTACGCGTTGTTTTTCGAAATACGCGTTGTACAGCAATGGACCGATCGGTGTGCACGCATTGGCCATTGCATATGATGTGAACGGGTACGCGTTGTTTTTCAAAATACGCGTTGTACAGCAATGGACCGATCGGTGCGCACGCATTGGCTATGGCCTGGCATGGCAACGGACGCGTTTTCGAACCTTTAACGAGTCTGATGCAGTAAATTCAGTTGGCCACCCACAACAATGTTGCAAATTCATGGGTGTCATGAAGTTGAACTTTTGAAGGATGCTGTGGGCGTGTATAAGTGGTGCAATTCCATGGATTGGCCAGATTCAGAAGATGCAAACGACTTGGACCTATCACTTTGGACACATGGAACAGTATCTGCCTCTGCAGCACACATATAATGCTGGCTGTTCCCCTGAGAGCTCACTTGCCTGCACTACATGCTCCAGGACGACATCTGCCACCAACACTGCTGCTGTCTCTGCATCCTCTGGCTACTGCAATGGCACGTACTGTGGAGAGAGCCCCAGCCTTCAGCACTGAGGAGAACCAGGCCCTGCTGGACAGCCTCCTTCCACAGTACAGCAAGCTGTATGGGAAACCAGGGGAGCAGGTGAGTGTGCTGTCCACTGCCTTACTAAATGTGCATGTTGTCTGACTAGCAAGACTTACAGTGTGCAAGCCACTGGCTAGCATGCTCACTGAGTAGTTGTCACCCTCCAAAGTGTGTAGTTACATGCACTGTACAGGTATAGTGCAGTAACAGTGCATTCCAACAAGATTTGACTTCCCAGGCAATGATACCATGTGGTAACTGCTGGCAAACTGTCCATAGCCATAGTTGCACTGCCAGTGTACATCATATGCCCCTGTGATTGAGACATGTATATCCAAATGTGTGATGCACGGATATGTTGCATGTGTAGTAATGGCCTTTTCACTTTGTCATCCTCACAGGTTGATGCCCACCAGAAGCAGGAAATCTGGCTGACCATCGCCCGGGCAGTAAGATCCGTGGGGGTCTACAAGCGCCGGATCCGCAACTGCCAGAAGAGGTGGCAGGACCTTCGGGGCTGGACCCGGAGGATCGCAAGGGTCCAGCTGAAGCTGTCGCCTCCTCGCAGGAGGAGCGGACACCGGACCCTGACCCCCCACATGCTCAGGATCCTGGCGGTGGTCTTCCCTGACCTGGATGGGCAGCTGAAGGCCAGACAGCAGCAAGGAGGGGGTGAGTCCATGACTGCACTGTGAACTTTGTCTGACATGCTATGTGCCCTCCTCTGGCCTGGTTAAACTTCCACAGTACATCAGTCTTGTGGTCCAGGACCCATGTCCCTCAATTGTGACATGCCCACTCCTCATCTGATACCCAGGTGTGGCCCTTACAGTCAGGAAATTGTGTCACTTGGGTACTGTGTCCTTGCATTTAGCTTAGCTAAAGGTGGGGGACAGCATTTGTTCCCGTAGCTTTGTGGTGGGCTTCATGGGTGGGTCAATTGCTTACACAATGCCTGGGTTCTGACATGTAATCTGCGTGTAACTTTGATATGTGGTCCAATTGCTGATCTGACTCACCACATGTGCCTGGGGTATTTGGCACACACCCATGCTGCGGGTGGGAACAATGGGGCATATTATCAACGGCCAGCGATAATTATCGCTGGCCGTTCACAGCGTGAGAATAGTTATCGCCGGCTACCGCAGATAATTATCGCCATGCTAGCGCTGTATTAACAACGCATAGCGCAATGGCGATAATTATTCCTGCGATAGCTTGTTTCCATGGAACATCGCTGGTTTTCCAGCGATGTTCCATGAAAACGGCGATAACCTTGCTGATACGACCCTGTGGTCGTATCATCAGAATCCATCTCCCATGTAAAGTATGCTTAAGTCAGGAATTTAACAGACGTTAAATTCCTGAGTTAAAGCTGAGGTAGCGCGATTTCTTTTATCGCTGCACCTCCTTGTTAATATCGCGAAGCTGCCTTTGCGATATTAACTTGTGTTGTTTTCACAACCACGCCTTCTTTGCATCTCATTAGCGATGCAAGGCGAGGCTGTGAAAAAACGGGCTCTACATCAAGGAAACACGCGCTAGCGTGTCCTTGATGATATTGCGATATGATTATCGCCGCTTTTCGCCCGAAAACGCACGCTAAAGCGGCGATGATTATATCGCCAGCCCTTGATAATATGCCCCAATGTTTGGGCCTCAGGAGTATGTATATCAAGTGTGTCACACATACCTAGCCACCTGCCTACTGTCCAGGGCTCATCCCTCTTTCACGTGGAGCAGGACAGTCATGCCTACTCCAGGCCATACAATACACTCTGTACTCCCACTCCCGTGTATCAGCTGACACATTGTGCTCAGTGAAATGTTCCCTCAGGTGTCTGCCTCTGTGTCATTGTGCTGTGGCTTCGTTGTCAGGACTACTGGGGTGTTTATCGGTTAGGGCTCAGCATGCCACCTGAGATGTGACCATAGGAGACGATACTTGTGTGACATATAGGTGTTTGATCACTTGACTGTGCAGACTGGGGTTTGCGACTGTGAAGTTCAGGCAGCTGTTTCTCATTCACAGCAGACTGTGAGGTGCTCAGGTTCAGAGGGTTGTGTTTCATGTCTCCCATATGTACAATTGGTATGACGTGGACAAATAAGAATTCAGATGATGTGGTTTGTGGAGGATGTAAACAAACAATAAGAGGAGTACAACCAGGAGACACAGTGAAGTCTCCAAAGTATTGGGATAAAGGGCACAAGAGAGGAAATATCCTTTCTTAAGAAGACCCCTCACTCACCAACCTAGTTGGTGACATGCTTCATCATCGGGGTCCCACCCGAATGGCCGAATGCCATCCGGGTGTGCTTCAACACCTGATTACAGTGGAGCAGGTTTGTTTTCTGTGTAGGTGAGTGAAATAGTGATTTAAAAATTGGCCAAATATAACTCAAAATTAGTATTTTAATAATAGAGCACCTGGACAATATTAAAAAGAATCATACGACACCCTTTTTGGTTAAATTGACCAACTGGTATCTTTAAGTAAAAATGTGCAAAAAAGTGCAAAGAAAAAGGTCTACATGTTTCAACCTAATGTCGGTATTACTAGGTTTTCGTCAGGACCAAGAGTACGTGACCTGGGCGGTCTACACACGCTAAGGTGTACCCTGCCCTTGATCACTGTTACCTAACTCTGTACTCACAGTTAGGAGACCTTTCATCCTAGTAGTTGAAAGGAAAAACCTGAAAGAACAAAAATGTACAATCACAGACAAACAACACATACAAATATAACAAAGTTTCTCCAAAGTTAAGTGCTCAAAAGTATCCCAATTGCGAGTTATGAAAAAGCATGAAGAAGTACACATTTAGTGAATATCTGTCGCCAAAATTCAGAGACAGTATATGGCAATGTGCACATACATTCAAGTGAAAAATTAGAGAAAAAGTACCAGCCATTCACGACATTCAGTCCAATTGTTTCTACATACACTCTGGCTGGCAGTACTTGTCATGAGATGCAAACAAAAAATAGAAAATAAAACAAACTAAAATAAACGCGTATAACAATTAGAAACCGTGGGATTATAGTATAACGCTACATGTGATTTTCTTTTAAAAGTGAGTGTCTACGCTCGCATTACATAGATAAGGACATACTAAGTGTAGTATTGATATTAATAAAATCGAGCATATCATGATTAATTACAACAATGTCAAGAGCTTACTATGTAACGCATGATTGCGTGCCTCATGGGAGAGGGGGTCATGGTGCTGGCTCAGTTGCGTAATCTGGAAAAATGAGCATTACGAGAGGAAAAATTCATGAGGTAAATAACCATTAAAGAGGAGTAAGCGGAGCCCACCCGCGTTGAGTCAGAGTACTTACAGCAAGTCACCAGTCACCGGCTGCTACGCCTATACTACAGACCTGCCACAGCTCCCCGAGGGTTCTCACAACAGAGCGTCCTCGCTAGTTAAATGCTGGGCGCTTCCGGGTCCAGGCGTGGTGGCGTGGTCACATGACCAACGTCAGTACGTAACGGGGCGTGGTCCTAAAAATCCCTCGATAGGAGATAGGGGTCGCTGAAGCGCATTCAATTGCCTCAATGCATGGGATCCCCTCAGTAGAGGTACAAGAAACACTATATTTGAGGAGATATGGATACTATGTCTAGCTAAAATGAGCCGACAAAGAAAATAATGAATAAAAGGCGCATAAACCCACTCTATGTGTCTTCAAGGGATTCGCTCTATTTGTTAAACAAATAAACAAATAGTCAGTGACTACCTCAAAAGGCACACATACATACGTTATTTAACAGGAAGAAGGTGTGCTGTGCATGCATTCTGTGAAATACCTAGAGAAGTTATTTAATATCTCCAAAACTGTCACTAGTGCAAGCATGCATGCATATAGGCAGCAATAATCAACAGGAATAGAGACCTACATAGATGTTGACAGTAGTCACTATTTTTCAAAAGGAAGCGTGTGTATGACATAACACATGGACTTATTTCAAAAGGACCGAATTCCAAGGAATATTATCGTTCAATCCTTTTCTATGGGTGGATAGCCTATATATCCATCGTTGTTCCTTTTCGAATAGGTGTTGTTGTTTTTTAACTCCTGTTTTTATCTGTTCGATTATAGTCCATTTCATGTCATTGGTTGTATGGTTCATTTGAAGGAAGTGTTCAGTGAGTTTTGTAGTAGTTTTTTTACACCTGATAGTGCTTCGATGTTCACAGATTCTTTGTTTTATTTTCCTGCAAGTCATGCCCACATATGCAAGATTGCAGGGGCACTTTATCAGATAGACCACATTGGTGCTGTTACAATTCGTGTGTACTCGTTGGTACCATACTTTTCCTGGTTCTAATACAAGTGTTTTGGTGTTACTAGTCAGATGGCAAACACTACAATTCCCACACTGATAATGTCCTACGATATTAGGTAGGCCCCATGCCATGGTTACAGTTGGTGTCATTTCTTGTCTGTTCTCTTTTGGGCGTGTGTTGACAAGAGAGTCCTTCAGGCTTCTTGCTTTCTTGAAAGAAAAAAGTGGTTTTTCCCAGTGTAAATTCCCAGTGTTAATGATAGACCAGTGCTTATTGATGGATTTGGTCATTAGATTAGAGGCTGTGCTGTAAGTTGTTACACATGTCAGTGGTATCTCCTCGTCCTTCTGTATTCTGTCTTCCAGGAGTGCCTCCCTGGGTTGGTTGCAAGCTCTTTTTTGACATTTACTAAGAATCCCATTAGGATAACCTCTGTATGAAAGCTTTTTAGTGAGGTCTTTTGCTTGATTATGGTAGTCGGTAGTTTTGCTACAATTCCGCCGTAACCTCAGATATTGGCCATAGGGTAAGTTTTCCCTCAGCGGTCTAGGATGGAAGCTCTCAAATCTCAGTAAGTTGTTCCTCGCACTAGGTTTGTGGTAAGTTTTCGTCTCTAAATGACCGTTCTCCTTGGTGATTATTACATCCAGGAAAATCATAGTATTGGGGTCCATGATATGAGTGAACCTCAGATTATGGTCACATGAGTTGATCCATATTGTAAAGTCTTTTAGTGTCTCGATCGGTCCCTGCCAGATGGCTAGGACATCGTCGATATATCTTTTCCAGAAGATGATATTCGAGAGAAAGGGATTCCGATTATTCAATATGAATCTTTTTCGAACTCGAATACATAAAGCCCTGCCACACTAGGAGCAAAAATGCTCCCCATTGAAGTGCCCCCTGTCTGGAGGTATAAGGCTCCCTCATATTCAAAATAGTTTTTCTTCAAGGCTAATTTGGCACATTCCAAGATAAAGCATTTGGGTGTCCTGTGTGTCCAGATGGTTTCATTCAGGGCTTTTTAAGTACTTCCAATGTGTCGTCCTGTGGGATGCTGGTGTACAGACTTTCAATATCGAGGCTTACTAAGATGGTGTCCTCATCCACTGTGATGTCTTTAAGAAATTTAAGGAGACATTTGGTATCTTGTAGGTAGGTGGTGGTTTTTTGCACCAAGGGTTTCAAGAAAAAGTCACAAAAGCGTGACAGTGGTTCAAGTAAAGAACCTATACCTGACACAATGGGTCTGCCAGGAGGGGGATTTTATTTTTGTGCATTTTGGGCAAGATGTAAAAATATGGAATTTTTCCCTCACTGTTGCAGAGAAACATTGCTTCTTGTTTCGAGATATGCCCCATTGTTTCAGCATAGTCCACAAGGGTTCTGATTTCTTGTTTGAGTTCATTAGTCGGATCGAATAGTAATGGGCTACAGTTCCGAGCATCAGACAACTGCCTTTGGCACTCTGCACGGTAAGTATCCTTGTCTAGAATCACCACGCCGCCTCCTTTATCTGCCGGTTTTATCACGATGCTATCACAAGTCTTCAGGGTTTCTAAGGCCAGGTTCTCCTCTTTGCTCATATTTTGAAAAGGTTGTTTGGGACTTATATTCTCAATGTCATTGAAGACAGCCTGTTCAAATGTTGATATCTCTACTGGGATAGCATGTGGAGGGGGAATGAAAGTGGACTTTACTCGTAGTCCGGTTTCATTTGGGTCTTCTGTAGGTATTGTTTCGCCCTGTTTTTCAAAAAAAGCTTTTAATCTCAGTTTCCTGAAAAAGCCTGCCAATTCGCAATGAAGTTGAAATTTATCAAGGCGTGATGTAGGGACAAAACCTAAGCCTTTATTCAGGACTTTTTCTTCCATCATTGATAGAGGCCTGGTGGCAAGATTGGTAACTAGATTCTGTTGTTGCTCGTCCCTGCTTGAGGATCCCGTGTCTTGCTCCGTGTGTAACTGCCTACAGGGTCCTCTTCCTCCCAATGTACTTGATTTGGGCCCTTTCTTCTTCCTCTTCCCCTCCTGCCCCTGCCTAAAAAAGGGGGCCTAAAACTGTTGGGCGGAAAAAGTGGTGGTGGGTATGGTGGTTGCCACCCATACATTGGGTAGGGTTGCTGATGGTTATATGGACCTTGGAACCCGAGTGGTACATGTGAATTATATACAGGCCAATTGTTCTGGGCTCTATTCTTCCCTCTTTGTCTCTGTCTACCATTTCCTGTACTGGAGCCACTACTCCCGGTTGAATCGATACTTGAGGCATCTGAATCCTGATCAGATTTTATTGAGGATACATAGTCTGGATCAGAGTACGGATAAGTCTTGACATATGAGAATCGTTTGAGATCTTTTTGAAATTTCTGAACTTTTTGTTGGCTGAGATTATCCTTATATTCATTTATCTCCTTATTCAGTTCATCAAGTCGTTTCTTGTAACCAGTAATAGTAGTTTTGATTTGACCTTCTGTCAATTGAATATCAACCAGTATTTTTTCTGAGAGGCGTAAGGCAGTTTTTAGGATCAGTACTATCCAGTCACGTGTGCAATGCCACGCAATCTGGGCCCAGTCTTTTCTGAAAACCGGGTCCTCTAAGAAGATGCGTGGAGCATTAGTGACTAGAAGGCCTTTCGGTGCCATATTGTTTTTAAGGTATTCTTTTAAGATAGTCCCATGTAATATAGTTCTTATCCGGTTTCTTTTCATTTCCGTTAGTTTTTCCCAATCGGTAGTTTGTGATATCGTCTGTGCAATGCCGGCGTCAGCAAATATAGTGAGATCACCTAAAATTGCATCCACCTCCTCGGTGGAATAAGATAGTCCCTGATTCTCCCCCATAATTTAGGGGTAATCTTTTCAGGTTATGTTCTAAGTAAGAGAAAAACTCTCACAGCTGTACGCTGCCCGATATTCAAAAACACAAGAGAGAGAAAGGGATAGCCACAAATGTGGAGGGGTATACTCCTGATCCCCTTTAAATTACGTAAACAAACAATAAGAGGAGTACAACCAGGAGACACAGTGAAGTCTCCAAAGTATTGGGATAAAGGGCACAAGAGAGGAAATATCCTTTCTTAAGAAGACCCCTCACTAACCAACCTAGTTGGTGACATGCTTCATCATCGGGTCCCACCCGAATGGCCGAATGCCATCCGGGTGTGCTTCAACACCTGATTACAGTGGAGCAGGTTTGTTTTCTGTGTAGGTGAGTGAAATAGTGATTTAAAAATTGGCCAAATATAACTCAAAATTAGTATTTTAATAATAGAGCACCTGGACAATATTAAAAAGAATCATACGACACCCTTTTTGGTTAAATTGACCAACTGGTATCTTTAAGTAAAAATGTGCAAAAAAGTGCAAAGAAAAAGGTCTACATGTTTCAACCTAATGTCGGTATTACTAGGTTTTCGTCAGGACCAAGAGTACGTGACCCGGGCGGTCTACACACGCTAAGGTGTACCCTGCCCTTGATCACTGTTACCTAACTCTGTACTCACAGTTAGGAGACCTTTCATCCTAGTAGTTGAAAGGAAAAACCTGAAAGAACAAAAATGTACAATCACAGACAAACAACACATACAAATATAACGAAGTTTCTCCAAAGTTAAGTGCTCAAAAGTATCCCAATTGCGAGTTATGAAAAAGCATGAAGAAGTACACATTTAGTGAATATCTGTCGCCAAAATTCAGAGACAGTATATGGCAATGTGCACATACATTCAAGTGAAAAATTAGAGAAAAAGTACCGGCCATTCACGACATTCAGTCCAGTTGTTTCTATATACACTCTGGCTGGCAGTACTTGTCATGAGATGCAAACAAAAAATAGAAAATAAAACAAACTAAAATAAACGCGGATAACAATTAGAAACCGTGGGATTATAGTATAACGCTACATGTGATTTTCTTTTAAAAGTGAGTGTCTACGCTCGCATTATATAGATAAGGACAAACTAAGTGTAGTATTGATATTAAAAAAATCGAGCGTATCATGATTAATTACAACAATGTCAAGAGCTTACTATGTAACGCATGATTGCGTGCCTCATGGGAGAGGGGGTCATGGTGCTGGCTCAGTTGCGTAATCTGGAAAAATGAGCATTACGAGAGGAAAAATTCATGAGGTAAATAACCAGTAAAGAGGAGTAGAGAGGAGTAAGCGGAGCCCACCCGCGTTGAGTCAGAGTACTTACAGCAAGTCACCAGTCACCGGCTGCTACGCCTATACTACAGACCTGCCACAGCTCCCCGAGGGTTCTCACAACAGAGCGTCCTCGCTAGTTAAATGCTGGGCGCCTATTCGAAAAGGAACAACGATGGATATATAGGCTATCCACCCATAGAAAAGGATTGAACGATAATATTCCTTGGAATTCGGTCCTTGACCCCCTCTCCCATGAGGCACGCAATCATGCATTACATAGTAAGCTCTTGAAACAACTGGACTGAATGTCGTGAATGGCCGGTACTTTTTCTCTAATTTTTCACTTGAATGTATGTGCACATTGCCATATACTGTCTCTGAATTTTGGCGACAGATATTCACTAAATGTGTACTTCTTCATGCTTTTTCATAACTCGCAATTGGGATACTTTTGAGCACTTAACTTTGGAGAAACTTCGTTATATTTGTATGTGTTGTTGTCTGTGATTGTACATTTTTGTTCTTTCAGGTTTTTCCTTTCAACTACTAGGATGAAAGGTCTCCTAACTGTGAGTACAGAGTTAGGTAACAGTGATCAAGGGCAGGGTACACCTTAGCGTGTGTAGACCGCCCGGGTCACGTACTCTTGGTCCTGACGAAAACCTAGTAATACCGACATTAGGTTGAAACATGTAGACCTTTTTCTTCGCACTTTTTGCACATTTTTACTTAAAGATACCAGTTGGTCAATTTAACCAAAAAGGGTGTTGTATGATTCTTTTAATATTGTCCAGGTGCTCTATTATTAAAATACTAATTTTGAGTTATATTTGGCCAATTTTTAAATCACTATTCCACTCACCTACACAGAAAACAAACCTGCTCCACTGTAATCAGGTGTTGAAGCACACCCGGATGGCATTCGGCCATTCGGGTGGGACCCCGATGATGAAGCATGTCTCCAACTAGGTTGGTGAGTGAGGGGTCTTCTTAAGAAAGGATATTTCCTCTCTTGTGCCCTTTATCTCAATACTTTGGAGACTTCACTGTGTCTCCTGGTTGTACTCCTCTTATTGTTTGTTTACATAATTTAAAGGGGATCAGGAGTATACCCCTCCACATTTGTGGCTATCCCTTTCTCTCTCTTGTGTTTTTGAAAGTTTGTGGAGGATGGACATGTGCACTTGTCAGCTACAGAACTTGCATTCCCCATGACCTAGGATTGTGACACAGTGCAGACTGTTGTTGGCTGGCTGCCCTGCCCATGTGACTGGAGACAGTGATGTATGACTTTGCAGGCATGCCTGTGCCATGACATTAAACTCCCTAAGAGTGATCCTGCAGGTGAGTGACATGTGCTACATGCACCCCATTGTGGCATTGACTATCAGGACATGGGTGCATCATGGTGTCTGGTGCTGGTATGCATCACATGCATTTCAAATTAGACTCTGGCCATCCCTTTATCCGGACACCTGTACTGACTCAGTGGCTAGAGATGTGATGTGTGCATGTTCACATACTTCACCGTGTTCTCTGCAATGTCCAACTACTGTGTAGGTGGTGCATGTGTCCACACTGGGGTATTACCATCCGACAGGCACCAGACAGATGGGTGCGAGGCCAGGAGGGATATGAGTGCCATGGTTGACCATCAGACTGACAATTGGCTTCTCCTAATCTGTTTGAGCACTTTTGGCAATGTTCAACTAAGGATGCCAGGGCTTGCTCTGTAATGTGCTGTACTTACTGGTGTGTGTGCGGTCAGTGCAGGTGACTGATGTTTGTCTGTTTCCCTAATTGTTTGCAGATACATCCACGGCCACAGGAGGGGACAGCTCCACGGACCAGGAGGAGCTGCAGAGCCAGACTGGGTCAGCAGCCGATGAGTGGTCGGAGGGACCCAGTGGCACGGAGGGCGAGGGAGCCACACCAAGGAGTCCTCAGCACCATCCACCTCAGCTGAGGACCACAGCAGCTCGGAGGATGACTCCCTTGTGGAGGCGGGTGTCAGCAGCCACCACACCCCAGCTAGTATTGCTGTCCCCGCCACCACCACCACCACCGCCCTCCCATCGGCTCCCATTCCAGAGGTCCGTGGAGGCTCCCATGTTCGGGAGCATGTCTCCTTCATGCCAGGCACCGCACCCCCTGCCCCTGTGTCCCCTGCTGCCCTGAGTGAGGAGTCTGTGTACTTACTTCGCCAGCTCCATGTAGGGCAGACAGCAATGCTGAGTGTCCTCCATGCACACACCACTCTGATGACACAGCTGGTGTCCTTCATGGAGGGCATCTCATCGGGCATGTTTGCCCTACAGAGGAGCAATAAGTCCATGGACTCCTCCCTGACGGCAGCAGTGTCCCTCCTCCAACAGTCCCTCACCCCTCCTACCTCTGCCCCATCCACACTTCCTGGCACCCTACCTGTCCCAAGCACATGCACACCTGCACAATCACCCAAACACACAGACACGAGCAGCACAGGAACACCCAAAACAAAGACAAGACGTGCAAGCAAGCATCCTCAGGGGACTGATACCCCACCCACAGGGATGGGGAACAGACACAAACACAGGCATCCACAGTCACTCCGCAGTCCTCCGATACCTCTCCCTCCAAGGCCCCTTCACTTGCCTCACCTGCAACCCCACCTACACAGCAGCTCTTCCTCTGTGACCTCGGCCTCTTCCCCTCCGATCCAGCTGATCCAGCATACAGGGAGAAGAGGAAGTCCACCCACAACCCATCAACTGCTTTTTGGATGGGCAGGGACTGGGCAAAACTAGTGAAACACAGCTCAGTTCCACTTTTGCCAAAGGAAACTTCTTTTTTCCCCGACTACTCTGTAGACAGAAACTACCAAACCCTATGTAAGGATATTACAGATGCCTTGGATGTAAAAGCCCCTTTAAAAAGAATGAAGGTTGGGCGCAAACCCTCAGCCCCTTGGTACACTGAGGAACTTAAACTTCAGCGTAAGACGTGCAGAAAGGCTGAGAGGAGATGGCGGAAGTCATATTCTGAGGTGGACAAATTAGTGCTGAGGGCTGAGCAAGCACGCTATAAGGAGGACATTGCCAAGGCTAAGGCATTTTATATAGCTGATTCTATTTTACATGCCTTAAATAGCACTAAAATCCTTTTTAAGATTGCAAGAGATCTCTTTAATCCCACTTGTATTAGCAACAAAGTGGTGGCTTCACAACAACTATGTGACAAGATTGCCACTCACTTTGAAGACAAGGTTGCTAAAATCGTCGGAGGTCTGTCTCAGGATAATATCAATGACAAAGATTTCTTACCCCACTCATTTGCAGGGGAACCATGGGCAGATACATCCTTGGAATACTTTCCATTATTTACTATGGAGCTTTTTGATAGGACTGCACAAAGTGTTTCCTCTGGATCCCCCCTTGACCCTCTCCCATATAAGATCTGGAAGTCTTGGGGGAAAGAGCTTTTTCCTCGGCTACGTTTGATTTGCAATCAATCTCTAGAGGAAGGAGTGGTCCCGGAATTTGGAAGCAGGCAGTGGTAACTCCTGCTAAAGAAACCATCTTCCGATCCCATGGACCCGGTTAACTTCAGGCCTATATCTCTTCTGCCATATCCTATAAAAGTCTTGGAGAAACTAGTTAGCAAATCTCTGTCATGCTATCTGGAGGAGAACAGCCTCCTAGATAGGGATCAATTTGGATTCCGCCCAGGTCATGGGACAGAAACAGCTCTGGCAACTGTAATGGATAACCTTCGTCGGCGAGCCGACAATGGGAACATCTCGATACTAGTATTGTTAGATATGTCAGCCGCCTTCGACACTGTAAGCCATGCAGTGCTGCTGGGAAGATTGGAGAGGATAGGGGTGAAAGGCCGAGCATTGAAATGGCTACAATCATATCTTACAGAGAGACAGCAGATGGTCTCGATGTTGCCATATGCCTCTCCCAAATCCCAGGTTCGCCATGGGGTGCCACAAGGTTCGGCAATTAGCCCCATCCTCTTCAACATATATCTGCGCCCACTGATTGCCCTAATAAAATCATTTGGGATCGACCTGGTTAATTATGCTGATGACACTCAACTAGTTTTCTCCATAGAAGGGAAAGACGCAGTGACTATGGACATCTTCCAAGAATGTATGTGCCAAACCTCTAGCTGGCTTAAGGAAAATTCCTTGCAATTTAATAAGGAAAAACTGAAGTGGTATACTGTGGTGGGGCCAAACTGACACACCAGATACCAATGGAAATCAAATTTTCACCTGGGGATGCATCTTTTTCCACAGTCAAAACAGTCCGAAATTTAGGTGTCCTAATTGATGACAACCTCCAGATGGCATCACAGGCCAACAAAACAACTAATGTCTGCTTTGCCCTTTTAAAGGCATTGCGGAAGATCCTCCCCTACTGCCAGTGGAAACTAGACCCTTGGTAGTAAGAAGTACCATTTTATGCAGACTGGACTACTGCAACTCCCTATACTTAGGAGCCCCGCAATATATTCTGCAGGGGTTGCAGAGAGTCCAGTCTATGGCAGCCAAGTTGGCGTTAGGAAGACAACGTAGGGCATCCAGTACGCTGGCTCTAACAGAATTACATTGGCTGCCAGTTAAGGAAAGAGTGAGTTTTAAATCCCTATGCATAGTGTATAGAGCGGCACATGGCCTTGGCCCCCTTCCTATGCAGGATAGATTCACGTGGTATAAACCAACCAGATCCCTTCGATCCTCTGGTGCCTATTTAGTTAATACCAACAGATTTAAAAAATCTAGGATGGGAGGAAGAGCTTTTAGTAATACGGCCTCTCGCCTGTGGAACGAACTCCCACAAGAGATCAGACAAGCCGACACTCTGCTATGTTTCAGAAGGAATCTGAAAACATGGCTTTTCCCCAGGAATGCCAACATCATTCCCTAAATGTGTGATGCTCTGTAGACTGATGAATTCCTCTGTTATGTGACAGCGCCTGGATACCCGTAGGGTGACAGTTGTGCTATATAAATATGCAATACAATACAATACAATACACAGAGGGGAGTGCCCCTCACCCCCGGACACCCTCCCTCAGGCACAGACAGACTGAGGCCCCCACCCGCAAGTCCCCCCGGACCTGGAAGAGCAAGACCCCGCCACCGCCCTGCAGCTCAACCACACAGTCTCCTTCCTCCATCCCTCAGGCCCCTACTACACAGGTTCCCCCACCACACCCTGCCCCAGGTTCCCCCACCCACAGATACACCATCCCCAAAATGATCCGGCCTTCTCCCCCTACCACTTGCTCTTCCAGCACCACACCCCCGCTGCGCATGTTTGTGCCACTGGTGTGGAGACCATGTCCTCCCCTCTGTCCTGCCCACCTTACCTGAACCCCATTCTACTCCCCTGGAGATAGGCACTGCAGTGGAGTCCACTACCACCCCGTCTGACTTGGGCACTGCAGTGGGGAACCTGTCCACTCCATCTGGCCAGCCCACTGCAGTCGTGCCGGCACCCACACCATCTGACTCATGCCCCCCAGTTGTGCCGGCACACACCATGTCAGACACCTCCACTGCAGTTGTCAGTGACTCTCCAGCACCCACCACCCCTTCCCTGCCTCCTTCTGGTGAGCCCTGATCCTGTCCCTGCGGTGCCTGGCCTGCCCCCCGTATGCCCCTCCGAGGGGAATGTCCCTGGTCCGTAGCAGTGCAGGCAAGCAAAGGGTGACATCTGCCACTGTCACCCTGTTCAGACTTTTCTAATGGACTGGCCATTGGCCTTTGTGTTTTTTCAGGACTTTCACTTTTGAAGCCACATGTGCTGAATAAAGCTACTTTCTGTTCTCTATTGGTTTTGCTTCAGATGTACATGATGTTGATGATGCTAACAACCATGCCCTTGCTGCAGTGATGGTGATTTTTGATGTCAGGAAAATGAAGTGTTACTGTGCAGGACCCCATGTGGTCCAGGGGGAATGTGTCCTATCCTGGTGTGTATCCATGTCATCCTTTGCAGCAATATGAGGGTGTCATGTTTTCAATATTTGCCAATGGGATTTCCTACTTTTATTTGCAATGTCACATCTGTGGCTTACACCCCTGCACATCTGTTTTGCTTGCCATTGTTCAATTTGTCTATTTCCCTGACCGTGTGACCATCTCCACTGGACATGCAAGTTTGGGCATCAATGGGGAAGGACTCATCTATGTTATCAGTGCAACTTGCTATACATGTGTGTTGGATCTGTGCAGATGATTTCGGTGACACTCCCATGACCTTGCTGATGTGACGAGAGCCTTCATTTTGTGCTAATTGTTGACTGAGTGACCAAGTGTTCTGCTGACATGATAGAGCCCTGCAGAGACAACGTATGGCACAGCTTTCCTTACACAGGAGTGGAGCCCCCTCATGGCAGTGTGTAATTCTGTGACATTGCCTGAGACCAAGGTGTGTGTTGTGTGTTGTGTGATCATGTCTGTGTGTGTTCACTTCCATTTTGCTACGCAGGCTGGGATCCCTAGTGATGTTCCTGTTTGTGATGCTTGCTGAGTTGACCTATGTTCCCCCAAAATCTTCGCCCTGGGTTCTCTGGGATGTATGTGCATGGCACATTACTGGTCATCAGGTTATGCGCATCGTACTTGCTCGTTAGTGCGAATGTTCGAATCGGTCGGGAAACACGCGTTCGGATTGGTTTTTTTCCGGACAAATAGTGTTAGGTGCGCTTTCTGCCGAAATCGGAATCAGCCCCTAACTGTCAAAGGTTAGTGGTTATAGTTAAAAAATAAAATACAAAAAACCTTAGAAATTCTCTTAAAAATTTAAAACCAAAGGTTATAGGGACGTTTTAGTAAAGAAACAACATTTAAAAAAACCTTAGAAATTCACTTTGAGAAAACACACACTCACTGGATGATGTCATCAGTGATGTCATTTGAGATGTCATCTGTGATGTCATCAGTTATGTCACTGACCATGTCAGTGTCAGGTAACTAAAACTGCTGAATTTCACTAGATTTGTACGAGTAAAATGTGAGCCTAACTATAACGTCCCTGTATCCTTTGTTTTTTTATTGGAAAAAAAGATATATATATATATATGAGCTCCAAAGTCCCAATGGTTATTCTTACCCAACAAATGAGAAGCACTCGCGTGGTGAGTTCTATATTTTATTGTTGTTACAACTCGTGCAAAACAAACGCGTTTCGGCTAACGCCTTCCTCAGTGTTTATCGGGCGCGCCAGAAATGACCATTTTTTAAAGTAATCTTGCATCCATTAACACTGAAGAAGGACATAAAAATTATTTCACAGAGTTCCATCATCTTAACATGATGTTTTCGGCTGTTTCCGTAATTTGCATAGTGGGAATAAAACAGTCAAGGTAATACCATATTCACATTTGACTCATGTAGCATTCGTTTTTGTGAACAATATCTCGCCCTCATTGGGCCTTATATGCAATCATGTCAAGGAGATACAATGAAACAATCATGCCCTGAATGGGCTGGCTCTCCTATCCTAAAACTATTGTCTGTTCAAATAATCCCCAACTTATTTATATGACAATTGTTGGGAAACAGCCTTGATGTCCTACGTGGTAATGCATGAAAATGGAATAAAATTGAAGGTGTCAATTAGAGAGCAAAATGAATTCGTTTGAGGCAAAGATCTCCATCTTCAAATAAGTAGAGGAAAAAATAACAATCAGAAAAGATGCATTTTGAAAAAATACGATTGAGGAAGAGAAAAAAAGAAAAAAAAAGAGAAAATCAATAAGAAGAAAAGGAAGAGAAGGAAATTCAGAGAAAGGGTTAGACATTTATCACATACCTATTCAATTCATTATGATTCTTAGTTTATTTATTCACCCAAGTGAATTGCTAGCTCTTCACTGCTATTCATACCTTTGGGGGCCTTCGTCTGTAGATTGATTATATAACAGGATTCGAGTCATCTTAGTCTAAGAATTCTGTCCCCCTCGGGTTAACAGGGACATGGTCAATACAGAAAAAGGTCAAAATATCCCTGTTCTTGCTATGTTCTTTGCTAAAATGTCTGGTCACCAGGTACGAAACATCTCCATTTGTGATGGCCCTCATGTATTCTAAAATGCGGACCTTTGTGGGGCGTATCGTACTACCAATGTATTTTAGTCCACATGGACAACTCAGGCAGTACACCGTGTATGGTGTGGTGCAGGTAATAAATTTATTGATGCCTCTAGGTTTGTCCAATCCTGGAATGTTAAAGGAGAGGACTCTCTTGCTCTTACAACAAGCCTTGCATTTACCGCAAGGGAAGAAACCATTTAGTGGTACCAATAATGGCCTAGCAGATTCTTTCATCTGATGGCTACAAACCAAGTTGTTGTTTAGGGACCGAGCTTTCCTAAAGGTGACCAGAGGACTGGACGGTATATCCTGACCTATGACAGAATCTATTTGTAATGTATGCCAGTTCTTACGTAAGATTCTCCTAAACTCGCTCGCATCCTCTGAGATTCCCTTTTCTGGGTTGATTCCCTTTCAAGGGCAGAACTGTTAAAAGACACAGCTAAAGAAATCAAGAATATTGACAAGTTTAGAATGATCACTACCTTCTCAGAGGATGCAAGCAAGTTAAGGAGAATTTTACGTAAGAACTGGCAAAAAATGGTCATGCCCCAGGGGATGGGTTCCCCGGGCCAAATTGGCCTGGGGAGGGGGGCCACTGGGCCCCCTCCCCTTTGAAAAAAAAAATATGAAGAAAGGCATAGCCCCGGGGGATGGGGTCCCCGGGGATGAAATCGGCCTCGGGAGGGTTGCTGCGTGGCCCCCTTCCTGTTTTTTTTATATTAATAAAAAAAATTGGGTCAGGCCCTGGGGGATGTTGTCCCCAGGGCCCAAAAAGTATTAAGAGAAGGGGGGCCACACAGCCCCCCTTCCTAAAAAAAAAAGAAGAAAAGAGAAGCCGGCATCTCGCCGGACGCCCCGCCCCCTCCCTGCACTACTCTGCAAAACTGCCTCCTGGCACGCTCTGGGTTCTGGGATGAAATCACTATTGCTACTGTAGGTACTTAGGGGCCAACTAGCCCGCCAGGTACCTCCAGTAAGCCCCATACAGTGGGATTGCTGAGAGGTGGTCCGAGGCCATGCCCCTTTTTACAACACTCTGCAAACGCACCTCTTGGTGCACTGCTGGTGGGGCCATGGGGTCCCCTTATGTACTGAGGACTTCAGAACTAAAGTGCATCCAGGCCCCCCTGAGTAGGGGTGGTGGTAGTGGTAGGCATCCAGCACCCATGAGTAGGGGTAGTGTTGGTGGTAGGCATCCATCCCCCTATGAGTGGGGATGGTAGTAGTGACAGGCATCCAGCACCCCATGAGTAGGGGTGGTGGTAGTGGTAGGCATCCAGCCCCCCCTGAGTAGGGGTGGTGGTAGTGGTTGGCATCCATCACCCTATGAGTGGGGATGGTAGTAGTGACAGGCATCCAGGCCCCCCTGAGTAGGTGTGGTGTTGGTGGTAGGCATCCATCCCCCTATGAGTGGGGATGGTAGTAGTGACAGGAATCCAGGCCCCCCTGAGTAGGGTTGGTGGTAGTGGTAAGCATCCAGCACCCATTAGTAGGGGTGGTGGTAGTGGTAGGCATCCAGCCCCCCCTGAGTAGGGGTGGTGGTAGTGGTAGGCATCCATCCCCCTATCAGTGGGGATGGTAGTAGTGACAGGCATCCAGGCCCCCCTGAGTAGGGGTGGTGTTGGTGGTAGGCATCCATCCCCCTATGAGTGGGGATGGTAGTAGTGACAGGCAT
The DNA here is from genome assembly GCA_963921515.1 of Calotriton arnoldi. Lineage (NCBI taxonomy): Eukaryota > Metazoa > Chordata > Amphibia > Caudata > Salamandridae > Calotriton > Calotriton arnoldi. Next base: position 432,038 of record CAWUFW010011596.1, on the reverse strand, counting down.
CCAGGCCCCCCTGAGTAGGGGTGGTGGTAGTGGTAGGCATCCAGCACCCATGAGTAAGGGTAGTGGTAGTGGTAGGCATCCAGCCCCCCTGAGTAGGGGTGGTGGTAGTGGTAGGCATCCAGCCCCCATGAGTAGGGTGGTGGTAGTGGTAGGCATCCAGCCCCCCATGAGTAGGGGTGGTGGTAGTGAGAGGCATCCAGGCCCCCCTGAGTAGGGGTGGTGGTAGGCATCCATCCCCCTATGAGTGGGGATGGTAGTAGTGGAAGGCATCCAGTCCCCCCTGAGTAGGGGTGGTGGTTGTGGTAGGCATCCAGCCCCCCATGAGTAGGGTGGTGGTAGTGGTAGGCATCCAGCCCCCCATGAGTAGGGGTGGTGTTGGTGGTAGGCATCCATCCCCCTATGATTGGGGATGGTAGTAGTGACAGGCATCCAGCCCCCCTGAGTAGGGGTGGTGTTAGTGGTTGGCATCCAGGCCCCTATGGGTGTATATGGCATTGGTGATAGCCATCCCGCCCCTATGGTTCTGCTGTTGCTAGTGTAAGTCATTTCTGCATCCCTATGTGTGTGTGTTATATGTCGGGTACGTGTCGTTTGTTTGTGTAGTGGGTGTTTAACTTACCGTCTGCGCCGTACGCGTCCGTACCTGTTCCGGTAATAGATGTAGAGTATTGGTAGGACCTGCGCGATGGGATTCATGGTTGGTTCGTCTCGTTCGGCTTTCTCGTTGCTTCGACTTGTACTTGTGGCAGGCTTGTTCATCTCGTAGCCGTGGATCGTCTTTAGGCCTGGGCGGTAAATTCCGTTCCGCTTGCGGAACTTGCATAATTTGGGTAATTTCGCGTTCCGCGGAGAACGCGGAATTTCCAAACATTTCGCGATCCGCGGCTTCGCTGAATTTTTTGCTTGTTCGCGCTTTCAAAATGCGTTTTCGCGAGATATATCTCCCCGAGCACGCAAACAGCGTTCGCGAACAGGAAAAAAGCATCGCGAACAGGCGGAAGAAGCACTTCCGCGTGTTTGCGGAACTTTCGCGTGCTCGCAGAGATTTTTTATCGTTTCGCGGAGCTTTGCGTAGCGCGACTACGCAAATTCCGCCCACCCCTAATCGTCTTGTGGCGCGAATCGGAGCTTATGTGCGGCTCTCCCGGATGCTCTGACGTGCCAGACGTAGCGACGGGTTCGTCGCGTACGGAAGGCGCATCGCACTGGTCCGGCCGGAAGGTGCTGTATTTTTGCTTCCGTGCGACTCGATTCTGCGTTTACGGATCCGGCTCGGGTGGGGAACAGGAGCTGGATTGGGTAAGTATGGCTGGGTCGGGATCTGGGCAGTTATGCGCATCGTACTTGCTCGTTAGTGCGAATGTTCGAATCGGTCGGGAAACACGCGTTCAGCTTGGTTTTTTTCTGGACGAATAGTGTTAGGTGCGCTTCCTGCCGAAATCAGAACCAGCCCCTAACTGTCAAAGGTTAGTGGTTATAGTTAAAAAATAAAATACAAAAAACCTTAGTAATTCTCTTAAAAATTTAAAACCAAAGGTTATAGGGACGTTATAGTAAGGAAACAACATTTAAAAAACCTTAGAAATTCACTTTGAGAAAACACACACTCACTGGATGATGTCATCAGTGATGTCATTTGAGATGTCATCTGTGATGTCATCAGTTATGTCACTGACCATGTCAGTGTCGGGTAACTAAAACTGCTGAATTTCACTAGATTTGTACGAGTAAAATGTGAGCCTAACTATAACGTCCCTGTATCCTTTGTTTTTTTATTGGAAAAAAAGCTCTATATATATATGAGCTCCAAAGTCCCAATGGGTAATCTTACCCAACAAATGAGAAGCACTCGCGTGGTGAGTTCTATATTTTATTGTTGTTACAACTCGTGCAAAACAAACGCGTTTCGGCTAACGCCTTCCTCAGTGTTTATCGGGCGCGCCAGAAATGACCATTTTTTTAAGTAATCTTGCATGCATTAACACTGAAGAAGGACATAAAAATTATTTCACAGAGTTCCATCATCTTAACATGATGTTTTCGGCTGTTTCCGTAATTTGCATAGTGGGAATAAAACAGTCAAGGTAATACCATATTCACATTTGACTCATGTAGCATTCGTTTTTGTGAACAATATTTCGCACTCATTGGGCCTTATATGCAATCATGTCAAGGAGATACAATGAAACAATCATGCCCTGAATGGGCTGGCTCTCCTATCCTAAAACTATTGTCTGTTCAAATAATCCCCAACTATTTATATGACAATTGTTGTGAAACAGCCTTGATGTCCTACGTGGTAATGCATGAAAATGGAATAAAATTGAAGGTGTCAATTAGAGAGCAAAATGAATTCGTTTGAGGCAAAGATCTCCATCTTCAAATAAGTAGAGGAAAAAATAACAATCAGAAAAGATGCATTTTGAAAAAATACGATTGAGGAAGAGAAAAAGAAAAAAAAAAGAGAAAATCAATAAGAAGAAAAGGAAGAGAAGGAAATTCAGAGAAAGAGTTAGACATTTATCACATACCTATTCAATTCATTATGATTCTTAGTTTATTTATTCACCCAAGTGAACTGCTAGCTCTTCACTGCTATTCATACCTTTGGGGGCCTTGGTCTGTAGATCGATTATATAACGGGATTCGAGTCATCTTAGTCTAAGAATTCTGTCCCCCCTCGGGTTAACAGGGACATGGTCAATACAGAAAAAGGTCAAAAGATCCCTGTTCTTGCTATGTTCTTTGCTAAAATGTCTGGTCACCAGGTACGACACGTCTCCATTTGTGATGGCCCTCATGTATTCGAAAATGCGGACCTTTGTGGGGCGTATCATACTACCAATGTATTTTAGTCCACATGGACAACTCAGGCAGTAGACCGTGTATGGTGTGGTGCAGGTAATACATTTATTGATGCCTCTAGGTTTGTCCAATCCTGGAATGTTAAAGGAGAGGACTCTCTTGCTCTTACAACAAGCCTTGCATTTACCGAAAGGGAAGAAACCATTTAGTGGTACCAATAATGGCCTAGCAGATTCTTTCATCTGATGGCTACAAACCAAGTTGTTGTTTAGGGACCGAGCTTTCCTAAAGGTGACCAGAGGACTGGACGGTATATCCTGACCTATGACAGAATCTATTTGTAATGTTGCCAGTTCTTACGTAAGATTCTCCTAAACTCGCTCGCATCCTCTCAGATTCCCTTTTCTGGGTTGATTCCCTTTCAAGGGCAGAACTGTTAAAAAGACACAGCTAAAGAAATCAAGAATATTGACAAGTTTAGAATGATCACTACCTTCTCAGAGGATGCAAGCAAGTTAAGGAGAATCTTACATAAGAACTGGCAAAAAATGGTCATGCCCCGGGGGATGGGTTCCCCGGGCCAAATTGGCCTGGGGAGGGGGGCCACCGGGCCCCCTCCCCTTTGAAAAAAAAAATATGAAGAAAGGCATAGCCCTGGGGGATGGGGTCCCCGGGGATGAAATCGGCCTCGGGAGGGTTGCTGCGTAGCCCCCTTCCTGTTTTTTTATATTAATAAAAAAAATTGGGTCAGGCCCTGGGGATGTTGTCCCCAGGGCCCAAAAAGTATTAAGAGAAGGGGGGCCACACAGCCCCCCTTCCTAAAAAAGAAAAAAAAGAAAAGAGAAGCCGGCATCTCGCCGGAGGCCCCGCCCCCTCCCTGCACTACTCTGCAAAAGTGCCTCCTGGCACGCTCTGGGTTCAGGGATGAAATCACTGTTGCTACTGTGGGTCCTTAGGGGCCAACTAGCCTGCCAGGTACCTCCAGTAAGCCCCATACAGTGGGATTGCTGAGAGGTGGTCCGAGGCCATGCCCCTTTTTACAACACTCTGCAAACGCACCTCTTGGTGCACTGCTGGTGGGGCCATGGGGTCCCCTTATGTACTGAGGACTTCAGAACTAAAGTGGACTTCATCCGCCAAGCAGCAGTGCGCCAGGAGGCATGTTTGCAGAGTGGTGTAAAAAGGGGGCATGGCCTCTGACCACTCTCAGCAATCCAGCTGTGTGTGGCTTACTAGTGGTGATAGGAGGGCTAGTTGGCCCCCAAGGACCCTCAGGAGGCAAGGGGACTTCATCCCCCAACCAAGCGTGCGTCAGGGAATGGGTTTGCTGGGTGGTGGGCAAAGGGGGCGTGACCTGCTATGAGAACTTAGCAATCCTGCTGTGTGGGACTTACTGGAAGTAATAGGAGGGGTAGTTGGCCCCAAAGGATGTCCTTTGGGGCCAACTACCCCTCCTGGTACCTCCAGTAAGTCCCACACAGTAGGATTGCTAAGAGGTCTTCGGAGGCCATGCCCTCCTTTCTCCCCCTTTCTCCACCACTCTGCAAACACGACTCCTGGCACACTACTGGTTGGGGGATGAAGTCCACTTTACTGTTGAGGGACTTTGGGGGCCAAGAAGCCCTCCTGGTACATCCTGTAAGTCCTATGCAGACTACTTCCTGAGCGCTGGTCGGAGGCCCAGCCCAATTTCTCGACCACTTTGCAAACGCGACTACTAGTTAAAGAAGCATATGCAATGTAATAGATCTCACATTTGTGAGAGTTAGAGCTATTGGCATTGTAAATATAAAAGTTATTAAACTAATGTTTTTTGAAGTGGACTGGAAGTACGTTGTGTGTAGTGAAATTATGTGGTATGTTGTGCAGTGAAATTATGTGGGTAGAAAGTATGTGGTATTTAGTGTATAGGAATCATGTAGAGTGGGATTATGTGTTATGGAGAGTAATTATGTGGTATGGTAGTCTGTGTTGTGGAGTGGTAACCTCAGGTTTAGTCTTCCTCATTTCCATAGAAGCTAAACTATAAACTCAAAGAGACAAAAAAAAAGAAGAAGGAACCACTGAGGAGCACTTCTGGACCTAGTTAGAGGTATGAGCAGGGCCACTGGAATTATGCGACTGTTCGGCTGCACCGATTTTCGCAAAATTATACATTTTCAGCATTTACCAAATAATCCATCATCTGCTGCATAATCTGAAGATTTGAACATAAAAAAAACCTTGTTTCTAGCTCAAACGGCTCAAACGTTACCAAAAATGCAGCGACAAATGTTACATCGTGGTGGAAGGCCCTCTGCAAACCTGGAATGGTTACCTGTTACTTATTGCTAAATGTGGGTGTTAAATTGGTACTAATGGTGTGCAAACCACTCTTGCTTCTTGCTGCACCTCTCTTGCCTCTTTCTGCATTTCTCTTGCTTCTTTCTGCACATTTCTTCCTTTTCTGCACTTCTCTTGCCTCTTTCTGCATATCTCTTCTCCTTTCTGCACCACCCTTCTTTCTGCATCTCTCTTGCTTCTTTCTGCACCTCTCTTGCTTCTTTCTTCTGCACATCTCTTGCCTCTTTCTGCACCTCTGTTCTTTCTTTCTGCACTTCTCTTGCCTCTTTCTGCACCCTCTTGCCTCTTTCTGCACATCTCTTGTCTCTTTCTGCACTTCTCTTGCCTCTTTCTGCACCTCGCTTGCTTCTTTCTGCATTTCCATTGCTTTTTTATGCACCTCTCTTGCTTCTTTCGGCACCCCTTTTGCCTCTTTCTTCATCTCTGTTGCTTCTTTCCCCACTGATCTTGCTTCTTCTTACACCTCTTCTCCTTCTTTCTGCACCCCTCTTCCCTCTTTCTGCACCCCTCTTCCCCATTTCTGCACATGTGTTGTCTGTTTCTGCACCTCTCCTGCCTCTTTCTGCACTTCTTGTGCCTCTTTCTGCACTTCTCTTGCCTCTTTCTGCACCTCTATTGCCTCTTCCTGCAGTTCTCTTGCTCTTTCTGCACCCCTCTTTCGCCTTTCTGCACCTCTCTTGCCTCTTTCTATACCTCACTTACCTCTTTCTGCATTTCTCTTGCTTTTTTGTGCACCTCTCTTGTTTCTTTCTGCAACTCTCTTGTCTCTTTCACTGCTCTTGCTTCTTTCTACACCTCTGTTGCTTCGTTCAGCACTTCTCTTGCCTGTTTCTGCACCTCTCTTGCCTCTTTCTGCAACTCTGTTGCCTCTTTCTGCACCTCACTTGCTTCTTTCCTTACCCCTCTTGCCTCTTTCTACACCCCTGTACCCTCTTTCTGCACCTCTCCTTCCTGCTTCTGTACCTCTCTTGCCTCTTTCTGCACTTTTCTTGCCTCTTTCTGCACCTCTGTTGCTTCTTTCTGCACTTCTCTTTCTTCTTTATGCACCCCTCTTGCCTCTTCCTGTACCTCTGTTGCTTCTTTCTGCACTTCTCTTGCTTCTTTCTGCAGTTCTCTTGCCTCCTTCTGCACCTCTGTTGCTTCTTTCTGCACTTCTCTTGTCTCTTTCTGCATCCCTCTTGTCTGTTTCTGCACCTCACTTGCCTCTTTCTGTACCTCTCTTTCCTCTTTCTGTACCTCTTTTGCCTCTTTCTGTACCTCACTTGCCTCTTTCTGTACTTTTTTGTGCACCTCTCTTGTTGCTTTCTGCAACTATCTTGTCTCTTTCACTTCTCTTGCTTCTTTCTACACCTCTGTTGCTTCATTCAGCATTTCTCTTGCCTCTTTTTGCACTTCTCTTGCCTGTTTCTGCACCTCTCTTGCCTCTATCTGCACATCTGTTGCCTCTTTCTGCACCTCACTTGCTTCTTTCTATACCCCTCTTGCCTCTTTCTGCACCCTTCTTCCCTCTTTCTGCATCGCTCTTGCCTCTTTCTGCACCCCTGTTCCCTCTTTCTGTACCTCTCTTGCATCTTTCTGCACTTCTCTTGCCTCTTTCTGCACCTCCGTTGCTTCTTTCTGCATTTCTCTTGCCTCTTTCTGCACCCCTCTTGCCTCTTTCTGCACATCTGTTGCTTCTTTCTGCACTTCTGTTGCTTCTTTCTACACCTCTCTTGCTTCTTTCTGCACCATTCTTCCCTCTTTGTGCACCACTCTTGCTTCTTTCTGCACCTCTCTTGCCTCTTTCTGCACATCTTTTGCTTCTTTCTGCACTTCTCTTGCCTCTTTCTGCCCCCCTCTTGCCTCTTTCTGCACCGCTGTTGGTTCTTTCTGCACTGCTCTTGCTTCTTTCTGCATCCCTCTTGCCTCTTTCTGCACCTCTGTTGCTTCTTTATGCACTTCTCTTGCTTCTTTCTGTACTGCTCTTGCTTCCTTCTGCACCCCTCTTGCCTCTTTCTGCACCCTTCTTCCCTTTTTCTGCACCTCTCTTGCCTCTGTCTGCACTCCTCTTGCCTCTTTCTGCACCTCTGTTGCTTCTTTCTGCATTTCTCTTGCCTCTTTCTGCACCCCTCTTGCCTCTTTCTTCACTTCTGTTGCTTCTTTCTGCACTTCTCTTGCCTCTTTCTGCACCTCTCTTGCCTCCTTCTGCACCTCTGTTGGTTCTTTCTGCACTTCTCTTGCTTTTTTCCGCACCTCTCTTCCTTCTTTTTGCACCTCTCTTTCTTCTTTCTGCACCTCTCTTGCCTGTTTCTGAAACTCTCTTGCCTCTTTCTGCACTTCTCTTGCCTCTTTCTGCACCTCTGTTGCTTCTTTCTGCACTTCTCTTGCCTCTTTCCGCACCTCTCTTGCCTCTTTCTGCACCTCTGTTGCTTCTTTCTGCACTTTACTTGCTTCTTTGTGCACCTCTCTTGCTTATTTCTGCACCCCCTTGCCTCTTTCTCCATCCCTCTTCCCTCTTTCTGCACCTCTCTCGCCTCTTTATGCACCTCTCCTGCCTCTTTCTGCACTTCTCTTACCTCTTTCTGCAGCTCTGTTGCTTCTTTCTGCACTTCACTTGCTTCTTTATGCACCTCTCTTGCCTCTTTCTGTACCCCTCTTGCCTCTTTCTGGACCTCTGTTGCTTCTTTATGCACCTCTCTTGCTTCTTTCTGTATCTCTATTGCTTCTTTCTGCACCCCTCTTGCCTCTTTCTACACCCTTCTTCTCTCTTTCTGTTCCTCTCCTGCCTCTTTCTGCACCTCTCTAGCCTCCTTCTGCACTTCCCTTGCCTCTTTCTGTACCCCTCTTGCCTCCTTCTGCACCTCTGTTGGTTCTTCCTGCACTTATCTTGCTTTTTTACGCACCTCTCTTGCTTCCTTCTGCAGTTCTCTTGCACTCTTTTTGTACCTTTCTTGCCTCTTTCTGCACCTCTTTAGCCTCTTTCTGCACTCGTGTCCCCTCTTTCTGCATCTCTCTTGTTTCTTTGTGCACCTCTCTTGTCTCTTTGTGCACCTCTCTTGCCTCTTTCTCCACTTCTGTTGCCTCTTTCTGCACCCCTGTTGCTTCTTTCTGCACTTTTCTTGTCTCTTTCTGCACTTCTCTTGCCTCTTTCTGCACATTTCTTATTCTTTCTGCACCTCTCTTCTTTTTTTCTGCAATTCTCTTGCTTCTTTCTGTATTTCTCTTGCCTCTTTCTGTATTCAAATGGGAAGTGCAAGCTGTCAAGTTTAAAGGTCTGCGTGCTCTTGTGACTGAGGTATATGTCTATTTGTACATGTATTCTCACATGTGTTATGCATCTGAAGATGGCACCTTAAAAAGTGGGTAGCTTCTCCTATAGGTGGTCAAATCTTCTTAGTTCTGCTGTCATTCAGTTGCACAGGCAGATATGTCTTATGTATAGAGGTATTATGGAGCCCCTCAAATATACTATTGAATACCCATGTGCTCTGTATTATTAGCAGAAAGAAATACATAGACCTTTTTGTACACAAATGTACAGATTATGCTGTTTGAAACACAGGTATTCAAGTATTTGTATGTTTATTGTTATGTAACATGTAACTAGGTAAAAGCAGAGACACACACATGCATACCTTCACAAACTTGATCAGACTTACAAGAGTGATATGGTTAGGATTGCTGTTTTACATTTGGTAGGCCTAACATTCTGAGCAGTCAATGAATAGTGAACCTTAAAGAGAAAAGTGAGGTTTAAGACATCTTGAGAAAAGGATTAGTGAGTAGGCTACTTTGTATGAGTCTGTGGAAAGGTACAGTCAAGATAGGCCTCTTTCTGCACCTCTGTTGCTTCTTTCTGCACTTCTCTTGCTTCTTTCTTCACCTTTCTTCCTCTTTCTGGATTTCCGTTGCCTCTTTCTGCATTTTTCTTTCTTCTTTCTGCACCTTTCTTCTTCTTTCTGCACCTTTCTTCACCTCTCTTTCCTCTTTCTGCACTTATCTTGCTTCTTTCTGCACCTTTCTTCCTCTTTCTGTACATGTTCTACCTATGTATGTAGGCATAGTTAGAAATTTGCATTTAAAAAACCTTCGAAATTCACGGAAAAAACACAGGTTTCAGGCACGATATAGTTAGGAATTAGCATGTATAAACCTTAGATATTCACTGAAAAAAACACAGGTTTCAGGGACGTTATAGTTAGGCTGACATTTCACTCGTACAAAACCAGAGAAATTCAGCCGTTATAGTTAGCTGATCTAAATATAGCTCGTGCCCCTGCAATGCACTGCTGATGACATCACATATTACATCACTCATGACATGGTCAGTGACATCACTCATGACATCACTGACAAATTACTGTGATAAGTAAGAACAAGGATGTTTTTGCTGATCACATTGGATGTGTGAAAGGATTTGAACATGAAATTAAATTAAAAGAAAGAGAAATTCCCATTAAACACAAGTTTAGGCCAGTTCCACTTTCCATGAGAAGTGAATTAAAATGATTGCTTAAAAAACTATGCAAAGAAGGGGTAATTGAGCCCACAGACTCTTCTGAAGGGGTTCCCGCTATAGTTGTTATGAAATAACAGGAGGCATTAGGCTGTGTGCTGACTTGAGACTCTTAATAAAAATATAGTAGTGGATTGTCATCCACTACCAAAAATACAAGAAATGCTAGCAGCTATATGTGCCTCAAAATTGTACTCATTAATTGATCTCAAGTCAGCATGTCACCAAGTTAAATTGTCTGATGTATCAAAGGATTATACAATGTTTGTCACTCTGTTTGGAGCATACAGGTATGTAAGATAACCTTTTGGGCTAGACTCTACTGCTAGCATTAAAAAAAAATCATGGACATAATATTCAAGAATGTCAAAGGTGTAGAAAAATTTCAAGATTACATTTTGGTACATGCAAGCATTGTACAGGAGCACAATCAAATTTTAAATACCGTACTATCTATCCTTAAAAAAAGTGGCATGACTGTTTCAAAGAATAAATGTAAATTTTTACAGAACAGCATAGAGCATCTAGGACATATGCTAACTGCAGATGGAATTAAACCCAAGGAAAACTTGGTCAAAGCAATAAGAGAAGCACCCGGACCAAGCGACAAAGACGTACTAAAATCCTTTATGGAACTTAGTGAGTATTATTCACGTTTTATTGGGGGATATGCTGATAAAGTAGAACCAATGCATAAGCTGTTACGGAAAGGAGTAAAGATTGAGTGGGGTATTAAGCAAGATTGTGCTTTTCAGGAAACTAAAACAGCAATTGTTGAAGCTCCTGCACTGCATCCATATGACTCAAGTTGTAAAAACGTTCTTACTGTTGATGCTACTGCAGTAGTCACTGGAACAGTTTTTACTCAAAGAAAAGGAGGGCAAGAATGCACAATTGCTTTCATTTCCAGAAGATTAAAAAATGCTGAGCAGTTTTATAGTACTATTGAATGAGGAACACTGGCATGTGTCTGGGTGGTGGAAAAACTTAAAATGTACTTGTTGGGTAAAGAATTTGAATTAGTGACAGATCATAAGCCACTTGTTTACATGATGGATGGATGGACGTGGAAAAGGTAATGGAAAAGCTTCATCCAGATTAATGAGATTGATTGCCAAATTGCAAGAATTTATTTTCCAAATCAAACATATTCCTGGTGGATTAAATAGTCGCGCTGACTGTTTGTCCAGATTACCTATAAGTGATCTGGAAGAAGAATGTTTAGAGGACATGGAATGTGTTGTAGCCCCCATAGATGCAATAGTGCTTAGCGATGGCGCAATTTCAGAGAGTGAGTGGAAGGAAGCACAAAAAAAAGACTATACTATAAAAAAAGTAATGGATTATTTCATTTGTAAATGGCCACCATAAAGGAATTTAGACAATGATTTAAAATGTTATCAACAAGTAGCTTATGAAGTGACTGTGGAGAATGGAGTATTAATGAGACATGACTTATTTAAACCACCTTCGAAAGAAACCGATCAGTTTAGCACATAAAGGACACCCAGGGTCTACTGCTACAAAAAGGCTTTTGCGTAATTATTATTGGTGGCGAGGTATAAATGCAGATGTAAATATGTACGTTGATCTTTGTGTAGAATGTTTAAGAGCAGATAAACATTGGAAAACAAGCAAAAATGAGATGCAATTAGTTGAAATTCCTAATGGACCATGGCCCAAGATTGCTATTGATTTTTCAGGACCATTCAAGTTTTAGAAAGCAATTGTAAATATCTTTTGGTTCTGTCAGATTACTACACGAAGTGGATCCATTATGAATTTATTCAAAATATAACTACAGAAGTTATTATTGAATTTTTAAAGAAACTCTTTGCAATAGAAAGACAACCCAAAATATTAGTATCAGATAATGGAACACAATTAGTATCTACAAAGATGGTTAATTTTTTTAAACATTTAGGGATAAGACAAGAAAATTAACCTTTGTATAGTCCCTCTTCCAATGGTCAAGTGGAACGTGTAAATAGATTTTTAAAGGCAGGGGTACAGTTAGCCTTAGCGTCACATTTACCAGTAAAAGAGTACATTTGTGACAAGGTTCATAGTTATAATAATACTATCAATGAAACCACTAACTATTCTCCATTTTATTTAATGAAAGGAAGAACAAGTAACACGGTTCTTACACCCAAATTTGGGAATTTGTATAAAACAAAAAAGCAGTGTGAAAAGATTGATGACAGTCAAATTAATATGCAGCAAAAGATCATAGAAAAACAGAAGTTGACCAAAAAGTACTTTGATGTCGACAGAACAAGGTAATTGAAAAAGGAGATTGGATTAATATAAAAGAAACTGTTAAGGTACAAACAGGGGAGTTAACTTTCACTTCTCCATTTAATGTTATTGAAGTCGCAAAAAGTGCTGTTTTGTTAAAAGATAAAGGATGGCGGAGTCAAAGTGATGTTGTAAAATTTAAACTGGGTCCAAAAAACGTCTGATGAATAATAGATTTAGCGAAGCTTGTGAAGGTGATCAATGTATGTGGGATGGAGAAGAACATAATTGCTTTAGAGGAAGTATGACATCCAGGGAGGGTGACGTTTGCAATGATGCAAAGTTGGGTTCCTCCTAATGTGGATGTTGATTCATCTCAAAATACTGAAATGTCTTCACTAGCTCAGGTTGGAAGTTGTGTAAACCAATGATCCAGCGCTACACTTTATCAGGGATCGATACTCATCAATATTTCATACAAATGGCCAATACACATTCACCCAACTCACAAATCCCTGTTGCGCTCGATGGTCAAGTTTGAATGTCGTGAAAAATTATTTCCTTCACAGATTCACGTTTAACATTTCGAAATACATAATTAGACCTATATATCAACTCTCTTTCCTCTCAGTCGACGGACCAATTAGTTGAGTAATTGATGGTAATAATAGAACTAACTAACTATATATCCAGCTAAATAATCACGGACTCTTAATAAAGTTTATCTCAGATAAATGTAATTGATAAATGCTCATCGCATACAGGTTGCAATGCAAACAATGAATCCCACAAAAGGAGAGAAAATCAATTAACAAAATGCAAACAGTGTCATACTCATCATTCAAGTACGATATGCATATAAAGGAGTGGATAGTGAAGAGACATAAGTTTCAGCAAATATTGCGAAACAATATACTTATGACGGAGTGGATAGATGAAGAGACATAAGTTTGAGAGACAAAATTACGTTTGCAAATGATTATGAAAATTACGAGTCAGAAGATAATACAAACCCAAAGATCAATGAAATACCACCCCCCTGGCCAGGGGAGTAGTGGGGGTCTCCTGAAATAGAATCAGGAAACAAAGATTTCAGGAACAGGACAGGACAAGGACAGGAACAGCTAGGCCTCTCTGCAAACCGACGGACTGCGATGCATCTCCCCTCTCAATCTCTTGCTGCCGTGCGCTCTCCCTCTACTGCTGCTGAGCTAAACCACACCTCCAAAGGCACCCCAGTTATACCTTAAAACCTACATGTCCAACCCACATTAATTGAAACATTGCACAGAATTCGACTGCTCATTGGATGCTTGGGGAGGTGGTGTATCACACCACCGTGATTTCATTCAAAATTCTTCATGTCCATTGTTCTACCTCCTTTCCCATTACATGTTGGTTGACCAGTCTATACAATTTTATTCTTGCTACATTTCATTAATTTCGCACACATCTCTTAGCCACGTCTGCGGAAGAAGTCTTGTATTCCACGGCCAGTCTCATCTTTTGGCAGGCAAACAATGTTCTCTGAGCTGATCAGCCTTGAACTTATTCATCATCCGCAGCGCTCAGCACTTCTGTTTGTTTGGTCAGGTCATTCTTGCTCATTTTTCAGCCCCTCATCTAACCGGACAATTTAGGAAAATACAGGCCCATTCCGCTCACTTTGACGAAATAAACACGTACATTATTAATTACATGGAAATGCATCCTTCACTGTTTACTACCCACCTTTACACTATTCCCTGTTAATATATTCTTAGCATAAGCTTCATGCAAAGCAGCATTATTTATTATCGTTTTTAAAGCAAGATGCAAGATGCGGCCTAAACGTGCATTAATCTCGTTTCTTTTGAAACGCAATGTAAAATGTGGCCTAGTTCTTTCATGCATTAGTTCACATTAGTGCACGCATGCGTTTTCCCATGTAGTTCATGTGATTTGCATGTTAGTTTTTACTGCACACTGTTAATAAGTATTATGGGGGAGTTAATTCGAGCAGGTTTTTTTCGCGAAACCCTGCTCCATCAATCCCCCCTCTGAAGGCTTCCTGGAGCCATCATAAATTACCCTCCATACCAAGTGCCATCTTTATCTATCTAAAGATCAGTATTCTTTTCTCTTTTCATCATCTTCTCATCTAACTCCTTCATCTCGTCATTGTAATCTCCTTTCATATCTTCTAGTTCTATCTCATCTCTTTTTCTTTTCCTTGCCTTTCGTTTGTAATTTGTTCCTGTCATCTCTTTTCTTCCATATTGACACTTACAACATTTATATATTGTTATCATTACTAATGCTACTCCAGCTACTGAAATCATTGGCATTATTATTTTCCCTAATAAACTACTTCCAAAGGTAGAAAACCATTTACCTAAAGAAGAGAAACTCTTAGCAAGTCTCTCCCAGACACCGTCAACCTCCAGTTGGGTCAAGGCTTCATGTAATTTCGTAATATTCTTAATATAGCCCTCAATACCTTTACTTTTGTCAGGGATATAAGTACAGCAGTGTTGAATTTTCAACATGCCACAGACTCCACCCTCTTTTGCCAATAAGATATCAAGGGCAGGTCGATTTTGCAAAACCATTGATCTGATTGCAACCATTTCGGTGTCAATCATCAAGGACCCACCAGCAATATCTGTCGATAAACGATCAACCACTGTGGACAATTTTCAAGTTTTGTGCGAATTCAGAACGACTCCAACTGATGGTATCAGTGCACCAAAAATGTCACCTATTATTTCTGAGAAACTAGCTCTCTTCTTACGTGTTAGTCCTTGTTTTATTTAATTGATTCTGTTATTACTTTTGTCTACATGGTAGACCTTTGGAAAAACAATTGCAAAATAACAACTACCATACCAATGTGCAGGTAACCTGTAATAGGCTTTCTTACCACACACATAATAGACTCTTGGGAAAACAGGATCAGTTCCACCCTTCAAACCCCAACCTCCAGTAATTTGGTAAGTATGTTCACATTCACTAGAACCAATGAAATAATTATTATAGTTAGTTTTCATTCTAAGCAAGCAGATTTTCCCCTTTTTATATCAGTCCAGGGACATTGCAGCATATGTCTCGCCTTTCTCATAATTTCCTTCTCTAAACGCCCATGGTGGTACCTGTGACTACTGTTCAGCAGCTTTCCTTTGGAAACTTTCTCTTCTATATTCTACCATATCTATAAATACCTTTTCTTCAACCTGCAAACTACATGTTAGATTGTTTTTGTAAGCATATCCTATATCTAGTGTCTTAGTAATATGGAAGAATTCTCCCATATAACGTTCATTTTTACTACTTAAAACCTTGTTTAGCTCCTTTATAATAGGTATCTCTGAAAATACTAAATCTATATTGGAATAATGATACTCCAGCATCCCCGTCACGTAGAATAGGCTGGTTAAGACACTGCAAGACACACCATATGTTAAAGGTAGGTGATAATATGTCACCCCCTCTGACACAGACGAAGGTAATTGCATGCACACATAACAATCACTCACATTCATCGTATTAACATACTTGTACAACAATTTTGTAAACACATTTAACGAGAAATCACTAATTGATTTTTCATGATGGAAAATACTTCCATCTATCTGTTCTATGTTAGTATTAGGGGTTTCTTTAGTAACATCACTCACTCTTTCACTTAATACATCATTAGTATTGTTTCCATTATTAGTTACCATTAGAATAGGTACAATGACAGTTAATAATATGCAAATGAATGTCAGTAAAAAGACACTACATAGGCAAGCTTTAATACATCTACATTTTAAGCTAGATTTTAGATGTTCAGTCACTTTTGCTTCGGACATTTTTGTATTCCACTAAAAAATAAAAATCTAAATCTATAAAAATTCTAAATTTACTAAAAATAATTTTCTAAAAAATTGTGTAATCCTACACTTCAAGTCTTTCTTCTTTTACCCCTTTCGTTTATTTCTTTTTCTTTAAATCTTCTGAGTCTTTCCATTCATTTCGTCTGGCAAGGTTTCACCTTAATTTTTCACAGTTCTTTTAAGGTGGTTTTAATTTGCTTTCATCCACTTGCTCAGTGCTAGTACCGTCTTTTTCTTCACTTGGATCTGAGCTTTCAATTTCTTCCAATATCACGTACGTCCATTCCGGTGCTGTGTATTTCTTGCTTGGAATTCTTACTCTCCTTGTTTTTCGTACAAAATCTTCTCCTGACTCTTCTTCTTCTGCTTGACTTGAGACCTCATTAATTTGCTCTGGTCTTCTTTTTGTCTTTCTCCTCACAAGAGCGTATTTCAGTCTTTTCACTCCACTTGGCCAATTGTCACCTTTTCTCGGTCTTTTAGTTTGAACTACTTTTTCACCTTCTTCGTCTGGTTCACAGGTTCTTTTGTTTGGCCTTTCTTCTATCTGTTCTTCTTCTTGACTTTCAGTAACTTCCCTTTCTTCTGGTTCTACAGCAGAATCATGAGACCCAATAACTGGTGCCCACTCTACTTGACTTGTGCTTGGCTGTTCGTCGTCTGTTTGTTCTTCAGAATTTGTTACTCTAGATTCTTCAGCTTCACACACTTCAGCCTTTGGTCTTTGGCTTTGGTTTACCAGTTACTGCTTTTCTTGTCTTTCAAGTGGACTTGGCACTCATCTGGTATGGCTCGCATGGATCCAATTTGACAAACCGCCACACTTCACTGCTGTCGTCGTCACCAGAATCACCTGGTAAGGTCCGTTCCACCTGGGTTATAAACACGATTTCCTCACATGCTTCTTCACGAGAACCCACTCTCCAGGACTCAGATCGTGAGCTTGATTTGGCTGTGTCGTAGTGGCATTTTCTCCAACCTGGTGTGACACAGAACGCACCAGATCAGCCAATCCTCTGCAATAGTCAAGCACTAGATCATCGGATATATTCATCAGTTTGTTCGCTGGTATAAATGCTTGTCTCATTGCTCTTCCCATTAGAATCTCGTATGGACTCAATCCCGTCTTTTTATCAGGAATGCTTCTAAGACTCATCAATACAAGGGGTAAAGCATCAGGCCATCTCAGTGTTGTGGATGCACACACCTTTCCTAACCTAGATTTTATTGTGCCATTTATCTGCTCAACCACTCCAGATGCTTTGGGTTGATAGGCACAATGCAGCTTCTGCTCAATCTGTAATGCTGCACAAATCATCCGAATTATGTCATTGCTAAAATGGGTTCCTCTATCTGTTTCTAAAGTGACTGGAATTCCAAATCTAGGTATCAGTTCTCTTAGAAGTAGCTTTGCGACTGTTAGACTGTCATTCCTTCTCGTTGGATAAGCTTCCACCCAGCGAGAGAACAAGCAGACAACAACCAACACATATTTCAGCCCATTGCACGGGGGGAGCTAAATAAAATCCAACTGGAGTCGGGTGAATGGTCCTGCTGCCTTTCCAATTTGTCCCCAACAACTGTCTTTCTGCCTGGATTTTGCTGCTGACAGGTGACACACCTCTGGCAGAGACTCTCTGCAATGGCCCTGAACTTTGGGTTATACCATGAATGCTTGAAGAGCCTAATCATTGCATCTCTTCCAACATGTGCAATTCCATGGTATACCCTTGCCATTTGGGATAGTAAACTGTCTGGCATGACTGGTCTCTCATCTATATAGACCCACACTTCGTCCTCTGCTCTCTTTCTGCAGCCTGAATTTATCCAACTTTCCTTTTCCTCATCACTTGCTTCTTCCTGTTGCTGTCTAATTTCGTCCCAAGTTTCAAATGAAGAAGAAAACATTAGATGGCAATTGGTATTTTCTTTTTCCATCCCTCTGTTTAGAGCAATTAAATTTCGTGCACAGAAACGCGCTACTTGATCCGCATATCTGTTGCCCCTCGTCACATAATCATCTCCTGATTTATGTGCGGAACATTTGACCACTGCAATCCTTTTGGGCAATTGTAAAGCATCAAATAAATCTTTTACAATTTTGCTGTTTCTTATAGGAGAACCTGAAGAAGTCAGAAATCCCCTTTGCATCCATAGCTTACCGAAGTCATGGACAACATCAAAACCATATTGACTATCAGTAAATATGGTTACCCTCAGGCTTTTGGAAATTTTGCACGCTCTAATCAGAGCTCTCAATTCAGCAATTTGGGCGGAGTTTACTCCTTTTAGACAGGCTGCTTCTAGAACTCCTGCTATGGTGCAAACAGTATAGGCAGAACACAATTCTCCTTTCTCATTTCTTAAACATGATCCATCAACAAACATCTCACAGTCTGATTCTTCTAATGAAACATCCTCAATATCGGGCCTGGGTTTCGTGCACAACTCTGTCACAGCCAAACAATCATGATCCGCCTCTGCTCTAACTTCCTCACAATATGAATTCGGCAACAGGGTTGCCGGATTTACGGTTGTGCATCTTACCACAGTCACATTTTCACCACCCAAGATCACTCTTTCGTACTTAGTCAGCCGACTAGAGGTCATGTACCTTGTCCTTGTACATGTCAAAAGGATCTCAACTGAATGTGGCACATACACCTTGCCTGGATGTCCCATCACAATTGCTTCACTCTGTTCCAGACTCACACAAGTAGCTGCTACTGCTTTTAAACAGCCTGGCAATGCTGCAGCCACTGAATTCAAAGTAGCAGAAAAATATGCTATTGGACGTCGTGCCATTCCATGTTTTTGAGTTAAAACTGAAAGTGCACACCCATCTCTTTCACAACAGTACAATGCAAAATCCTTTGCATAATCTGGCATTCCCAATGCAGGTGCTCGACAAAGACTGTTTCGCAATTTAGTAAAAGCTTCCATACTTTCATCATCCAACACAATCGGATCTTTCACATCATTTCGTGTCAACCTCTGTAGAGGTTTTGCAATCAGTGAGAGCCCACTGATCCACTGCCTGCAGTATCGAACCATTCCCAAAAACATTCGAATTTCTGTCTGAGTTTTTGGTGGACTCATTTGTTTGATTACACTAATTCTTTCTGGTGTCAACTTTCTGACTCCTTTTTCTATTTTGTGTCCTAGGTACTGGACTTCTTGTTTACAAAATTGTAATTTTGCTGGTGACACTTTGTGTCCTCCTTCTGCTAAATGGTTCAGTAAGGCAATGGTATCTGTCACACATGCCTCTCGTTTCTTTGATGCTACTAGTAGGTCATCAATATACTGAACCAAAACTGAATTTCCTGGCATGACTAAAGTCTCCAAACATCTTTTCAGGATCTGATTAAAAATTGAAGGACTCTCTGTGTACCCTTGTGGAACTCGGCACCATGCCAAAACACGGTCTCCGAACTGGAATGCAAACAAATACTGGCTTTCCGGATGTAAAGGAATTGAGAAAAATGCTTGGCATAGATCAATCACTGTGTACCATTCAGAATCACATGGGATTTGGTAAAGGATTACTGCTGGATTCGGCATTACTGGGCAACAGGGTGCTACAATTTTATAATTTTTTTTTAAATCCTGCACTATTCTATATTTTCCACTGGGCTTTTTAATTCCTATAATAGGCGAATTACAAGGACTATTCATTATTTCTTTCAGAATTCCCTGTTGAATCATTTGGTCAATCACAGGAGTGACTCCTGCAATTACTTCCGGACTCATGTTGTACTGAGGAGTGTTTGGATATATGGCACCCTCTTTCACCGTAATCTGAATCGGATCTACATTTGACATTAGGCCAATCTCCTTTCCTGTAAAATCTCATACATCCGTCCTTACAGTACTTTTTAATTCTTCGGGCAAACTTTCTTCTGTAAGAAGTGAAAACAACTGATCCACTTCTGTCCCTTGCTTCGCTAACATCATCTTGAATTCGACATCCTCATCAGGTGTCTGAAACGCAATACCATCTGGCGTACAATAGATGGTACAATTCATTTTACACAATAAATCCCTTCCCAAGAGATTTACTGGACTCGAGTCACATACCACGAAACGATGCATGTCTCTGAAACTTCCAATATGAACTTCTATTGGTTTTGTGACTGGCGTTCTAATATGCTTGTTTGAGACTCCTACAACTTGGATAGTTTCTCCCAAGAGGGGTAGGTTCGGAATTTCTGCTGCTCTCACAGTAGAACGGGTAGCACCAGTGTCCTCCAGGAATGTAATATCATTATCTTCCACCTTTCCATCAACAAATGGACCTGACTGATCTACCGCTAAGGATGCACCAAGTACGCACTCTTCCTCCCCCTTCAGGCACCGTCATTGAGATGAGTCTGAATCACTCCCATTGCAGTGCAACCAGTATTGTGGAACCATTTGCACACTCTGATTCTTACCAATTTGATCACCTCCGTGAAATCCAGTGTTCGCACTGCAAGCTCCATTGGGCATAGGAGCTTGTGGCACCTGTAACTGTGGAGCAACTACCTGCTGCTGCTGCTGTTGATTCACACCCACCTCATTCTGCATCTGTGGATTAAAATTTTGATTTACCACATTACTCTTTTGAAAAGATCTACACTCGTTCTTCCAATGTCCATACTTTCCGCACGCATGACAAGGAAATTTCTTCTTAGCCTCTTCTTTGCTCAATTTACCTCTACCTCTACCTCCACTAGATGCCTGACCAATTTGATTCTGACCATTCATTTGATTACCTGCTTGAGAACCATTGTTTACTTCCTGCTGCTCTGCTACCTTCACTCGTGCCCACATCATTTTCTCCTTTAGTTTTTTATGTCTTGATTCAATGTCATCACTACAATACTTTGCATACCTCAAAATTTCGTCAATTGTTTTGCTCTGCTAACAAATGAAGGGGCATATTATCAAGCACGGCGTTAAAATTATCGCCCCTTTAGCGGCAGGAAACTGCCGCTAAAGCGGCGATAATGGGCTTGATAATATGGCCTTGTGAATTCCAATAGAAGCCCATGTTCTGGTGTGAACATGGGCTTCTATTGGAATTCACAAGGCCAATTATCAAGCCCATTATCGCCGCTTTAGCGGCAGTTTCCTGCCGCTAAAGCGGCGATAATATTAACGCCGTTCTTGATAATATGCCCCCTAGTGTTTCTGAATCATATTACTAATCTCCGGTTTCAAACCAAACACAAAACGATACACAAAATGTCCCATATCTTTGTCTCAAATATTCTCAAATCCGCTGTACTGTTTAAATACCTGCAACAACCTTTCATAATATGCATGTACTGACTCTTTTGGTTCTTGGGTCGTCGTGTCTATGTTAACTCAATCTGTTTCCTTTGGAGAAATTTTTCCTTTCAAAAAGGTAATTACCTGATTATACTTTCTCATCACCTCATCAGATGGTGCACCTGTTTTAGGGTCTCTAGGATATTCGTCTTTTGGCCAATCAACAGTGATTTTACATTCTGTCCACAAATCAGCTGGTACGACAATTTCAAACAAACCATCTAAATCTTTTAACAAAACCTTTGAAACTTTCACAAACCTCTCTACCTGTTTGTACCACTCAACTGGTTTCTCTCTTAATCTGGGAAAATCATTCATAAAGGACAATATATCCTGTCTTGTCCAGGAAACCTGCACATATCCACCACCTGGGACTTCTCTCATCGGACACGCCTTTTCAACTTGTTCTCTCTCTCTTAACGGAAACATTGACGTTCCTTTGCCAGCTGCCTCTTCTTTCGTTTTCGTCCATCTACCTTTCCACCGTTCTACATCTCCCCATTTTTTCAGAATATTCATCAACTCTTTTATCTGTAATCTTTTCCTAGACGCATTCAAACTCTCCAAATCCTTTTCCGTAAAGGCCAATCTGTACGATTTCTGCAGCACCTTTGACTTCTCTATGTCTATTCCATATTCACTAGCAGCCTCTGCTATTTTCTCATGAAGATTCCTCGCTCTCCAAGTGATACTTTTACACAAAAACAACAGCTCTTCATCTCGATAAGTCCCTAGTCTATCTGGACTTATTGTACCAATAATCATCTCTTCCAAATCCACTTTCAATTGGCTCACGTTTATACTCTGTGGTTGAGGTTTTTGCCTTTCCATTCCCTTCATCCAATCATTCAATTCCTCTGGTGAAGGACCTGCTGATCTCCCTGTCGTTGGAATGACGTTTGTCCCTATTCTCCTTGGATCTATTTGTATACTTCTTCTTGGGGTTTCTGTTATCATCTCACAAACCGGAAGATCTAACAATGTAGTATTCGTGACAAAAAGCAAGCTACTTGGAAACTGGGAGACCATCAAATTGGGACAACAGCCGCTTATAACTACCTTGTGGTTTGGCTATCTGAGAGGGCTACTCCGGCAAGACACACAAAACATCTTATCGCCAAAACCAACTGCGTAATCCTTACACTGAGACACTTAAGCCAACGCCTGTTAAGCCCGACAGCAGATCCTATGCTGAGGGTCCTCAAGGCAAAACTAATACCGGCAATTAACTATGGCCACCTGGCCTTTCCGGGAGCCTTTGACAAACTCATAGCAGCCGCTCAGGTCAAAGCCCACAAGACTGTGCTGCAAGTACCCAGGTATGCAAGGAACACCAGGCTGCGACTGGAATTAGGGCTTTGCAGACCAGATCTGGCCCTTCAGGGGGACCTAATTAAGTATTACATCAGGGTCCTCAAAGCCTCGAATAACAACCTTAAACATCACTTTGAAACAATCTTTAGGGAAGCGGACTCCCCATGGCACATTAAACTGGGCAAAGCACTAGGGACCCTAAATATTGAAGTTGATAGTTTTTCCCTACCTGACATTCCGCAAAAGGCCTGGTCAAATGCCATGAAGCGGCAAGTCCGCTCCATCTCGTATGAAAAGGATCGAGCGGCACTCCGCCACAATACCATCACGACGGCACTGGATGAATCCTATACTTTGGGGAAAGCCCAACAGTACTTACGGGAAGCACTAGGGACTCAAGCTCGCAGGAAAATTATTTTTATGGGGCTCATGGCCCTTAGAAATTTGCATTTTAACCCAGCATGGGCGCGAGAAGACGGCACAGTCTCCTGTCGGATATGTAACTATCAAAGGGAATCCTGGCTTCGCCTTTTATGCTGCTGCCCTAAACTGGTCAGCGAACAACAAAGGTTGCTTCGCCACATTTTAAGGGACCTGGGCATAAGGTCGTGTAAGGAGGCGTCAGACTGGTGTCTCTCGGAAACAAAAACATATATTCTCGCAAGAGTGGCAAAGTTTATAAATTTAATTAGACAGGCTTTAGAAGCGAGTTTATAAATGTACTATCACATAGAACGGCTGTGCAAACTCGCGTGCTCTTAGAACTTCAGAGACTGTTAATCGGACTAAAAGGGACTGGCAATCACATCAATGGGCAAAGCAGAGAGAGACACTAATTTTTAATGGGTTTTATTGCAATACTGGTGTAACATGAAATCAACCCACCGCTCAACTGCAAAAGGGAGCTCGCAACAAAAGATTGACTGTCGGAAACAGGGATCCCGGCAGATGGATGCACCGATGAGGGGGAGGCAATGGGGGCACTGATTTTACTTGGTTTTACTGTAAAGATTTTAAATAATCGAACAGTCAATAAATTACTTACTTACTTAGTATTCGTGTCAGCCTGTCCATCTTCATCTACTACCGTCACCATTCCACTCCTGTTGCTACTCCTTAGAACTGCCAATGTATGTACTTTTGATATATTCTGTTTTTCTCCATACAATGGAACTACGGGACCAATTGTTACTGGTACCGTCAATGCTTCTGCATTTAGACTCAACTGATTTAATTTCTGGATCTGCTCTACTCTTGCCTTATTTAATATGTCCAATTCTTTTTCTCGCACTACTCTAGCCATGTCCGTAATCTGTGGAGTTAATGGAGTTCCCATTTGTGGTGCATTCGGAGTCACCTCAACTGAATTGTCTTGATATGGCGGAGGTCTTTTGGTCATAATGTCTTCTAACAACTCATCATCAGATTCGCTTAGGTCCTGTCTTAAACTTGAAGCTTCTATATTTTTCTTTTTCTCTTTACTCTTGCCTCCTGTCCAATCTTCAGCAACTAAAACTGGGTACAAACCCTCAGTTACCACAGCTCTCCTCCATCTTTTCATGGTATCTTCTCTTCTCTCAAAAGGATAACTAGTCATTAAGGGGCATATTAGCAAGACCGGCGATAAAATTATCGCCGTTTTAGCAGCAGGAAACTGCCGCTAAAACGGCGATAATGGGCTTGCTAATATGCGTTATAGAATTCCAATAGAGCCCAGGTTAGATTTCCTGCACATCTAACCTGGGCTTCTATTGGAATTCTATAACGCATATTAGCAAGCCCATTATCGCCGTTTTAGCGGCAGTTTCCTGTCTCTAAAACGGCGATAATTTTATCGTCGGTCTTGCTAATATGCCCCTAAATTTCTATATCTCCTACCACCTCAATATTTCTCTCTTTCGAATGCTTCTACTTCCTATTCCTCTAGCGCTTCATACTGGGTAGGTCTGGGACTTGGCTCTAGCGAATTCCTTCGACTTCTCAAATTCTGCAAAATCCTTACATTAAATGAACCATGCTGTGGGAAATCTATAACACCATCATCCCTTGTGTATTCCACCCAATTTTCTAACCAAGTACACGTATGGTATCCTCGCTCTAACATCATATAGGAAGCAGGCGTTCTCAGCGGTGGAATAGGAATTCTCTCTCTAGTCACTACTGGTTTGTCCTTTTTAAAGAAATTCTTTATTTTCATAAGCAGCTTCATTTTTCTGACCCTTTGCGCTAATGTCTCTCAGTAAAAACAACAAGGAAACCTTTCCATAATTCTACTTATTCTATTTGTCAGTTCTTGTCCAATACCAGCGCAACTCACACCAACCGTCCAATCACAGCTCTCTACGTATCTGCTATCTCAACCAATACCAGCGCGGCTCACACCAACCGGCCAATCAGAGCTTACTTCACGTTCGCCGCATGACCAATGCCAGCACGGCCTTTTTGTGACGTCAGTATTACTCCTTCTACTGACCCTCCCTTTACAAAATAATATGGCGATGTATTTCTAAGATTACTTAATCAAAATTCTTGTTAGTAACAACACAAAACAATGCTACCTTGTCTGTTCCTCTAGATAAAGAGATAGTTCGTCACTTTAAAACGAGAAATTCTTTTACTTCCAGTAAAACAACGACCAGCGTTATTTTACACCCAAACAAGCTACAGGTGGACTTGGTACTCCTCTAGGGATAAGGCCAAAGTTTCGCAAGAGGACTTTTTGGTGTAAAAGAGGTCTTAGTACTCCTCTGGGGATAAGGCCAGAGTTTCGGAAGTGGGCCCTTTGCTATTTTCAGACACTCTTCTCATATACGAAATCTTCCCTAAATATAACACCTACAGCCTTCCGCCGTACAGTATTATGACAACAGACAAAGTACTTCTGCAGTGTGATTTCTTTATCCACACTCTACTTCTGCCTACTTCAGGCTAAATTTCCATCCCGGGATTCCTCAGGTACCTCTGTACCTGTACTTCTAGACAACATAGAGCAGGACACTGACTTTTCTTGTTAAAACATATAATCAATAATCAATAATTATTACCAAACGAATCAATATTTAAACTGCCCTCTGCTACCAGAAAACCTGATCCAGTGCTACACTTTATCAGGGATCGATACTCATCAGTATTTCATACAAATGGCCCATACACATTCACTCAACTCACAAATCCCTGTTGCGCTGGATGGTCAAGTTTGAATGTCGTGAAAAATTATTTCCTTCACAGATTCACGTTTAACATTTCGAAATACATAATTAGACCTATATATCAACTCTCTTTCCTCTCGGTCGACGGACCAATTAGTTGAGTAGTTGATGGTAATAATAGAACTAACTAACTATCTAACCAGCTAAATAATCACAGACTCTTAAAAAAGTTTATCTCAGATAAATGTAATTGATAAATGCTCATCGCATACAGGTTGCAATGCAAACAATGAATCATGCAAAAGGAGAGAAAATCAATTAACAAAATGCAAACAGTGTCATACTCATCATTCAAGTACGATATGCATATGAAGGAGTGGATAGATGAAGAGACATAAGTTTCAGCAAATAATGCGAAACAATATACTTATGACGGAGTGGATAGATGAAGAGACATAAGTTTCAGAGACAAAATTACGTTTGCAAATAATTATGCAAATTACGAGTCAGAAGATAATACAAACCCAAAGATCAATGAAATACCACCCTCCTGGCCAAGGGAGTAGTGGTGGGTCTCCTGAAATAGAATCAGGAAACAAAGATTTCAGGAGCAGGACAGGACAAGGACAGGAACAGCTAGGCCTCTCTGCAAACCGACGGACTGCGACGCATCTCCCCTCTCAATCTCTTGCTGCCGTGCGCTCTCCCTCTACTGCTGCTGAGCTAAACCACACCCCCAAAGGCACCCCAGTTATACCCTAAAACCTACCTGTCCAGCCCACATTAATTGAAACATTGCACAGAATTCGACTGCTCATTGGATGCTTGAGGAGGTGGTGTATCACACCACCGTGATTTCATTCAAAATTCTTCATGTCCATTGTTCTACCTCCTTTCCCATTACATGTTGGTTGACCAGTCTATACAATTTTATTCTTACTACATTTCATTAATTTTGCACACATCTCTTAGCCACGTCTGCGGAAGATGTCTTGTATCCCACGGCCAGTCTCATCTTTTGGCAGGCAAACTATGTTCTCTGAGCTGATCAGCCTTGAACTTATTCATCATCCGCAGCGCTCAGCACTTCTGTTTGTTTGGTCAGGTCATTCTTGCTCATTTTTCAGCACCTCATCTATCCGGACAATTTAGGAAAATACAGGCCCATTCCGCTCACTATGACGAAATAAACACGTACATTATTAATTACATGGAAATGCATCCTTCACTGTTTACCACCCACCTTTACACTATTCCCTGTTAATATATTCTTAGCATAATCTTCATGCAAAGCGGCATTATTTATTATCGTTTTTAAAGCAAGTTGCAAGATGCGGCCTAAACATGCATTAATCTCGTTTCTTTTGAACCGCAATGTAAAATGCGGCCTAGTTCTTTCATGCATTAGTTCACATTAGTGCACGCATGCGCAAAGCGTTTTCCCATGTAGTTCATGTGATTTGCATGTTCGTTTTTACTGCACACTGTTAATAAGTATTATGGGGGAGTTAATTTGAGCAGGTTTCTTTTCACGAAAACCCTGCTCCATCACCAAGATGTAAATAGGAATTAAATTAGGATGGATGACAACATCATGTTATATGGTTTACAACGTGATAGATTGTTGACTTCTGGCAGGATGACAAAACAGCCTAAGAGATTCGATGATTTTGTTTTCTTTTAAGCTGTGCTTTATATGAAAGAAAGGAGATGTTGTACATAATATCATCTGTATGTCATAATATATTTTGTTAACACAGATGCTCACACTGCACATGTATAAAGGGTGAACACTGACTCCAATGACCAATTAGATGTAGTTTACCTTATGATGTAATAGTTATGGAATGCTGTTGTAATATGTATATGATGTCATGGAATGTTGCCTTTAGATTAGCTTTACTTTTGTGAGGAGCAGTACATCTGGCTGTCTCCTACGTGTGGGTCTCTTGATATGTTCAATAAACATATGATCAACCTTTAATTGGTCTGCTGTCTTAACACATATGAAAATGAAGTCTGACAGTTGATTCCCTTGTGTTCCTCTGCAGCCTCCCACAGTGTTCTAAAGAACAACTAGAGCGCTAACGGTGCTACTTATGACAGAAGTATAGCAAACTGGTAAAACTTAAAACATTTAATTTAGAAAGGAACAAAATGAGGGGCTCAGTTTGTCATAGAAATTATAGTGCTGTAGAAAGAAAAATTTGGAGGCATTTTAAGTGAGTTCTCAATATCTTCCTCTTCAATGTCATTAAAACATTATGACATGCAGACTGAAACATGCACTTTAAAAACATGCACACATGCAGACTGAAACATGCATTTTCAACACCAGCAGCCAGCTAACTCCCTGGTGATCAGCAGTTTTACTACAGTGTTCTAATGAGCAAATAGAGAGCTAACATTCAGAATTTATGCCAAAGGTGTGGCACATATGAACGCCATCTTGATGGAATCAAAGTAAAAAAGTGAAAGCCGCAGTAAATGATGAAACTAGGGAGCTTCATAACAAATACGTTTCCCAAGATGGCCACCGGAGATAAAAGGAGCCCAAATATAGCATCAAATCACCCAAATGTAGCCCAAGTATAGCCCAATGACAGAAGAGTGCAAAACACTTCGTTATTTTGTTTTTGCAGTTTTATATAGCGCAGACTTGACCCAAAGGTATAGGAGTGCTTTACATGAGCATCAGTTGCATTACACACGGACACATTCATTTTAGTTTTAGACATTAAGGGGCCGATTCTGATCTCGGCCGGTAGTGCTCCGAATCGGATTCGGATTCACCGGATCCGATTCGGAGCCCTGTTTCCCGACCGAATCGTACGCGGGTCCAGCCGAGCGAGTACGATGCAAGCACCCGCGAAATCGCCGACCGACTCGAACGCGGCTTCAACACGCTCCGACCGACTCGCATGGACACGACTCGCACCGCGCTATGGAGACGTTTCCCGGCCGGGTAAGTACGATGCGCGCCGCGAGCAGTCCGACCGACTCGCGCCCGTCCGGCTCGAAAAAGCTGTCGGAGCCGGACTTTGGGGGTCCGCGTCGGACCCCCTGTACGCGTAGGCGCCCGAGTCGCACACAGGGGGGACCCATGGGTCCCCCCTACCTGTGCAAGTAATCCGCGATGCGCATGGACGTGTACCCGCTGTAGGGGGCGCCCTTGTTCGCCTCGCACCCATTGAGTCAATGGGAGCTCGCGTACGCGTTGTGCGACAGGCTCCCATTGACTTCAATGGGAGTCCGACCGACTTCGAGTCCGATGTCATACGTGCGCATCGTACTCGTTCGGTCGGACTGCTAGGGTCCGATTCGGTCGGAATTCTCTCCGGGTCCGGCTCGGTCGGAGAGATTTCCGGCCCAAATCGGAATCGGCCCCTAAGTGATTTACCCAGAATCACAGGATGTCGAGCTGACACCGAAGCTCGAACCTGGTTCCCCAGTTGCAAAGTCTGCAGCTCTGGCCACATCCTCTCTCTTAAGTGTAACATATAATCAATTGATCAACTGGATAAAAAAAAACATAAAGATAGCAAATTATTCAAAAGTGCTTTGTTGCTATTTGAGAACTCAGAAAATGTCTCCTCATTTTAGTTGTTTGAAGCACTAAGCATCATTTCTACGGGAATAAGACCCTCTCATGGAGAGGGTGCAGAGGCAACAAGCTGACCAAGGACTCGGATAAGAGAGAGCAGGAAGGAGATGGGCAGGGGCACCCAACTGACCTTGCAGGGCAGGCGTCAGGGGTTGCAGCAGCACAACACATCACACAAGACAAGCAGGAAGGCAGTGAAGCAGACGGACCATGGAAAGTAATGGGGAGGGAACAGGGTCATGCACATGGACAACATAGAGCAGAGGGGAAAGAGGCAAGGGCAGCAAGCTGACCATAGCAGACAGACAGGAGGGACAGATGCAGCATAAGAGACCATGAGGGGCAGAAGGGAGGAGGTAGGGGAATGACAGCGGACCAAACAAGGCAGGAGGGAGGGGATAGGGGGTCTGCACATGGGAAACAGAAGGCAGGGTGCATTGGTGCAGGGCAGGAGCAGCAAGCTGACCATGGAGGGCAGGTGGTATGGGCTCTGGAATCAACAGTGAGACTATAATGGAATACACAAAGACAACAAAAGGAAGGTGGGAGGGGTCAGGGGCAGCAAGCTGACCACACAGGCCAGGTGGGAGGTGCTGGGGTAGCACAGAAGACCATGACTGGCAAGCAAGAGGGTTAGTGGCAGCACAACGGCCATGGTGGGAAAGAGGGTGGGGGCAGGGGAATGCACAAAATAACATGGAGGACAGAAGGGAGGGGTAGGTGCTGGAAACAGACAAAAGAGGGTAGGGAAAGGGACTTCACAACAGACCATACAGGGCAGACAGGAGGAGCAGTTGCAGCACAATAGAACCTGGAGGGCAGAAGGGAGTGGCAGCAAAACGGACCATGGAGGACAGGTGCAAGAGTATAGGGGCATGGAACTTGGACAGGCAGGGTGTAGGTGGCAGCGACAGGTGGCAGCAATCTGACCATACTAGGCAGGTGGGAGGGGCAGTGACAGCTCAACAGAATACTCAGAGTAGATAGGAGGGTGGCAGGTCCATGGAATATAGTGGGCAGAAGGAGGGAGCAGGGCCATGCACACAGACATTGGGGGGCAGGGGGAAGGAGAGTAGGGAAAGCAAGCTAAGCACAGAAGCTAAGCATGAGGATAATGATGCTGCACAGAATTGGGGTATGCCAGGACATCGAGCTAAATGGAAAGCAGTGGCAGCACATCGGACCATGCAGGGCAAGAGGGAGGGGGTGGTGCATGGACTTCGGCAACAGAGGGCAGGGAGGAGGTGGATGGGGCAGGACGCTATCTGTTTAGGGCAGTCAGGAGAGGCAGTGGCAGGACAACAACCACACATAACTGTAATGAGGAAGCAGGGACATGGACAATAGATGGCAAAGTGTAGGTGGGCAGGAACAACAAGCTTGTGTGGGGACAGCACAATGCCAGGCCATGCCCTGTATTCAACCCTAACCCCACACCCACTATGCACTGTGATAGGCATCTTACTTCATGTTAAAAAACCTTCGAGGTACACTGAAAAACACTATATATATATATATATATATATATATATATATATATATATATATATATATATATATATATATACACATATGTGTGAGTCTGTTACCTACTGGCATTCGCCAGTCGGTAGTTATAGTTAGGACTTTTTTTCCAGGAATAGCATTTTTCATTTGCCTATAACTTTGATGTTGTTGATGAATCCTCACGAAATTTTCAAAACACATACGACGCTCACTTCAGCTGCTGTCTTTAAAGTTTCGTGGTGATTCGTCAAGCTGGGACTGAGAAAAAGAGGGGGTCCCAAAACGTGTTTTCCCCATGTTAATTCCCATAGGAAATGTAGTCACAGCTACAGGCCGAACTGCTGAACAGAATTACACCAAATTTGGCAGGAAGGTAGGTGTTTGTCCAGGGAAGTGTCTTTCTGTGATTTGGTGGAAATCCATTCAGTAGTTTTAGAGATATTAACTGAAAATCAAATTTGAAAATATAGGGATAAGAAGGATCATGACCCCTCCCGATCTCGTGCTGAGATCTGATTTGCTGCCAACATTTCAAACCAGGAAGTGTTGGGAGCCACCAAAAAAGAGAAGGGGGCAGGGTAGAAATACCCAAACCCCCTAGGTCTCTTTGGGGGGTTCCGCAGGGACCACGCAGGGCTAAAAAAGCATTTCTTTTGTTGAATTTTTGGCAGAAACCACGTTGGATCTGTAGCTCCCACCGAAAAAAAAAAAAAGCACAGGCTCCCATGCTGCTCTATTATTAAGCCCCCGGGTGGGCCAGGTCCCGGGAACATGAGGCCATTACTTTGTTCAACAAATGGGGGTCTTCTGGCCCCCCTACTGGAGCCATAGATGGTCCTGCAGAATGCCACCCCCGGGGGCCCGCTCCAGCTATGTCCCGGGGTGCCCAACCCGGGGCGTAGCTGTTTACTGTGGCTTGGTGAGACCTTTAGCGCTCCAGCCATGTCACAGCAAATGATCCACTTCAAGCAAGTGAGAGCTTAAAAAATGCTCTTGCTTTCTGGGAGCAAAGCATTCATCTGTCAAGCGAGCATGGAAACAAACCACTTGCTTTCAGATACAGGGAGCTGCATGATTAACTGTTCCCTGTGTCTGAAAGCAATGCCTGCTTCCGCAGGAGGCGGGTAGCTGGCAGGGACAGCGGGGGCATTCAGGCTCCCTCCACGGTCCCAGTAGAGACTGGATGCCCTGGGGGCACCCAGAACTAATGGACAGGCCCCAGGGGATAGTGTCCCTGGAGCCAAAATCAGCCAGGGGAGAGGGTCACACAGACTCCCCATTTGTAAATGGCCAGGCCCCCAGGATGGCGTCCCCTGGGGCTGAAATCAGCCCAGGGAGGGGGTCCACGCGGCCCCCTCCCCTATTTCCAATAGGCCAGGGGTGGGGTCCCCGAGGCCGATATCGGCCTGGGGAGGAGGGCCCTCCTTCCATATTACCAAAGAAAATTCTAAAAATGGCCCCCTCCCTTATTGTAAAAAGGCCTGGCCCCAAAGGATGGTGTCCCCGGGGCTGAAATTGGCCTGGAAAAGGGGGGCCACGATGCACCCCCCATAATAGATAGAAAAAAATAAAAGGCTGGCCAGGAGAACTCGCCGGAGGCCCGGCCCCCTTTCTCAATCAATGTGCAAAGGGGCCTCCTGGTGCATGACTTGTTGGGGGATGAAGTCCTGTTGGATGCAGAGGGTCCTTGGGGGCCACCAACCCCTCCTATTACCTCCAGCAAGTCCCATACAGCAGAATTGCTGAGAGGTCATTGGAGGCCATGCCCCCTTTCTTCACCACTCTGCAAATAGGGCTCCTGCCACACACTGGTTGGGGGATGAAGTCCACTTGTATTTTGGGGGTCCATGAGGCCAGTAACTCCCCCTGTTACCTGCAATAAGTCCCATGTAGCGGGATTGCTGAGAGGTTGTTGGACGCCCCAGCCCCTTTGTCCACCACTGTTCAAATGCACCCCCTGGTGCACTACTGGCAGAGCAGGATTGCTGAGAAGTCTTCAGATGCCCCGCCCCCTTTCTCCAACACTCTACAACCATGCCTCTTGGCGCACTACTGGTTGGGGGATGAAGTCCCCTTGGATGCTGAGGGTCCTTGGGGGACAAGAACCCTTCCTGTTGCCTCCAGAAAGTCCCACATTGTGGGATTGCTGAGAGCTGGTCAGAGGCCCTGCCCCCTTTCTCCACCACTCTGCAAATGCGCCTCCTGGCGCACTACTGGTTGGGGGCTAAAGTTCTCTTTGATCCTGAGGTTCGTTGGGGGCCAAGAACCCCTCCTGTTACCTCCAGTAAGTCCCACACAGCGGGATTGCTGTGAGCTGATTGATGGCCCGCCCCCTTTCTACACCATTCTGCAAACGTGACCACTAGTTAAAAAACCATGGGAATGCACTTAAAAAACTTAAAATGAGTACGTGACTGGTTGTTTGGGTGTCTGAATGGGCATAACTAATTTACGTTCTTCTCTGTGGCTTTATCTCTTAATGTAGCTGATAGTCCCAATCTCCTGGGTGTGCAGTACGCAAAGGGGGGCCGAATTGACTCATCAAAAGGTAGCAGAGAAGCAAAAATCATTGTTTGGAATGCAGGAACAATTCAAAATGTTATGGTTTGAGGTTTAGTATTACGAAAAAAACGGAAGGATATCTGATTGAAAATGTACAATGCTGTAGCTCTAAAAAATGTGTTTGTACAGAGTACCAACAATCATTGTTTTTTCATCTTCTTTCTTAAGCACCCACAGGCAAGAGGGCATCTTCTGTTCTGGGTACCACCAGCGCCACAGTGGATGTGACCACCATCACCACTCCCACCACCAGCGCCGCAGCTAATGGTTCTGCTGTCCCCTGTATGTCTTTTTATCCCCCACTACTAAAATTATGGCCTTCTCTATACTTATTATTTTTCATGTTGGATATTTGCTATCCTTGCATTTCCCTGTGTTATTCTACATTTCCTATTTCGGCAGCTAACATTCTTCTGTCTGTACCTTTCTTCTGCTCTTTTACATGTCTTGCTGTGTATTACTAAGAAGGGAAAAGATTTTTGTTAACGTAAAGAGGATCGAACATCCAGGCCCAAGTAGTACTCCAATCACCAAACATGTTAGTTTTTTCTTGATCAAACAAACAGTCAAAAGGTACAGGGGTAGAAATAGAGTGGTCATCATAGTCATGGCCCTCCACTGTTGTCTTATACCAGCAGATTCCATAACATTGCTACATGGCAGGCATGAGATGCCATATCCACAACCAATACCATATGTCTTTTGCATTCCCTTTCTACCCCTTATCCATTCATAGAATGGTAGCTTAGCCTTAGTCATTAGCTTACCCTTATTCCTGAATCCTCCGGTTCCCAATCCCTATCCTCTATTAGGAGAAAAGGTTTTTTATGGTTGACATAATGGCTGCCTGATTTTTAAAATGTAGGCAAGCAATAAATAACACAAACCTCCAAATTTGATTGCTTTTGATAGACAAAGAAACTGATAGATAGCTAAGCTAACTGAAGTGAAGTATTGCTGTTGTATCTTGTGCAAAATAAATGCATAGGTGGCTATCTGGTATCTAAAATGGGTGCAATATGTTTTTCACCAGGCGCAGAGACCACCCCCAGCAGTGCTGTTGCAGCCGGGAAGTTGGTGGGGGTGCAGGTGACTGAGGAAGAGGGAAATGTTGTCCCAGTGGTGGCAGGGGCAAACAGTAAGTCACCTTGCTTTCTTATTGTACTGTACTGATTAAGCGAGGCAAATATCCTGCCCATCACCTCCAGAGTCCAGTCCCTGCTTTTGGCATCTCGCCACCTAAAACTGTAGCACTGTGTAATCGCTGGTGCTACTGCTGCAGTGAGTGCAGACGGTTATTGAATTCATGTGCATCTGCTGGGGCACAGGGCACAAAGGAACTAAGTCTGTAATCTACAAACCACAAACCGAAGACAAGGTATGTTTCCCAGTGCCCACTCAGTCACCTACTAGTGCTTCACTTCATCATTCTGTCTTTCTGTCCCAGCCTGCATAAAAAAGTAAGGGGCATATTATCTAAAAAGTGCGCTAAACATCGCAAAGCGTGTTTAGCGAGCACTTTTTTATCGCCGGCTATCGTCGGAATAATTTGCCAAGCTAACGCTGTATTAGCGACATTTAGCGCTATGGCGATAATTATTCCAGCCATAGCGGTGTTTTCCATGAAACATCGCTGGTTTTCCAGCGATGTTTCATGGAAAGCAGCGATAACTCTGCTGATACGACCCTGTGGTCGTATCAGCATAATCAACATAGATATGGCTAACACCTGCTAATTGCAGGTGTTAAATAAATAGCGATGACCCCGGTTAGCGCGACTTTTCACGTCGCTAACTGGGGCCATGGCCACCTTGCTAATAGGCGATAGGCCTGTTAGCGGGTGTTTCCCAGGTTTGTTCGTCGGGAACGCCCACTTTGCATGTAATTAGCGATAAATATCGCTGACATGCAAAGCGGTAAAAACACGGGCGCTAATGCCCGAAAACTGTCGCTAACTGCTGTTAGAGACAGTTTGCTGATAGGGCGATAAGAATATCGCCGCTTTAGCGGCAAAAAGTGCCGCTAAAGCGGCGATAGTGCCCTTGCTAATATGCCCCTAAATTCTGTCTCAGCATATGATGTCTGTGCCACATTTCTCTGCTGAAGTGAACTTATCTTCCATTACGGATTGACAGTTCCAATATTTGTCCTGCCATCAATTAATGTGACTTTTTAAGTGCTTCTTCACATTGATTGATGGGAGGGAAACTATTTGAACTGTCAATTCATAGTACTTGATCATTTATTGACATCCAGCCAACCATTCCATAGCTAAACCTCTACCAAGACCAATTTCTATAACTTACCTCCCTGTGGACTAATTTTCCCCACTGACAAGTGAAGGTATTGCTTGAGAATAATCTGTGTTGGAGGCCTGGGTGTAATGTGGTAATAAGACCCTGATTTAGATTTTTGTGGATGGGATACTCTGTGACAAATAAAAGATTCTGTTTGCTGCACTGTAGTGCATCATATTTTTCTAAGCACTGTCTACTGTAATATGGCTGATGGGATAGCCGTTATCCGCCATGTGTTTTCCATCTGCCAGACTGTCAGACTAAGCATATAACCTAAGTTTGGATTTAGGGTAGTAGAATGGAGGAGGGAGTTGGAGAAGAACAGGGCCATTGGAATTACAAGTTCACATGACATGCTATAGCTGGACAGCCCCAAAAACATGCTGGAGAGTAACCAGACCCACCAGCATAGCTCTGTTATGTTGCATAGTCAAGTATTATTTGTGCAGCATACATTTATTTATTTATTTATTTATCTTTACTTATTTATTTATTGAGTTTATATAGCGCAAACATAAACCTTTCGGTTATCAGAGTGCTGTACATCAGGAAAGCAAAAAGGTAAACTGACAGGAGTATACATTTGTGAAAGAACGACAAAGTTAATATAAGAACGTGTGATGGCATTCAGTAGGACCAAAAGGTCTTGTGGAAGGACATGCCCTGGAGGTTTGAGTCTGGGAAGGGTGCGTCTTCACTGGGGGAGGACTTTGTTCATTAGTAGTTGCTTTACATTTTGTTTGAAGAGGGCAGTGGAGGGGATGGATCAGGTGTTAGGTTGAAGAGGGTTCCAAATTTTGGGGGCGATTATGAAGAAGAAACACTTATAGGTTTTCTTTTTTTTTAATTTGTAGGGCATTAGCTGAAGGGAGCCTGTGCTTTGTAAAGTTGTATTCTCACCCAATAGGACTAGTGTCTTGGTCAGGTAAGTTGGAATGTTGTGGCAAAGAGCTGAATGAGTCAAGCAGACAATTTGTAGGTGGGTCTTTACCTCATAGGGTAGCCAGTTCAGTGCTCTCAGGTCTGGGGGATGTGATTGCTTTTGAGCCTGTGATGAGTCAAACAGATGCATTAAGGAAGCCTTCAGAGGTGCCAGTTTTGCGTTTTCTAGACCCACGAGGGTGGCGCTGCTGTAATCTAGTTTGGAGATCACTGGCGCTTGAACCACTGCCTGTGGGAATTAAAGACTTTAATTTCCTTAGTGCATGCGGTTGGTAGTTGGTACCCCTCATGGTGGCGCTGATGCATTTGTGCATAGAAAGGTGATTGTCCAAGATGTTTTTCTAGAGATTTTGATTTTGAGGTTATACACTTATATGCCTTGCTCATTAATGGCAGGTAAGGTGATCCAAATTTCACAACATACAAAGTGTGTCTTCTGTTTCACTATGAAATTAAATCCTTTAAAAATATCACGTTTTCTTCTCTTCCTTTTGATTATATGTTGGTGTTCTGGCTTAAAATTGTTCCTTGCAGTCAGTGCTATGAATGATTACCGAGCTGTGATGTGATGCATGGGTGGGAAAAGCTTGTCCCAGGTTGTGTGTGACTGACTAGTACCACTACCAATATCATAAAAGATCACATCCAAATAAAATTCTAATGGCCCGAGGGGAACAGCAATGTTCTGCTGCTGTATTATGCTACTATAGACAATATAAACAAGTGTTTGAGCTTAGCATCAGACAATTTGTGTTTTTGTGCTTTGTTCTTCTCTTACTTTCTAGATATAGCTACTTCTTCTGATGGCGAGTCTGGCGACAGGCAGCAACCAGTGACCACCCACCAACACGGCAGACCATAGCCGCTTGGCTCCGGCAGCAAAAGATTGAGGTAGTGGCTGCCAAATAATGTTGGCTGGAGGCCCTAGAAGTTGAGGAGACGGAGGTGCAGGCCCAGGTCCAACAGCAACAGGCCTCCAGCCAGGCACACCTCCAACTCGACCACAGCCATCTGCAGCTGGGGACCTCCACTGCCCACCATACTACCACCGCCCTCCCCTCCTCGGATATAACACACCACTTCCTCCACCACATCCTACAATGGCTGGCACACCTGACACGTGAAACAGCACAGCTCCAGCAAGGGCAGCAGAAATTGGACCGTGAACATGATGCACTCAAGGCCTTTTTTAATGATTTTTTGTTTGGATGGGAGGGCATGTTGTGGGTGGAGAGGGTGGGCGCAAAAGGTTGGGGAAAAGGTTTACATTGGACTTTTAGACTTTGGGCGAACATTTTGGGACATTTTGGCTTGCGGAGGGGGTGGGCCTGTTGCGGGTAGAGAGGGTGGGTTCTAAATATAAAAGGGTTTTACTTATTTTTTGTCATCGTTCATTATCTGTCATTATATTGATAGATGGCATAGTATAATTGATTGTAGCATTATTGAGTGTACAGTTGTTCCCTCTAAATGTTCCCTACTTGAAGTCCCTTGCCATGTATTATTCTTTATAAGGTTACTTACCTCTCCATGTAGTCCAATTAGTCCTGGCCACCAGAGTGGCACTGTCTTGTAACAGAAAACTGGTTAATTTAAATCTATCACCTGATGAGGTTTGCAGCTCACAGTCACTAATCAATTATACTGTATAGTATAGTAGTAGTTGCTATAGTAACTGCCCTTGCCCTACCGTCTGTAAATATTTGCCCAGTAAGGGGTCTTTCAACATACACAAAAATTTAATTTATCTCTCTTTTCAAAGAACAGCTTAACTAACCAGTTCTTCTAGTTCTTTCTTACCTGCATCAATTAGGCGATGGTACCTCTAGAAAACCTTCCCAAATCTCAATGCAGGGTTTCCCTAAAGAGCCTTCTTATATGATGGTGGTGTTAGTGTACTCTTCTCTTCTTGTTCTACCAGGGAAGACATCACAAAGAGAGGTCCCACTCCCACCTGTTGCAATGAGTTGAACTCCAACTGTCAGATACATCAGAGAGATTGTTCATCATAGGCAACTAGACTGAAAGAACACACAGAGTTAGTGGGTTATCAAAGACTGAGACCCAGTGGCGTAACGAAAGTTTAAGGGCCCCCCCTGCAATGTATACAGAGTGGCCCCCGATCTGGATTTAATAGGGAGCGCTCAGACCTAAGTACTGTGCTGAGGGGGCCCCCTGCAGCTCGGGGCCCCCCACACCGCAGGGGATGCAGGGGCATTAGTTATGCCCCTGCTGAGACCACAGTGACAAAAATACTCTTGTATTAGTGTACACTATCGTAGGACACTGGAACAGAGTCAGACATTGGTCTGACTCTTCTGCACTATGATGATGATGTGGTATTATGTTATCCCTTTCATGCCTGGGTGGGTCAGTGGGGCTGGTGTGGGCTATTCTATTGTTCAGGTAAGAAGATCCCGCGTTGAGTTGATGTCACTTTTACCACATCCGCCCCACCAAGGGGCATATTTACAATAAAGTGGCGAAGCGTGTCGTTAAGTCAAGAAGGCTAACGAAACGCTTCGTCACTTTAGAAACGCAGGGCTGCACCATATTTACTAGAATATGGTTCAGCCCTGTGTTTCCTGGTGTGCTGGTGCTAACTTTAGCAAAGCAAATGGGGCGACCCAGTATCCCTCAGAACCTGGGCATCTATACTACAAACAACAATGGTTCTGTCGGGTATTGCTATTTCTTTGTGAATTAGAAGCAATCATATAAATAGTAATTCAAAAAAGACGGCGCTAGAACACAGCCCAACGTTACACATTTACTTATGCAATTAGAACAATGAATAGCTTAAATTTGGAATTTCAAAATCACAAGTTTTATTCACTGAAATTTTTCAAAGGCAGGCTGTCAAGTAATTCAATTAATGAAACGGCGCAAGTGATTATTATCTAAGGTGACAAGGTGAATAAAGTGCATAAGTGACAAGATCAAAGTGTTTGATCTATGCGTGCTAACAAACAAACAATTGACATATATTTACAAATGAAGGTTTTTTTTAAAAACAAGTCCAATAACAAACAATAATACAAGTATCTCAAGCCCAGGGGTTGAACCACATTGATTTGGAGGCAAAGAGACGTATTATGGATTGGACAATTAAAACCGTCGACGTTTCGACCCTGACAGTAGCAATAATCTAAATTAGTCAATGCTGGTCTTCTTCAGGACAAGAGGATGATGGGACAGCCTGAGGAGAAAGAGATCAGGGTAAGGCTATGTGTGAAGGTGCTCATCATAAACTGTACCTAGGCAAAACAGTGCCCAAGAATAACTCACCGGTTCAAAGAGTTGGATTGATGCCAAAAGGTTAGATATTGAAGAATAAAATTAATTTGATCAGTAGATCCTGGGAGAGAAGTAAGGAAAGAGCCTAATGAGTGTTCCGGTCTCACAGTAATCAACTTAAGTTAAGCACCCAAAGTTGGAAAAAAAGGGGGGGGTTTCCATACCTGGACTAGGTGAAACACACTGTAAAGCTGTGGATGGAATTCAGTACTTCTTCCAACCCTAGTGCTCGAACACAGCCTTCTTTAGTTAGGCATTTCCCAAGTGACTCGAGAAGTTAAAATACTGTGGGCGAAGTAAACGTAGAATTATCGGGACGTTAGTAGAAAAACAGTGAAGGTTTAAATGTTGGTGCCAGACGGGCAGAACATACCTCAGAATGTGTGCTTGATTTATTCCTATTTTCTCATCGTGAAGCCGGTAATATGAGTTTAGGACCACTTACACGGTCACGAAGGAGTTATGAAATTTCCAGGAGTGACTGCGGAAAAAGAATAGGGAAGCCTCATTTTCTAAAATCTGATTATTTAAAAAATAATTATAACTCGGGACCAATGAATAAGACATACCTTGTCTCCTGTTGCATGCAAATTAGTCCATGTATTTAAAGAAGGTCGCTGGTGCCTCTCATGTTGATTGGCAACAAGCGGAGTCACTGATTACTCGTGACAAATCAAATCGTAACTGTAATGAAAACATAAAGGGAACCTCAGTATCTTTTGTAAACTGTGGAGATAATGAAAGACGGGTCTAATGAATAAGACATACCTAGTCTCCTGTTGCATGTGAATTAGTCCATGCTTTTAAGAAAAGTCGCTGGTGCCTCTCATTTAATTGGCAACCCGCGGAGTCACCGTTCACTCGTGACAATTCATAACTGCAATAAAAACAATAATAAAAACATAAGGGGCACCTCAGTTTCCATTACAAAATCAGGAGGTATTGGAACGCCAAACGGCCGTCTAAATGATGTTACCTTGTTCGTAGCAAACGGGCAACTGGGATCCGTGCTTTGTTTGAGCGTCCCAGAATGCGTCCATTTAAATAAAAAGCGGTACGTGAGAACCGCCCGTGAGTAGCATGCACGGTCAGTACAGCAGCTCAGTCAGACCATGGCCGGTATTCCAAAAAGTGAGGAAAGACTCACGAAAATGTGGATGACTTTCTGTCAAAGAGAAAACTCGACTGAATTATGGGTCTAACTACTACTTAATGCAGCACACGTAGAAGTTGCACATCTGCATTTTTTTAAATGATTGGTTATGTGCAGGAAGGCCGTCCTGCACATAAACAATCATAGGCTATTTGCCGTTTCTGTGTGTGCTGCATAAGGCAGCACACATGGAAACAGCAAAAACAAGGAGAAATAACGCATTTCTCCTCATTTCACCTGTTTAAGACCAGGATTCCCCTGGTCTTAATTTTGGCACTGCCTCCTATTTACGCTGCCCTTTTAAATACGGGGCAGCATCAAAATAAATGGGTGTTGCGGTGGAACGCCCATGGCAACAGCTATTACCTTCCCCTTTCATGCTAAATACAGCGTAAAAGGGTGCCTTATTTACATGGCAGCTTTAAGCCACGTTAAGTGGCTTAACGCTGCCTTGAATATAAGGAGCTTAACGCTGCCTTATAAATAAGGCAAGGCCCCTATCGCCATCACAACGTCACTGAAAGTGATGTTGTGGTGGTGATAGGGGCTTGTAAATATGCCCCCAAGTGTATGATCCATTTATGGTGTAAATTAAGTCACGCCTCAATAAATCACACAGACTGGGAGTAGAGGGTTAGAGGTTTGATGAATGGATGGGAACAGGGAGTTGGTGAAAGGTACGACAAAGACAAACACTGCACAACAACAATATAAATCAGAGTGATGAGCAGCATATTATCATCATCATCAAATCTGTTATGGAAGGAAATGAAGGAATGACAGTTCAATTAAATGCATTGCAAATTATGGAAGAGTGAACCCTAACAGTTATAAAAATTATGATTGGTAAAGCAAAATTATACTGCATATAAAAGTTAAATTGGGTGGTGCATCTGAATTCTTCTCGGAATGTCAATCTTGGGTGCCTGGCTGAACTGGTCCGGTAAGGTAAGCAGGAGTGTTATGGCGCTTTTGCCTTTCATGCAGGAGACGAGAAGGCCTGCAGATTGTAAAACAGAAACAATATTGTAGAGTCAAGGAGGAGGACAGCATGTAAGCTTCATGAGGAGTGGACGAAGAGGCAGAGCAAGAGCATAGGCTGCTGCAATCATTCAGTATGACTCATGTGTGATTAACTGAGAAGTGAGAACAATTTTACAACCAATCCCAGGCAAGTAGCTACATGCACCTGACTGATCAATCTCACAACATTTAGCTGAGTGCGTCCATCATGTGATAATGTGACATCACATGTCTATCTCCAGTTACAGGTCCCTGACCACAACCACATAATAGAGGAGTTTGAAATTTGAGCCAGCACACACTAGACAGCGTTTCCCAAATGAATGCACCTCTCTCCAGTCCACAGGGCTGAGTAGGCCTCTTAGAGTCATCGTCATCATGTTGGTTTCCCTTTGAAATAGATAGCTTTCTTTGTCTGGCTGTTGAGGTAGTCATACCATGAGTCCTGACTCTGAGTAACAAATCAGTCCGACTCCCGACCCAAATGAGATTGAGAGAGATAGACCTGTAGAGCACTGCTGTTGTACAAGAAGAGCAAAATAATTTGTGCATTTGGTGTAGATTTGTATTTGTTAACTAAACTGTCTAGTCTGGTCTCTGAAGAACCGGAAAGAAATTACCTCAAGGAGTGGACCATGCAAGTAAATATAGCTGTGAAAGGGACAATCACCCTTAATCAAAATCACCCATCAGCCCCCAAACATTGCAAATCATCAAAATCAAATGTATAAGTTATTTGAACACCCTCACTGTCTGCCACCACATGAATCGTCAATCATCACTCAATAATGCATCACTCATTGGTGCAATAGGTACGTGTTCCAATCCAAGCACAATGGTACACATTTGTCGCATTGTGTCTCCTAGTGTTTTCCCATGGAAGCAACACTTTGGCAGTCTTGCAAATTAAATGATTTTTCAATGGGGCATCCCTGTTAGGGAATGAAAAAAAGAAGGATAGGCATGGGATGGAGGCAGGCATTGTCTCTAATGTCCTTGAAGAGAATGGGGAGCTTTCTTCACTGCACACCAGTCCAACTCTAATCCGGCCATACATGTGCCTAAATGGTGGGGCTGCATAAGTCAGACACAAAATATATGACGTTCCTGTAGCTATATCCATTTTTTTTGGCAAAGCAATTCAACGATAATCTGAGAGTTCTATGGTGGCCTCCTGAATCAGGGATGTAAAGTTGTCACTCAGGTGGTTCGCCCAGAAGTTTTTTTTTTTTCTTTCAGTTTTTATATATCACAAACTCAACCCAAAAGTATCAGAGCACTTTACATGAGCACCAGTTGCATTACAGATGGACACATTCATTTTTGAGGCACAGGGAGATTAAGTGATTTACCCAGAATCACAGGATGTTTGAGCCTCCCGCCAGACTCGAACTTGGTTCCTCAGCTTTAAGGTTGGCCTCCCTAGCCATTAAGCCACATCCTCTCTTGGTCAGCTAACGCACTTGAGTCTGACCAATCACCCTCCTCGTCCTCCTTCTGTGGTGTTTCAGGAACAGTGTAATTGCATGGTATGAATTGTTAATAAATTTTAATCATGGTCAACCTCTCCATGTTTTGAGGCAAGAGACTGATCCTTCTCACTGTGACAACTGCACCAGCTGCACTGAACATGCAGTCAACAGACACACTGGTACCGGACAAGCCAGATACTTCATTGCAAGTCTACTGAGCTCTGGCCATGGTGCATCTTCCCATACCAATATACCAATGGATTTTGATCCACGTAGACCTCTTTTGGGTCATCCAGATAGCCTTGGAACATCCCCTGAATGGTCATCGGTGCTGCCACTTGCTCAACCTCTTTTGCCTTCACTTCTACATTTGATTTAAGCCCTGCCACTTGAAACCAAGCCATTGCAGAGATTTGATCCGATTCCTCTGTTGCTGCTGCTACTGGTGTTCTTGTTGCTGGTGTTGGTTGCTGTGAGACAACAGCACTGCCCTCTCTGTAAGTTAAAGGTTACAAGCCAGAACCTCTGCCTGGGAATCTAGCTTCCAGCTGTTCTTCTTTCAAGTCACTTGCTTGCTCAATAATCCATATCTTGTATAGTGAAACATCCACTTCTGAAAAAGAAATTAAAGTGGCCAGAATTTTTTTATACCGTGGATCAAATATTGTGGCACAGATGTACTCTTCGGATGACATGATGTCTCTTTAAAGCCTTGGATTAACAGCCAAGCGAAGGATTAAGCTCTCACTCAACGCACGCACTTCTCCATCCACACCGGTTAGCTTGGCTCATTGTATTGTCCTCCTTGCTGACTTCCCATGTGAAAACCGCAAAAGGAAGTAGCATCTGTGTCA
Organism: Calotriton arnoldi; assembly: GCA_963921515.1. Lineage (NCBI taxonomy): Eukaryota > Metazoa > Chordata > Amphibia > Caudata > Salamandridae > Calotriton > Calotriton arnoldi. The sequence goes on along the minus strand of CAWUFW010011596.1, from coordinate 387,808 downwards.
GGCATTTGACTAGGCCCCATTTTTCCACCTCCATGGCCATGCTTTTCCCAGTTCCATCCCCTCCTGTAAGAGGGATTTTCTGGTACTCTATTATCCTTCTGAATGATCCTCAACTGCTACCGGGCTTTCAAAGAATGACTTAAATTAGTGAAGATTCTACTCAGGTGGCCAGTATGTTGCTGACTATGTCTTCTTTTTTTGAGAGGACCCTGAAATAGCCGCTATTTATCAGGGCCTTGAAAATATTACTGCCATTGTCTATGGCAACAAATCCAATTTGCAAGCATTCAAACACCTTGCTGTTAAAGTCTTCCAAGATGTTTCTCCATGGTGAACATGACTACTGTTGCATGCTGCCAAATGTCCTTAAAAGTTTCTTCAGTGCTGAGACCTATAGATAGCTGTTGCCTAACCCCCACAATAGAGATCCAGTGTGCAGTGATACACATGTAATCAGTTGCTTGAGAACTGGTCCACTTGTCTGTCATCAGGTGGGCAGTGTGAACAGCACTCTGCTGCAGAGCTTATCCAACCAATTGCAGCACATTGTACTGGAACAACAATTAAATTCCAGAGAGATGGGCTACCACAAATTCTGAATATCCCACTGCTTCCACAAAAGATATAGAGAGGAGGTCCAGCACTAACACTTTAACCAGCTTCTGATGAACAAATGTGCCAATGGGTGATTGTGTTGGTAGGGCTCCCCCACCTAAACATGCCTGTAATAGTAGCCTGGACATATTTCTTTTGTGGTGCCACTGATGCAGGCAAATTTTGGAGAAAATCTGGAGGTGGTAGACTCAATATGGGTCTTGGAGCAGTCACTGTATGCGGTGGTGTCTCCATCTGACTCTGGTGCCATTTCAAGGTTGCTGATGCAGGTGATAGTGGTGCACTTCTTGGGACAGGGCTGCTTTGCATAAAGCTGTAACCCTCTTCTTCCTCATCACTTCCCACCATGATCAATGCTGATTCCCCACTCTCATCGCCACCAGCAGAAATTCTATTAAGGTGCTCCTCCCACTAGATTGCGTGATTTTTTTTCATTTGGTTCATTTGGCCTCCAGTGCCATAGTGTGAACCAGGCTTAACTCAACAAACACTTGCATAGCAAATGAAGAATATTACAATGTTATCCTCCTGCTTGCTAATTGTAAAGAAGTTCCAAACTGGGGAGGAAACTTTTTTTAGTGTGCCACTGGTGCCACTGCCAATGCCTGAAGAACTGGAGAACGGTGGATGTGTCGACGATTGCCTCTCTGCATTGCGTACTTTGACTGAGGTAGTGGTGGATGCAGGTCACAGCTGGGGCCTTACAAATATGGAAGCTGGCAGTGGAGGTGGTAGTGGAACCAGTGACACATCCCTCAGAGCATGTTGAATAAAAGGGGTAATGTTGGTGTCTACTGAGCCAGCTTCCATGACAAGATGACGGAGTACCCTTTCTTTTTCTTGCTGGAGATCGGGAAGCCAATGCTTCAAAAAGAGGTACATCTTGTGCAGCAGGAAGTTCAACCTCCTGTTCAGCTCCTACTTCAGGAAGATGTATTGCTGGCTGCAGCTCCTGTTGTCCACTTTGCACAGTTTCTTGCAGCAATAGGGTACTAGTTTGCAACTGAGTCAAATCCAATTCAGACTCACTGCTTGTCGCCATCATTGCAGTGGCTGCCTCAGTGAGTGACAAGGGCTTGGGCTCAGGTAAGGGCGGTGCCGTCATTGATGCAGGAGTGCTGCTCCCGGCTTGCTGCCCAGAGGATGGTGCGGCAGCCACATTAAGTGCCCTGAAAGACTAGGAGGGCAGCAAGCCAGTTGTGGCAATCTGTTTCTTCTTCTCCTCACTAGCCACGGGAAAATGTAATAATCCTTAAAAAAATAATGCTGGTGTGCATCTATAGTAGGCATAGGGTCCAGGGGAAAATGAGTAATGATAAACCTTAAAAAATGAATGCTGGTGTGTGGCAGGCACCTATGACAGCCAGAGGGTGAAAGGAAAATGTAAAAAAAATTTTTTTTTTTAAATATTACCCCAAATTTTTAAAAAATGAAACAAATAACTAATAAACATAAATACATAAAAAATAAATAAATGAAAAAGTTAATTAAAAATATATAAATACAAAAAACATATTGCTGGTGTACTAGAGGACTATGAGAAATCCATTGGGAGACAAGGAGGTACAGGGGAAAAATAGAAAAGATGCACATATTATTAAACCCTGTTCATATATACATATACTAAAATGATCCTAAAGCACATTAAACTGATATCAGGGAAAAAAGTTAAAAATGAACAAAAACAGGCATATCTCTCTAGAAAATGGCTTTGAAAACTGGGAAAAAAAGGATTTTACACGCTGGCTGGCTGGTGCACAAAATGGCCACCGGCCTCATGGTCAAATAACAACAACAACAAGCAAGGAGACATAGACACAACAAAGAACACATGCAGGCCTATGACAAAAGCACACTGGCTGGCAACACAAAATTACCATGGGCCGCATGGTCAAACAACCATAAAAAGCAAGACGCATGGCGGATACATCAAAAAACACCTGCAGGCCTATGGCAAAAGCACACTGACTGGCTATATAAAATGGCCACTGACCACATGGTCAAACAACAACTATAAGCAACGATACCTGGGCAACAAAGAACACATACAGACCTACAGCAAAAGCACACTGGTTGGCTACACAAAATGGCCACCGACCACATGGTCAACCAACAACAAACAAGCAGGAATGGACACAAAAAAGAACACATGCAGGCCTATGGCAAAAGCACGCTGGCTGGCTGCACAAAATGGCCACCAGCCACATGGACAAACAACAAGCAAGGAGGCATGGACAACGAAGAACACACGCAGGCGTATAAATACTGACTACACAAATTAGCCCCCCGCCACATGGCAGGGAGAACAAAGACAAATGGTGGCCTATGGCGAACACACACACACACACACACTGACCAGACAAAGGAGGAATGGTAAACAATGAGGAGAACACTACCATCAATTCAACAATACCAAAAATGAAAACGAAGTGCGCTATAAAACTTTTACAACAACAACACACATCCTCCCAAGACATCAAATATTACCCCACCAAAATATGTTATGTTATGTTAACGGTATTTGTATAGCGCATTACTGCCCAGAGGCGTCTAAGTGCTATTCAATTCAGGCTCGGAGTGTCACAGGTCCGCAGAAGTTACCAGGACCTGAACAACCAGGTCTTTACCGCTTTCCTGAAAGCTAGGAGACTGGGTGCTGTTTTTATGGAGAGAGGCAGTATGTTCCATGCTTTAGATGCTTCCAGCACTATGCTCTTCCCCCCATCGTACTTTTTTGTAACTTGGTAGTATTACTAAATTAGCATATCCTGATCGAAGATTTCTGACAGGGAGAAACCGTTTGAAATTCTGATTCAGGGATTCAGGGCCGAAATTATAGAATGCTTTATAAACTAGACATAGCACCTTAAAAGTGATTCTTTGTTTAACAGGAAGTCAATGCAGATGTTTTAATTCTTGAGACACTGAGCAATACTTGGGAATTTTTAACAGAAGTCTGACTGCAGCATTTTGCAGTAACTGAAGTTTCTTGATATTATACTTGTGGGTAGTCAGAAGCAGACTAATTCAATAGTCTATCTTAGACAGAATTAACAATGTGACTAATGTCTTTTGTAGTTTAGGTGGTAGAAAGGGCAGAACCTTTTTAATTAATCTAAGAGCGTTAAAAGTAGATGAAGTGAGCTTATTTGGCTGATCTGTAAATTTAAGTTTGTTATCAATGATCATTCCCAAGTTTCGAGCCTTTTCCACTGGGGGGGGGTGGGACCTATAATAGCTGGCCAGACTGTTGGACCCCAAAAAGACAAATGTGGTCCAAAAGTAGGGCTTCTGTTTTTCCTGCATTCAATTTAAAGCAGTTACTGTCCGTCCAGTTGTCGATAGCCAGCATGCAATCATGAAATCTAGGCCCTATGCCTGTCTCGCTTTTTCCTGTAGAGGTGACAATTTGAGTGTCATCAGCATAGGATGTGAGAGAAAATCCAAAGCTTCTTATCAAATTTCCTAATGGGGAAACATAAATATTAAAGAGGATAGGGCTCAGTGAGGACCCCTGCGGGACTCCACACGGAAGGGAAAAAGAGTGAGAGACAACGTTTTCCAGTGTTACTATTTGCTCCCGCTCCATTAAATAGGATTTTAACAGGTCCCATGCTAGCTAGGCCTGTGACTCCGCAGGTTGCTAACCGTACTAGCAGTAATTCATGGCTGACCATATCAAAGGCCACCAAAAGTTCAAGCAGAACAAGGGCTGCCCCTTTTCCTTGATCTAAAATCTGCCTGATCTCTTCAGTTTCCTTGATCAACGCTGTCTCCGTGCTATGGGCCTTTCCGAAAGTCAAATTGAGTTGTGTCTAGCACTTTGTTAGACTCAATGAATGTTATCAGCTGATCATTCAGAAATTTTTCAGCTATTTTGGCTGGTAGTGGAAGATGGGAGATTGGACAATAGTTTGTTGGATCCTTTTGGTCCAGTGACCATACACTTTTTGCAGTGAAATACAAAATAATGAAAACCCACATTTTTAATTTAATCCAATGCCATTGCTGGCCCACATGATGATTAACAACATATACGACAGAAATAATTGTTTCATATACCCGATGACTAGTACTGGCTGGATGGTCTGTGGGCAGACTAGGTCACATAGTAAAATAAATGAATACTGCAAATTTAACAAACATGGAGAAAATGTACTAAACTCTGCAACCTTTTTCCCTTCCAAAAGATAAAAAAAAAAAATGCAAAAAAAATACTAGGCAACCTAACTCACTTCCAGGCCACCCACCACAACCACAATCAAATTTAAAAATCGAATAAAAGTACAAATAAACACTGGTGCATGCCCTCTATCAAACAACACCCTTATACAAAGGCTTTTGGACTTACTTGTGATATCACATAAACAAAGTCCTTAAAATCCAATGGTATATATGCTTCAGGAGTTGCAGACAAAAACAGTGATTCTTCCACCTCGAACTCCAAATAAAAAGTGACCACTAGATGGACAAAGCACTGAGAGGAGCCTGCTGGACAGATAGAGGAAGTTGGAGTCTCTGGGTCACTTCATTCTTGTTGAAAAAAAGTAAAATTACAAATTGCTTTTCACACTAAAAAGCAACCTGACATTCTGTTGGAGTAGAATATTCACTCTAAAACGTCTTTTCGAGTTGATTTAGCTGCTTCTCAAGTAGAGAATCTGCTTGAGAAGCAGCCGGTCATGCTCAAGAGCATCATGAAAATGACAGCGGAAAGCAACTGGAAGCCGCGCTAGCAGGCGGAAAATCTCGCTCGCGGCTGGCAAATCTTGTCACGCTCACCAGCAGATGCTAACACTTGCCTCACATGTGCCAACACAATTTATAATTCTGCCATGTGCTGTATGATGGAATTGTGAAGGTACTCCATGTTACATGCTTAGCATGGAGTTACCAAATTCGGCCAACTCTGCAAGCGAAATTATTATTCCTCCCAGGCCTAATCTAAATCCATGGGTGGATGCATGGGAATGCCCATGCAGCGAAGAAAAACCCGGTAACTATAAACTTTCAATTTAAGTTCATACATACATGTACTTATGCATAAAAAGTATGGCCCAGAGAGTATGACACTTGATTCACATATTCTTTTTGTTGTCAATCAATAGTAATTCCACATAGTATCCTTCCTTCAAAATTCACAGGCAGGATCCTGAACATCACTGTTACAGGTCATAAAGATACAAAACTCCATTCACTAAAACCCCATTCTTTGTGACTTCTTACTGACATTCAAACCTCTTTCATACCAACATTCTAATCTTCATGTCTTATGCAGAAGTACATGTAAGTATGAACTGGAATACAGAGTTTGAGGTTGCCAGGGGTTTTCTTCACTAAACAGACAATGGCACTGAGGAACACACACTACAATATCTTTCTGGTCCTTAATAAGAAAGACAGATTCAGTTGTGAATGATGGTAAATTCGTCATTTTTAATTCTGTGCATTTAAAATTCCAACAAGAAGCAGCCGACACGTTTCATCCACCCAGACTTTTTCAAGCCTGCAAAACCGTAAGTCCCAATTAATTTTTGAATTATTTGTACCTATTTTAAATACCCAATCATATGTCTATGTGCTACCAATCAAAGAAGGGCCCCACAGAAGGAGACAGTATAGAGAAACCATCATCAATCATGTCTAAAATTAATAAGAGTTGCCTGCTATGTGATTCAATCTTTGAAATAAGACCATGTGTGTCCGCTAATGGGACAGAATGGAACACAGATCCAAGCTTCCCACATCGGGAAAAAGCCACATCGTGCATCACACAGTGTGTAAAAAAAACGGAAGTTCCTAAATGTATATCCAATCAATATAATAGCATGTGCAGGTCATCAGTCTCATACGTTCATGACCCAATGCGTGAGGATTGGTCAAAAGTAGTGTCCAGACAGAGTCTGCTGACAGGGAAAGGGCACATATGATAATATGATCAGGAACAAAATTTCATAAATCATGTTACTAATTGTAAAGTAGTTGGTATCTATTTGTTCATACAAATACAATCTATTTTTATAAATTGGTGTAACATTTGTATTGCGTTTTGTGTCTTACTTATTTAATGTATTGGTGTTTTTGAATGTTTTACACACCTGTCTCCTAAGTTAAGTCAGCCTGCTCATTGCCGCTACCAAGGGTTGATAAAAGGTTTAATTTATTGAGACCCTAACTGAACCTTTTATTGAGTTTGTTGCCTTATTACTAGAGGTAAGTCACTACTTATCACTACTAATAATCCATTTTCCAATAGTTGGTGTTTAGCGATGAGGATACCTACTTGTGTTTAAATTACACCATACAGTAAATTAAGTTAAGATCTTTAAAAGTCCACTAAATTGACTTAGAACAAAACTTTTGCTTTTTGAATTTTTGAAATTTAGACTTAACCGATTTTTTATCCATATTTTTGATTTTTCTAAATCTGTTCTATCTATGATTGGTAAACCTTTTGCGACATAAACTAGGGATACCATGCAGATAAATCTGGCTATCCTGACCAAACTCACAATGGCTGAATTTAGTAAGGCTAGGGTGCTACCTACTGCTAATAGGATTAGGAAGGCAGAGTTGATTAGATACCTTAAGGCCTGGGCACAGACAGCTCCGGAGATGAGTGGAGGGCCCCCCTCCAACGACCTCCAAGAGGAGGAGGATGATGATAGCTCCCCCATTGCTTCAGTATTAGGTTCAGTATCCCAGTTAGGGGAGGGAGGAGAGGTCCCTCCATACCGGAACCCCAGCTGTCCCTTCCAGAGAGACAGCTATCTCTAGAAGAGATAAAGTTGGACCTAGCTATTGAGTAATGGGAGGACAAGAAAGCAAGAAGAAATGGTGGGAGTGACAATGATGAAGATGGTGAGACGCCCAGTGGTGGTGGGTTTGACCTCTATTGTGGGTGCCCTGGTCCAATCCAGGGCACCCACTGGTAACTGATGTCCTGTGGGAGCCGGCATTACTTTTGGGTAGAGGGAGCTACTGAATATGCAGCTCCCTCAGTTTCAAAAGCAATTCTGCTCCGCATTCAGCAAGAGAGAACATTTTTAATGTTCTCGCTTGCTGAAAGCAGAGCAGCGTTTGCTATGGCTTGGTAGGAGCGGTAAAGCTCCTGCCAAGCCATAGCAAACAGCTGTATCCAGGGGGTGGGCATGCCGGGACAAAGCAGGAGCTGGCCATGGGGAGTGGCGGTCCCATGGGCCATCTTTGGCTCAAGGAGGGGGCCAAGCAATCCTCTCCAATCTTTAGTTTAGCCCCATGGAGGTGGTGGTCCCCGGCACCAGGGGTCCACTGCTCCCCCTCCATTATATAATTTATGCCCCATGGAGGTGGTGGTCCCCGGGGCTGCGAGGGCAGTGTGGCCCCCCTTGCTTTTCTATGATATTTTCCCTGGGCATGTGGCAGCCCCCAGGGGCACATTACTATGCTAATTGCCCTGGGGAGGTGGTGGTCCCCGGGGTTCTGGGGAGGCCACATGCCCCCCACATTTATTTTGGATAAAGCCCCATGGAGGTGGCGGTCCCCAGGGCTGGGGGGGGGGTCTGCGTGAGCCCGCCACATTATATAAGTTTAAAGTCCCACGTAGGTGGAGGTCCTCGGGCTGTGGGAGAGGCCATATGGGCCTCCCCTGTACCTATTTAATAAATAGCCCCAGGGGGTGGCAGTCCTAGTGCTGCGTGGGCCTTGTGGGCCCCCCAGAATCACTTTACTGTTTTTTACCCCAGGGAGGTGGCAGTCCCTGGTGTGCTGGGGTGCCGGATGGGCAACCCTGCATAATTAAAATCATGTCCCAGGGATTTTGCCCACCCAGGAACTTCTTTAAAAGCCGCACAGGAACCAGTGTGTCTTTTTTTTTCCTGCGGCTCTGCGGGTCCACCAGTGAATTCACGGCAAAATAAAAATAAAAATGCTTTTGACCCCTTGGAGAAGGTCCCTGTGGGAACCCCCACCATATTCTTTATTTTTCACTTTTTTTGTGGGACTCGGCTTCAAGCCGAGTCCCAAGATGACTGCCAACATTTCCTGGTTGAAGTGTTGGCAGCCAATCAAATTCCAGCAAGATCTGCAAGTCCACTGCAAGGACTCAAGTTCCTAGATAACTACAGATTTTAAACTTAAATATTCAAAAACTACTGAATGGATTTACATAAAATCACGAAAAGCACACTTTCTGGACGAACATCCAGCTTTCTTCCAAATTTGATGTAATTCCATTCAGCAGTTCTGGCTGTAGTCATCTTCAAAAAATAAAAAATCCACATAAACATAACATGGGAAAAATGCAATTTGGGACCCTCCTTTTTCTCAGCCCCCGCTTGACGGGTCACCCCAAAACTGTCAACACAGCAGCTGAACCAAAACGGGGAAGATTTGTGAAAACTTTGCAAAGATTCGTCAAGCGGCGCCAAAGTTATTGGCAAAACAAAAACACTTTTCCCATGGAAACTTTGGTCCTAACTATAACTATCTACTGGCTATCCCCAGTAAGTGATATATATATATATGTCTGGAGCAGCAAGGGTGATTTTTGTGAGGAGTTCCAAGGTATTGGATGGACTCCAGACCGCCGCACCCAATTACATTAATGCACCGCTGCAGTTGCAGTCCGTGACTACACGGGGAGGCCAGATCATGGTATCGATGCCTCAGGGCACTTTGGACATTGGCAAATGCCGCTGGGCGTTGGGGACCAAGGAGGAGGTTTTATTTCAGCAGCAGCACTGCTTTTTCACCAGAGAGACTCTTTGAACGCTCTACATATTTTCAGCTTCCAGCACTCACTATGGGATTCAGCCGTGATGGGCACTCACCTAGTAAGCCGGGGAAATGCTTGCTGGGAACTGCAGTTTGCCGATGCAGACTGCAGCGAGACCTCATCAATCAACTTGGCTCAGCTGGTCTGTCGCTATTGACGTGAGAGCGAGTGAGCATTTAAAAGCAGCTGGTGAGAGACTTTTGTTGTTCTATGGCATTTGAGAAAGGCATACACGCCGAAACACTTCATGCCATTGCGTTTAATAAAGTGCTTCTCCTGGTATCCCCGCTGTGTCCCTCCAGTTACTTCAGCAGAAGAAAATCGTGTTTGTTATATATATATATATATATATATATATATATATATATATATATATATATATATATATATATTCACAAGGAAGAATCACAGCAACATATGATCCGCGAGCCCACTGAACAAAGTAAGTGTTTTATTTGGCAGAAAGACATGTTTCAACCACAGCCGTGGTCTTGATCACATAGATATAGATATCTTTATATATATATATTTCAACACACCCGTTTGGAGTAAATAAAACAGGTGACAACACGCTTGGGCTCACTTTCAACAGATTTATTGTGGCTTAGGGTTGAAGCTTTTCGTCCGCCTCCGAGGTTTTTACCCAACAAATACCCGACACCATTTTGTGTTTTTTATACTATTCAGAACTCTTAAAGTGACAGTGCAGTATTTGTTAAGCAGTTCAATCTGCTTTCATCAATTCACTTCAACAATGCAATACACTTATTTAAGGCATTTGCTAAAAACATATGTTACATTTTTTCCACATATATCCAATACAATTGCACCAATTTGGACAAAAGAATGAAAAAGAAGAATATTAATATTACATGAATAAAATCATGAGTGACCAAATCAAAAAACTTCACATAGTTACAATTCTGACTATGTTTCCTTAAAAACTTTGTTTGAATTAATATTATTTCAATTAATGGTGAACTTTTTCATTTTTATCAACATATATAGTTTCGCCAATTAATATTGCACATCCATATTGTTTTCACAATAATCCCTCACTAATAACACATGATATTTTCTCACTCCGCTTCATTCACAATGTGGATAATTACACAAATAAACAGTACCAATACCAATCCTTCCACAGTTTAAAGTGCAAAGTGCATAACTTTCATCTAGGGCAAGTGCCAAATGTTTGAAAGTGCAATGTGCATTAGTGCAATACTTTCAGTGGCAAACAAGTGCCCTTAATGTGGAAATATGCATGCGTGCAAAAAACTATTAAATATTAACAATATTAACCATTTCATAACCATAAAGTGTCTTGTGTCCAAACCTAAAAACTCTTGTCTTTCCTTCCATTCCATATTTCAGACTGGCCTCTATTCTGATTGATAAACCACAAATACATTATTTATAAGTGAACATAAAGATCCTCTTCAATATTCAGACCAGTCAGAATCTTTGTATTAAAACTAAGGATATGTTTTGACTCCAGACGTCTCAAACAGTGCTCTCTATTGCCTCCTCTTCGTCGTCCGGGCACTTGATCTGTAACAAAATATTCCAGATTTTCCAAATTACTTTCATGTACCTCTTCAAAGTGCCTAGCCACTGGATATGATTGATCTTTATTTACAATTGCTTGTATGTGTTGTAGTATTCATAGGGGTACTTTCAAAATTGTGCTGCCAATATACATTTTATGACAGGTACATCTGAATACATATACCACATAATCCCTTTTGCAATGTAGTGCCTGCTTGATTTTCCAAACTCCATCCTCAAATGGTATCGGCAATTGCGTGATGTTCACCCCATATCTACAGGCCTTACATCTATGGCATTTGTTAAAACCTCCTCTCCTTATAAACCATGTTCCTCCCTGACACATCTCTGGACTATTCTGTACAAGTTCATCTCTCATTGATCTTGCTCTTCGGAAAGTCATCAGTGGTGTACTGTGGATCTTTGAGCCAATAATTGAATCACTGCATAATAAAGACCAGTGTTTATGGAAGATTTTTCTCAATTTTACATGTTAGGTGTTATAACCTGTAATGAAACGTATTTCATGTTTGCTTTCATCATGCAGACCATCTGAGAAGATTAATTCCTCTCTTGCTTTCTCATTTTGCTTTGTGTTTCGCCTCTTTTAGGATCTTATCTGGATAACCACATGCAGAGAATCTATCTTTCAACTCCTGTTGGGCATATTCTAAGGTTGTTATGTTACTACAGTTTCTCCGCATGTGTAAATTCTCAGTACACAGAATACTGTATTTGAAACTATTCGGATGAAGGCTCTGGTCATGTAAAATTGTATTTCCAGCAGTGCTTTTCCTAAAAGTTTTAGTATGGAGCTTATGTTAATCAATATATACTGTCAAATCTAAAAACTCTACTGATTTGTCACTGATATGGGAAGTAAAATGAAGATTAAGTTCATTGTTGTTAATTCTCTCCACAAAATTCTCAGCTGAATCCAATGACCCTCGACATATAATAAATAGGTCATCAATAAAACGTGACAACATAACAACATTCTCTATAAGTTCTTGTGCAAATACTTGCACCGGTAAACTACCATTACTACGCGGCCACTACTTCGAATTACCATTTATACGAATCTTTTAGTTCGCAGGTACCATTACTACGCATGCTTTAACTACGCATGCTTCTACTACGGAAATACCGTTTCTACGCAACTACCATTACATTGTTACGGAGTAGCTTCAGCAATGCCTGCTGCCCCTGAAAACTAGCTAGGCTGTGTGGATAATCAGGGGTGCCATCAGGGTCAGGACTCACCTCCTCGGATCTCTGCTGGGACACTCCTCTCCAGTGAGGCTGGATCCCTTCCTCTCGGGTGATCTCTTGAGGGGAAAGGTCCAATTCTGAGCTGATCCAGAGAGCATAGAGGAACCCGCTGGGGGCTTTATGCTAAAATAAACTCCCGGGAGGCATGTGCGGGATCCGTTACTAATGTACTGCGCATGTCCGCAGAACGGTACACTAATCAATCACGGATACATTAGGTTTGACAGGTTTCTGATATCTCAGCATTTGCAGTACAACCGTGAGTGATTAGTATTAACCCTGGGCGAAGTACTACGCTACGCTCGCGTAGTTTGCGAAGTTTGTGCTACTTCGCACTACGCGAATTGCACGTAGCACAGTGCAAACACGCGTAGCATAGCGTAGCGGTCATTTTTTGCTTGCTCGCGGTCCTCAACGTCAAGTTGGCAACCTCGAGCAAGCAAAATGACATCCCGGCGAGACTTTTTCCTCGTTCGCGAGATTCTCAACGCGGGGAGGTCAGGTTTCTCATTGCGAGTGGTTGCGTATGAGAAACTACCAGTCCGCGTTGAGAAAGCTGCTGCTCGAGTAGAAATCTACTCGAGCGGCAGAAAACGATCCGCTTGCACTGTGCAAGATGCGGTTTGCACTGATTGCACAGTGCGGACAAGCATCCGGCACTGTGCAATCAGTGCGAACAGCATTTTGCACAGTGCACTACGCAGTTCGCGTAGCTACGCGTAGCTCGCGTAGTGCGAAGTGCACTCCGCGTAGCTACGCGTAGCTACGCGTAGCGCTACTATGCGAACTACGCCCAGGGTTAATTAGTATACCGTGTTGAGGACATTTGCAGTAGGAGCTGTGAGTGACTAGTCTATCGTATTGCGTACATGCACAGTACAGCTGACAGTGATTAGTATATCATGCTATACGCATGCGCAGTACATCCGTGAATTTTCGATTTGTTTCTATTATTCGTCTATCGATGAATCCGTCTGTATTTAAAAATACCAAAATAGGTGTGTTAGTAACTTTTGAAAGAACACAAAATTTAAACAAAAAGTGTAATTTGGCAAATATTTACCTTTAGAAGTTTGCAAGACACGCTTTTGGCTGTCTAGCTAAGTGCTACTAAAATTACTAATTCAAAAACTAACCTACCGGACCGTTCTCTGTTGTCGTGAATAGCTTTCTCTGAATTGTAACATGGCTGCCGCTGTTGGGCTAAGAGCATCCATTGATCTCCGGGGCTACTTGAGATGAAAATGTATGTAAATAAAACTCGAACAGTATGATAGGGACCAGGAGAGAAGCAATTTTGCTGAACTTGTTTCATACTTATTCATAACGACAATGAAAAAAAAATCATACTTTACAGACTGCGGCTAAACAATGAAAAGTGATGTCGAATGTCAATTTGCTTGCACTAAGTTTCCCAAGATTTCTCTATCTTAATTACTTCATGAGTTTATGTTACCAAAACGAGCCAAGAGGAAATCGAGGAAGAAATCCTCACTCTGCTGAACCTCTCCCTGGAGACTGGGAAGGTTCCGAGTTATTTCAAGGAAGCCAGGATTATCCCCCTGCTTAAAAAGACTAGCCGGATCCATCCAATAAGAAAAACTTCAGACCCATTTCCCAACTTCCATTTCTTGCTAAAATTTTAGAGCAACATGTCCTGCAAAACCTAGTCAAGTTCACAAAGGATTACAACCTTCTGGAGGACAGGCAGGCTGGTTTCCGAGCTCACCATAGCACAGAACTGGTGATGTTATCAGTGCTTGATGACCTCAGGAGGACCACCGATAATAAAAAGCCTTGTGTCCTAGTCCTCCTTGACCTGTCGGCAGCGTTCGACATGGTCAACCACGCTCTACTCCTAGAAAGATTAAGAACAATTGGGATCGGGGGTGCTGTTTTACAATGGATCACCTCATTCCTGACGAACCGCTCCCAAAGAATTCAGATGGGTGACTGGGTCTCAGAGAGGGGCCTCGTTCCCTGTGGAGTCCCACAAGGGTCGGCCCTATCACCCCTCCTATTTAACATATATCTCAGACCATTAATTAATGCCCTCTCGGCTATGGAGTGTCAAGTCTTCAATTATGCGGATGATACTCAAATTATTCTGCAAATTGAAAAGAGCCCCCAAGCATACTCCCGGGCGAAAGATGTTTTACATTTCACGGTCAATTGGATGACTGCCAATTCCCTAAAGATCAACCCAGAAAAAGCTGAGGTTCTGGCCATGACCGATGCTGACAACCCATGGAATTCCCTTTACTGGCCCCAGGAACTGGGTGATGCTCCGGCCCCAGTCCCAGTGGTAAAAAGTCTGGGAATCAAAGTGGATGCTAAGCTTTCACTGGCTAACCAGGTTTCCACTGTGTTCGGAACCTGTGTGGGCCTACTCAGGCTACTTAGGAGACTTTCCCCTATCCTCTCCTTCTCGACCATGAGAACAGTCGTGACTGCCATGATCCTGTCCCGCCTCGACTACGGCAACTCGCTTTACATTGGACTGCCAGATTCTTTAGTAGGCAAACTGCAGATAGTCATGAATGATGCGGCAAGGCTAATTTTTAAAGTACCCAGGCATACGCGCGCATCCCCCCTCTTGCAAAGTCTTCACTGGCTGCCCATAAAACAGAGGGCCAAATTCAAGGGCCTCTGTATTGTTCACAAGGCTTTTTATGGACAGGCACCCACCTATATTAAACAACGCCTTGAGAAATACGCCCCATGTCGCTCGCTAAGGTCATCCACGATGGGCCTCTTAATTTGCCCACGCTTCAACTCTGTCACCAAGGGGGGCCGAGCCTTCTCCATTCTTCTACCCACCCTTTGGAACAAGTTGCCTAGCCAGCTCCGTGCAGAAAGCCGCCTTCTTCCTTTCAGAAAAAATCTGAAAACCATTCTCTTCACTGAAGCCTGGGCTTAACTGTTTTCCACTTGCCCTGGACTGACGCCACTCTTCTTGCAGCACTTAGAGACCTTCTGGTATTAAGCGCTTTATAAATTCAAATTAACAACAATAACAAAAATGCGTTGAAGTTGTATGCGTTATATTTTTTTGCACAGTTAAAACATTTTTATTACGTTTCTAAGAAGTTGCGAAATAAAAGCATGCGCACTAAAAACTTGCGTTGTAATGGTATTTCCGAAGTTAAAACTTCATACTAAAAGCATGCGAAGTATTGGTTTGTGTAGTAACGAGTCATATTCACTTGCACCAGCACCTGCTCCTCCTACCAGCCCATATGCAAATTAGCATAACTGGGGTTGAAGCAGGTGCCCATCGCAGTCCCTCTTATTTGACGAAAGAGGTCTGATCCAAATAAGAAAATGTTGTTATTGAGGCACCAATGGATCATTTCAAGGTTCATTTCTCTATGTTTGTATAAAGTAAGTGGCTTTGAGCTTAAAAAATGTCTCACTGCTCTGATGCCATCCTCATGGGCAATGCACGTATATAATGAGGATACATCTAATGTCATTAAGATGTATTCCTCTTCCCAATTGATATCATAGATCGTTTTCAGAAAATCTCCAGTGTCTTTTGAATATAATGATACATTTTTTAATGAGTACTGGAAAAAAAATCTACAAATTTGGAGAGTGTTTTCAAACAGGCTACCAATAGCTGAAATAATCGGCCGGCCGGGAGGTTTACTAAGATTCTTATGTACCTTCGGTATCAAATACAAAATGGGTAACACAGGTTCATCTACTTTAAGAAAAAGAAATTCATTCTGCATAATCAAACATAATGATTTCCATCTAGAGAGTTCACTATGAAACTTAGTTTTGATTTCTATTGCCTCACTCCTTTGTATTCTCTCATAGCATTGTGTATCACTCAATTGTTCCTTACCCTACTCCATATACACAGCAAGAGGACAAAGAACAATATAGCCCCCCTTATCTGCCTGCCTCACCACAATGTCTTTTCTCTGACGTATTTTTTGTATAAGACACTTATATTGTATCAGCCTTTTGTCTTCGCACCCCTTTTGAGTAGTCTGCTTATCGCTATGTAATTTCTTCAGATCATTTACCACAGATTCAGCAAACATATCTATTGAATCTCTAGGCCTCTTTCTGCAACTCACTTGCCTCTTTCTGCACTTATCTTGCTTCTTCCTGCACCCTTCTTCCCATTTTCTGCACATCTCTTGCCTCTTTCTGCACCTCTCTTGCCTTTTTCTGCACATCTCTTGGTTCTTTCTGCACTGCTCTTGCCTCTTTCTGCACTCCTCTTGCCTCTTTCTGCACCTCTGTTGCTTCTTTCCGCACTACTCTTGCTTCTTTCTGCACCTCTCTTGCCTCTTTCTGCACCCCTCTTCCCTCTTTTTGCAATTCTCTTGCCTCTTTCTGCACTCCTCTAGCCTCTTTCCGCATCTCTTTTGCTTGTTTCTGCTCTTCTTTTGCCTCTTTCTGTACCCCTCTTGCCTCCTTCTGCACCTTTGTTGTTTCTTATTGCACTGCTCTTGCTTCTTTCTGCACCTCTCTTGCAAATTTCTGCACCCCTCTTGCCTCTTTTGGCACCCCTCTTCTCTCTTTCTGCACCCCTGTTCCCACTTTCTGCACCTATTCTGCCTGTTTCTGCACCTCTGCTGCCTCTTTCTGAATTTCTCTTGCCTTTTCTGCACCCTTGTTGCTTCTTTCTGCACTTCTCTTGCCTCTTTCTGCACCCTTCTTCCCTCTTTCTGCACCCTTCTTCCCTCTTTCTGCTCCTCTCTTGCCTCTTGCTGAACACACAGGGCTGCTTTTAAACTGACTTCACTCTCAGCAGTGCCACATGCAAGTGCAGAAAAGGTCTGCTGGCCTCTAAACTGCTATGCCCTATTATATGCTAGGGACTTAGAGGTAGTTTTAATCTCCCTACCCTATTATGTACTAGGGCTTTACAGGGGAGGTCATGCCAATCCCAGGGGTTCCCCAAGCCATAGTGTACCCTAGTGTATGTAGGTGTTTTCACTTTATTCTAAATGTCTTTCAGCATAGCTCTGGCTCCGGGCCTGGTTAGGCAGATCCCAGGGTCAGTCAGAGTCAGGTACCACCAGTACCAGTCAGCAAAAAGTTAAGGGGTGCCCAGGGCACAGGATGACTTTGAAGCAAGGCCTCTTTCTGCACTTCTGTTGGATATTTCTGCATATCTCTTGCTTCTTGCTGTACCTTTCTTCCTTTTTCTGGACTTCTGTTGCCTCTTTCTGCATTTCTCTTGCTTCTTTCTGCGCCTTTCTTTCTCTTTCTGCACATGTCATACCTCTGTAGGCATAGTTAGAAATTAGTATTTAAAAACCTTCGAAATTCACTGAAAAAAACATAGGTTTCAGGGACGTTATAGTAAGAAATTAACATTTAAAAAACCATAGAAATTCACTGAAAAAAACACAGGTTTCAGGGACGTTATAGCTAGTTTGACATTTCACTCGTACAAAACCAGAGAAATTCAGCCGTTATAGTTAGTTGAGCTAACTATAACTCGCGCCCCCGCAATGCACTGCTGATGACATCACATATTACATCACTCATGACATGGTCAGTGAGATCACTGATGACATCACTGATGACATCTCAAATGACATCACTGATGACAAACCTATGGTTTTTTCAGTGAATATATATATATATATTTATTGCACCATAGCTAACAAACGTGACTCGGCCATTACGGCCTTTGCCAATGGTTTTGTAGATATATATATATATATTACCTACTGGCGGTCGCCAGCAGGTAGTTATAGTTACAACCTAGTTTCCATATGCAAAGCGTTTTTTGATTTGCTAATAACTTTTGTATCGTTTGACGAATCTTTATGAAATTTTCCAAAAAGTTACACTTTTTAGGTCAGCTCCTATCTTGAAAGTTTGGGGGTGATTTGTCAAGCGGGGGCTCAGAAAAAAGGGGGGTCCCAAAACGCGTTTTCTCCATGTTAATTTCCATAGGAAATTTTGCGACGAGCTACAGCCCGAACTGCTGAACGGAATTACCTCAAATTTGGCAGAAAGGTAGAGCTTGGTTCAGAAAGCGACCTTTTTTTAAATGATGTAAATCCGTTCAGTAGTTTTTGAGAAATTCAAAGAATAAGAGTAAAAAAATCAATTTCCCATAGGAAACTTTGTGCAAGGCTAGAGCCGAAACTACTGAACGGAATTTCCCCAAATTTGGCAAAAAGGTAGTGCTTGGATCAGAAAGCGACCTTTTTTTAAATTGTGTAAATCCGTTCAGTAGTTGCTGAGAAATTAGAAAAACTAAAGTTTTGTTATCTGGGCGGAGCCTAAGTCCCGTGCACGAGCTTCACTGTGATTGGCTGCGAACACTCCAAACCAGGAAGTGTTGGCAGCCATCTTGTTGCTCAGTAGAAGTGAGTCACTAGAAAACAGAGAAACAAAGGTATAAAACAAGAGAAGGGGACAGGGTAGAAACACCGTGACCCCCTAGGCCTGCTCAGGGGGTCCCAGAAAGATCCCAGGGCCCAAAAAAGCATTTAAAAAAATATATATATATATCGGTGTAATTCGCGCTGGGGTCGCGGGGTCCCGCGTTTTATTTTAATGAGACCCCGGGGTAGGCTAGGTCCCGGGGGCATTTCTTAAAAAATAATAGCGGGGGCTCAGTGGGGCTGTGGGGGCCCGCTGGGGTCCCCGCAGACCAGGGGCTTCACTCATGTTGGGAGGGGGGTTGCGCGGCCCCCCTCCTGGAGACCTCCATGTGCTTATAACTTTGGCGTCGTTTGACGAATCTTTACTAAATATTCCAGAAAGTTTCTCTTTTTTGATCAGCTCGTATCTTGAAAGTTTAGGGGTGTATTGAGCTGCGACGGCATATTACAGGGTGATTGGTGAAAGAGGGCTGAGAAAAAAGGGGGGTCCGAAAAAGTGTTTTCGCAATGCATTTTCCATAGGAAACTTTAGACAAGGCTGCAGGTCAAACCGCTGAACGGAATTACGCCAAATTTGGCAGGGAGAAAGGTATTGGTGCAGAAAGCGTGGTTTTGTAGAAATGGTGTAAATCCGTTCAGTAGTTTTTGAGATATTAAAGGAAAAATATATATATATATCTGGACTGTGCCTAACTCCCGAGCACGAGCTTGCCTCTGATTGGCTGCTAACAATTCAAACCAGGAAGTGTTAGCAGCCATCTTGTGCCTCACATCGAGTGAAAATATAAAAGAAAGGTCCCGGGGAAATTTAATATACTGGAGCTCTGTCTGTGCGAGTTACCGCTTTCACGCTGCGTCTCCCTACATCAGCAGGTAACGCACCCTTTTCCACCATCAACAGCATACCTCCAACAACATACTTGGGCCCGCAAGTCTGCCTCTGCGAACCACTTGTCGGCTCACAGCTCTTCTGGTGCGAGTTCTCGGGCCCGCAGTTGTATCTGTGAAGCTAATACTGGAAATATACCGGAGGTGTCTCTCTGCGAGATACGCTCTTCACGCTCCCTCTCCCCACATCAGTGTTCCGCAGCTATCCCTTTGGAAGCCGATGGCCCGCACTTTTCCCTATACTAGTCGGCCCGCAGGTGTTCCTCTGCGAGCTGGCCCGTAGCTCTTCCTCTGCGAACTGACGGGCTGCGGTTCTCCCTCTTTGAGCCTGCTAGTTGGCTCGCAGTTCTTCATCTATGAGCCAGACCGCCGGCTCTTAAGTCGCTGAGAACAGATGTAATGGAGGCAACGATCATGCAGGTCGGACATTCAACACTGCTCCGACATCCCCCAGTAGGAGCTCCTTGTCTGCCATCTCCCCTCACCCCCACCCCCCACAAACAAATGTGACAGTCACGTTAGGTTGGACAAATAAGAATCTTAGTCATGTATGGATTTACATATAAAACATTTTATTAAAACAAAACAACAACAAATAAAACTATGTACAGCCATGTCGTGTCATCGCTGGACCATTTGTGAATCACAGCCTGTAAGACAAAAAGAAAGATAAGATGGTGCGTCATACGTCCAGCAAAGGAGAAAGATAAAGAGAGAAAGAGTGAGGGAGAAAGAGAGAAACAAAGAAAGAGTGAGAGAGAGAGGAAGACAAAGAAATAGAGAAAGAGTGAGAGAGAGAAAGAGAGAAATAGTGTGAGAGTGGAAGAGAGAGAGAGTGAGAGAGAGGAAGAGAGAGAGAAAGAGTGAGAGAGAGGAAGAGTGAGAGAGAGGAGAGAAAGAGTGAGAGAGAGGAAGACAGAGAAAGAGAAAGAGTGAGAGAGAGAAAGAGTAAAATACAAGGAAAAGAGAGAGAGAGAAACAGTGTGAGAGAGGTAGAGAGAAAGAGAGAAAGAGAGAG
Source organism: Calotriton arnoldi (assembly GCA_963921515.1). Lineage (NCBI taxonomy): Eukaryota > Metazoa > Chordata > Amphibia > Caudata > Salamandridae > Calotriton > Calotriton arnoldi. Next base: position 367,344 of record CAWUFW010011596.1, on the reverse strand, counting down.
AGAAAGAGTGAGAGAGAGGAAGAGAGAGAAAGTGAGAAAGTGTGAGAGAGAGAAAGGAAGAGATGGAGAGGGAGTGTTGACACTGGAGAAAATCTTCGCAGCTTACCTTTGTGCCTCCGGTGTGTCTCCAACCACGTGCCGGGACATAGTGCACCCTTAAGTTTAGTGATCTGAAAGATAGTACAGAATTAGTAATTGCAGAGTACATACAACTGCACATGCCTAATTATCTGTTTCGGCAATGCGCACTCAGGCTGCTGCAGCCCATCCACTCCCACTGCTTGGAGGTGACTGTGCGCTCTTGTGCGCCCAGGCTGCTGCACACTATCCACTCCCACTGCCCAGAGGTGACTGCCCGCTGCTGCGGAAAGAAGTATCTCTGCTCACCTTCCGCCACCGGCGTGTGTGTAAGAGGGTGCACCACGTGCTGAAGCAACTTTGTCAGGCGTTGTCAGGATAGCCACGCATCATCGCAGTTTGTACACGCGTTCAGCTGTGGTGGTGTGGGGGGGACGTCGATTCGTGAATCACAGCCTGTTAGATAAAAAGCAAGATAGGATTGTGTGTCATTCGTACATCAAAGGAGAGAGAAAGAGAGAGAGAGAGAGAGAGAGAGAGAAAAAAAGAGTGCGAGGATGACAGAGAGAAAAAGAAAAGAGTGAGAGGAAGCCAGAGAGAAAGAGAGAAACAGTGGGAGTGACAGGAAGCGAGAGAGAAAAAGAAAGAAAGAGTGAGAGGAAGACAGAGAGAAAGAGTGAGAGAGACGAAGAGAGAGAGAAAGAGTGAGAGAGAGAAAGAGAGAGAAAGAGTGAGTGAGAGAGAGGAAGAGAGAGAGAAAGAGTGAGAGAGAGGAAGAGAGAGAGAGAAAGAGTGAGAGTGAGAGAAAGGAAGAGAGAGAGAGAAAGAGTGAGAGTGAGAGAAAGGAAGAGAGAGAGAGAAAGAGTGAGAGTGAGGAAGAGAGAAGTGTGAGAGAGAGGAAGACAGAGAAAGAGAGAAAGAGTGAGATACAAGGAAGAGAGAAAGAGAGAAACAGTGTGAGAGAGAGGAAGAGAGAGAGAGAAACAGTGTGAGAGAGAGGAAGAGAGAGAGAAAGAGTGAGAGAGGAAGAGAGAGAAAGAAAGAATGAGAGAGAGAGGAAGAGACAGAGAAAGAGAGAAAGAGTGTGAGAGAGAGAAAGGAAGAGATAGAGAGTGAGAGAGAGAGAAAGAGTGTGAGTGACAGAAAGGAAGAGATGGAGAGGGAGAGTAAGTGTTGACACTGTGGAGAAAATCCTCACAGCTCACCTTTGTGCCACCGGTGTGTCTCCAACCACGTGCCGGGATATAGGGCAGCCCTCAAGCTTAGTCATCTGAAACATAGTATGGAATCAGTAATGGATGAGTACATGCAACTGCACAATTTGTGAATCACAGCCTGCAAGACAAAAAGAAAGATAAGATGGTGCGTCATGCGTCCAGCAAAGGAGAGAGAGAGAGAGAAAGAGAGAAAGAGTGAGAGAGAGGAAGCGAGAGAGAAAGAAAGAAAGAGTGAGAGAGAGAGGAAGACAGAGAAAGAGAGAAAGAGTGAGAGAGAAAGAGAGAAAGAGTGAGATACAAGGAAGAGAGAAAGAGAGAAATAGTGTGAGAGAGAGGGTAAGAGAGAGAACGAGTGAGAGAGAGGAAGAGAGAGAAAGAAAGAATGAGAGAGAGAGAGAGGAAGAGACAGAGAAAGAGTGTGAGAGAGAGAAAGGAAGAGATAGAGAGTGAGAGAGAGAGAGAAAGAGTGTGAGTGACAGAAAGGAAGAGATGGAGAGGGAGAGTGAGTGTTGACACTGTGGATAAAATCCTCACAGCTCACCTTTCTGTCACCGGTGTGTCTCCAACCACGTGCCAGGATATAGGGCAGCCCTCAAGCTTAGTCATCTGAATCAGTAATGGATGAGTACATACAACTGCGTATGCCTAAGTCGCTGCCCCGCCTTTGTGTATCCAGGCTAGTGTACCCCATCCACTTCCACTGCCCAGAGGTGTCTACCCGCTGCTGTACACCCAGGCTGCTGCACTCCATCCACTCCCACTGCACAGAGGTGTATGACAGCCGCTGCGCACCCAGGCTGCTGCACCCCATGCACTCCCACTGCCCGGAGGTGACTGCGTGCCGCTGCGCAAACAAGCCTCTCTGCTCACCTTACACCACTGGCGTGTGTCGAAGAGGGTCCACCACGTGCCGAACAAACCTCCTCACCCGTTGTGTACACGCGGAGAGCGGAGCTCACAATTCAGGTTGAGTGTTGATTGCAGGGTGGCCACGCTTCATCGCAGGCCTGCAAGACAAAAAGCAGGATAGATTGTGCGTCATGCGTCCATCAAAGGAGAGAGAAAGAGAGATAGGGAGAGAGAAAGATAGAGTGAGAGGAAGACAGAGAGAAAAAGAAAGAAAGAGTCAGAGGAATACAAAGAGAAAGAGAGAAACAGTGAGAGTGAGAGGAAGAGAGATAGAAAAAGAAAGAAAGAGTGAGAGGAAGACAAAGAGAGAAAGTGAGATGAAGAGAGAGAGAAACAGAGAGAGAGAGAGGAAGAGAGAGAGAGAAAGAGTGTGAGAAAGAGGAAGAGAGAGAGAAAGAGAGAAACAGTGTGAGAATAAGAGAGAGAGAAAGAGTGTGAAGGAGAGAAAGGAAGAGATGAAGAGGGACAGTGAGTGCTGTGTCTCCAACCAGGTGCCGGGACCTAGTGGAATCCTCAAGCTCCCACATCTAAACATAGTACAGAATTAGTAATGGGAGAGTATATACGACTGCGTACTCCTAAATCGATGTGCTGCCTTTGTGTATCCACTCCCACCGCCCAGACGTATTTGCCCACCGCTGCGCACCCAGGCCTCACTGCTCACCTTTTCGCGGACAGGGCACCCTCCGCACCATGCAGTCCCGCTCCGCAGGCCAACAGGTCTCACATTTGGTGCTGCGTCTTGATTTTGCCATGGCAGAGGACATACTAGTGCACCTATCATCATCGCAGGTTGCACACCCGCTCAGTCCATGCGGTGCCACTAACTCAGTGAACAGTGAGGCCACGCATGTGGTGGTAGGCCTCCCTGTTCGGTGGCTCAGGCCTACATGAGGTGTCCGAACCACCGAGACGGGCCATCACAGTGCATGCGGTGGGAGCAACTCTAAAATGGTTTAGAGCACGTGTGCCTGGTCTTCTTTATTGGTAGGGTCACGTGTCCTGTGACGCCTGTGCTGGATGGGTGTGGTGTGGGTGTATACAAGCCGTGAGGGAGTGGCTGTGGCATACTGACAACTAGACTTGTGACCAGCAGATCACTAGAATGAAAATCTGGGCCATGTAGCGTTGTTGTCTTTCTCTGTAAGCGTAAGCAGAGTGGGCTGGCCTGGCATATGCCAGTCCTGCGTGAGGCTGTGAAGAATGACTCCGGAGCTATGGGCGTGGCTCCATCGTGAGCTGTATGAGGAATCAACTGATGTGGCACTGTTGCCAGATTGGGCTAGATCACGCACAATTGTGCTATATTTTTCCCGGTTGTGCGGTAAAATTTTGGTTTGTGCTAGTTGCCAGATTATAAATATATATACAGCGCTCCAGCAAACTAGTATGTTAAAGCGCTTTATTAGACAAATATTTAGCTAGCGATGATGTGTGGTCCGGGAGGGCCGCACTGGTAGCAATGTCTGTTGCCTACTGGACTGCGTCATCTGCAATCGCAACTCCGTCTGAATTGTGAGCCCTGCTGTCCGCAGTGTAGATCGAAGGCAGTAGTCAGCACAGACATCGAGGAAAGCTTTTTGTCACTTCCTCTTGAGAAAATCCAAAGACATAGACTACAATTCTCTGTCCAATTAATAAATCAAGGCTGAATTTGAATGGTGGGCTCTGCTGACCACAGTGTAGATCGAAGGCAGTAGTCAGCACAGACATCGAGGAATGCTTTTTCTGACTTCCTCTTGAGAAAATCCAACGACATAGAGTACAGTTCACTCTGCAATAAATAAATCAAAACTGAATTCGAATTGTGGGCTCTGCTATCCCCAGTGTAGACTGCCATTCAGTGTTCCTTTGGACTTGCAAGATGAATTTGGTCATTGTACTAAAGCTATAATTGATATCAAAAAAGTTCTTGAAACAAGGATACTAAAAGGATATTATGTAGGTTTAAGGGTACGTGGCGATGACTTATGGTGCAGTGAGCTAGTGGCACCTGAAGCACTCAGCGTGTGCGCATCCTGCGATGATGCGTGGTCCGTGTGGGCCGCACTGGTAGCAATGTCTTTTGTTTAATGAATTCTGCCTTAATAAGGCCACGTGGCGTTTACTTGTGGTGCACTGAGTTAGTGGTACCTCTGGCGCTCAGCGTGTACGCAGCCTGCGATGATGCGTGGTCCGGGCGGGCCGCACTGGGAGCAATGTGTCTTGCCTACTGGACTGCGTCATCTGCAATCGCGACTCAATCTGAATTGTGAGCCCTGCTGTCCGCAGTGTAGATCGAAGGCAGTAGTCTGTACAGACATAACTCTGCAGTGCTGTGCCGCTGTGTTCGCAGGGGGCTTGTGTCGAGGAGGCCCGCGGTCATGGCGGCAGCCACGTGGCAGGGTGAGGGTCGCCGCTCTGGCAGACGTGTTGGCTTTCACACAAGTGAACCACGCCCAGAACCCCGGCCTATTTATTCACACTTCTACGCTGGAGTGGCGTACGTTGGACCAGCCCACTGCGCTTCCGCTTACAGGGGCGACGACACAGGTTCATGACCGAGATCTTCCCCACTGCCTGAGGTAACATGGTTGCGTCCACTGTCCACAACACTACAAGCACCAGCTTGTTTTTGGATCGCACAGCAGATAGGTTTAATGAACATTATAATTAGAAATTAGCATTTAAAAAACCTTTGAAATTCACTGAAAAAACCATAGGTTTCATGGACGTTATAGTTACAAATTATCATGTTAAAAACCTTTGAAATTCACTGAAAAAATCATAGGTTTCAGGGACGTTATAGTTACTTGCACATTTCACTCGTACAAAACCATAGAAATTCGGCCGTTATAGTTAGTTGAGCTAACTATAACTCACGCCCCACAATGCACTTCTGATGACGTCACATATTACATCATTCATGACATGGTCAGTGACATCACTGATGACATCACTGATGACATCTCAAATGACATCATTGATGACATCACTGATGACATCATCCACGTGAAAATCTGATGCACCTCCTCATACCTTAATAAAACCTTTGATACACCCATTCTAAAATACAGACTACCATTTTCGAAACAATACAGACACCAATACCAGTTACTACATACGCACGCACTGATTCCTAGGTCTACACACACATCCACTCATTCACCCATAAAGTCACTCATACATGCAGTGACTCATCAATACAACACTATTATAGGCACTCATACACCTATACAAACACTCACACACCGCCACTCATCCAGAGTTACTCACACATCTAGTCAGTCATGCAAAGAATCAATAACACTTCTATTTACTCAGCTATACAGTTATACACACACAACCTCACTTGTTCATAGTGATATTAACATATACTTACTCTCTTATACAATCACTGATACAAGTACACACTCATCCATACAGCACTCTCACAATCACTGACTTTCACGTATAGTCATTTATATACTCCAACTCTCTCATGCACTGCGTTTTACATATGTAGTTACTTGGACAATTAGCACTGAGATATCCATTCACTCACCAACACACCCATACACACACTCACCCACCCATACAGCTGTTTCCACATGCACTCTTGAACCCATACACCCAGTGAATAAAGAACTCACACATCTATGCACAAAGTCACACACCTCCCACCCACTCACACACACTCAGGCACCCATACAAATACTCAGGCAACCAATCAATAACCCATATAGACACTCATGTAGCTACTCATCAACCAATGCAGCAGCTTACACAGCAATAGACAGACTGATACAGACATTCACACAGTTTAGTCACTAACCCATGAATTCAGTAAGAGACATTTAATCACTCACTTATACAGTCAGTCACACACCTACTAAATCCTCCATCCACACACTTATACAGCCACTCATTCTACAATATACCTTGGCCAATATATTTATAAAACATATTTAAACTTTACAGAAACACACAGTCACTGGATGATGTCATCAGTGATGTCATTTGAGATGTCATCAGTGATGTCACTGATCATGTCATGAATGATGTAATATGTGACGTCATCAGCAGTGCATTGTGGGGGCGTGAGTTATAGTTAGCTCAATTAACTATAATGGCCGAATTTCTATGGTTTTGTACGAGTGAAATGTGCAAGTAACTATAACGTCCCTGAAACCTATGGTTTTTTCAGTGAATATATATATATATATATAAAAGTTTACAGTAACGTCGTATTAGGTGAAAAATCTGGTGACAATGTAAGATTTTAAACTACAAAAGATACTGAAATTCACCTGTTATATCTCAAGTAACTGTAACTTGTACCCTAAGTTAACTAAATCCCCCACTCCCACTATGCACAGTTTTTTCACCAATGATGTCATTTCAAATGGTGCAGTGATTTTATCAATGAAGCAATGTAACTTGTCATGAGTGATGTCTTATGTGGAATGATTAGCCGTGCATGGCGAGGACGCGATTTAGAGTTACCTTAGGGCACGTGCTATAGTTACTTGAGATAACTGGTAAATTTCAGTGGTTTTTTTTAGTTTAGGATTTTACATTGTTCATGAAATTTTCACCTGACTATGACGTTACTTTAATCCCCCACTGCGCATGGCTAAAAGCCATGCGTTATGTGGGGTTGGCCACAGGGCCTGGTCATCAACCCCCCTGCAGGCAGCGATCCTTCTGCTGCACACAGTGGTGCACGGCGATGCAGGGAGTGGGATCGGCTGCATTGCCTGGCCTGCAAGCAAGCAGCCAACCCTATACCACACATGGCCTTCTGGTTAGCACAGCGTGAGGTTGCTCTCACAGCTATTGGCTGCACTCAGGCAGACTTACTGACTTTGTCAAAGAGTCACAACACCAAAGTATAAAAAGTGACCCTATAGGCTTTATCAAGGGGGGACATATCAATATATCTATTCCATATCTGTCATCTTTCTCCAAAAATAACTAACATTTTTAATCCACTGTATATTTCAGTAATTCACACAATGCAATGTTTCTTAATTTGATTACTATAAAAATGTTTAATAAAGTTGAACGTCATGCACCCCACAACAACATTAAAAAAGGTTTGGTGGTGCCCCTCTCTATTCTATGGACACCATTAAGGTTAAAATAATATAGAAAATAAAGACCTTGCAGGGCATTATGGGGCACTCCTTCAAAGGAGCAGTGCATAATAAATGAGCTGCCCCTTTCTCCATGACTTATGGCCCTGGAGGCTCCATCCCTTGGGATGTTTCTTTTTTTTATCAAGTGGAGGAGGGTGTGCAGTCCCCCACCCCACCTTAGCCATTACGGCTCGGTCAACTTTTAAGGGAATGCAGGATGTGCGGCCCCCCTCACCAAACCTTTACGGGCCCCTGGTCCACATCCCCTGGGGCCTTTTTCTTTTTTTAAGGGGAGGGGGGTGCGCAGCCCCCCTCTATGAGCCAATAGTAGGCCTAGAGACCCTATCCACCAGGGCAAATACATACTTTTGAAGGGGAGTGGGTGCGCGGCCTGCCTCACCGAGCCACAACAGGCCCCAGGGTCTGTATCCCACAGGGCCTTTAAGGGGAATGGGGCATGCAGCTCTCCTTCCAAGCCAATAATAGCCCTGGGGACCCCTTCCCCCTGGGCCTTACATGGGTGCTCAGGTGCCCACCCGGTGCACCCACAGCACACCATCCTGGGTGCTGCTGGATCCAGAAGTGCTCCCGCATGACAGGAGCAACTGATTTTGCCTGCTGAAGCAGGGCAGGAGCAATCTGAGTTTCCCTGCTTGCAAGAGCACAGGCACACTGCAACCCCCAAGCAAATAGTAGCCCTGGGGAGCACTTCCTCCAGGACCGTACGTGGGTGTTCCAGTGTCCACCCAGGTCACCCATAGCACACCATCCTGGATGCTGCAGGAGCTGGCATTGCCCGGCTGTTATTGCTTGCCTCTGCCGGGCGGGAGCAACCTGAGTTTCTCTGCCCAGAAGAGCATGGTGGGAGCAGACAACTTTCCCTGCCAGTGCTCCTGCAGGCAGGGAAATGGTGTCCTGGGAGTGGGCTCCCCAGGTCGCCATAGTGGAGCCTGCCCCATGGGATGGGGTTCCTGGGGCCTTTAGAGGCTCTGGGAGGGGTGTCGTACACCCCCACCCCTAATACTCAATATGTTGGCCCCAGGGATGGGTTCGCTAAGGCCTTTACAGGATCGGGAGTGGGGACGAGCACCCTACAACACCATAGACCCTCTTAATCGGCTCACCTCAAATGTCTGTTTCTCTAGCACGGGTTTTCAGCACAGGGCTATTCACCCCAAGCTAGAGAATGACACATGCTTTTGCTATTTTTACAGCAAAGTCTTTAAGCATAGGATTAAGAAGTGCCATCCATGCAGAGTTGAAAAAAGACAAAAGCCTTTTACCACTCCAGGCACTGCTTTACAGCTTTGTATTGGCAAAATAACATCCAAGCCAACCTGGAATGAATAAAAACATTCCCTGATATATGTGTTTTGTTCTAGATAGAACTTATCAGAGATGCATAGCTTTCTCCAGACACAAGGGAGCATGTAGTATAAGTCAAAACAATGCCCTTTCAGGCTTAGAGTATTGCATAACTTATGCAAAAAAGGAAGCAGACAACTCTGGGCAATTCCCAAGTTTAGGTGGAGAGCTGTTCATTTATATGGAGCACCCTACAACACCACCAACACTATAAATCTGCTCACCTCAAATGTCTGTTTCTCTAACAGCTTTTAAGAATAGTATTAGCACAGTACCATCCATCCTGAGCTAGAGAGTGACAAAGTCTTTTACCATTTTTGTTTTGGCATAGTTCATAATTGAGACTTGATCAGAGAAACCTGAAAGTTGGGAGGATGAATTGTCATGAAACGAAGATGTCACACAACTCTGGCCTTGAGGGACCATGTCTGAGTATAGTCCAAGGTCAGTGAGCACTTCCAGGATGTATGGATGTGTAAAGCGTGGTGACAGATTGGTGAGTGCTAAAAGAATGAGATTGAATATACCACTGGCAAATCCCTGCTTAAAAACTGCCTTTGACCCCCTGCCAGCAGGTTCTATTGACAACATAGATCAAACACCATTCCAAAGAGCCTTTGATATGTAAATGTCCCTGGAGTTGTGGCTTGAATTTTTGTACACCTGTCACTTAGAAATGTCCTTGCTAGAGAACGATGCTCGCAGATGGGCGTTGTAAGATCTGGGATCCAGTCAGGCTCTGATTGGGCGAGATGTCTCCTGGCCAAAACAATGGGTCTCTCTTCTGATGTCATTTTCCTGATGCTTCTCTTCCATAGATTGTTATGCTGGATTTCTGTTATATATTTTATTCTGTTTACCCTCTGCTTTTTCCCTCCTTTGATTTTGATGTTTCACCAATCTGTTAAGATTTTTGTTCCTTTGTATGGATTATGTACTCCAATAAAAAATGTTTTTAAAAGAGATATGTAAATATAACAGCAAAATCATGTGTTCAGGTGTGCAGTAGCTCACAAGGGTAGCCTGTAAATTGTACAGAAAATAACATAACCCCGTACTCCCAAAGAGGAGTTAAAAATTCACACACATACATCCACAAGACAACATACCCCTCAGGTCAATAGAGTATGTTGGAATGGAAAATACTAACATATAAAGACTTTTGGTAGCCCTTTATTAGGCTGCGAGAATTTACATTTTTCTATAAACCTCTCACCTACGCTTTCCTTTCCTGGCATCCTGATCTACCGACCGCCAGGAACTCTGGGCCAATTTTGCGACTCCTTGCTTGAGACAGTTGCTAAGCTGGCAAGCACCACATCCAACTTCACCCTATTGGGCGATTTAAACATGCATTTTGACGACCTTTCTTCGAGGCCCGCCAATGAGCTCACTCAGGATCTTGCCATACACCAGCTTAAACAAAAGGTGCTACTGGCTACACACTCACAAGTTAAAAAGTCCCTAAATACAGCAAAAAGACTAAGGGTGGGCGTAGTTCGCGAAGTAATGCTTCGCGAAGCTACGCAAAGTGCAGTTCGCGCTACGCGAAGCCGCGTAGCACTACGCGAACTGCGTAGCGCACTGTTCGCAATGATTGCACAGTGCCGGATGCTTGTCCGCACTGTGCAATCATTGAAAACGGCAACTTGCACAGTGCGAGCTGTCTTTTACTGCTGCTCGAGTAGATTTTTACTCGAGCGGCAGCTTTCTCAACGCGGACTGGTAGTTTCTCATCGCGAGCGGTCGCGAGCATACGCGACCACTCGCAATGAGAAACCTGACCTCCCGCGTTGAGAATCTCGCCGGGAGGTTTATTTTCCACGCTCGCGATCGGCAACTTGATGTTGCTGATCGCGAACGAGGAAAAAGTCTCGCCGGGATGTCATTTTGCTTGCTCGCGGTCGCCAACTTGACGTTGAGGACCGCGAGCAAGCAAAAAATGACCGCGGCACTACGCTACGCTACGCTACGCGTGTTCGCACTGTGCTACGTGCAATTCGCGTTGTGCGAAGTAGCGCAAGCTTCGCAAACTACGCGAGCGTAGCGTAGCACTTCGCCCAGGGTTAAAAAAGACATTCAATACACAAAGAATACCAATCTTAACTGATACTGGTGGTTATACAATTATCAAATTAGGAAGACATCACTAAAATACCATATTGCGGAGTACACAAAAATATATCATAAAAACCAGCAAGTTTGCATATAATATTTATTCAGTACATTTATAAGAAACAATACTATAAAAACATTTCATTTTAAAAACTATAAGGCAAATTATCATAAAGACATCATATCAAATACATAATCTTGAGAGCACAGATAAAATACATAATCTTGAGAAAAACAGTTGTCGACGCAGCGTTTCGGTGAATACGTGGAATAGACACCTTCTTCAGGACAGTTTTCTACATAACCAAAAACATATATTTAGTATAACACATTGACTCCACAGTTCCATTTAACAATCACACTAATAATTTTTTTTAAATTTTTAAAAAAACAATTCCAATATAACACTTTGGGGTCGATTCCGATTCGGGCCGGAAAAAGCACCGACCGACTCGGAGCCGGAAATTATACCGACCGACACGTACCTGTGGTGCCCGACACGCCAAGTACGATGCAAGGCGTGCAAAATCCGACCGACATGTACCGAACCCAAGCCGAACGACCGAGCCGCAAGGAAAACAGCAATCCGGTCGGAAAAACACGTGAATCCAACCGACCGACACGCACCCGGAACAAATCCGACCGAAACGTACACGCGAACTCCAAACCGCAAAGTACGATGCAAGGCGCGAAAACCACGAGCGAGTCGGACGGAGGACAAGCCGTACGACCGACACGCATACAAAACCGTATGCTGCATAGAAAACTGCACAAACACAGCGTGAACGAAACGGAGAACACCGTACGAGACGAATGCAGGGTCCGACTCGGTCACAAGAACGTTTCCAACATGCACAGACAGTACAAAGGAAAAATCACACAAAAAAGGCCAAACAAGCAATTACAAAGCCAATAAATACTGGGGGGTGGGGACAGAGAACAAAGACACACCCACAACTCCACCCATATAAAGGACACAAATCACAACCATGATCCTTTGCAAATGCCATTCCACTGCCAGCACCCAAGAGACAGCAACCACACACCCACAGCTCATCCCTCACACAAGCCACACACCATCAGCACACCAACAAATACCTACCTCACATACACCCAGCAAAACACACACTAACACACCCTCACCTGCACACCAACACACACATCACTCACCATCACCACCCATCACCATGCCCCCCAAGAAGAATCACAAGTTCCTAGATTGTGATTTGGAAGTCATGGTAGACGAGATACTCAGGGTAGAGCCACAGCTGTTTGGCACACTGGTCCAACAGACCCCCATCTCCCAGAAAACCAAGATGTGGGAGAGGATCATCAACAGGGTGAACGCACAATCACCATGTCTGCGCACAAAGAGCGACATCCAGAACAGGTGGTATGACGTGCGCAGGAGGGTACGGGACCTGCTCAAGAAAGACTACATCATCAGCCAATACACCGGCAGTGGCCCTCCTGCCAAGCCAATATACCTCAGGCTCTGGGAGGAGAAGGTGCGGGCCATCCTTCCGCCAGTGAGCGTATATGGACTAGAGAACATCCCAGAGCCTGGTGAGTACACAACAAATGTACACAATATTCTGCCACAAAACACACACACATCACTGTCAAGGGGAGAGTCAAACCATGCACTCATAGCAATTACACAGCAACCAGAACAGAATCATCCCAAAATGTGTATGTCAGTCAGATAAACACAACACATGCCATCAAAAAAGTTACATCCAACTGTGCCATCACATGTACAAACACAACTACAACTACAGCTAGGCAGTGGCACAAATAGAACTAACAAACACATCCAGACATGTAGCCACCACAACAACACCAACACACAGTTAAGACCACTCAAAGGAAGGAATTCTGTGTATGCTGGCCAAGTCAGTGTAGCCAATAGCATCATGGGAGTCGCAGTCACACATATTGCCCCCCCACAACTGTCCCATCAACACCACCATGAACCATGCGCACATCACAGGGAGTGGAGAAGGACTCACAAGATGGCTGACACTGGCAACTGCTGTGGGGAGCACAAGGCCCTGCTGGCAACTGTGCACCAACAAACAGCAGGACACCACTGACTGACATCCTGAGAGACAACTTCCACTCCCTGCAATGCAAGCACGTTCCATGGTGGGATATCTGGCTGGCTGGGTGGGAAGGAGGACTTGCAGCACTGACCATAGTCACAAGCACCTCCCTCACACCACCCCTCAACACAAACTCCACAGAACCCACCTGGTAGAATGCAATGCCTCCCATCCTAACTCAAGATCCCACAAAGAACCACCACCCTGGGTTATGTTGTGTGAAGCACAGGGACACTCTTGGGACTTTTAGCCAAACAACTGCCAGGACAACACTCCCAGCCATCCTGTCAGCACAGCCAGCCCACCCCACAGGGAAGCAGAGTCAAAAGGAAGGAAGCATGGGCATGCTGGGAAGGGGGTGGAGGCAATAGCATGATGGGAGTGGTAGTCACAGACATTGCTCAGCCTCACAACTGGCCCATCAACACCACCCTGAACCATGCTCACATCACAAGGAGTGGATAAGGACACACAAGATGGCTGACACTGGCTACTGCTGTGGGGAGCACAAGGCCCTGCTGGCAACTGCACACCAACCAACAGCAGGACACCACTGTCAGCCATCTTGCCATTGCCCTCACACCCACACACACTGAACTCCCCACAAAAGCAAGTAAGTATGGGAATGCTGGCAAGTGGGGTGGAGGCAATAGCATGATGGGAGTGGCAGTCACTGATATTGGTCACCCCCACAACTGTCCCATCAACACCACCCTGAACCATGCTCACATCACAGGGAGTGGAGAAGGACTCACAAGATGGCTGACACTGGCTACTGCTGTGGGGAGCACAAGGCCCTGCTGGCAACTGTGCACCAACAAACAGCAGGACACCACTGACTGACATCCTGAGAGACAACTTCCACTCCCTGCAATGCAAGCACGTTCCATGGTGGGATATCTGGCTGGCTGGGTGGGAAGGAGGACTTGCAGCACTGACCATAGTCACAAGCACCTCCCCTCACACACACCCTCAACACAAACTCCACAGAACCCACCTGGTAGAATGCAATGCCTCCCATCCTAACTCAAGATCCCACAAAGAACCACCACCCTGGGTTATGTTGTGTGAAGCACAGGGACACTCCTGGGACTTTTAGCCAAACAACTGCCAGGACAACACTCCCAGCCATCCTGTCAGCACAGCCAGCCCACCCCACAGGGAAGCAGAGTCAAAAGGAAGGAAGCATGGGCATGCTGGGAAGGGGGTGGAGGCAATAGCATGATGGGAGTCATAGTCACAGCTCTACATCCCCCACCACATGGCCCAGCAAGCTCACACTCACGCATGCACATCCCACAGAGAGTGGAAAGGCCCATCAAAGATGTCTGACACTGTTGCTGTGTCGTGGGGAGCACAAGGCCCTGCTGGGAACTGCACACCAACCAACAGCAGGACACCACTGTCAGCCATCTTGCCATTGCTCACACACCCACACATACTGAACTCCCCACAAAAGCAAGTAAGTTTGGGAATGCTGGCAAGTGGGGTGGAGGCAATAGCATGATGGGAGTGGCAGTCACTGATATTGGTCACCCCCACAACTGTCCCATCAACACCACCCTGAACCATGCTCACATCACAGGGAGTGGAGAAGGACTCACAAGATGGCTGACACTGGCTACTGCTGTGGGGAGCACAAGGCCCTGCTGGCAACTGCACACCAACCAACAGCAGGACACTACTGTCAGCCAGCTTGCCATTGCCCTCACACCCACACAACTGAACTCCCCACAAAAGCAAGTAAGTATGGGAATGCTGGCAAGTGGGGTGGAGGCAATAGCATGATGGGAGTGGCAGTCACTGATATTGGTCACCCCCACAACTGTCCCATCAACACCACCCTGAACCATGCTCACATCACAGGGAGTGGAGAAGGACTCACAAGATGGCTGACACTGGCTACTGCTGTGGGGAGCACAAGGCCCTGCTGGCAACTGTGCACCAACAAACAGCAGGACACCACTGACTGACATCCTGAGAGACAACTTCCACTCCCTGCAATGCAAGCACAGTCCATGGTGGGATAACTGACTGGCTGGGTGGGTGGGAAGGAGGGCCGGCTGTCAACCAAACACAACCAATGCAGACCATGTTCACACCCCAACAAATACATAGGATTGCCCAAATAATGCAGGACAATGTGCCACACCAATATCAACCCCTGACTGTGACGACTTAGGACAATGCAATGTACAGGCCCGCACCCAGAGGCACAGTCACAACTGTCATGTGTGTCAACCATTGATGCCTGCAGAAACATAACATACATTGTGTGTGTCTCCCAAAAACAGGTGATGATGGGGACACAGCAGCAGACGCTGAGGAGTCCCAGTCCCAGGCTCAAGAGGATGCGGAGCTCACTGGTGTCGTACAGCCTCTGCCCTCCTCGGACGAAGAAGACCAACCTGGCACATCCGGTGCAAGTCTACATGCAGCACCAGCAGGACCACCAGCTGCAGCACCAGCAGGACCACCAGCTGCACCCCCTGCACCCACCCCTCCAACGACTGTCAACACAAATACCATCCCTGCCGACATGGACAGAACAAGGAGCAACACCAGCACAGGGACCCTGGACCAACCTGGGGCCATGGACACCACCACCACCACCAACCTCCAAGGTGGACCAGGGTGATCTGTGCATGCCACTGCACGCACTGCACATGTCAGCAGGGGTGGTGGGAGGGGTGGGAGACAGAGGTCGCTGCTTGCAGAGGTTGCTGGTGTGCATGATGACCCACAACTGGTACGCATAGCTGATGCGTACCAGTCCAGCACCGGAGACCTCAGCCAGGTAGTGGGGCTCCTCAGAGACATGAAACAGCAGCAGGCTGCCCATCATGCCCGCTTGGACTCTCACATGTCCCACGTGGAGTCACACATGTCCCGCGTGGACTCACACATGTCCCTCGTGGAGTCCAAGTGGGATGCACTGCATGAGATGACGGCGGTGCACAGGGACATTTTACAATGCCTCCGCCAGATGAACAGCAACGAGTCCACACCTCCCTGTGTGACCAACAACATCTGGTGCTGCCCAAACTGCAACTGCCACAGGGAGGGAGGATGACTCTGGCGGAGAGTCCCCTGCACCGCAGCAGCCTGTACTTGAGGTGCCCCCCCCCAAGAAGAGGGGTTGTCCGAAGAGGGGCAAGTGAGAGGCCGATGGCCAAGCGCAACTCCCAGGAAGCCTGAACCTGTTCTGGATGTTCACCTTTGTGCACAGACTGTTCACCCTGTTGACGGCAACACTACTCCCACACATTGCATGGGGAGTACAAGTTGGACCAATGTGTCAGACAACTGTGGCCCCGATACTGGGGATTCTGTCTACCAGGACTTTCAATTCACCTAGGAACTTCTGATTGCAAGATTTATGTACAGCACTACCCATCCTATGCACTATTCACACAAATGTAACACAATAAACACACTAATACACCATACTTGCCTCTGTTGTGAGTCCAACGTGGGTGCTGTCATGGGGATGATGAACTGCAAAATTACACTGTGTATGCGAACTGCAACAGAAAGTACAACACAGGCATGTGAGTAAAGGCAACGTGACACATATGAGGGAGACACACCACCAGGGCTACACAACACATACACACCTAGGCCATCTGACTCATTGCCTACAGTGATGTTGCCAGGGAAGACGGTGCAATGCACAGACACCACACCCATTCCCAGTTGTAGTCAAGTAGCCCACAGGTGCAGTAAGCAAATGGCAGTCAAATGTGTGACCACAGACAACGCACATCACAAAGTGAAGCACAGGTTTATTACACAGTTGCAACATGTCGTAACCACTACAGATGCAAGGTAATCCCACCTGGCAGCGGGCACACAGTCAACAACTGTAGACGGAAGGAAGTCCATGGGTGTGGCGCACATCACCTGTAGGGACATAA
Source organism: Calotriton arnoldi (assembly GCA_963921515.1). Lineage (NCBI taxonomy): Eukaryota > Metazoa > Chordata > Amphibia > Caudata > Salamandridae > Calotriton > Calotriton arnoldi. The sequence goes on along the minus strand of CAWUFW010011596.1, from coordinate 350,539 downwards.
CAGCTACCAGCCTGGAAGTGCAATCACGTCGTCGGTGGACACAGTTGACCAAACAAATCTGAAAGTACCCTGTGAAGGACAGAAATGACACACAGTCAAAAGCAATGGAGTACAGGACAGAACAGCAAAACTCATGCACAATACATGTTACAAGACACCCACCCAGAACCAAGTTAGCATGTCAACACTGTTGGGGAGTACAGCCCACCTGTAAGCACACATCGCAACACACATCCAGTCAAGTAGCCCATGGACACACTCCAACAGCACCAGAGCACCACCTACACATATCATGCCAACTCACATCATTGACATGACACCTCAGGATACTCACATTCAGCTAAAGAAGTTGGTGATGAGCTGTGTGCGGACATCACCCTCATCATCATCATCATCATCGTCACTGGCATCGTGGTCCAGGCCAGGATCCTCCACAGGTGGCGGATGTTGGTCATTGTCATCCTGGATGAGAGGCAACTCCTTCCGCACTGCCAGGTTGTGGAGCATGCAGCAGACGATGATAATCTTGCACACTTTCGCAGGGGCATATGGGAGGGACCCTCTGGTCTTGTCCAGGCAGCGGAAGCGGCTCTTCAGGAGACCAAATGCCCGCTCAATAACTCTCCTGGTCCGACCATGTGCCTCATTGTAGCGCATCTGGGCTGGTGTCACAGGGTTCCTGAGGGGTGTTAGCAACCACGGCATGTTGGGGTATCCCGAGTCACCTACGGACAGACAAGTGCACATTAGCTGACTTGGAAAAGTGGGCGGAATACTACAGATCAGATCACACACAATGGCACAAAGTCAGTACACACCGACAAGCCAGGCACGCTGGTTCTGCATCTGTGCCATCATCCTGGGGATGCGACTACTCCTCATCACAAAGGCATCGTGTGCTGAACCAGGGAAACGGGCACACACGTGTGTGATGGTCATGTCTGCAAGACACACCACCAGTGCATTGACCGAGTGGTAGTGCTTGCGGTTCCTGTAGGCCTGCTCCTGGGCATGTGGTGGTACCAAAGCCACATGTGTCCCATCAATGGAGCCAATGACATGCAGCATCCTCCCCAGGGCATAAAAGTCACTCTTCACGTCAGTGAGTCATCGCAGTCTAGGGAAATAGATGTACCGGTTCAGGAATAGCAACATTGCCGCCAAAACATCGCGGAGCACACAGCTCAACATGGTCTGTGACATCCCACCAGCAGTCGCCACAGTATGTTGGAAGGTACCGGTGGCAAAGAAGTGTAGGGCTGCCATCACCTTCACCTTGGGGGTCAGCGCTGTAGGATACGGCCGGCCAGGCTGCAAATGTGGGGACAACTGCACTGCCAAATCCTCAATCAGCTGCCTGGTGAAGCGGTACCGTCGGATGCTGTCCCGTTCCACCATCGTTGCCAGGTCTGGGAATGGTCGATGGACAGCAGGAGCCCTGCAGTGCAGAGGAGAAGTAAGCAAGATTGTCAGTCACCCCACATATGCGGCATTGAACACACTCAATATCCCAACATACATCATTATGAGGCACAACTACATGAAGTGTGCAGTTCCGTAAGGACATGTATGGTACATACATGGACAACATCTGTCAACACGGTCCAACAAGTGGCATCAATTAGTCCCAGGTTGGCCCATTGGATATCATGAGGCCGTGTCACAGTTCCCATCTCCTGCTGCCGTGTCACAATCACCCCCCACAGTGACATGTGAGGACAGATGTGCCCCAGGCACCACAGCTCAACGACAGGTACATTCCCAGGGACCCTGTATTGCCACATGGACACTGGCATTACATGGAGTATCATGTATACACCACAGCAAAACAACCATGACCCCCACAGGTAGTGGTCCCACTTGCCACGGCAGGACAGACATGGACGTCTGTGACACACACACGCACAACATCAAAGTCCATGCACACACAACGTGGATGTAGAGACTGTCTCCCATTGTGCACATGAAATCAGAGACATTGTAAACACTACATGCACACAGACTGTGGAGGACCATCACTATTGTGCCACTGGGACACCCTGGCTCAAACATACCGTCCCACATGGGACTCACGGGGTATGTGACATGACATACACATACACCACTGTGAAATGTGACCATGGCACATGCACAGATATGAACAGTTGCACATCAAAGTGGTCATGTACACGTAACACCCAGGATCCTGTCCCCATGAACACGTGCACAGCCTGGGGGTGGCTGCCCACAGGTGACACCCACAGGACAACATGTACACCAACATACACACAATAGGAAATGCAGCCTTACATGCCTTATGATAAAGTTTGGACAGGCTGTCGTGATGTAGGTGTGCCCCTCACTCCCTGGGAGCTATCTGTGGCTGGCAAATGTCCATCTGAGACAGGCATGCTGACATATGCCAGTCACATGTACAGTGATGCGTTGAACAGCAATGGACCGATCGGTGCCCCCGGCCGGCCCATTCCATTCAATGTGTGCGGGTACGCATTGTAACCCTGTACGCGTTGTACTGCAATGGACCGATCGGTGCCCCCGGCCGGCCCATTGCATTCAATGTGTGCGGGTACGCGTTGTACCCCTGTACGCGTAGATACTGCAATGGACCGATCGGTGCTCCCGGCCGGCCCATTGCATTCAATGTGCGGGTACGCGTTGTACCCCTGTACGCGTTGTACTGCAATGGACCGATCGGTGCCCCCGGCCGGCCCATTGCATTTAATGTGTGCGGGTACGCGTTGTACCCTGTACGCGTTGAACAGCAATGGACCGATCGGTGCCCCCGGCCGGCCCATTGCATTCAATGTGTGCGGGTACGCATTGTACCCCTGTACGCGCTGATACTGCAATGGACCGATCGGTGCCCCCGGCCGGCCCATTGCATTCAATGTGTGCGGGTACGCGTTGTACCCCTGTACGCTGTTGATCAGCAATGGACCGATCGGTGCCCCCGGCCGGCCCATTGCATTCAATGTGTGCGGGTACGCGTTGTACCCTGTACGCGTTGAACAGCAATGGACCGATCGGTGGCCCCGGCCGGCCCATTGCATTCAATGTGTGCGGGTACGCGTTGTACCCCTGTACGCGTTGTACTGCAATGGACCGATCGGTGCCCCCGGCCGGCCCATTGCATTCAATGTGTGCGGGTACGCGTTGTACCCCTGTACGCGTTGTACCGCAATGGACCGATCGGTGCGCACCCATTGACAATACCCTTGCCTGGCAACGGACGGGTTTTCGAATTTCGAACGAGTCGGTTGCTGGAAATTCAGTTGGTCACCCACAACAATGTTGCAAAATCATGTATGTCATGAAGTTGAAGATTTGAAGGATGCTGTGGGCGTGTATTGGTGCTGCTATTCCATGGATTGGCCAGATTCAGAAGATGCAAATGACTTGGACCTATCACTTTGGACACAAGGGACAGTATCTGCCTCTCCAGCACATATATATTGCTGGCTGTTCCCCTGAGAGCTCACTTGCCTGCACTACATGCTCCAGGACGACATCTGCCACTGCACTGCTGCTGTCTCTGCCCCTCTGGACCCTGCAATGGCACGTACTGTGGAGAGAGCCCCAGCCTTCAGCCTTGAGGAGAACCAGGCCCTGCTGGACAGCCTACTTCCACAGTACAGCAAGCTGTATGGGACACCAGGGGAGCAGGTGAGTGTTCTGTGCACTGCCTTTCTGAATGTGCATATTGTCTGACTAGCAAGGCTGAAAGTCTGCACGCCACTGGCTAGCAGGCTCTCTGAGTAGTTGTCACCCCCATAGTGTGTAGTGACATGCACTGGACAGGTATGGTGCAGTGACAGTGCATTTGAACAAGGTTTTACTTCCCATGCAATGATACCATGTAGTGACGTCTGGCAAACTGTCCATGGGCAGCTTTGCACTGCCTGTGTACATCATGTGCCCCTGTGATTGAGACATGTATATACAACTGTGTCATGCACGGATATGTTGCATGTGTAGTAATGGCCTTTTCACTTTGTCATCCTGACAGGTTAATGCCCATCGGAAGCAGGAGATCTGGAAGGACATCGTCCGGGCTGTCCGGTCCGTGGGGGTCTACAAGCGCCGGATCCGCAACTTCCAGAAGAGGTGGCAGGACCTTCGGGGCTGGACCCGGAGGATTGCACGGGTCCAGAAGAAGCTGTCGCCTCCTCGCAGGAGGGGCGGAACACGGACCCTGACCCCCCACATGCTCCAGATCCTGGCGGTGGTGTTTCCAGACCTGGATGGGCAGCTGAAGGCCAGACAGCAGCAAGGAGGGGGTGAGTCAAAGACTGCACTGTGAACTCTGTATTTCATGCTTTGTGCCCTCCTCTGGCCTGGTTCAACTGCCACAGTGCAGCAGTCATGTTGTCCAGGAGCCATGTCCCTCTATTGTGCACTGCTCATCTGATACCCAGGTGTGGCCCTTACATTCAGGGAATTGTGTCACTTGGGACTGTGTCCTTGCAGTTTGCTTCACTAAAGGTGGGGGACAGCATCTGTTTCCCTAACTCTGTTGTGGGCATCATGGGTGGGTCCATTGTTCACACAACGCCTGTGTTCGGACATGTAATCTGCGTGTTGCTTTGATATGCGGTCCACTTGCTGAGCTGAGCCACCACATGTGCCTGGGGTATGTGGCACACGCCCATGCAGCGGGTGGGAACAATGTTTGGGCCCCAGGAGTGTGCAGATTACGTGTGTCACACATACATAGCCAGCTATCCACTGTCCAGGGCTCATCCCTCATTCATGTGGGGCAGGACAGTCATGCCTACTCCAGGCCATGCAATGCACTCTGTACTCCCACTCCCGTGTATCAGCTGACACATTGTGCGCAGTAATTTGACCCCTCAGGTGTCTGCCTCTGTGTCAGTGTGCTGTGGATTAGTTGCCAGGACTGCTGGGGTGTTTCTTGGTAGGGGCTCAGCATGCCCCTGGAGATGTGACCATAGGAGACGATACTTGTGTGTCACATAGGTGTTTGATCAGCTGCCCGTGCAGACTGGGGTATGCAAATGTGAAGTTCAGGCAGCTGTTCCCCATTCACAGCAGATTGTGAGGGGCTCAGGTTCAGAGGGTAGTGTCACAGGTCTCCCATATGTCCAATAGGTATGACCTGGAGAGATGAGGGTTAAGATGATGTGTTGTGGGGGATGTACATGTGCACTTGTGCAGCTCCAGGACTTGCATTCCCCATGACCTACTATTGTGACACAGTGCAGAGTGTTGTTGTCTGGCTGCCAAGTCATACATCACTGAGACAGTGATGTATGACTTAGCAGTCATGCCTCCGCCATGGCATGTGTCTACTTATTGGTGATCCTGCAGGGGAGTGACATGTGCTACATGCACACCATTGTGGCGATGGCTATCAGGACATGGGTGCATCATGGTGTCTGTCGCTGGTATGCATCACATGCATTTCCTATTTGACTCTGGGCATCCCTTTCATCCGGAAACCTGTACTGACTCAGTGGCAAGAGCTGTGATGTGTGCATGTCCACATGCCACACCGTGTCCTCTGCACTGTCCAACTACTTTGTAGTTGGTGCATGTGTCCACACTGGGGTGTTGCAATCCAACAGACACCAGACAGATGGGTGCAAGGCCATGTGGGATGTGAGTGCCATGGTTGGCATCATACTGACAATTGGCTGCGCCTGTTCAGTTAGGGCACTTTTAGCAATGTACAACTAATGATGCCAGGGCTTGCTCTGTAATGTGCTGTGCTCACAGTGGTGTGTGCGTTTGGTGCAGGTGACTGATGTCTGTCTGTTTCCCCAAAGTTTGCAGATACATCCACGGCCACGAAAGGGGACAGCTCCACGGACCAGGAGGAGCCGGAGAGCCAGACTGGGTCAGCAGCCGAGGAGTGGTCGGAGGGACCCAGTGGCATGGATGGCGAGGGGAGCCACACCGAGGAGTCCTCAGCACCATCCACCTCAGCTGAGGACCAGAGCAACTCGGAGGATGACTCCCTTATGGAGGCGGGTGTCAGCAGCCACCACACCCCAGCTAGTGTTGCTGTCCCCGCCACCACCAGCACCACCACCGCCCTCCCATCGGCTCCCATTCCCCAGGTCCGTGGAGGCTCCCATGTTCGGGAGCATGTCTCCTTTGGGCCAGGCACCGCACCCCCTGCCCCTGTGTCCCCTGCTGCCCTGAGTGAGGAGTCTGTGTACCTCCTTCGCCAGCTCCATGTAGGGCAGACAGCCATGCTGAGTGTCCTCCATGCGCACACCGCTCTGTTGACTCAGCTGGTGTCGTTCATGGAGGGCATCTCATCGGGCATGTCTGACCTACAGAGGGGCAATAGGTCCATGGACTCCTCCCTGACGGCAGCAGTGTCCCTCCTCAGACAGTCCCTCACCCCTCCTGCCTCTGCTCCATCCACACTCCCCAGCACCTTACCCGTCCCAAGCACACACACACCGGCACAGGCACACACCAGCACACACACATCCAGCACACAGACACACACGCCACAAACAAAACGCACACGCACGCACAGTCAGGGGACTGAAACCAGACTCACAGGGGATGGGGCCCTGGTACACACACACACATCCACGAGCACTGCGCAGTCCTCAGTTGCCTCTCCCTCCAAAACACCCTCCCTTGCCTCACCTGCAACCCCAAAGAACCAGCGCCTCTTCCTCAGTGACCTCGGCCTCTTCCCCTCTGATCCAGCTGCTCCAGCATCCAGGGGGAAGAGGAAGCCCACCCACACGGAGCAGAGTGCCCCTCGCCCCCGGACACCCTCCCTCAGGCGCAGACAGACTGAGGCCCCCACCCGCAAGTCCCCCCGGAGTCGTAAGAGCAAGACCCCACCACCGCCCTGCAGCTCAGGCACCAGGTCTCCTTCCTCCATCCCTCAGGCCCCCACTCCACAGGTGCCCCCACCACACCCTGCCCCAGGTTCCCCCACCCACAGATATACCATCCCCAAGAGGATCCGGCCTTCTCCCCCTGGCACTTGCTCTCCCGGCACCACACCCCCGCTGCGCTTGTCTGTGCCACTGATGTGGTGAGGGTGTCCTCCCCCTCTGTCCAGCCCATCTTGCCTGTTCCCCATTCTCCTCCCCTGGTGGTAGGCACTGCAGTGGAGTCCACTACCACCCTGTCTGACTTGGGCACTGCAGTGGCGGACCTGTCCACTCCATCTGCAGGGTCCACTGCAGTCGTGCCGGCACCCACAACATCTGAGTCATACCCCCCAGTTGTGCCGGCACACACCATGTCAGACACCTCCACTGCAGTTGTCAGTGACTCTCCAGCACCCACCACCCCTTCCCTGCTTCCTCCTGGTGAGCCCTGATCCTGTCCCTGCGGTGCCTGGCCTGCCCCCCGGTTGCCCCTCCTAGTGGATTGTCCCTGGTTTTGTGCAGGCATGCGTAGGGTGACATCTGCCACTGTCACCATGTTTGGACTTTTACAATGGACTGGCCATTGGCCTTTGTGTTTTTTCTGGACTTTGTTTTCATTCCACACATATGCTGAATAAAGCAACTTTCTGTTCTCTAGTGTTTATGCTTCTGATGTACATGTTGTTGATGATGCTAACCATGCCCTTGCTGCAGTGATGGTGATATTTGGTCTCATGATAATGAAGTGTTACTGTGCAGGAACCCATGTGGTCCAGGGGGAATGTGTCCTATCCTGTGGTGTATCCATGTCATCCATAGCAGCATCTGAGGGTGTCATGTGTTCAGTATTTGGCAATGGGATTTCCTACTTAGATTAGCTATTTCACATCTGTGGCTTACACCCCTGCACATCTGTTGTGCCTGCCATTGTTCAATTCGTCTACTTCCCTGACCGTGTGGCCATCTCCACTGGACATGCAGGTTTGGGCATCAATGGGGAAGGACTCATCTGTGTTGTCAGTGCAACATTGCTATACAAGTGTGTTGGATCTGTGCTGATGATTCCGTTGGCACTTCCATGACCAGGCTGATGTGACGGGAGCCCTCATTTGGAGCTAATTGTTGATTGTGTGACCAAGTGCTCAGCTGACATGATGGGGCCCTACTGAGGCAACATATGGCACAGCTTTCCTCACACAGGAGTGGAGTCCCCTCATGGCAGTGTGTACTCCTGTGACATTGCCTGCGCCCAAGGTGTGTGTTGTATGTGCATGTCTGTGTGTTCACTTCTGTTTAGCTGTGCATGCTGGGATCCCTAGTGTTGTACCTGTTTGTGATGCTAGCTGAGTTGACCTATGTTCCCCCAAAGTCTTCTCCCTGGGTTCTCTGTGATGTGGGTGCATGGCACATTACTGGTCATCAGGGTGTCACCCATAGGTGTGTTTGCTGTCAGGGCTGAGTTTGTGTGCAGACGCTGATGGGTCACAGTCAGGTTTCCCCTTGGCACTTGTTGTTTGCCCCTGTCATGTGATTTCCAGTTTGTGTTATCTTTCAGTGATTGTGACACGTTGTGTGTGTGACTGCTGGCACTCCTCAGGGTCCGGGCTGCAATGTTGGTTGTTGTCTATGTGTGTTCTTTGTGGGTGACCTTGGCTTCTTCATTGGTGTGTGACTGTGGCTGGGATCCCATTGGTTGGTGTGGTATTGCCGTCATGTCCATGTACAGCGTAGTGTGCAGTGTGTCAGACATTCAGGAGTCTTGTTGAGTGGCCATGTGTCATGTGTTTCTGCACCTTGGTTCCCACCCACCACCCTGGAATAGTCATGGGTGCATGTGCAATGTCACCAGTGCATGTGTACTTCACTGCTGCACATTGTTGGAGGTCGAGGGGTGTGGTGTTGAGTGTGTGCAGATGAGAGTTGTTGCCCGGCTAGGCCCCTGCCTCCATGTTGGCCTTGGCTTACTGGCCATGCTGATTGATTTGTGCTTGTGTAGGTGTGATGGTAGTTTGTTGCTCAGGACACATGACTGTGGTTCACAGTGTGAACCACATTTAGCTTTGTCATCACAGTGGGATTGTAATGCAGCCCAGGGTCACCACATTGTGGGGGCCCTGGGGGTGGTGCTGTGGTGTGTCTGTGTCTTGCTGTGTCAGTTGCTGTTCCTACGTGCCTGTGTGACATGTGTGATTTGTGCTCCCTCTCATCTGACAATGCCTGCTTGCCCACATAGGGGATTTGGATCCATGAGTTACCTTTGTGTGGCACTGTATGCACATCTGTATGATTGGTATTCAGGTCTCCTCATGTGTTGTGTGGTTGCCTGGGGACACTGGCACCCCCCTCACCTGTTGTGTATGATGTGCAGTGTGGGTCTGCCTGTTTGTGTTTGTGCATCTGCACCACTGCTTTGGCATATCTTGGGTGTGCCATTGGCTGTATGTAGTTTGGTGGGTTTCCCCTGCTGTCCCTGGGACTCCTAGGTCATCGGTCAGCACAATGATCATGGTTTGTGTGTCCCATTGCTGCCATGGTATGGTATCTGTTCACCTCACATCTGCAGTCTCCACAGGGTATCTGCATTTGTGTGCCCATTGTTGCAAATATGTGGGTCTGCATTCTGATGGTCACTTCTGTCATTGTGTCATTGATGAATGTTGACGGTGTCAGCCCCCATGGGTGTTGTTTGTCTGCACATGGCCAAAGATATGTCTTATTTGCACTGCAGTATTTGGCTCACCCAATTTATGTTGCAATGGGACACATACACTACTTTGCCACTGATGTGTTTTTTGTTCTGTGACCAGGAATCATCCATGCAGTTTGGCAGTTGCACCTCTTTCTTTGTCAACACTTACCTTTTGGTCACTGTGATGATGGGGGTTTAGACCCCATTGCCACAATGTTCAAAATGTGCTTCAGCTATGGACCCCACACTTACATTTTGCTCACTGTGATGATGGGGGTTTAGACCCCATTGCCACAATGTGCAAAATGTGCTTCAGCTATGGACCCCACACTTACATTTTGGTCACTGTGATGATGGGGGTTTAGACCCCATTGCCACAATGTTCAAAATGTGCTTCAGCTATGGACCCCACACTTACATTTTGCTCACTGTGATGATGGGGGTTTAGACCCCATTGCCACAATGTTCAAAATGTGCTTCAGCTATGGACCCCACACTTACATTTTGCTCACTGTGATGATGGGGGTTTAGACCCCATTGCCACAATGTTCAAAATGTGCTTCAGCTATGGACCCCACACTTACATTTTGCTCACTGTGATGATGGGGGTTTAGACCCCATTGCCACAATGTTCAAAATGTGCTTCAGCTATGGACCCCACACTTACATTTTGCTCACTGTGATGATGGGGGTTTGGACCCCATTGCCACAATGGTCATGGCCTGCTTGCATTGTGGGTGCCACACACATATATGTGTGGCACATGTGCTAGGGGGTCACATTGTATGTTCAAAGTCATGTTCGGTGTTGTAGGCATTTGACACAGTCTACACACGCTTGTCATGGTGTTGGGGGGATGTCTTTTCTTGCATTCCCTAGGTTGTGGTGTGCTGGTTGTGTCATGCATTGTCCATCCTATGAGTGGGGGTGGTAGTAGTGGTAGGCATCCAGCCCCCTGGCTAAGGGTGGTAGTAGTGGTAGGCATCCAGCCCCCTGGCTAAGGGTGGTAGTAGTGGTAGGCATCCAGCCCCCTGGCTAAGGGTGGTAGTAGTGGTAGGCATCCAGCCCCCCTGGCTAAGGGTGGTAGTAGTGGTAGGCATCCAGCCCCCCTGGCTCAGGGTGGTAGTAGTGGTAGGCATCCAGCCCCCCTGGCTAAGGGTGGTGGTGGGCATCCAGCCCCCCTGGCTAAGGGTGGTAGCAGTGGTAGGCATCCAGCCCCCCTGGCTCAGGGTGGTAGTAGTGGTAGGCATCCAGCCTCCCTGGCTAAGGGTGGTGGTGGGCATCCAGCCCCCTGGCTAAGGGTGGTAGTAGTGGTAGGCATCCAGCCCCCCTGGCTCAGGGTGGTAGTAGTGGTAGGCATCCAGCCCCCCTGGCTAAGGGTGGTGGTGGGCATCCAGCCCCCCTGGCTAAGGGTGGTAGTAGTGGTAGGCATCCAGCCCCCCTGGCTCAGGGTGGTAGTAGTGGTAGGCATCCAGCCCCCTGGCTAAGGGTGGTGGTAGGCATCCAGCCCCCCTGGCTAAGGGTGGTAGTAGTGGTAGGCATCCAGCCCCCTGGCTAAGGGTGGTAGTAGTGGTAGGCATCCAGCCCCCTGGCTAAGGGGGTGGTGGGCATCCAGCCCCCTGGCTAAGGGTGGTAGTAGTGGTAGGCATCCAGCCCCCTGGCTAAGGGTGGTAGTAGTGGTAGGCATCCAGCCCCCTGGCTAAGGGTGGTAGTAGTGGTAGGCATCCAGCCCCCTGGCTGAGGGTGGTAGTAGTGGTAGGCATCCAGCCCCCTGGCTAAGGGTGGTAGTAGTGGTGGGCATCCAGCCCCCCTGGCTAAGGGTGGTAGTAGTGGTAGGCATCCAGCCCCCTGGCTAAGGGTGGTAGTAGTGGTAGGCATCCAGCCCCCTGGCTCAGGGTGGTAGTAGTGGTAGGCATCCAGCCCCCCTGGCTAAGGGTGGTGGTGGGCATCCAGCCCCCTGGCTAAGGGTGGTAGTAGTGGTAGGCATCCAGCCCCCCTGGCTAAGGGTGGTAGTAGTGGTGGGCATCCAGCCCCCCTGGCTAAGGGTGGTAGTAGTGGTAGGCATCCAGCCCCCTGGCTCAGGGTGGTAGCAGTGGTAGGCATCCAGCCCCCTGGCTCAGGGTGGTAGTAGTGGTAGGCATCCAGCCCCCCTGGCTAAGGGTGGTGGTGGGCATCCAGCCCCCCTGGCTAAGGGTGGTAGTAGTGGTAGGCATCCAGCCCCCCCTGGCTAAGGGTGGTAGTAGTGGTGGGCATCCAGCCCCCCCTGGCTAAGGGTGGTAGTAGTGGTAGGCATCCAGCCCCCCTGGCTCAGGGTGGTAGTAGTGGTAGACATCCAGCCCCCTGGCTCAGGGTGGTAGTAGTGGTAGGCATCCAGCTCCCCCTGGCTCAGGGTGGTAGTAGTGGTAGGCATCCTGCCCCCTGGGTAGGGGTGGTGGTGCGCATTCAGGCCCCTGTGTGCATATGTGGCATTGGTGATGGGCATCCCGCCCCTAAGGTGCTGCTGTTGCTGGTGTAAGTATATTCTGCATCCCTCTGTGTGTGTGTGATGTGTCGTGTACGTGTTGTATGTGTTTTGTGGTTGGTGTCTGACTTACCTTCTGCGCCGTACGCGTCCGTGCCTGTTCCGGTAGTAAATGTAGAATATTGGTATGATCGGGACGAAGGGATTCATGGTTGGTTCGTGTCGTTCGTCCTTCTCGTTGCTTCGCGTCGTCCTCGTCGCTTCGCGTCGTCCTCGTCGCTGGCGTGTTCGTCTCGTAGCCGTGGATCGTGTTGTGGCGCAAATCGGAGCTTATGTGCGCCTCTCCCGGATGCTTTGACGTGCCGTGCGTAGCGACGGGTTCGGCGCGTACGGGAAGCGCATCGTACTTGTTCGGCCGGACGGAGCTGCATTTTCCCTTCCGTGCGACTCGATTCAGCGTTTCCGGATTCGCCTCGGTCGGAAAACAGGACCTGGTTTGGGTGAGTACGGCTCGGCTGGATTCTGTGCTGTTGTGCGCATCGTACTTACTCGTTCGGTGTGCTGTACGGATCGGTCGGGAAACAGGCTTTCGCATGGCTTTTTTCCCGACCGAATGGTATTGGGTGCGCCTCCGACCGAGATCGGAATCGGCCCCTATGTGTTTTATAATATTTATTATTATAATTTTACAATGCCCACAAAAATTATAATACATTTAAACAAATAAGATATAAATTGTAGTATTTTAATTACAGATGATACTAAGTTTTATATCACATCATAACATTTTTTAAATTAAATTGCATTTATTTTATATGTTTAAAGCTGACATATTTGTTTGGGGCTTGTATTTTGTAACCGCTCGCGGTTGTTTTGGGTTATTTCGAAGGGGAGAACGTCGCGGTTGGGAGCTGCTTCACGTCGAGCAAGGTAAGATTACTTTTCTTTATTAAAACTACATTTTTAAGGTAGTTAAGTTGCAGTTAGTGTGTGTACAGTTAGGTTTTAGAAGCTATGGCGTTTTTTATGCTTATGTTAGGTTTTGACGATTTATGTATCGTTAGTTTTTGAGGCCTAGTTTAGAAAATTTAAAGTATGGTAGAATATGTCTTATTAACGTGTGTATAATGTTTGTAATACTGTTATATTGTATATTATGGGGCCGATTCCGATTCAGGCCGGAAATCTCTCCGACTGAGCCGGACCCGGTGAGATTTCCGACCGAATCGGACTCTGGCAGTCTGACCGAATGAGTACGATGCGCACGCATGCAATCGGACTCGAGTCGGTCGGTCGAGTCCGATTGCATGCGTGCGCATCGTACTCATTCGGTCATACTCCCATTGAGTCAATGGGAGCCGGACGTACAACGCGTACGTGGGCTCCCATTGACCCAATGGGTGCGAGGCGTACAAGGTTGCCCCCTACAGTGGGTACGCCTTGAAGTGACTCGCGGCGTACATGCACAGGTAGGGGGGACCCTTGGGTCCCCCCTGTGTGCGACTCGCGCTGTTACGCGTACATGGGGGTCCGACACGGACCCCCAAAGTACGGCTCCGACTGCTCTTTCGAGCCGGACGGCGCGAGTCGGTCGGACTGCTCGCGGCGCGCATCATACTTGCCCGGCCGGGGAACGTCTCCATCGCGCGGTGCGCGTCGTGTCCGTGCGAGTCGGTCGGAGCGCTTCGGACCCGCGAACAAGTCGGTCAGCGATTTTGCGTGCGCTCGCATCGTACTCGCTCGGCCGGACGCACGTACTGAATCGGTCAGGAAAGAGGGCTCCGAATCGGATCCGGTTAAGCCGAATCCGATTCGGTGCCCTACCGGCCGAGATCGGAATCGGCCCCTATGTGTATATTTGTGTGGGTGGGAATGTTTGTTTGTCTTTTAAAAGGTTTTATTCGAAAGAAGTGGCGGTTTTCGGAAGATTGCGTTTTTGATTAAGGAAGTGTACATTAGTTTTAGTAACTAATAATTATTTTACACTTCCTTAATTTTTCGGGTTTTCATGGAGCATTTCTTTTTTTAAAACTTTTTTTTGTTTTTATGGTTTCTGGATTGTGGATTTACAGACCGAGGATTACTTTTTGGAACAGTTGGATTTTTTCATTTTTTGGGGGTAAACTTTTTAATCTATTTGGATTATGAGCTACCTGGATTGTTTTACAAGATGTGGGATTTTCTGTCTACAGCTACGGAAACGGTAAGTTATTTTAATTATTTATTGTGGGAGGGAAATATTATGAAATTTACTATTGTTGTTGTTTATTTTTTCAAATATCTAATTAATGTGTCTATATATATTTATTTATTAATAAAAATATATTAGACAAATTAATTAGTTTTGTGAAAAAATAAAATAGTTTTGTATGCATTTTAATATTTTAAACAGAAAAGTATTATACATTTTACACTGCTTTGAGAGTTTAGAGTAGGCTTTTGGCAATTATTGCTAAGTATTCTAGGCCTTTTGCTGTAGGGTATAGTTTGACTTGTTGTTGTAGGTATTCAAACATTTGCTTAGTTTGTTTGGATAGTTTAGGCCTGATTTGTGTAACAGATTGCTCTATTCTTAGCTGTTGGTAGCTCTGTTCTTTTTGGAGGGAGAGTAGGAGTTTGTGTAGAGTAGGTGTACCTCGTCCTGTTGATGCTTGGAAGGCATTATGCCAACCTTCAACAGCATTGTTTGTTTTTGCCTCTTGGTTTAGTGTGCTAAGGTAGACATTCCACCATGGAATTTGGTATTTTGGTTGTCTCCTATGGCCTGATCTATGGAGTCTTCCCACCCAGGTATCTTCAAAATAGTCTAGGAGGGACTTAATTTTTGTTTGTGTTGCTAGTAGTAAGGACTTTCTAGTAAAAGGTTGTAATGTTCGGCCACGTCAGTTACTGGGACGTAGGCCAGTGTAATAAGTTTTTTTATTTGGTATGCGAATGAACTGTTTGTCGCATACTCTACACTTAGGGGGCATTACGATGGCGTAACGTTCGCCACCGGCGAGCCGTCGTAACGAGTAATACCCCTTGCCACATTATAATGGCAGGGGTATCGCGGCGGACGCAAAGTGCGTCTGCCGTTTTTCCGGCGGTTGGCAATCGTTCCGATTGCCGGCCGGGCGGACTTAGGCCACAATATGGTGGGGGTGCCTAGCAGGCACCGCCATCCATATTAGGATGCGTGCGGTTGAAGGCCTTTCCATGGCGGCGATGCTGCCATGGAAAGGCTGGTGAGGAATTGCTTTGGGGGCCCATTGCGGGCCCCCGGGGGTGTGGGGGTGCACTTGGGGGTACCCATGGTACCCCCTGCATTTCCATGCACAAGGTGGCAGGCACCGCGTGGTGCCTGCCACGCTGTGCATGGAAATGCACAACATGGCATTCTACCATTGCGGCGGGTGCTGCTGACAGCAGCACCTGCCGCAATGTTACAATGCCAGATGCGACCGCCTTGGTGGCGGCCGCATCATAATATGGGTGCCGGGAACCACCGCATGGCAGGCGGGCGGTCCCGTTACCACTAGGATGGCGGGCGGACTAAAGTCCGCCCGCCATCCTAATCACCCCCTTAGTGTTGATTTCTGAGGGTGTCTCCATAGACACTGATTGAAATGATAGTAACATCCCTGGATTGATGTTTGTGGGTAGGATTTTAGAATTGCAGTTATCATTGCCTGCTCAAAATCTATTATTATTTTCTGTGGAAAATAATTATTTGTTTCTTGTTTAATTTTAGTTAGTATTTCCATATATGTGGAGTTTTGTTTATTGGGTAGCAAGGCATAGATAATGGGGATGTTGGTGTTCTGATATAGGGCATGGCCAGTGTATAATTGGTAGAATGGTTTGGGACAGATTTTAAAAGTCCCTTCCATCATCCATGTTTCTGATTGTTGAAGCTTTATTAAATTGTTTGCAGTAGCAAACATAATTATTCTTTTCTCTTTGCATTTGTTGTCATAGAGAACAAGGGGTTCTTCATTATGAGTTATAGATAGTTCTGGGGGAATTACCACCTCTTCAAAAGTTTTTGGAGTAAGTGTGGTAGTTGTTGTGGCTTTTTTGGTGCGAGCTATAGTTCTTTTTAATGAAGAAATAGAGGGTATTTGCCCAGTAGCATGTTTAGGTACTGTAGGCAGCATTTCTTTCAGTATTTGACTGGTAGGTTTCTGTGAGCTAGTGCTAGCTTCTCTAATGTCATCAAGGGCATTCCTAACGTCTATTTCAGTAACATTTGGAGGGTGGTTATGCTCCCTTGTATACAAAACAGTTGTTTCTCTAGTTGTTGCCCGACCATAACATTTATTTGAATACTACTTGCTACATTTCCAATTAACTTTTAGTCCACTTTGCTTTTACTGGGTACAGACATACCCCATGTAACATAGCAAAAACTTTCCTTTTGGGATGTTATATATTGGGCGCCTTCGGTCAATGTGATGTGGTAAATTCTACAACAAATGTATAATAAAATTATTAAAATGAATATTATACATTTTTATGTCTTAATAAATACACATTCTTATAAATATACTTACAATTTTGGTTTTGAGATGATTTTAAATGGAGATGTTCTTTCTTTGTTTGTTGAATCCTGTTAAGTTGTGGATTTTTCTGTAGGAAGAGTAAAACATATTTTTACTTATTTTGTTAAATTTCTATGGGGTGGGGTGGGTGTTTGGGATGGAGTTGGGGTTTGGTTTGGTGTTTTACATGCTTTTAAAAGACGTTTTGTTGAATACTTACTTTATTAGCAAGATGGTTTTAGGAGGTGATCTGTTATTTTTTTGATGATTTGAGAATTATCTGTAGAGGAGACATAAATAGAAAAAAGATATATATTAATTATTTGAGTATGATAAATATTAGTTTATGAAGATTAGTATTACTGTTATTTTATAGATGGTAATTTACTTACTTTTTGAAGAATGCAATAGTTTTTTCTTTGCTGAAGTCCTTGCTTTTGGTAGAAATCCGGCAGAGTTTCGGCTTCCTTATTGTTTTTGGTTTAAGGTGTAAAATAAGAATACGTTTTCCTTCTTTATATAGTGTTTGTTTAATTGTTTGGTTAACCTCATTGGTTCATTTTAATATTGTGTGTTTTTATTGGTTGATATTTATTGTTTAAGAGTCAGTTTTTTTTTTCATTTGTTGAATTATTTAAATGTGTATAATATTATATGTGATGTTAAAAAATGTGTGTACATAATGTAAGTATAAAATGTAAATGGTTATTAATGTATTTATCATTTAATGTTTTAAGATATGTTTTACTATTTTCTAAAATTATGTATTTGCTTGTATTTTATGTGCAGTGTATGTTTATTTATTTAACTATATTTATGGTGTTTAATTTTGTGTGTTTTATCTTTTTTTGAGTTGTCGAAATTTTTACAAAAACGATAATAATGCGGTCTATATTATTGTGATCGATATTTTGGACATGTATATTTTTAAAGGATGTTCGATATTTTAGATAACGATAATTATGTGTTCGATATTACTGTAATCGATAATTTTGGATGCCGATATTTTGGGGTCGATAATAGTGTATTTTTTAATTAAGTATAGGGTATCGATATTAGTGTCGTCGATATTTTTGTGTCGATAAAAATGTAGGTCGATGTTGTGTCTGTCGATATTATGTCAGTGATTCGTCAGAAGTAATGTTTGCCTTGTCACACTAGTGGATGTCACAATAAGTGCTGCAGTCTACAGGTGACATTCAACTTTCCATTCCATGGGCGAATTTCTGTTTCTATATACTATGGCCTTATAGGAAAATGTAATAAGTCAATCAATGATTAGCAAATACATGCTTTATGGTCAGAGCATATACACGGGGCACTGGGCAGCAGTGCCCCAGTGTGCAGAATCTAAAAATCAGCAATAAAATTCAGCAGAAAACATCGGGCCATGCAAAAAGGGGCATTTTCACACACAGACTGTCCTTAGCAAAAGGCAAAGAGCATAGCCATCCCCTTGACACTTTTCATTATTTTAAGAGGCACAGCCCTCTGTGTAGGCAGCATTGCATCTTACTGCCAAGTCCATTCCCAGTGAGGAGTAGGACTATCTCATCAGTTTTGGACCTACCCTCAAGTTCTGCCTTTGACAGTACTGTCACACTGTCAAGCTCAGTATCAGCCACTAATCTGGTCCACAGGGAAACCTTCTCATCTGCAGACCCCACCTAGTATAAAGCTAACATGAGCCTACTGTGAGAAATTGGGCTGTTGGTTGCCTGGAGTGTTAGCCGTAGTCAAGCAACAGCCACAATCCCAGGCTGGGTAAATCACAAAAAGTAACTAAATTAACCCGCGCTTAACTCTGGGTAGCTTAGCACAAAAAGTAGAGCGGCTTAAATTAGAGTCAATGTGTAAAGTATTTATGCAGCACATAGTAATAAAGTGGAAACGCAACACAAGAAAAATCCCACAACAATTTAAAATAAGAGTACATTTTAATAAATTATTTGACACAAAAACAACAAATATCAAGTCAGTAGAACCGGATTATGAATTTTAAACATTTTTAGTAAATACTAGCTCCTAAAAGATCAAAGTGCCAATCACAGAAATCTAGCGGCATGAGACAGTGTCAAAGTCAAAAAATATGGCCGATCACTATTGAGCGCGGGTTGGATATAAGTAATGGATTGGGCCCTGTCAGTGCTTGCCTTTAGACTTAGAAGAAATTCTTGTGACAAAGTTCTGAAAATTAAAGTTCAGTGCAGCAAGGCTGCAGGCGGTGTCCGAGAAAGGAGCGTCGCCGCCAGAAACCGCTGAACGAAGTCATGGTGAAGATTTCTACTTTCAGACTTAGTCACTTTTATGGAAGTCAAAAACCCCAGCGGAATGACGGACACCTGTGGAGAAGGACCTTTGAACAGGATTTCCTGCTGCAGAGACGAATGTAGCGCGAGCTACTGCGAAGTCAGGCCGACCGGCGATGCACTGCAGGTGGATCGACGAGCAGGTTTGTCCCTGGCTTTCCTCGGTTCTCAGAGTATCTTTAGCCAAAAATGTTTTTTAAGTCCCAAGTTTTGGATTTTGGCTATCTGGGCACATTTAACACACAACCAAGGGTCCAGGACTGGACGGGCACCACTTTGGGGGGTTAAAATTCCCTCAAGCTGGGACCAGGTACAGGTTCAAGATGGTGGGAGCCTACATTTGGAGACCAACAAGAGCACCCAAGCTAAACTACAGCTAGTGCAGAACACACCGGCTAGGCTTACCTTGGATATTCCTAAATGGCAGTCAGTGATCAAGGGACTACATGACCTTTACTGGTTCCCTGTATGAAAACGTATAATTATCAAGGCCCTCTGCTTAGTGCACAAGGCCCTCTATCAGATGTGCCTGGCAGGGTTCAGGGCTATGTTTCATAGCTACATCCCTGGTAGAAATCTTCGCTCAGCTCAGCTTAATCTGGTGACAGTGCCTGGATTTCAAAAGAAGAAATGGGGAGGAAGAGCCTTCTCAGTTGTGGTAGCGAGACTGTGGAACTCATTGCCAAGTCACTTGACTGGTATCAGATCTCATTCCCCCTTTAGAAAGGCATTAAAGACCTGGCTTTTCATGTTATAGGATATTTTTTGCCAGATAGTGTGTTACACTTCTCAGTGGTGGACCTTTTTATCTGCGGCTATAGCGTCTTGACGCCTTCAGGCATTTGTTGTACTCTATAAGCCCCCTCAAATCAAATCAAATCAGTCCTTCCATGTGCAGGAAAGCAGTTTTGTGGAGTACACAGATGTCCACAGCAGGTTCTGAGAGTCCATCCGCAGGTCGAGAAAGTGAAGTAAGGAGTTGGTCTGAGGGCCCTATTTTTATAACTGTTTCCTTCCTTGATGTGGTAGAATTTATTGAAGTTTCTATTTGAAGTGCTTAGAATTGCCTGACTCTCCTACACTTGCTCCAAGCTAGCTGGAGAGTCAATGCAGTGGTGACAAGCCCCTTGTATGACAGTGGAGCACAGCCTATTCAGTTGCAAGTGTGGCAGTGCCCATCTCCGTCCCCCTACCTAGGCAGCTGATGGCCCATTCAGACACACCTAATCCTTCTATTGTGTGACTGTCTGGTAGGAATTAACAAGTTCCTAACTGCCAAATACACCTAGTCATGTGACCCAGGGGAGGCTGCAGGCACCAAATGGCTAAGGATGGAAAAATGCCAACTTTTCACAACTGACATTTTCAAAATTGTAATTTAAAATAGGACTTTAACATTAAAGAGGATTTTTAATTATAATTTCATAGATACCAAACATGAAATTTCTATCTGTCCCCAATCATAGGTTAGCACTTATAAGGCATCTGAATGTTATCCTAACGGACGGGTAGGCATCCAGCTAGTGAAAAAGGAATTCAGCAAATTTTCAATACCAGGACACGTAAAATGTAAAAGTACATGTCCTACCTTTTAATTACAATGCACCCTGCCCCATGGTCTACTTAGGGCCTACCTTTGGGGTGACATATACTCAATAAAAGGGAGTTTAAGGCTTGGCAAAGGGATTAGATTGCCCAATCGAATTGGCAGTTAAAACAATTTTACAATGTTTAGGCATATAAGCACAAGCACTTCAGCACTGGTTAGCAGTGGTAAAGTGCACAGAGTCCTAGGGCCAACTAAAACAATTTTCAGACAAAAATCGTGGGAGACAGGCAAAATGTTTGCCTGGAGACTACCCTTATTCTGATAGGTCAAACACCTACTCACCAAGGCATCCCAGCAGGAGGATAATAACATCAGGACCAACAAGGTAATGTGGCTCATCGTGCCTCTCAGGTCAGACTTCTGTCCCCAAGTTAGGGTCAGCTTTGCACAAACACAAGCAACCAACGGAGGCCACTGACAGATGTCACTGTCAGGAAACAGGGCCCTAGCTATTCTACTGGCACTTGGATGCTCCAATCTAGTGCCTTTTAGAAAGTGTCACTTTCAGGCTCTGGGCTGGCAAAGATTCACCTGCTTACCCTTGAGGCCTCCCTGTTACAATATGGCCTTATAGGAAAGTTAAATAAGGTAATCATGGATTTGACAATTTTTACATGTTTTAGGAGTCAGAGCACATACATTGGGCAGTGAACGTCAGTGCCTCCATGTGCAGAGTCTAAAAGTTAGATATAAAATTAAGCAGAAAATGGGTATGACCACACAAAAGGGGCATTTTCTCACACATAGCTACTCTGTTATTCTTATCCATGCTTTTTTGTCAGTAAATGCAGCATAGTGAAGGATAACATCCTAAACTTACAGTTGCTCTTTTCCTAAACAATAAGCTCATTGTGGCGGAGCTAGGTGAGTACTGTGCTGTGCAACCTCAGTGCATCTGACTACACAACACAAAAAAAAGCAGTTTAACCGAAGAACCATTGTGATGGGTTAATAGCACAAGTGTGGTAGTTGGCTACAAGAAAACTTGTTAGTGAATATAAATCTTCTGACAAATAAGGACATCCAACCCCTCTGTTTAATGTTTAAGAAGACACCAAGAGAAACTTTTTTATATGCAAAGCTGAGAGTAAATTCAGCACTAAAGAAGCTGTGTAATGACCTTATTTCTTAAATTAGTCAAATATGGTATGCACGTTTGAACTACAAGGGCGTTTTACCACATGTGGAATCACTGCAAGGAAAATATGCCTTTCCCTTTGGGTTTAATTAAAGTGTAAGCAATTTAACAACAGAAGCACTATGCTGAAGGGAGAACTTTTAATTTCCACACTTCTTCTGAAGGTTGAATTAAGAAGCCCAAATTGGGGCAATAAAAGCAACACTTCAGAGAGGAATCTAACATGACAGTAGTATAGAAGGGTGGAGCATCAGAGAGAATAAACGGGTGCCTTGGAAACCTGCATTCCTTGTTATAAATCTAGTATTTTTGTAAATAGCTGGAGCAACTGGGCCTAACCATGGCGGATAGAGCTTTTTACTCCTGATGTCCTGGGGCCTGACCTACTTTGAATCCTGAGCAACTGGGCCAAGTACCCCTTTAGCACTTGACTCTCAGTGGTAGCATTGGTCAATCAGTCCAAGGCTTCTCGAGGGGAGAGGCAGACACAGATGGTAAACACAGGCACACAGTTAAATACTTTATTTTATGAAAAAAGCAGCATTTATATATGACCACAAAGAGAAATATGGCATATACAAATAATACACATGGTCCCCTGAGGCTAGGGCTCTAGTGTCTTAATGGCAGTCTTCTGAGACTAACTTCCCTCTCACTGGATGTAGTGTTTATTCCCCATTCTCTATAGGTGACATTTGCGTTAGGCCCCACTAGCAGTCCGAGTCTCAGGAGTCCCACTACGACTCTTGTAAGAAAATTCAAACGTGTTCCAGTGCCAAAGTGCTATTGGGCAGGCAAGTTCCACTGCGCTCTTCTGACCCTTCACTCACTCTTACCCGAACCAGTAAAGATTGTCCAAAAGGAGTCTCCAAGAGCATCTCTCTTGGCGTGTGATGGCTGCAGCGGCTGTTTCAGGTGATTTGCACACACGTGGTTCTGCAAGGTCCTTGGCTGGGTGTCCTCGGTTCTTCTCCAAAAGAACAGTATGTTTCCTTTGGTCTACCCAGGGGCGGGGAGTTTCAGCAGCCTCTGGTTCTAATCCTCAATGGGGTTTCAGACCCCAACAGGTCATCGCAGCGGCCTCTCCTTACGACGATGGCATCCACAAGGCTCCAATCCTTATCTTCCTCTGATGGTCTCCTCTGGCATGTAGGTTCACCACAAATGCTCTTCACTCAGGTGACAGCCAGATCGGCACAGCAGCAGGTCCCTCTTCACAACAGGCCCCTCTGGTATAGAGGGTTGCCGACTTACACATTGCACAAAGGCGATGACCCGATCGGCAAAGAAGGTTGCTGACTTATGCATCGCATATGGGTGACAGCCCAATTCGTGCAGCAAACTTCATGGCCAACTTCACGGCGGCCCACTCTGGCATACATGGTTGCCGACTTGAAGCTTCATATAGATAATGACCCGATCAGTGTATCAGCCATCTCCTCATACCTCACTGTAGGGATCCACTCAACAGGATCCCACACTGGACCTCTCTCCCTCCAGCTCTCTCCTTTTCTCACAGGGCTCACTGGACTTGGCAGGCAGGCAGGCACCGGTGCTCCATGGGCAGGTGGTCTTGGATGTCGTTAGGTGATGTCCCCTTATCCCAGTTGGAGACTGGCAGGCCTCAACCTCCATCCATGGTCAAAGGCAGTACTCTTGCAGAGCTTCCCCTCCTCTCACAACCCATCTGGCTCCTTGACAGTTGACAGTTTTGGGGGCCTCCAGTTCCCCTTCTTATAGTCCATTTCCAGTCACCAAATGTGATTTAGGGTCTGAGTCTTTAAAGTTTGTTTTGGGGGTCTGCTTCTCTTTGAAGTGCCCTCCCCTATGATCTGCCCTACTCCAAAAAGCAGTATGACACAGCATGAATGACTCAAAATCTGATAGTCCTGCGATACAGGCCATGGAGCGACTAGAGATTCCCACCTGGATGTCAGTCACAGTGATATGTGTATCAAATGGTTACCCCAGGGCCTCAACCCTACTCTTTATGATTCTGTTATCAGCTCCACCTCCTTTCTGAGATGTGCCCAGGCCCCTTTCCAGTGATCTCTTTTTGAATCAAAGAGCACCCTTTGAAGTGTGCTGTAGAGCCTGGCTCTCCTTCCTACAGTGTGTATCCCACTCCCACTCATCTCACAGGAATGCAGAAATCCACAAATCTGTCTGAGAGGGGCATTCCTCTTCCTTCAGTCAGCCATGGGTCCCCCAAAATGGAACCCAGAATCTTCCATGTATTGTACCATTCACAGGCACACATACGCCCAGCACATGCATACAACACAGTGCACAGCTTTACAATCTAACATGATGTAGGCCCAGGGTTGAGTTAAGCACACAACATTGTCGCATGGATTCTGCTGGTAAAGCAGAACTGTGCCTTGGGATGACAAGTCAATACCCATTGGCCCAAATCCTAGCTAGCTCTCAGTGCCTCACCAGAAGCCTAACCTTCCCAGAGTAACAGGTGATTTTGGTAACCTAGAACACGACCCTCTGGTCCCCAAGGGAAAAATGGAAACAGATAATCACCTTTTGTTTCTCCTCTCATGCATGTCCAAAGTAAACAACAGAAAGACACCAAGAAAGTTTACAATATATTTATTGAAACTATTGTGAAGCAAATTTGCTGCAATAAATAGCCAAGTAAAACTAAGCAATGTAATCAGTATTACTAGCAGCCTGTATACAATAACCAACCCAACCATGGCAAATGATATATCTGTCTAGGCCTGCTCTCATTATGTGAGCATGGGCAAAGTAGTGATATCTGGGATTAGCAGCAGACTCCAACCTGGTGTACGTGGTTAGGTGTTCCGCATCATTGCTGTAAATTCAGGTTACACCAAGTTGCATGTCAGGCTGTGCCGACGTTCTTTCCAGAACAGGTCTCTGTGTCGGAATTCTCTTCTCTTCTCTACCCCCAGGGGGCCAAGACACAGTGTTGGAAAGCTGCAGGTGTGCTATGATGTTATGTCTAGAATGTGAGGAGCTGTTGCTGACCGAGCAGAAAACACTACACCATGTTGTTATGTATTCTAGATGGCCTTGTACGGAATGTGCAGACTGAATTCCAAGAAGAGTCACTAAATAACAAAACAACATGTACAGCGTATCATTAAAATAATATCACAGAATTCAAAAATAATGTGTGGCTATGCAAGCAAAGGCAGCCTAAATGTCTAATATGCAAAACTAAGGGAAAACCAAAGTGGGCCCAGAAGGGAAATCACTACATCCCCTCCTTGCTCGGGAAAGTAACTTAGCGACTAACAAAATAACAAAAGAACACAAGCTAAGCAAATTCAATGCAATCCTAATAAGCATAATATTGAAATTTATGAGCATAAAAGAAAATGAAACATGAATTAAAAAGGGGGCCAAATTAGGTGGATCAATATTTAGAGAATGCAGAACCGATTCAGTCTCCGTGGCTGATGATTCCACAATATCCCTATTCAAAAGCCCCAAAGAAAAGACATGATCCTCGTTATCAGCTGACACTGAGGAGGTAGTCTATTGTCCTGCATCCATGTTATTAGAGCCGGTGTTCAGAAATCCTATTGCTAAAGCACCCATCTCCCCAGCAGGGGGCAGCTCATACCATGCATCTTGAAGCAGCTGCAAGCTAATGGGACAACTCCCAAATGAGTTGTTATCAGACTCATCAACAGGTTCATATCCATAGGAACAGGCGATTGCAGCTCAAGGCAAACATCAAGTGCCCGCTCAAAGGGGTACCACAGGCAAAAAAACACAGGTTGTATGCAGGTAAACCAGGCGGGTCAGAGTGATAATGACCAGCCAGTGATCAGTTCCTGGAGCAGTTGTTCTCCCAAGAACAGGGCTTGACTGGCAGTACTGGGCATCGGGCATTTCCCTGGGAGGCTGGAAGGGTGGGGGCTAGTTTCGCAGCATGGGAGCCGGTTTTGTTCCCGGAGGCCGGTTTTGCAGCAGTGCTGCAATATTGGCCCCAGTAAAAAAAAGCAGCAAGCAAGCATTTCCAGCCTCCAGGTGCTTCCAGTGCTTCCCCAGGGGCTGGTTCGAGAAAATTGCCAGGGCTGCTTTTCGTTACCAGTCCGGCTCAGCCCAAGAATCGTATCATGCACTCACGACACAGCTGGACGGGTGGTAGTTCCAATTCCAATGGGCTTCGAAACAGAACATCCATTGCGGAGTAGCAAAAATAGAACCAAAATGCCACAAATGAGGAATAACAGCAAGGGTATGCCTCCAAAAGGAAAACAGCCCTTACTACGAATCCGTCACCCCGCATGTTACAACGCGGTCATTACAACGACCGCGTTGTAACAACGCATTCCAATACCCCGCAAGGCGTAACAATGACTTGCGGAGGGGGAGAAGGTGTTGGATTTAAAATCCAACACCTTCCCTACTGTCCACACAGACTGGAGTTGGAATAGTAAATTATACTATTCAAACATCCAGCGCCCCCTCCGTAAGTCGTTGTTACGACTTGCGGAGTAATGGTATGCTTTGTTATAACGACCGCGTTGTAACAACATGTGGGGTGACGGCAAGCGTAATAAAGAGGCATATTCCTCCAAAAATACTGGAAAACAGGGAATGTATAAAGTCCAGTATTACTCCAAATATTTTCTGGAAGGCACTGACTAAGCCAGTCCTGATTGTTTAAAAAAAGTGTGCTATTCCGGCGGTATTGGAAGCATAAACGATTCAATGCACAAGCTTGCCGAAATGTAATGGAAGATTTGCGCTTCACAAGGACTGTATTTCACTGGATGTCTCTGCATCCTGCAGTTCAAACATTTCTCGGGCAGATGTAATGCCACATCTTTTTGAAATAATACGGCTTTGAGTCGGATTAGCTTGTTAACGTTTGCCTTCAAAGTTGAAATCGAAGGCCACAATAAACCGAACCGCATGCGTAGGTGGAAAAAGCACATTATTACAGCAGGTCCCTTTTTGGGAAACTGACATGACATATGGGATTCTGGCCTTCATCCCACAACAGTCTTGGTCTCTTAAATTTAAATAGCTGCATTTGGAAAGGACTGTAATGAGGGGGAGAATTGAAGGGGCTGGTATTCCTTTTAGAAAACAGGCCAAATTCACTACAGAAGTATTACATGCTCCATGAATGGTAACATCTTTACAAACAAGTAAGTCGCCCACAGAAGAGTTGCATTCAGGAATACCTCTCTGTCTGCCCTCTCACATCTATAAAAAAATGGAAGTGACCACAACTCCTAAATAAAGCTCCCTCTCAGGACTTCATATCTAACTACTGGGAAATGCTTCATAGAGGATGTAAATTGGAATGTGGAAATTAGAAAAGATATCACGCCATTTATAATAACCACATCACTGAAGGAGTCTCTAGTATTTTGAATGGGAGTCGTTTATGTCTCGGGTTGAAAGGCAAGAATAGTTGCATAGAATTTAGGTCACACCATGGCACACGGCCACTTTTGAGGACCTGAAGTGTCCAACTAAACTGCATAATAGATCTAAGCTGACTTTGCCCATGGTATAGTAAAGACATGATACTTTGCATAGTGTCGATAACAGAAGACACAATGTTATTCAAGAATTAATGCAAGAACACCACATGCTAATACTATTATCAACAACAGGAAGTACTTTATTCAAATTATCTTGATCAATTTGTCTTAAATGTGCAGCAGCTTCCATTTGTGACAATTTCCAAATTTCGTTATATGTGGCAAAACTGAGGGGCTGATTCCGATCGGAAATCTCTCCGACCGAGCCGGACCCGGAGAGATTTCCGACCGAATCGGACCCTAGCAGCCCGACCGAACGAGTACGATGCGCACGTATGCCATCGGACCCGAGTCGGTCGGACTCCCATTGAAGTCAATGGGAGCCTGTCGTACAACGCGTACGCGGGCTTCCATTGACTCAATGGGTGCGAGGCGGACAAGGGTGCCCCCTACAGTGTGTACGCGGCGAAGCGACTCGCGCCGTACACGCACAGGTAGGGGGACCCATGGGTCCCCCCTGTGTGCGACTCGCGTGGCTACGCGTACAGGGGGGTCCAACACGGACCCCCAAAGTACGGCTCCGACTGCTTCTTCGGGCCGGATGGCGCGAGTCGGTCGGACTGCTTGCGGCGCTCATCGTACTTGCCCGGCCGGGGAACGTCTCCATTGCGAGGTGCGCTGCGCATCCGTGCGAGTCGGTCGGTGCGGTTGGGACAGGCGTACGAGTCGGACGGCGAATTTGCACGCGCTCGCATCGTACTCGTTCGGCCGGACTCACGTACGAATCGGTCGGGAATAAGGCCTCCGAATCGGATCCGGTTCAGCCGAATCCGATTCGGTGCCCTACCGGCCGAGATCGGAATCGGCCCCTAAATCTTTTTGAACGCGGATACATAGGACCCAACAATAAATCAGATAGGTCCATGTCTTCCGACAGGAGGAAAAGATTTTTACTGCAGATAGTGTGGAATGTTCCAACCATTATTGGCACAATTTCCCTACCGAATAGGTGGTGACAATCCCAGAGTGGTGAGATTGGGAATAACGAGGGTCAAGTCTGCTTGCCTAAAACCCCGGGTGGAACTAAAAAAACGTGCATAACAACCATTTGTGTCCACTGGCCACAAAAACCACCCATTTGGACCTGAAAGTATGGAGTTAAATGTACTTTTCTGCACCATAGTATTGAGCTGTTCTTCAGTGTAATTTGTTAAATGTTGCCAATTGTCAAATCAGGCAAGGAAAGGAAAATTGGGCAAATTTATGTCTTTAATATTAGCAAGTCCTAGACAAGTGGACTGTTGAATTGTGTCATTTAGTAAAATCATTTTTGTCGGAATTAAGCAGGCTCTAAATAAGATATCTGTTCCCTGATCCTGCCAATTTTTTGTACTTCAAATTGATTTCATTTCAATGGTATCCTTCCAATACTCATAGCCTTACAAGGTTAATTGTTTGACAAACAAATCTGAATATATTAGCTTGGTTTGTGTCAGCATATATTTCTTTGCTGGTGAGGGGACGAGTTTAAAAAATAAAAAGATTTCAGGACTAATGAACCATGTCCAGAAAAATTTGTGAATTCATCCCTATATGTTTGTGAGCTCCCTTGTGGGGGAGTTGGCCAATATTCCCAATGAGTGAAATTAAAAACTGTGTGTTGAATACTAGCTCGATGTAAATATTGATGTCTATAATGATGATAATAGAACATTTCACAAAAATTAGCAGAATTTAGATATGTCTTCACTTTCAAAAATAGTATAATATTCCAGCTCTGAGAGCATGTCAACAACCCAATCATCAGAATGTAACCCAGGAGCAATACCATCAACCATAGACACCTTGAAAACGTAAGGGATCTGCAGTATTTCTGGAGGGCTGAAGATATCATAGGGAACTTTATCCCAAACAATTCCATCAGTTACTGGGACAGCTGAAATGTTCACAAGAGACAGGTCTCTTTTCAGTTTATGTAAAGATGAGTGAGGCGTTAACACTTCGTCGATCAGTTCTATGGCAGAGCGTTCTGGAATATAATGGCCATTTATTAGTAGGAAAAGAACAGTCACAAATCCAATCCAAAGAAATAGAAAAGCTAAGGAAGGTGTTATCCAAACATATATCCAAGGTGGGACCACATAAGTGCATTTCAGCCATGAAAAGAAAACACAGGCCCGTGTAGATGGAGTGTAGGTGGAACTGTCAAAAGAGTTGGCTGAAAAATCATCTGATCCTGCATAATAACCAGAAGCAGTTTGTTGAAAAACAGGAGCCACAAGTGCAGTACAAGAACTGGTAGTTTCCACATGGGGTGAATCAGTATAAACATCATGTGCAGGTGATGCAGCAGCAAGTACAGTACATACTTCTGTCGTATGGCTGGCATTTGTAGCGGTACTAGGAATTAACTGAAGTTAATTCTATGCCCCCACCGCAGCTGCAAAGAAACAGCTTTAAAGGTGGTCACAAGCTGTAGAGGCACTTCCAGTATGGTTGCAAAACGAGTTAGGGCACTACCAAGTACTCTTTGTGGCCTGCTGTTTAGAATTGGCCACATGATGCAACTTGATGTGATCAATGCCGACAAAGCGATTGTCTTTAGAACCTGCGAGCAGTGACAACATTACATTCTTGTACCTGGAATGCCAAGGACTAATACTGGTGCAAAGTACGATCGGCCAAATTCCTTCTTTTCCGCAACCTTTTCTCAAACGTGATCCACAATTCATGGAATCCAACTGGAATGTGATGGCTGCTCCTTGATTCCTGAAGAGACAGATGTCTTCAACTGTTCATTTGATTGGCCATCATGGAAGTGTTGCAAATCCTGCAAGACAGCAGAACGATCATTTACGTCAAAGGATGTGGCTGCTGCCATGATGTCTAGATCATCAAGGTCTGGAACGTACATTTTGTTGCTAAAAAGGACCTCATATGGTGTCCGGCTACCCAGAGATCATTTAGGAAGATTATTAAGTGTTCTTTGTACACCATATAGGTGTACACCATATAAATTGCTTCCCATCTGTCTCCCATCTTTAACCAAATGTTCTCCTCAGGCATATTACCCACTAACTGGAAACTGGCATCTGTTCTCCCTCTCATAAAAAAGCAAACCTAGACGGGGCAGATCCCAATAATTACCGCCCAATTTCAAGGCTCCCATTGCCTGCAAAAATGGTCGAAAAAGCCATGAATGTGGCATTATCAGACTACATTGAGGAACATGCCTTTCTGGAAGCCACTCAATTTGGCTTCAGAAAGCACCATAGTACTGAACTGGCACTGATTTCAGCGTCTGAACAGATTAGGCAGACAGTCGATGCAGGAGGTTCCGCAGCACTTGTGCTGCTAGACCTCTCTGCCACATTCGACACTGTCAATCATAAAAAACTATTGGAAATCCTGGAGAGAATAGGCATCAAAGGAAAAGCTCTTACGTTACTAAGATCATTCTGACTGCCGTGAACAGTTTGTGGCTCTTTCGGAATTTAAGTCACCTAATTTCACACTGCCATGTGGAATCCCACAGGGATCATCATTGAGCCCCACCCTCTGGCAAGATTAATCAGATCTCTGGGTTTTTCAGCAATCTCCTATGCTGACGATACCCATATTGTGGTCTCAGTGACAGGCTCGCCTTCAGACACAGCAGCACAGTTCTACACCTGCCTTCACCAGGTTGGGGACTGGATGGCCACAAATTGTTTGAAACTGAATTCCAGTAAAGCCGAGGTCCTACTCTTCGGCAGCAACACTAATTTCTGGTCCCCTGCTCTGTGGCCTTCGGAGTTGGGCACGCTACCCATCCCTACAAACAAGGTAAAAAGACCTGGGAGTCACTTTTGACTCCATGCTCTCCTTTGAGGGCCATGTAAACCAGGTCACCTCTGTATCTTTCTATATACTAAAACTACTTAGAAAGATCCTTCCATTTATCACCGTTAATTTAAGGAAGCTAGTGGTCTCGGCTCTCATCTTGTCCAGAGCCGACTACTGCAACGGTCTTTTCATCAACCTCCGGAAGAAATGTCTAAGTTTCAGATTGTGCAAAATGCCGCAGCAGCTGTTTGCTGAACATTCCTAAACACAAATCTGCCTCTGCGGCGCTGAAAGAGTTACACTGGTTACCAGTAAAAGACGGATCGAGTTTAAGGCTCTCTGTATAGCATTCAAAGCTACTCATGACATAGGGCCTGTCTTTTTTAAACTGAATTTTCAACTATACACTCCTGCTCGCCATCTACGTTCAGCTCACGTGCACAATCTGGTGATCCCCAGGTTCAGAAAAAGCTCCTGGGGTGGGAGAAGCTTTCTGGTCGGCACGATCAGACTCCCGAACTTGCTTCCACAGAAGTTAAAAGAGGAAACTCACTTGTTGGCCTTCAGTTAAGCATTAAAGACGTGGCTATTCAATCTTTGATACTGTGTTAAGACCTTTTTGGCATTTTGTCACCTGATGAGCTAGCTCCTTGACACCCTCGGGTAATTGTATTGCGCTTTATAAATTTCTTTTTCATTTCATTTCATGAATCCAGCTACATCCTGTACCTAATACCCTATCTGTTAAGGATTGATTTAAGTCACTCTTGATCCTCTCCACAACAGAATTTCCATTGGGACGGTATGGAGAATACTAATGCACCTATACACCCAGGGAAGACATAAAATGCCTATATGCTTTCAAGACCAAGAGTTACAGCAAACAAATGATGGACGGAATGCTGACAATGCAAACATCCTCCCACAGTCAAAAGATCTGGGTTAAATCCATTGTTCTTTTGCCCACTACGCCACCCCAGTTTGGATCCAGCCATATGCAAATCAGTCTTGACCCTGTGCCCCATGGGAACAGTCCAGACCGAACTGCCAGGCCAGGTCCCTCCCTATGCTTTCAAGACCAAAGCAGGGCCCTGATCCGAGTGGAATGTAGTGCATGCATGTGTTCCGATAAAGACTTGCAAATCTTTAATAGCAGTGCAAGCGTCAGCCGAACATCGTGGCCACACCCAGAGGAACCTTGAGCAAGAATCTGCTGTAATTAGGATAAATTTAAATATTCCATCCAAATTATGAGGACCACAATGGTCCAAATAAATGCAGCAAAAGTGTTTGTTAGAAATTAACAAGTGGTCATCGAGATACAGTAGAAGCTTTAATTTGTTGACAAATGTCAAAACAAAATACATATTTCTTGGTCTGCTGATATAAGCCATGCCACCAATAAAGTTGCTGTAGTAACAAAATCGTGGACGCCACCCCTGCATGTGCAGAAGCAAAACCTTCATGCGCCACTATCATTAAGGCTAATCTGCAGTCTTTGTCGGGAATCACACAATCAGCAACCCATAGAATTGTAACAAAGGGAATGTTTTGTGTGTAGCATTAAAGCTATGACTAGTCGCAGCAACTTTTGCAGTCGCAACTGCAGATTTGGCGCTTCATCTGCCAAAGAATTCCCTACAATGTGTGTTCCCACACGGTGATGACTCAATGAATTAATTCCATGAGTCTGTGGCAACTGATCCATGAGGCCTGCCACCTTCACCTAACCCTGGGTGGATTATATGGAGTGGTGCTCCGCGTAGTTCCACGGAGTTTAAAAAAAACGCTCCGTCCCGGGCCCACGAAAAGGGTTAAACATTTTTTTTTTAAAACCCACTTACCTTCTCTTCTGCCTGCCCTCCTCCTCGCGTCCCTGTACGTATTGCGTCTTGCGTAATACGTACAGGTACGCCTTGTTTCTTGCGTTCACGCAAGACGTAATATGTACAGGGACGCGAGCAGGATGACGGAAGAAGGGAGACAAGGGAGACAAAAAGATTTGTAATCCTTTTTGTGGGCCCGGGCAAGAAACGAGCGTAGTTCCACTGAGTTTTTTTAAACTCCATGGAACTAAACGGAGCACCACTCTGTATACTCCGCCCAGGATTAGGTGAAGGTGGCAGACCTCAAGGATCAGTTCACACAAGACGTAATACGTACAGGGACGCGAGGAGGAGGACGACGGAAGAAGGGAGACACCGCGGCGAGGAGGAGGGCAGGCAGAAGAGAAGGTAAGTGCTTTTTAAAAAAATTTTAATTAAGGGGCTGGCCTTGTACTCCGCTCCGGTGTTTCGCCTTCCCAACGGAGCACGGAGGTGGTAAAACTCCGCAAACTTCGCTGGCGGAGCGGAGTACTGGGCCCGGGGTTACCTTCACCCAGAGCGATGTATGATTTATAGTGTTGCCTTTAGAATCTTTGAATCCATTCTGGTGCCAATAATGCAAATTGTCATTAAAAGATTGGACACAATAATACATATCACACACTATAAATGTGGGGAATGCAGGATCTGTATGTTCTAGTGCAAGAAGCGATGCTTTTAGATCAGTCAATTGCGCAGTGCAGTTCCCGAAGGACTGTATGTGAGTTTTTTGTGGTTGGAATGTTCCATCCAACATCACACCATGAACGGTGGTGCACGCCGCCAAATATTGGTGCTGGTTCCCTATAGCAGGTTGGGTTGAACCATCATTGTAAATAACATACCTAAACTGCTCAAGAGACAAAATAGTGCTGGATATGGGATAGACATGCTCATATTGAAGGAATTCTTGTGTCTCTAAAGACGAAGTCTACATAATAATAATACTAATAATACCGACATTTGTTGAGCGCGAACAGCTACCTCCAAAGAGGTGTCCCGGCGCTAAAGTGACAAGTGACACGCGCGCGGCAAGCAACGATCAGGACACATAAGATTAGGCCAGGTTAAAAAGCCACGTTTTAACTGCCTTCTTGAATTATGTTTCAGAAGAGATCTGACGCAAGGAATTCGGAAGGGAATTCCATAATTTGGACACCCCAAGCATAAAAGATCTGCCACCCAGTCGGGATTTCTTCACTCGTGGAGTGCAGAGTAATTTCTGGGTGTTGGATCTCAGAGCACGTGTCTGCGTATAAACACCCAGTCTCTGTTTCAGATACGAAGAGCACGTACCATGGAAAAACCGAAAGGCAAGGGTCAAGGTCTTGAATTTAATTCTCTTGGCTACCGGAAGCCAATGTAATTCTCTAATATGCGGAGAGATGTGTTGCCGGAAAGGAACACGTTTGATTAATCTCGCAGCCGCATTTTGGACCATTTGGAGTTTCCTAACAAGGTAAGCCGGTAAACGAATGTAGAGGCCATTCGCGTAGTCCAGGCGAGCAGTTTCTGTGGCGTGGACTACGGTCCGACGGCAGCTCTCAGGCAGCAGGTGTATAAACTTACGCAAATTTCTCAAACTACTAAAGCAGGCGGAAGTAACCTGCTGAATTTGGGCAGAGAAGGATAGATCAGCCTGCAATTTTACTCCCAAATATTTAGCGCATTCCGCTGGCGCGGGTGGCGAGCCCATTTCCACAGGCCACCACAGTTCAGCAGCCGGAGGCTGGGTTTTGCCAAAAAACAGCACTTCAGTTTTGTTTGCATTCAATTTAAGTTTATTGTTATTCATCCAGCCTGCAATATCTTTTAAGCAGCCTTTAAAGTTCTTAAAAGAGTCTTCGGGCTGATCCTTAAAAGGGAAAACCAACTGGGTGTCATCTGCGTAAGAAATTGCCTTAACTCCCCAGTTGGCTATCAAAGTAAATAGAGGGGCCAGATATATATTGAACAGCAGTGGGCTTAGGGCCGACCCCTGTGGGACCCCACACCATAAATGCTTGCGGGTGGACTGATACGGTTGTAGGGCCACCCTTTGCGTGCGCAAGTGGAGGAAAGACTTCAACCAAGCCAGGGCTGTGCCATTCACCCCACAGTCCAAAAGCCGTTGAGTCAGTATAGAATGGTCAACAGTGTCGAATGCAGCTGAAAGATCCAGGAGCACCAGCATGGCTGATGCCCCTGAGTCCAATGCCATTCTAATTGAATCTGCTACCTCTAATAGAGCTGTCTCTGTGCTAAACCCAGCTCAGAAACCGGATTGGGTGTCGTGCAGGATATTGTGGCTCTCGATGAAATTGGCCAATTGCTGCTGCACTACCTTTTCCAGCATTTTTGCAGGGGCTGACAGCAGAGAGATAGGTCTGTAATTGTTCAATTCCCCAGAATCCACATTGGATTTTTTCTTAAGTGGAAGAAGAGTGGCGTGCTTCTATAAATCAGGGAAGATGCACAAGGAAAGGGAATTGTTCCATATTTTGGACAGCACCTCGCAGGTGGAATCTGCCAACTCTTTCCATAGTTTAGGAGGGCCGGGTCGTCCGGCGAGCCTGACTTGCAGCCCTGGATTGCAGACAATGCTTCCTTCTGAGAAATAGGATTGAATTCAGAGGAGAGGCAAGGGTGCTTTCCTAGCTACCACGTCAGATTTAACCGTAGCAGTCGTAGCAGAAAAGGAATTATAGACCTTGCTTATTTTACCATCGAAAAAAGTAGAGATTTTCTCACAAAGTGCCAGAGTGGGTTGGGCGTCAATTAACAGCTCACGAGGTTTGAGAAAAGAGTTGACCACCTTGAAGATAGCCTTGCCCGGTTTATCGGAATTATCAATACTCTTAGCAATATGATCTCTCCTGGCCTCCTTCATGGATTTGTGCAGTACCTTCAAAGATTTCTTATATGTCATTTTGACAGAAGCATCGTAATCCACCCTCCACTGTCGTTCCAAGTGCTTACACTTGCTTTTCATAGCCCTAGGCGCCTCGGAGAACCATGGAGCAGAGGGCGATTTGCTCATGGATTTAGTCATTTTGGCTGGTGCCGTAGATTCTACTGCGGCAGCAATCCAATTATGTAGAGCCAAAGTATTAACATTAGGGTCTAAAGATAGAGGCGGATGGCTGGCTAACAAAATTGGACTTAAGCATTCGGCTGTCAGCTTCTTCCAATTCCTCTTTAGGAAGTATCTGACACTCTCAGGCAAATCAGGTTTTGCC
Source organism: Calotriton arnoldi (assembly GCA_963921515.1). NCBI lineage: Eukaryota > Metazoa > Chordata > Amphibia > Caudata > Salamandridae > Calotriton > Calotriton arnoldi. The sequence continues at coordinate 314,550 of CAWUFW010011596.1, read as the reverse complement.
AAGTTAAGAGTAAAAGGAATAAGAAAATGGTCCGACCAAACCACCTGGATTGGCACTTCATCCGTAGCTGTTAAGGATGTAACCCATTGTATTCATTTAGGATGGAGGGCTTTAGCATTTGGAATACTTGCTTTTGTGACAGCCTCTAAGGCAGGAATGGGAGTAACCACAGTAATGCGTTTCCCTTGTGTAAGTGGTCTTTCTTTAAGTATAGCCATCTGCACCGCAGCAAACGCATTTCCGCACTGGAACATAAATGTGATTTATATGCAATTGGCATTAAAGGTGACATAGGTAAAGCCAATGGCACCTTCGACTATACAGATGACCAGGTTTGTTATATTGACATATGTATGTAAGTGAGATTGTAGGTATCTGAGTATGTCTGTATGTTCTGATGTCCAATGTGAACTGGAAAAATCATGAGGAATTAATTAATCTAGTGATTTAATGCATTGTTCATAATCAGGTATGTATGTTGTGCGAAAATTATGGACTCCTAATAAGGATTGCAGTTTCCGAAGAGTGTTTGGTGGTTGTAGTAGAACTTACTTCTCAAGGAAGTGTGGTGCAAGCCTTTTTTCCTCATGAGTAAGTTCGTATCCCAGAAAGAGGACACTCAGAAATGCTATATGAGATTTCTTAAAGTTGAACCATATTCAGTACATCTCAATATTAAGCGATCCACTCTGGCCAAAAGTGTGATTAACTCATCATCCTTCAGGTAGATATCATCTACATAGGAAAATGTGTCTGAGTCAATACCATGTAGAATTGACACAATGTGGGGCGCATGGAGTCCTGGACTGTTCTTATACCTCATAGGGAGTTGAGCAAAGTGACTCTGAAAGCCTAGCACAGAGAAGACAGTCCAATCTCTGCTTTCAGGTGCTATATTCTGGCAAAAAAAACATTGGAAATATCCAAGGTTGTTTTATACTTTTTTACAGACTATGGTATTTATAAGTGTGGTACTGTGTGTATTTTGTATTGCTAATGTGTGTATCATTATTTAAGTGTTTGTAGTCTAAGCCAATACAACATGAATGACCCACCTTAAAGACAGGAAAAAGAGAATTATTCATTTGGGAGACACAGGGTTCAATTACTCCCTGGTACTCTAATTGTGAGAGTGTTTCTCTAACAGATGCTTTAGCATCCGTTTTTATTGGGTAGTGTGGCTGCACTTGTGGGCTGCACCGTATGGGTATTACATGATAAGGAGAGTACTTATCCCAACAAACATGATAGCGATATAAAGGTAGGGATTGTGCTCATTCTGTTGCATAGGCTTGTTTGACCTCATCAGGCACAAGTGCAGGAAATGATGGTAGTATTACATCCTCACCTTGTGGGGATGTCTGTGCAAACTCCAGGGGCCAATTGAAGAGCATGTCGTATGATAATGTTACATTTTCCCAGAATAAGACCCGAATTGTGTGCTTTATGTTGCCCTCAATTTGTAGATTCACATTATATAATATGTCTGGAGGGGCTACACACATGCCTGGGGTTTTAAATGTAACATATTGCTAAGTTGCTGCCGCTCTCAGAAACTCCAGGAGTTTCTGGTGCACTATAGTAACTTCTGCTGCTCGGTCGAGGAGGAGAGTTCTCAGTCTTTGTGGCATGTTTGCTATTATAGCCACAACCTTCTTTTTCTGAAATTTGGGCTGTAATTGCAGAGGTTTCTACTCCTTCTTTATCTTCATGTCAGATGAGCATTGTGAGTCCCTTTTCAGTTTCAGGTACTCTTCCTGTCTGCGCTCAGAATGCCCTGCTCTCTCATATTGTTTTTATATTGTGTCCTGAAATGAACGAGAAGGATGAGTATCAGAACACTGATACCTATCAGGTGCTTTGAATTGTGTGTGATCTCTCAAATTATAGCATCTGTCAGAAGGCTCCAATGGCGGAGAACCTACTCAAGATTTAGCTTTTTCTTTAGGTTTGGGTTTGTCCCATTGTTTTTAAGCAAACTCCAGGTTCTGCTTGGCAGTCTCTTTGTTGGAACCTGGATTGCCAAGTTGTGGTTTATTGGGTCTGGTCCACAAATCTTTGTAACCTTTAGAAGTGCATACTTCAGCAATAACTATAGGTAGCTCATTTTCCTGGTTGACTGGTACATCCTGCGTGAGCCTCTGGCATATAGCCAATGATGCTGCTTCACCTTTAATGTTTGACAGAATCATTGAGGAGACCACGGGAAAGTTTCCCATTAATTTCCTGCACAAATCCAGGGCAGCAGCTGTCCCATGTTCGTTCTGTATTTGTTTTAACACCTCTACATCAGGACTGATATAGATGGAGTGCCATGCGTGATGGTATAGACTGCAGCAAAGACTGTGCCCCAAGTGTTAAAGTTTCCTATTTGGGGAACTATCCCATGTGGTAAGCACAAAATCAATATTCTTTGCTTGTCTTGTGGTCCCATAAGGGGAAACACAGCTTCAATTTGATCTATGTTTTTGGGCTATCAAAAAGGAATTTTCTCACGGTTAGTAAGCCCGCGCAGGGTTTGCTTAGCTGCACCACGCGGAACTCCGCAAAGCGGCAAAAAAACTCCACAACGGTACGCGGAGTTCCGCGAGCATGCGCAAGACGTTTCTGACGTTCGGCAACGCGGATTGCCTGTTCGGGGGAAATATTGCGCAAACTTCACCACAAGGTCGCACATGGGCGTGGCCTTCTTGGTTTTCAGGTCTGGTTATGGTTCTGGAGCCTGTTTTTCAATCCTCCCTAAATATCTTTCAAATCCTTTGTCCCTAAAACTTTTTTTCTGATCTTTTTTATTTAATGTCTATCCCTTTCTCTTCCCAAGTGTATATTTTGCATTATTTTTCTACTTTTTGTGTGTTTTACTGCGTTTTGTTCTGTTTTTCTATTACTTGCTTTTTTATTTTTCCTACTTCCCTTCTTTATCTCCTGACTTAATTTTTTACTCCTACATTTTCTTTTCTGAAACTCGCCCCCAGAACCATGGGCAAGACTATGAAGAGTGCTTCCTCCAGTTCCCAGGGAAAGAGGAGGAGCCGCCTTCCTTTGCGGAAGGTGGCGCCCGGAAGGGGTGCAGCCCGGGGCCTTTCCTAATTCTATTTTTTACCAAATCTTCTTCGATCTATCTGTTTCTAAGTTCTTGTTACCCCTGCATTACCTACCAAGTTATTTATTACATCCAATCTAACTGCCTCTGACTCTGTACTTTTAGTCTGTCTGTAGATTGCTTTATTCTGGTTTTTCAGTCATCTTTCCCTCTCTCCTTATATTTTGTGCACTGCCTAGTGGTGGTACTACTGTTAGACTCAGAAAACATATTGGTCCTTACTACTACTTGTACTACTACTCAGCTGTGCAGATTGCATGCCCAACTAAGGTACTCGATGCATGTTTGTTGAGATTAGAAGGCTTTCTTTTACTTTCTTTCTCATGCTCAATCAGTAAATAAAATGATGGTCACGTTGGACACCCCAAAGTGGTGTAGTATTTTACTTTTTCACGTCTAGGCCTAGTACTATTATTAGCAGCAGTTGATGGTGAACAACGGATTACCGTGCACCATGGATGGAAGGAAGTATGAGGAGGAGGGCACCATTATATTTTCCAGCCAAGAGAGAGGAGACCTCATGTCCGATGTCCGCCCAGTTGGCCACTCTTTTTGTTTTTAAAAACTCAGATTCACCAATAGCTCTAGCCACTGAGTCCAGTCCTTTGGATTGTCCTCTTCTTGTGTGGTTATGCCCAACTAGATATTCTATTATTTTTGATAGGATAGGATATACTGTCTACTCTACTGTAGTACCCGACTTGTACTAGTGATGTGTGTGGTGTATGTATGCATTGTATTTTCAATCTTGCTTGTGAAAAAAAAAAAATAGGGGGAGGCGTACATGGCATCTAAAAAACGTGCACTGTTTTTTCTAGGCGAACCGACCACCAGTGCTGGGGCCAGCAGCGAAGGCGACGCCAGTAAGGAGACAGCAGCAGGTGCAGCAGCTGCAGGGGGTGAGCCAGCAGCAGTGGTGGGTGGTGGTAAGTTATATTCCTTACTTATTGACAATACACTTGCTGCAAGGTTGTACACTGCACTGTTGTGAGAGACTAAGTTACTGTGAACAACGTTTGAAGAAGATACCCTTTACTTAGCATTAGCAATAGCATTAGCGGCGGGAGTTGAGTAACTAATGGCCTCTTCTATCTGACTTCAACTCAGCTGGGAAAGTTATATGAAGAAAACTAAGAGTCAGACGACCTTGATGGATGGGTTGAACGAAAAGGGAAACAAGATGAAAGGAGGAAGGACGGGTGACATCATGCAATATATGGCTGGCAGAGAAGGATGCGTGGGTGAAGGAAGGAGGCCTGGGATGCATAGGTGGCTGATAGGATGCATGGGTGGTTGAAGGATGGGTGAAAGGTGAAAGAAAGGATGCCTGCCGGGGTGGGAAAACTGTATGGGTGAAAGGAATCCACCAGGGGGTTTGATGTGCCAAACTCAAAGGCAAGCAAGGACGCATGGGTGGTGATTAAAAAAATGACAAATGTATGTTGTTGGTGAAAGGTTTGTTGAGATTAAGAAGAATGATAGCCATGTTTACTTTGAATGGATGGATGCCTGGATGGTATTCAATCATAGCATAGGTGGAGACTGGATTAAGAGAATGTAAAAGAAAAATAAACCATGCCAGAGTAGCAAAGCCATGGGTGAAGATTAGAATAAAAAAATAATGCTAGAAGAGCAATTGAATGATAAATGGAAAAATCGCTGGGAAGAAACAAGGACTGTTTTTTTCCAAGGTTTTTGATTCAAGGTTGTATTTCAGAATACTCCCTTGACTCACAGTAGTTTGCAAGCACAACATATATATTGTGTATGTATGTACCCACCCATTATCAATCGCCTCCCTTCGACTCCGAGGCCTAGTCTCGCTCCCTACCTTAGTCATTTCGACCTTGTCAGCTATGGGTGGCCTATCGGCTGCATGGTTACACAATCAAATAATAGTAGTACCTCACATCGCCCCGAATATCATCATTCATATTAGTAATCAGATATCATCTGCCTTGTTGTAGTAGTCAGGGTGATAGTGAAATTGTCACTATGGCCATAATAGAAAAATAGATAATTGTGTAGTACAGCTGCCCCACCTGCAGACAGTAGTAAAGTAACGTGAGTCTGCGACTGCGACACAAGTATTTCTGTCTAGGGCGCAAGCTGACTGCGCTGGCATGCCTACAAGGTTAATTTAGCTAAACAAGAGAGAGAGGAAGAATACTTGTCTACTCCATAGTGCCTAGCAATGCCTGAAACTCACACAAATGTTAGTGGCTGAGGAAGTGGGAGAATACCACTATTGTTATGTACTGTGCTTGCTAGTGCTAATGTGCCACTATAATTTTATGTGTATCATTTTGTGTTACTGTTTTCCTAAGAGTATTAATTTACAATTGTCTTTTTTTTCTTGATATAGCTGCTCTTTTCCAACCACAACAACCCAACAGGCAGGAGTTAGCAGCCAGGGCACAGCAACGGAAGCTGGAGGCCATGCGGGATGAATATCGGTGGCCGGTGGTTCTGGCGGAGGAGGAGGAGGCAGCAGCTGCAGCCTCCTCCAATGCCCCGGGCCCTAGCCAGGCCCCCCAGTGCCTCCGGTGGTACGGCGCTGTGGTCTGGCAGCCACCCACCATACTTCAAACACTGCTGCCCACCCCTGTTGTTCATGCAAGAAATTTCAGCGTGCATGCTCCTTCAGATGGCGTGCCTAGAGGCCAGGATTGAGGAGCGGTTAAACACCCTAGAGTGGAAGACCCAGCGAGCACCGCTGCTAGACCTGCGTCTTGATCCTTGCCCCTTTTGTAATCTTTTTTTTGGTGGGTGGGAATTGGGCATTGGGGAAAATGGTTTTTTTTATGGACATTTTGATTTTTTAATTTATGGACAATTGGACTTACTGCTGGACATTTGTTGGGGTTAGGGAGAGGGGTGGGTCAGGTGTTGAGGTTTTTTTTCATTCTAGTTTATTTGTTAGGGGAATACATTTTAGATTACATATGATGTACATCTTTTGTGGGGGGGTTACTCTTTTACTTTGCACTGTTTCCTTTGCTGCAGGGCCTCAGCCAGTTTTTGATTGAAATCTGCCGATAGTGTAACACACCAACAGATATATGTGGTACCTCATTTGTCCTACTAGTATTGTCATTCTCTTCTCCTAGTCTATGCACTCTGCAACTAAAACCCCTATGGACACGGAAGGGTGTGGGTGTGTGAATTAATTAATTTCCATAGAATATACATTATGCCTCCCCCACACTTCTTCTCTTACCTGTGATTGATGTTTATACTTTATAGGCGAAGCGATGGCTGCATGGTGATGGTTTGGTTTCCCAAGGTGCCATGGTGGTGGTAGTAGTAGTAGACACTGACCGTAGCTTTTGCAAAAAAGAAAATGAGACAGTCAGTCACCTGAGGGAGCCCAGGGAACCAGTAGTAGAAGTACAGTACACAAGAAGACTGCCAAACAAGAAACCATGATGATAAGCAATGCTATAATAAAATAAAACAGAATGGAGGGCTAGCGTAGTACAAGTTACAAACTGAAGTCGACTTGAGTTATGAAGTGGACAAGCAGCTGCGTAACCTTTAGTGCAGGAACTAGGATGATTGATGACTTGATGCTAGCAATTATATTGTGATGGATTATGTTCCTCTGGAAAAAATTTGAATATCGAATACTGTGCATGGGTGGGGAATCTAATTTATATATTGCCAGTGTGGCTATAGTATATATACTTAGAGTAGAAGAAAAACCTCGCCCTGCCTTGAGTTAGTGTTGCTTTCACCACATCCACCCCAGCAAGTGTGTGATCAATAATTGGTGTAAATTTAATTTAGTCACACCTCAATTGTAATTGTAATTGTAATTGTGATTTGTAGAGCGCGTTATCACCTACAGGTCTCTAAGCGCTTATGAGAGGAATCCAGCCCTTGCAAGTGAGGTGCGGAACTTCATTAAATTAGTCCCCGTCAGCATAAAGCACTGTTTTTAGCTTCTTCCTGAACGGAAGCAGTGTGTGTTCCCTACGTACATTCTCCGGCAAGTTGTTCCAGATTTGAGGAATAGATGTTGAAAAGGCTCTTCCTCCTTTGAAGGTCAGTTTAAAGCGAGGGCAAACCAAGAGGTTGCCCTCCGAAGACCGCAACATCCTAGCTGGGGTATATTTGACGAAGCGCTCCTTAATGTACCTAGGGGCTTGGCCGTAGACAGCTTTGTGTGCGATGCAGAGGCCCTTAAATTGTATTCTCTGCTTAACCGGAAGCCAGTGCAACCGACGCAGGAGGGGGGTGGCATGGGTTCGCCTGGGTACTCTAAAAATTAATCTGGCGGCATCATTCATGACGACCTGTAGTCTGGCCAGCAAGTTAAGGGAGTTGCCATAATCCAGTCGTGACAATATCAAAGCTGATACTGCCGTTCTAAGCGTGTTGAAAGTGAGAAGTGGGGCCAGTTTTCGCAGCTGTCTCAGCATGCCAGTGCAAGTTCCCACTACTGACAATACCTGCTGGATCATGGAGAGCTTGGCATCAATCTTAATGCCCAGACTTTTAACCACCATGGCTGGCTCTGGGGGTGTGCCCAACTCTTGGGGCCAAAAAAGGTCCCTCCAAGGGTTAGAGTCTGAGGTAATGACCAGCACCTCTGTCTTATCAGGGTTAATCTTAAGATCGTTGGCCGTCATCCAGTTGACTGTAAATTTCAGAATGCTTTGAAATCTTGTGTGGGCAGTCGGAGCATTATCTATCTGGATGATGAGTTGGGTGTCATCCGCATAATTATAAATCTGACACGCCATCTGATTTAGTGCAGCTACCAAGGGCTGGAGGTAAGCGTTAAAATGGAGAGGTGACAGCACCGAACCCTGTGGTACCCCACAGGAGAGAGACCCTAGATCAGACACATGGTCGGTCAACTGTATCCTCTGAGAACGGTCCTTCAAGAAGGAGGTCAGCCAAGCCAGGGCAGTGCCTTGGATGCCCATCTCCGACATTCACAACAGTAATTGGTCATGATTGACCGTGTCGAATGCAGCGGAGAGGTCTAGCAAGACCAGGACACAAGGTTTTTTATTGTCAGCCCTTAATCTTAATTCATCCAGCACAGACAGCATCACCAGTTCCGTGCTGTGATGAGCCCTGAAGCCTGCCTGGTTGGATTGTAGAAGGTGATTCTCTTCAATGTGGTGGGACAGGGATTTTAACACGTGTTGTTCCAACACTTTAGCCAGGAACGGAAGTTGGGAGATTGACCTGAAATTTTTTAAATTTCCCAGGTCGGTCCCTGGTTTTTTTGGAGCGGGATAACACGAGCTTCCTTAAAGTTAAAGGGGACATACCCTCCTTCCAAGGATGAGTTGAGAAGCGAGACCACCTCGCTTTCTATCCCCGGTAAGGCTGCCCTGAAGATTCTAGGTGGGCAGGGGTCTGCAGGGGACCCTGACTTTACCCGCTCAGCTAGGAGGGATAGGGAGTCAGGGGTGAGCATGGGGAAGAGAGTCCTTTATTCTTTCCCTTCGAGCCGGTGCTACCACATCAATGGCATTCTTTAGCCTTATCCCCAGGGCAGTACTTTTTGCATCAAGGTCGCCCTGTATAGGAGAGGAGGTAGCTGTTTTATATAGGGTGGCAACCAGGTCGCTGGTACTGATTTTATTCCAGCTCCACAGTACCTTCCATTCCGGCAAATGATGGATGGCTTGTTTTGGCAATGGAAACAGGCCACTAAGGACATAGTGGTCAGACCAGGGGCACGGATTAATGTCTATAGGATTTGTGAAAGGGTGAGACGTCCAAATCAGGTCAAGTGTATGGCCCTTCTCATGAGTGGGCTCCTTCACTAATTGGCAAAGATCTAGAGAGCTTAGCGCCTCCTCCAACTGCTTAGCCTGACTGCTTTTGGGAATCTGGTCCAGTGGAAATTAAAGTCCCCCATTACCACCATACATTGGTACCGTGAGCGAACATCATTAACTAATTCTGTAAAAGCTCCACGAACCTGGGTGGCATTTGCGGGGGCGATAAACCACCAGGACCACTAAGCAGGCTGTCTGGGTGTGAAATTTAGCCCTCCAGCACATCGGCCCCCTCAATGCTTTCAGCGCAGAGGGTCTCAGCCTTGAGTTGGTGGTTGTACAAGATCGCAACCCCACCCCTCTAGAGCTGCCAAGTCGATTATGGCATAGTGCAGCATACTTTGGGGGCAGGGTGGCCACTAAGTCTGGAGAAGAGGACTCCTCAAGCCACGTTTCTGTGATTCCTAAGATATCTAGGGTATCATCTTGGAGGAGTGAAAACACCTCGAGATTGTGTTTTTGCAATGAGCGGGTGTTAAGGGTGGCAAGCTTGAGGCCCCATGGGCTAGCAGGTCGTGATAGACCATGCTTGCGCATAGTACAGTTACAGTGAAGGCTATCTATTCCCATTTGAGGCCTCAAGAGCCCTTCAGTCCTGAGTATGCTAGCTGCGCTGTAATTAAGCGGCATCGTACCTAGATTTAGGAGCGCGAGTTCCTTCATAGAGTATTGATAGCGGGGGCCAGGGGTTCTGGTCCCTGGTCCCGTTCGGGCGCGGACGGGCGTAGACGGGCTTGCCTTAGGCATGCCTTTGGCGCGGCTGTGGCGCGCCCGCTGCACGCGCGCGTGAAACACACTTACTCCAGCTTTGTTAATGAAGGTGAAGCTCCTCCCCCCACCACTCAGCCCTGCTGCTCAGCGGCTGGCTTGCCCAAACACTAGACCGATCCTAACCGGAAGCGTGAGAACGGAAGTGAGTGAGCGCTGGAAGCAGATCAAGATTCAGTGCAAGGTAGGTTACAAATCGATTTTTAAAAAGTTAAAACAACAGGGATATTCACACAGTAAAATTAGCAGCAGAGTATTCACACACAAAAAATTAGCAGCATTTATGTGCCCGTGCAGCAGAGTAACGAGCTGACCACCATGAGCCGCGGCGGGACTCACAATCTCTGCGCGCTTGCTCCAGCTTCGTTAATGAAGGTGAAGCTCCTCCCCCACCACTCAGCCCTGCTGCGCAGCGGCTGGCTTGCCCAAACACTAGACCAATCCTAACCGGAAGCGTGAGAACGGAAGTGAGTGAGCGCTGGAAGCAGATCAAGATTCAGTGCAAGGTAGGTTACAAATCGATTTTTAAAAGTTAAAACAACAGGGATATTCACACAGTAAAATTAGCAGCAGAGTATTCACACACAAAAATTAGCAGCATTTATGTGCCCGAGCAGCAGAGTATCGAGCTGACCACCACGAGCCGCGGCGGGAATCACATAGCCCTGGAGAAGAGGGTTAGGGTTTGATGAATGGTTGGGAAGGAGGATTTGAGGGAATGGTTTGTCAAAGACAAACACTACACATGGACAACCACATTCATCTTGGCAGTCGACCATCATTAATCTGTTAAGGGAGATAAAGGAAATGCATGCATGATTGATGATGACGTGATGAGTAGTACTAGACTAGTACAGGGCAGTATATTATCAATTATGCAATTGCCTTGCCTGTCTGCCCCCAGAGAGATCCAAGTTACATACATTTTATGTTCTGTTGTACTGGGCTTCCTTTGAAAGATAGCAAATAAAATGTAAAAATATCTGTATGAGTCATATATAAGAAAACAGAAACAACACACAGTTGTAATGATGATTGAAGAGAAAAAATGAATCAAATAAAATGATACTATATTGTTGCCAGATTGGGAGTTGCATCTCTGTATTCCTCTTGGTCCTTCCTTGGACTGTCCGTCATCAATCTTGGGTGCCTGGCGAATGCGGTTTGGTATCGTAAGTGTGAGTTGTTATTCCCAGTACAGCGCACGGTAAAGGCCGCCCTGTAGATGGAAAAACGAAAAATTGCGATGTTGCTGATGATGATGTGGGCGGTACCACTGCACTGCTGGGGACAGGGCTGCTTTGAGTACCAGCAGAAATGTCTCCCTCTTGTTCATGTTCCACCGTGATCGGATCTTTTTCATTCCCTCCACCAACAACAGTTACAGTTTTTTGGCCGCTAAGATGCGCCCCACTGAATCACGTGGTCTTTTCTCAAATGGGTTGTTTGGCCTCCGGTACCATAGTTTGTACCAAGCTTATCCCGACTTACACTTGCTCCACAAATGGAGCATATAGCAATTTTCACCTCCTTCCTGCTAACCGAAAAGAAGTCCCAAACTGGGGAGGTCAACTTTCTGATGCTGCTGGTGCCACTTGCAATGTCAGATGAACTGGTAGGTGGGTTTGACGTTTGACTCTCTGCAGTACCTACTTCTACTGAGGTGGGTGTTGTGGTGGATATAGGTCGCTGCTGGGACTTTATAAATATGGCAGCTCTAGGTGGTGTTGGTGGTATCTGTGTAGGTGGTATCCATGCCACATCCCTCACAGCAATTTGGGATGGGGTAATGTCGGTCTCCACTGGTGCGGGGCTAACGTCCATGATGACTGGCTCGTCATCATCATCCTCCCCTTCTACATCTACCTCCATAACTCTAAGGCTTTCTGGAACCTTCCTTTTCCCTAGCCTCGCATGGCCTCGCATGGCCTGTCTCACTCTCAGACTGAGGTGGCTTCCAAGAAGCGTCTAGATCATCAGAAGGGGGCATGCTAGACGTTGATGGACTAACCCGCCTTTTCCTTGCTGGGGATCTGGGAGGCAATGGATCTTCTGAAAGAGTGGCTTGCTCTTCTTCTTCCTCTGCAGGAAGCTTGATATCCTGAACTGCCCCATACTTCGGGAGGAACAACTACTATTGGGGGTGGTTATGGCTGTTGTTGCCTACTTATCTGAGTTTCCTGCATTGATTGGATACTATTTTGCAATAACGATAAATCAATTTCAACATCACTGCTCATCGACGTTGGACTTTTGATTAGACTGGCTGCCTCTGCCACAGACATGGGCTTGGGCCTATGTTGGTGGAATGGGTCCACTGATGTGGGTGTGCTGCTCCTAGCTTGCTCTCTGGACACAGCTGCTGCAGGCGTTATTTTTGGTTTCCCAAAAAAGGTCTTAAGCGACATACCGGTGGTGGTAAGTGGCAGTGCCTTCTTCTCACTGGCAACTTTCTTGGTACTGGACCTGATACCTTTCTTTGGGGCCATCTTGAAGATGTCAGCAGCACGCAGTGGCGCAAGTTGAAGAGATGTCTGTGGTCACACATCATGTGACGTCGTGCGCAGCAGGACTTCTGTCTGGCAGTAAATTTGTGATGTTGTCTCCTCCTCTTTTGTGCACCTAAAGGCAAAGAAGCAAGAAGAACATCAGGGAAACGTGGCATTCAGTGTTGTGATTCAATTACTTGTACAATCAAATATAATATAACTTAGTGTGTGGTCACACTTGTTAATGTTATTAATATTATTATTATATTTAATATGTCAGTTATTAAAACAATTAACAATACAGTGCAGCCATTTGTGAGACTTTGACAACAACAAGGTCTTTCATGGTGTACTGTACAGTACACTCAGGAAGGATAGGAAAGATGAAGAAGAACAACAAAAATACAGATGTAACAGTTTGTGATGGTGCATCATGTGGGATGTAGCTTCAGGGAGCTGCAGCTGACAAATGACAATGAATGGAAGCAATAAGCCAAGAGGAACAAAGGAAAGACACGCAGGCCTATGGCAAAAGCACAGTAACTGCCACCACAAAATGGCTGCCAGCCACATGGTCACTCACAACAACAACAAGCAGGAGGCTGGAAAACAATGAACTCAAGCAGGCTGATATGGACACAAACAAGGGGAGGATCAGCCAAGGCAAATGCTGGCCCACTATTACAAACACACTCACACACTGGCCAGACAAAGAAGGCATGCTAAACAACACATCTTCTTTAATGCAACAATGCCAAAAACGAAAATCCACAGGGCTAAAAAAAGGTTTGCAAGTTACAGCAACCACATACATCCAACAAAGACATTTATTTAACACACATGAAAAAGAGTGAAATACCAAAAAAAACACATTTTGCATTACAATCCAATGCCACCCATGCCCTAAATGATGTTTAAAATCAACAGACACCACAGAAACAGTTGTTTCATGCACCCATGAGTAGCTCTAGGCCTATTGGTTGGAAAACCCATTGGCAGACTAGGCCACAATGTGAATCAATTCAAATCAATAATATTGCAAATTTATTAGAAAATGTAGTGAACTGTGCTACATTTTTTGCTGGATAAAAGAAGAAAAATTGCATGCAAAGCAACAACCAGCAAGAAGGCCAGGCCACCACAAAGAAGGCATGCAGGCCTAATGCAGAAGCACACTGGCTGCCCCTTCACAAAATGGCCACCAGCCACATGGCCAGGCCACAACAACAAGAAAGGGAAGACTGTCAATGCAGACCTATGGCAAAAGCACACTGGCTGCCTTCACAAAATGGCCTCCAGCCACTTGGCCAGGCTACCACAACAAGAAGCAATAAGCCAAGAGGACCAAAGGAAAGACATGTAGGCCTATGGCAAAAGCACACTAACTGCCTCCACAAAATGGCCACCAGCCACATGGTCACAAGACACAACAACAACAACAAGCAGGAGGCCTGGGAAAAAAATGAACTCAAGCAGGCCTCTATGGACACAGACTTTACAAAATGGCCCCTGGCCCCATGGGAAGGCTCAGCCAAGGCAAATGATGGCCCACTATTACAAACAAACACACTCACACACTGGCCAGACAAAGGAGGCATGCTAAACAACACATCTTTAATGCAACAATGCCAAAAACTAAAATCCACAGGGCTAAAAAAGGTTTGCAAGTTGCAACCACACATATCCAACAAAGGCACATGAAAAAAAAGTGAAATACCCCCAAAAACACATTTTGTATTTCAATCCAATGCCATCCATGACCTAAATGATGTTTAAATTCAACAGACACCACAGAAACAGTTGTTTCATGCACCCATGAGTAGCTCTGGGCCAACTGGCTGAAAGGCCTATTGGCAGACTACTGGGCTACACAGTGAATTAAATAAATATTGCAAATTGAATTCAAAAGTTGTAGAAAATGTAGTGAACTGTGCAACATGTTTCCTTTTTAAAAGAAGAAAAATTGTTTACAAAGAAACAACTAGGCCCCTATTGAAACTACAGGCAACCCACCACAGTAAATTTTTAAAAACGATGAAAAGTACAAATAAATCTAGGTGCCTGGCCCCAAACAAACAACACTAATTTTCCAACTTACTTGTGAAATCTCAAATTCAAACGTCCTCAAATCCAATGATATATGATGCAAAAGACACAAAGAGTGATCATTCCAGCTCCAAATCCAAATGAAAAGTGACCAGGAGATGGACAAAGCACTGGGAGGAGCCTGCTGGACAGGAACAGGAAGTTGGAGACTCTGGGGCACTCCCTTCATCATCAAAAAAAGTTTTTAAAAAGTACAGCCTAATGTCATTTTGAGGAGTTTTTTTAATCCAAATCATTATTTAGAGATGGTTTTGATGCTGCTCGGGTAGAACCTTCTCCAGATTGCAGTTGCGGTAGATTCTGCTCATTCGGTTTCGCATTCTTCACAAAACTTCTGCTGGAAGTCCGATGGCGCGCCTCAATGACGTGTTCGCGATCGCAAACACTCGGGGACCATGTGGTGCTCGCAAACGGCTCTTGAAATCTCGTCGGCGATCGCAGGCACCTGGTAAGTCGATTCCACGTGCACAAAAACGCATTTCGGGTACGCAAACACAAAAAAACTTGGCTCCGTTGCAACGGGTGGAGTTTTTGGCAACTCTGCGTTCTACGCGGAACGCGGATTTGTCAAAAGTCCACAAACTCCGTGAGCGGAGCAGAGTTTTATACCCAGGGTTAATGGTTAGATGGAATTTTACCCATAATTGAATTAATAATTGCAGAACTTATTGTAGGTACAGCAGGCAACTTTGATTGTTCTGCCAGAGCTGCCCTTGCTGAGACAGCCATCAAGGTGCACAAAACATACTGAGTTTAGTGACTTTATAGTCTAACTAGACCAGTGTATGGTTGCTGTAGCACATTAGCATTGAGACCATGTAAATTAGGGAATGGTGAATAACCAGCTAACCCTGGCTAAGTGCATCCTTTGGTGCTAAGGGGCCGCATGCGTACAGGAGCAAGTATGTGAGTTAGAGAGCTGTGGAACCAAATTGATGTTCCCAATGTGAAAGTAACATTTCTAAGAGCTGATATGCTCTGTATACTTGCGGTGGTGCAAATTAGTGTATTCATGAAATGTTCCTACATTAGCATCCACAGCTGGAAAATTGACCCAAGAATAAAAGAATTCTAAACAATAGGCATCATGGGCTTTCTTTAACCATGAAGATTAAGTCACCGCCTACATTGCCAAGGTCATGTAAATTTAAATGTGCATGGACTCCAGGTCTGCAATTATCAGCAACTGGTATTGGTCGTGGCACCGCCATTAATAAAACAGTAATGGAAACAGATAGCAAACACTAATATGGGTAATCCTTTTAAAGGTTCAAGCTTGACAACCAACAGAAATGTTTAGGTGCTTCCTAAAATACTGTGGAGGACTAATCCCGAACACCACGGACATCTCAGGAGGAAGTGTAAGGGTACTATGGGCACACAAAAGTACTTCTCAGAAAAATTGAAAATAAGTACCTGAACAATCATTGATACTTGTCACAACAAGGGTATGCAGTTCCTTAGAATAAAGATAAAGATAAAGAATGGGAGGTTGGTTATGAACTGAGGAATTAGCTCTTGGTAGTGTCGCAGGAATTCTGATGGTTAAGCAGTATTGTGCCTTGGGATGACAGGATGTCGGAACAAGGGACTGAGTCTCCCTAACACATCAGTACCTGTCGGCCCAAATTCTGGCTAGCTCAGAGCACCTCACAGGAACTTCCAAACTTCCCAGGGTAACAGGTGATTTTGGCAACCTAGAACATGACCTTCTAGTCCCCAAGAGAACCGGGGAAACAGATCATTACCTGTCGTTTCTCACTTATGCATGTCCATAGTAAACAACAGAAAGACACGGGGAAAGTTTGCAATATATTTATTAACACTATTGTACTCTATTATGAAGCAAATGTGCTGCGATAAGAATGCAAATACAACTAATGAATGTAATCAGCTTTACTAGCAGGCTGTATACAATAAACATCCCCACCATGGCAAATTATATATCTGTCTAGGCATACTCTCATCATGTGAGTACGGGAAAATTAGTGATCTCTGGGATTAGCAACAGACCCATACCTTGTGCACGTGGTTAGGTGGTTCGCATCATAGGTGTAAATGCAGTTTACAGGAAGTTGCATGTCAGGCTGTGCCGGAGTTTGTTCCAGGACAGGTCACTGTACTGGAATTCTCCTCTCTACCCCCATGGAGCCAAGAGGCAGTCTATATGATAAGAACTACTGTGTTGGAAAGCCGCATGTGTCCTACTGTGTTATGTCTAGAATGTTAGGAGCAGAAAACAGTACACCATCTTATTATGTATTCTAGATGGCCTTGTATGAAATGTGCAGACTGAACCCCAAGAACACTCACTAAATAACAAAACAACATGTACAGCGTATTTCTAAAATAATGTCACAAAAACAAAAATGTTATGTGTGGCTATGCAAGCAGAGGCAGCCTAAATGTCCAATATGCAAAACTAAGGAAAAAACAAAGTGGGCCCAGGAGGAAAATCAGTATAACAGCAGAACTTTACATGAATGAGCCTGTGATCCTCACTTCAGTGACAAAGGTAAAAAGGCCTGTTCACTTCTACTGATCACTACACGGTATGCTATCACCGCCATAGTCAGGCTGCTTAACTCTTGCCAAAGGCAGTACACTATGATGGATAGAACTTTGGGCGTCACTCCCAGTTAAACAATCCTGCAATCCGTGAGACAGGCCTATGTCATGGTACACATGCATGACCCAAGTTCGCCATGAAAACAAAAATCAACACCAGGGATCCAGACATCATTACAACTGGGGCACTCAGGGCAGGGGTGCATATCGACCACCAGACAAGGGACTTTTCCATACCAAAATATATAATGCAAGATAGTTTATTGGATCACAGTTAGTATTTCCAGGTCAAGATGCATGGTATATAGGAATAGTGGTGGTTGGGGTGGCTGCACAATGCGTAGTTGTGAATGATATGATTTGTCACATTGAGACTGACACACATGCAATCAAAGGAAGTGACATTGTATGACCTTTGGCTTGGTGCTATCCCAGGAAGTGATGCATCTAACTTTTGGTTACTTACATCACACACAGAGGCTGGAAAATCTCTACAGATACTCAAGAAGTAGCCTATGAACAGACATCCTTCAAATCCTATTGAAAATGCAGCTACATACATTGTTTCAGGTAGTATATTCAGATATACAATTAAGATAATGTAGCATTGATGAAGAATCTATCAAATAGTGTACAACAATGGAAAATACGTTAGTCAAGTTGAAATCAGCCATTATCAATATCAAATAACTTATAAAATGGGAAGGTTGATGGGCCTATAATATTCAAAACAAGCTCACTTTTTAATTTGTTTTAGAAATTAAGAGAACCATGTAATTAAATATCATTCTTGGAACGTAGATTCAGCACATGGGAAAAGTATTACAAGTATTAAAGTACAGTTGTGCAGTTTTCTCTGGGCCTCCAAGTGCCCTGTTGTCCTTGAAAGGTTCCCAATTCCTGTATGCTACACATTCCTGCCTTTCTCTGGGCCTCATAGTGCTCTGTTGTCCTTGAAAGGTACCCAATTCCTGTATGCTACACATTCCTGCCTTTTAGCTTCTTTCTGGCTTTACGGCATACACATGTGGGTCCCTGCAGTCGTGACCCTGCTCAGGGCCTTCTCCAGCTTCTTCATGCAAAGAACAGGCAGGATGTGCACCTGTGGCTAGGAACTAGAGCACCCATGTAAACATGCACTGAGAACCCCCTTACAAGCAGTGTCTAGCAGAGGACAGAGATGGCAGCCACGTGCAAAAGGGGATTTTCTACAGGGGCTGTGCGGAGAGTATATTTACAATGACCCAATTGAACAGCAGATAATGTAAGGACCCTAGTCATCGACATCCTTTCTACAGACTGTCCTCAGATTCAAATGAGAACATTATGCTATCAACATTTTAAGGATAGAGGAATAGAGAATCATACTGGAAGAACCAACACTAAGGGTCGATTCCGATTCGGGCCGGAAATTTCTCCGACCGAGCCGGACCCGGAGAGATTTCCGACCGAATCGGACCCGTGCAGTCCGACCGAACGAGTACGATGCGTCCGTATGTTATCGGACTCGAGTCGGTCGGACTCCCATTGATGTCAATGGGAGCCGGTCGTACAACGCGTACGCGGGCTCCCATTGACTCAATGGGTGCGAGTCGGACAAGGGTGCCCCCTACAGCGGGTACGCGGAGAAGCGATTCGCGCCGTACACGCACAGGTAGGGGGACCCATGGGTCCCCACTGTGTGCGACTCGCGCGGCTACGCGTACAGGGGGTCCGACACGGACCCCCAAAGTACGGCTCCGACAGCTCTTACGAGCCGGAGTGCGCGGCTCGGTCGGACTGCTCGCGGCGCGCATCGTACTTACCCGGCCGGGAAACGTCTCCATTGCGCGGTGCGAGTCGAGTCCGAGCGAGTCGGTCGGAGCGGTTCGAGCCGGGAGCGAGTCGGTCGGAGCGGTCGGGACGCCCGGACGAGTCGGTCGGCGATTTCGCATCGTACTCGCTCGGCCGGACCCGCGTACGGTTCGGTCGGGAAACAGGGCTCCGAATCGGATCCGGTAAAGCCGAATCCGATTCGGAGCCCTACCGGCCGAGATCGGAATCGGCCCCTAAATAGTGAGGGGTGAATGGGGGATGTATGAGATCACTCCAAAAGCAGGAGAAGAAAAAGTAAAGGTATCTTGCATGGCTGTGTTACTTTCAAAATGTAACAAGTGGATTAGGGCACTCTGAATGTATGTTTGTGGATCCTAGGGTTAAATGTTGACTTGCAGTTCTGTGAAATATTAACACGTCTTACATCACAGAGTTCATTTAGACCACCTCTAAGTCATTTAAGCATCTCTCAGTCCTCTTTAAAGCACATCTTCACATACCATGTGAACCACCATTTATGTAAATAATCTTTTGATTGAAGAATCCCTCTCTGGTAAAACACCTGTGGTTGGTAAAGAACCTCTATTTTAAAAAGCAATCTACACCTATCAAGTACCTCATACCTATAATGAGGCCATACAGGATAAAACCACAGAGGTTCCAAGCCACACGTGGTCAGCACATACCAGTATTTTGTAGACTCAAGTTTGTCCCTTCCTGACATGCCCCTTTATTTTCCTCAGGCCAGTCCAAGACAGTGGTCATTCTCTTACTGAGCAGCATCTGTGGTCACACTTAGAAGGCTCTAGGCAGGCTGAAAGACAGATTCTTCCATGTTACCTGTAACTCACTTCTGTACCTCTCTAACTGGGCTGCACAGCAACATAGGAATGAGTCTCCCATAAATAAGCTGGGTTATATGATCCCTGGAAGAAAGCAGCACACACCCACTGAGAGAGTCTGACTAGATTGTTACAATTTTGTGACAAATGCACCTGCACCTCATGAAGAACCAGCAGCAGTTGATTTGTAAATGCACCCGGCAATAATGCCCTTATTCTTTCTGTGAGCATGGCATTGCAAGTTAGGTGGGCCAAAAATTGCGGATTTCTTTCTTATTTTGATTTCAGCCCCAATCTTAAAACAGGTAAAATTTAAAAGTTTATTGTATTTCCCTACCTGGTGTTTTCCTGCTGGAGCTTCTGTTGCCTTTTCTCATCCATACGGCTCAGAACAGTTCCCAGAGAAATCTTTTGGGTACAAGACATTTCAGAGCATGCTTCCCCACCCTATGTCCCCATTGGCTTCCTCACCCCCTTTATGGGTCACATGGGGCAAGTCATGGGTCGTGGTAGCGACCCCTGGCAGCAACTAAATGGCGTCCATGCTCTTCAATCAATCAATCAATCAATCAATCAATCAATCAGGGGTATTATAAGCGCACTACTCACCCGTGAGGGTCTCAAGGCGCTGGGGGGGGTCAGCAGGTCCGTTTCAGTCGAAGAGCCAGGTCTTCAGAGCCTTCCTGAAGGTGTTCAGGGAGGGGGCACGTCTGATGTCGGTGGGGAGCTCGTTCCAGGTCTTGGCCACGATGTAGGAAAAGGATCTTCCCCTGCTCTGGCTCTGCGGATGCGCGGGGTTTTGGCGAGGAGGAGGTTGGTGGAGTGGAGGTTTTGTTTGGGTACGTGGAGGGTGATTCTGTCGTTGAGGAACTGGGGTCCGGTGTTGTGTAGGCACTTGTAGGCGTAGGTGAGTATCTTGAAGGTGACTCTTTTCTCAACGGGGAGCCAGTGGAGCTTGCGTAGTTGTTGGTTGATGTGTTCGTGTCGAGGGACCCCGAGGATGAGTCTGACGGCGGTGTTCTGAATTATCTGGAGCTTGCATAGTAGAGACTTGTTGGTGCCGGCATAGAGGGCGTTTCTGTAGTCCAGTCTGCTGGTAATGAGTGCATGGGTGACTGTCTTCCTTGCCTCGGGGGATCCATTTGAAAGTCTTACGGAGGATGCGGAGGGTATTGAAGCAGCTGGAGGTGATGGTGTTGACGTGTTGATTCATGGAGAGGGAGGAGTCGAGTACAATGCCGAGGTTATTGGCATGGTCTGTGGGGGCGGGGGGTGCCGAGGGCGGTGGGCCACTAGCTGTTGTTCCATGCTGAAGGGGTGGTTCCGAGGACGAGGACTTCTGTCTTCTCAGAGTTGAGTTTAAAGCAGCTGTTGCTCATCCAGGCTGCAACGTCCTGCATTCCTTCCTGGAAGTGCAGTCTGGTGGTGGTAGGGTCCTTGGTGAGGTAGAGGATGAGCTGGGTGTTGTTGGCATAGGAGATTAGGCTGAGGCCGTGCTGTCGACGATGGTGGCGAAGGGAGCCATGTAGATGTTGAAGAGGGTTGGGCTGAGTGATGATCCCTGTGGGACTCCTTAGTTTATTTCCGTGGGTTCGGAGAGGAAGGGTGGCAGTCTGATCCTTTGGCTCCTGCCGGTGAGAAAAGATCTGATCCAGTCGAGGGCGGTGCCTTGTATGCCCGCATCGTGTAGTCTTGCTGATAGTGTGCGGTGGGATACGGTGTCGAAGGCTGCCGTCAGGTCAAGTAGAATCAGGGTTGTGGTGTGGCCTTGGTCGAGGAAGGTGTGGATGTTGTCGGTGGCGGCGAGTAGGGCGGTCTCGGTGCTGTGGTTGCTTCGGAACCTGGATTGGGAAGGGTCGAGGATGGCGTTGTCTTCGATGAACCTTGTCAGCTCTGCGTTGACGGTCTTCTTGGCGACTTTCGCTGCAAAAGGGAGGAGCGAGATGGGCCGGTAGTTCTTGAGGTCCGTCGGGTCTGCTGAGGGCTTCTTGAGCAGGGGCCTGACTTTTGCGCGTTTCCAGTCGTCGGGGAAGGAGGCGATCTCGAAGGTGGTGTTGATTACACACTTTGTAATACCCTGCAGGTTACATACTGACCACAAATAAAATGTAAATCCAACTGAAATAATTTCTGTCTTACCTTCACCAGCAAATGAAACCACCATATTGTGATCAAATTCGAAATAGGAAGCAAAGACAGTAAGCAAGCCTTCACTTCTAGTCAGTTTCAAACCCACGTTCAAGCTGATTTTGAACCACAGTTTTAAATCCACTGCATGCATATGAAATATTCCTCCTTTCGATTTTTCCACCACATTCCTGTAGTTTATTGCATGCAGGTACTTCTCCAACCAGATGCCTCCCCTGCAGCCACAACTGTCTCAATATAAATGTCTCTGACCAGATCTGATACATTCCCCCTATCAGCTGGAGTTGTTTGTCATACGTAATGAGCTTTACTTGGAAGACATAGGCCAATGCCAAAAGTAAACTGCACATCTTCGTAGATCTAGTTACAGCATTGGGAAAGCATTTGTTTCACTCGTCGGAACATAGGATCATCTCTGAAAATAAGAGGTATACCTTTGAGAATCTGAACTACATCCAATCAAGCTCTGATGCTTCCTGGACTTCCTATGATGGCTATGTCAGTCCTCTGTAGGTGTCTGGAGATGGGAAGGCTTATTGTTTGCAACCTTGTCATGAAGGTGAACCAACTTCATATCCCAAATACTTACATCTCTTTGAGACCTCGCATTTGAACGAATCATCACACCATCAGAGGTTAAGAGTGGAACCTGAAATGACAGATTTTGGACAAAGAGAAACAATCAACTTAGGCCTGTGTATCCACTATGCTAGGTGTGAATGCAGATATCACTCAAAGCAAATGGACATCCAGGGCCACAGGTCTTTCATTTTTGAGTAAGGAGCTGAGTACATGCTACATAGGTAGTCACTCTGATACTAATGGAATGAGATCAAAAAGTGAGACCACCCAAGCTTTTTCTTGCTCTGATATTCTGGAATCAGGTTAATGGTCTTTGTTCTGCATCATTTAGAACATTCAAGTCATTCTCTAACCCCTTAACAGACCCTTTCTGAACTCATTTACTTATTTGATTCAGCTTGGATTTGTACATCTTTACCCAGAATCTGTCAGTGTTAAGACACACTTCAGCTAAATGTATTCCTTGTCTACTGTCATGTTCTGCTGTCATGACAAGTTTAGAACTGGTGACTCACTATCTTCATGACTTTCTATTCATTGGAAGCTACCAGCCCACATAGGGATGCCTTGGGAGAGTTCCAAGCAATGGCAGGGGAGTTGGGGGTAACGCTTGCTCCTAATAAGACTGAATGCTTGAGCACAATGTTAGTTTTCTAAGAATTGAATTGAACACACTGAACATGGAGGCTAAATTGCCTCAGAGCAAGGTTCAAGAGCTGGTGACATTGTTGGAATAAATAATTTTGGCTAAGAGGTTGCAGCTGGGGAAGGTTGAGAGGCTTTTGGGAGATTTGAATTTTTCATACAATGTTGTGGGAGCATGCAGGTCTTTGATTGTCAGATATTGGGGTTTGCAATATCAGGTGCAAAGCTGCCACATCAGAGGGTGAATATATCACCCACTGTGCAAGCAGATTTGGTGATTTGGCTTATATTCATAAAGAATTTTAATGGAGTAACAAAGTAGTGAAAGGATCAGGACTTCTCATGGAACTTCCAGATTTTTACTGATGTAGCTGGATCTGATGGTTTGGGACTATTTTGGGAAGGAAGGTGGTGTTCATTGAGGTGGCTTAAAAGAAGAAGGAAGAAGTATTGCTTTTCTGGAGTTTTTCCCTTAGTTGGTTGTTGCATTTTCATTTTGGGGAGGCAAGAACGACAACAAGACAGTTAATTTCAATGTGGACAATGGAGCAGTTGTGTCATTGGTGAATGGTCAGAAAGCAAAGGATAGAAGATTGTTGAAATAACTGCAGCATTTTATGCTGGGCTTTCTGATGTTTTATATTATATTCAGGGCTAGGCATATGCCAGGTGTGAACAATAACATAGCAGACAATTTGTCTCATTCATACTGACAGAGATTTTGTTATTTGCACCCAGAGCAGATGCACAGAAGACAGAGGTACAGAAAGAAATCTGTGTGTTTGGTGACTGAGAGTAATAACAATGGTTGAGAATTGCTAGTTAATATCACTAGGCAACATATAGGCAAGCTGGGCAGAATTACTGGCATAATAACAGGTGAGCGGTGCTCTTGTTGTTGCTCGAATATTAAATTACTAAAGACAAGAGTTGTTTGGCAAAGCAGTAACAGTTGGTTTAATTAAACAAAGTGGCTGGGAGAGCAGGCAACAGAGTCGTGATCTGAAGACTGTCTCAAAGTACATTGGTTTTGGCTGTCTTTTTATACATTTCACAAAGTGTAATAAAGCGATTTGTGCATTCTTTTTAGAACAGGAATCTGGGCCTAGTCACAAAGTCATAAATCTGGTCACTTGATAAGAAACGCAAGTGGGTCTCGACCCTGCATAGACACAATGTGGAACTAGTGGGGACGTGTTCAGATGTCGAACATGGGAAGCGTATGATCAATGTGTATAGTGTGCATGCTGTGTTCTGATTGGCTGAGTGTTCCTAACTTAGTGTAGTATCTGACTTTATGGTGCTTTGGGAATGCGCACCCCTCTGGAGAAACGTGTTTTATTGGGGGCCAATCTCCTGAGACCATTGTGGTGTTGCTGTCTATTTGTGGGATCTGGGTTTTCCTGTTCGAGTGTTTGACTAAGGGTTACGTGCCCTCCACCTGTGATCTGTCAATCAGTTGCTTTTGGCCTAGGTCGAAGTGCCTGCCTGCCTGCCCACCTGTTTCTGACTCGGGGTTGAGGGGGAGGTCACAGCGGGCGAATTCAACAACAGCGATGCGATTTCGTTATTATGCGTACATACATGCAGGTTTATATCGATATTGTATTTATCAATATTAATATTCCCCCAGTTAAATTTTTAACTGCATCCTTTACCCCATACTTCATGACAGTCACATTGTTCGAGATTTGTTGTGTTTCTGTTGTGTCTATTACTAATTCTCTAGTCACTTGCATTCTACCTAACTTGAGGACTGCGTTTTTACAGCAGGAAAACCCCACCTGTAGGAAACCACACAAAAATAAAACAAAAAGCACAATGGGAAGGAATGACAGGCACTATCTGGTCACCCATTGGGAGATTTAGGAAAATAAGTCTATAAATTAGTTCTGCTCAGGAGCACCTCCCTCCTTCTTCATGTCAACTTGTAGATAATACAGTTGGTGAATGGCAAGAGTTAGTGACCCATTTTCTAGGTCATTTCTGAGGATGAAAGTACAGCATGAAGCACGATTTTGGCACACACCCCACCCTCCATCAGGGTCACCATATCGATGTTGCATCACCATGAGGCGGATGGCTCTTAGCTCTTCCTTGATATCATTTTGGCTGAGCTCAGTATTATTGATCATTTTAAGTAGCTCCAACCTGTTTGTTTGTAACCAGAGGGCATTCACCTTTGTTGCAAGGTGAAGAAGGATATGGACCCTCCTGTGTTTACTTGAGTGTCAGAATTTCCTTGTACTGAGCCCGGCAAAAGTAATCAGCAGTTCTTTTTCTCGATCCTGATGTAATAGAGTTGTTTTCTTCTTTAGCGGATGTTGGTATAACTCAGATAGGTCTTCTCTAGAGATGACCAGCATCGGGTGAGTATCCGCCATCTGGGGATAAGCTGGGTGTAGGCAAACTCCCCACATTGCCATTATGTGTCCATCTACTCGGAGGTGTTACATAGCATATCTGGTAGGTGCAGTATTGCTTCGCAATGTTCGTTGGTGCCAAGCGGTATCGCTCCTTTGCCTCTGAAACACAAGGAATACAGTGTAAATTTCAGTACAATTAGTGGTTGCCCCTTCCCTTCTGCCCATGTGTTCCTATATATCTCAGTGTCCCAGTATTTCTGACATTGAGTGCCTATGCTGGCATTCAACCCTTCCCTTCTAGACTAATTTTCCCTGGTATCATCTAGGTGAATGGCCCTGTATTTAAACTCCATGTCGGGGGTCCATTTGTTATTAAAGAACACTGACCCAGATACACTAAGGGCTGCCCTGGGACAACAGACAGAGGTGGAGTGGATATGTTTGTGCACTGGTTTGGTGCTCTTGCTACCTCCAAGAACCTCTTTTCTGGGAAATCTCTGGGCCAAACAGTGCCCTTCCTTATGGTGCCCCTCCTGCACATCCTGTCAAGCTCAGTTTGAATTTCGCTAGGCTCAATGAAAAGGTGTAATGCTGTGGGGTTGGTTTCAAACCGGTTGATGTTTACCATTACTCTATAGGGTTCTACTCTACTGTGTTGCATCTTGGCCTTAATCTTACATAGGTACAGGTGGATGAGACATTTAGCTTTTCTGGGGCTACTGCTTGGGATAAGTAAAGTCTGTCTGTACCCCCAGCATGTGATATCAGTGAGCAGACATAGCATGACTTAGCCGACGTCTGGACGTCCACGGCGGTTATGTGTTGGTACCATGTGTTGTATTTGAGTACGCTGTGTAGTGCATGTAGAGTACTAGCGTTTGGCTCAGTGTTAGTGTAAGTGAGGTGAGAAAGGTCCCAATGCAGGTACTGCAGAAATGTCGAGGTAGGCTCCATGTGACTAGGCAGATTTCTTGCTATGGATGGATGAGGCCACACCCATGCTAAGTAGATGATGTACAAAGATGCAATATTACGTAACTTTTGGAATATTGCAGGTCTTGGGTTAGCGTCTGGAGGGGTCATCTGCAGCTTTCTGGCATCCGGGGTGTCTTTGATTGGCACAATGAAAGAGTCTGTTTGTAAAGAATTTCCATAAAAAATAGCCTGATGTACAGCCGCATGTCAGAGACATGGACCCAGGCCTCTCTTCTTTCCACCGTGAGGGCGGAAGGTGTTGCAAATATTACTCTGTACGGCCCTTCAAACTTGGCTTGCTTCCATTTCCTTACGAAGTTGCGGATTTTAACTTCCTGCCGGGCTGAGGTGTTGGTAGGATAGCTTGGTGTGGTGCACTTGGAGCTTTGGCGGTGGACCTATTTCGATAGGAACTTGGCAGTTTTTGTTAATTCAGAAAGATACATAAGCAGTTAGTCCCCTAGAGCCTGAGAGCTTGCCTCAGCACTTAATTTGGTCCGTGTTTTTGGGACCAGTGTTCCCATCAGCCTGCCTGTTACGATCTGGTGTTGTGTAAGGTGATGATCACTGGTAGGTATGTTCCTTAGCGCGAATAAGGCTATAGGTAAACATTGGAGCCACTTTTTTATAAAAGGCTGGCACAAATATTGCTAATTTTGTTTTCCAGCAGGCTGTTATGGCTCTCAATTATGCCGCTGTTTGAGGATAATAGACTGAGGCCAGTTTGTGTGAGATACATAGTAGGGTGCAGATGTGGTCAAACGTGGAGTTGACAAAGTGCTTGCTGTTGTCCAACTGGATGGCATCTGGTACCCTCACCTCGGTTTCACCTCCCTGATGAGGAATGTGGCTGCTGCCAAAGTGCATGGCCTCAATCCACCTGGAGTACAGGCAGACCACTACTGTCAGGTAATATCATGTAATAGTTATAAGCGCATTGGTCAATCATATCGATGAAGACGATATGTAATGCTTTGAATGGCCCTGTTGGTTGGGAAATGGCTGATGACACAACCTACAGTACAGGCTTGGATGAGTATAGCTCGCAGACAGTACACTCGTTTAGGTACATGGTTACGGTTTATGGCAGGTTGGTGATAAACTAATCACTTTGGAGCTTGGCTATTAGGTTATCTTTTGCCATGTGTGTATGTAAGTGCAGTTGGGGTAACTCTATGTTGACTAAACTTTGGGAAATGATGGGTTTCCTGTGAGTACATGTCAGTATATAAGGTCAAGTTTGGTTTTTGTGCAACCCTGTGCTAGCTATAGTCCCTTTTCGTGAGGCAATGCTGTCTCCTGTACTTCCCTCAAGTATAGTCCTGCTGTTTCTGGATATGGTCTGTTATGTGATGGTTCGGTCCCTGTAGTTTGCTGCAAGGGGAGTATGTGCACTTCTCTGATCTTCCAGTAGGCTGCCTTTTTCACGATTTGGTCGGCTAATGCATTTCCCCAAGATGCAAAATCCCTGCCGTCGGTGTGAGTGGCACATTTTATCACAGCCACGCGCTTAGGTAAAGTTAGCATGTCTATCAATAATTCCAGGAGGTCCCTGTGTGTAACAGGGGTGCCATCTGATTTTAGGAACCCTTGTCTTCTCCATCTGCCTATGCAAGAGTGCACCATGGTAGTGACATACGCGGAGTTGGAGTAGATGGTGACCGTCTTCCCTGTGTTTTGGGTGAGGGCTTCAATAAACGCTGTTAATTCCGGCACCTATGCTGAGAGGTGGGGGAGGAGAGTCAGCTGCGTGGTGACGTGCAGCATCTCTGAGGCTGCGTGGCTACCAACCATCACTGCCTCTGCCCCAGTTTGTCTCACCCCTGTTTTTTGGTCTATTATGGAGGATCCGTCAATGAATAGTGCTTCACTATCTTGGGTGGGATCCTCTTCTGCCTGGCTGATCCCCTCGGGTGTGGGTCCCACAGTTGTAGGTCTACTCCGCCCTTCTTCACCTTGTGTGAGATGGCTGGATTTACCAGATGGCACCGTACTTTTTTAAAGATGGCCCAGAAAGCATCAGCTCATATCATAGCCTGACACCCATTGCATGGTCAGTGTGCTCTTGCTCTTTTGTATGACTGAAAACACTGACTGTTCAACACACAATGCTAGTGATGCCCCCATCACAATGGCGGTGCTGATATTGACGGTAAAGTCTTCTGCTGCCACTACCTGTTCACACAGGAAAAGACCCTGCATGACTGAGTCCAAGAGCCCACTCTAATAGGCAAGGGGCTTGTGTCCAAAGGGGAATTTTTGCGTTAGGACAACTGTCATGACTTACCCGTCCCTACGGCTAAATTGGAAAAATTCATTCATATTTTCAGGTGTCCCTCACACAGGGGAGTGCGATATCGCTATTTTTAGTTTGTGGAAAGTCTCGTATATTTCATGTGTTCATGTTAGCTTCTCATGGGCTGCCTTTGCCTTCTTCATGGCCTGAGTAAGGGGGCAATGAGGTTACTGTAGTCAAAGACCCACTGTCGGACATAATTGCATAGTCCTAAAAATGTTTGCATACCCTTTTTCGTCTTTGGTGGCAGCTTAACCCTGATATAGTCTGCGCGTTCTGGCGTATTCCACCGACTGGTTGCTGAGAATATTTGGCCCAGATAACTAACTTCCTGCTGTACGAACTGCATTTTCTCCTTTTCCACTTTTTGCCCTTTCACCAATTATGTCATCTGGCTAACCTTTAACTTCTTTTTGACCATCCACTATTATTAACTACTGCACTCGCACCAGAATCATGTCCTAAATACTGTGCACAATGTGAACCAGTCTTCTCACTTTCACCTATGGTGATGGTCCTATGTAAAACACTGACTCTGTATTAAGATCGTTTTTTACTTTCTTTTTAGCTCATCTGATTGACACATCCTTGAGAAAGCCCCAGGTCTATTAGCCCTAGGGGGTGAAATACATGTTGGCTGTTCTTCAACTACACTGATCATTGGATTATCATTTTGAAAAGTGAAATACAATAATAAAATAAAATTGGAGCAACATACATACAGACATGAGCATGTTTGAATAATAAAAGGGAAGACACTCATATGCTTCTTTGAACAAGACGTACAATGGGGGAATTAGGGTCTATACCCCGCAAAAAAGAAGGGATTTCAAATGGCAGGCAGAGGGTGTTGGACCCTTTATCGGTGTGTTTGGCATGCTTTTTAGTGTGTGCGTGCCATTCATGGCAACATTTATCTAGCTTTGTAGCCTCTGTGGGGAACTTATTTTACATGTGATTTATCGGCAACTCCTTGATGGATTGGGAATTTTTATGGGCTAGTACACGTCTTATGTAACAAGTCTTTATTTGTTTTTTTATATATTTTTATTTGTATTTTAAAAGCACAATAGAAGGAGCACAAATCACTGTAATTATTTCACCTTAATATCACAAAAAATAAACTGGAGTTCAAGAGGGAGGGGAAGAAGAGAAAAATACAAAAAGATAGCCTGGCGGCTAATCAGTACCCCTCTTCAGAAATTCATGACATGAAAAGCCTGTGGAGATTAGCTATGCAGTACAAAGCTAGTGCAATACCGCAAGAGCCACAAATAAAGTGCAGGTGCGATAAATACTGCTTTCCTAAATTTACATTGCTATCATTAGACAAAAGTAGAAAGCTTACATCAAAAGGGTAAAAGTATATCAAAGTCCAAACATTCCATACCAGCAGCAAATCTACGAAACTTTTACCCCATAACATAAAATCATTATATCGTTCTGTCAATCCATTTTGAAACAGACTGCCATATCCTGATTCTGTAACAAGTCTTTAGTAAAAACTTAAATACTACTCTGTTCGTGGGGAAAATATGTACAAGGGATTACACCGGCAATAACTACTTTTACTATGAGCTCAGTTTAGGACAAGGATGCATCAAACAAACTTTCACAATACATAAAATAACACACATGGAGAAATAACAGTAAGAAAAGTGCATTAGTTAACTCAAAAATGTTATGAACTGTACTTTTGGCAGCAGAATAGCAAGATTAAAACAAATGATGACTTTTTCATAGAATCATTAACTGGACATGACATTTAACATAAAACACAGTTTCAAATAATTTTGTCAGCACCACAATATCAAGAAAAAATGCATCAGTTGAAAACCACAATGAAAATAGAAGAGAAAAATGACAGAGGAAAAAATTATGACTTTGTCCAAAAAACCTTAGCCCGCTCCTAGCACATGCAGCTAAATGACAAGGGGAGGCTCTGCGCGGCACACAGTACTAAAAGAGCCCGATAGTCTGTCAATATCGACTCAGGGGACAAAGATAGCAACAATAGGGGACAAAGATAGCAACAATTTATGCGAAGTGGAGGGAGCGACTCGACAACTACAGGCCCACCTTGGCCAAGCACAAGCTGCACCTTACTCTCCAAGGTCCAAATTTATCCCTAATGTCCGAATTACATCCTATGTCAATCCCAGGGGTCATGCATAAAGACTGTCTCTCGCCCAGTGGTCCAAGCGAATAACACCTCTCCGCTAAGAAAACTACTTTAGACTAAAATATTAAGATCTTGATACTGGCTCTATATCACACCCAGAGCCTATGCGTACCCTCTGTGTCACGTCTAGTGGTCCAAGTGGCCCTGTATCACACCCAGAGACAAGTGTACCCTCTGTGTCTGGTCCAACCGGTCCAAGAGGTCCCTGTATCACCCCCAGAGATAAGCATTCCCTCTGTGTCACGCCCAGTGGTCCAAGCGACTGATACAACTCTCACCTTTCCTAGTGTGCTGACTATCCAAGAAAGGTGATCTCCATCCTAGTTTGCTATGGGACTATGGAATCAGATGTAGTCCCTTATCCACTGAAGGCAGCTTTAGGACAGTCCTTCGCCCCGCCGATTCAGCAGACCTTCCAATCAATGTGCTGTCTGCTTGTCGTTCTTGCTACACAGATGTGAATCCGTTCGGGCGGGGTCCTGTTCCTTCGTCTGCAGTCAGGTCAAAAACCAATCTCTCTTGGCTGGCTGGTCAAAATGCTGCTCGAAATTTAATTTATCTTGAAAAAGATTGGAAGACAAGAGGCCTTTGGCAAAACAGGTATAAGTGGTTTAATTAAATGATGCAACCAGGAGAGCAGGCAAAAGAGTTGGGATCTGAAGACTTTCTCAAAGTACATTGGTTTTGGCCGTCTTTATATACATTTCACAAAGTGTAATAAAGCAATGTATGCATTCTTTTTAGGACAGGAATCTGGGCCTAGTCACAGTGTCATAAATCTGGTCACTTAATAAGAAACGCAAGTGGGTCTCGACCCTGCTTGGACTCAATGCGGAGCTAATGGGTACGTCTCCAGATGTCCGACATGGGGAGCACGTGATCACTGCGTGTGGTGTGCATGCTGTGTTCTGATTAGCTGAGTGTTCCCAACTTAGTGCAGCACCTGACTTTATGGTGTTTTGGGAACGTGCACTCCTCCGGACAATTGTTTTTTATTGGGGGCCAATCTCCTGAGACCATTGTGGTGTCACTGCCTATCTGTGGGAACAATCTGGATTCTCCTGATCACGCATTTGTCTAAGGGTTACGTGTCACCCCCTCCTGTGTGTGATCCGTCAATTAGTTGCTTCAGATCTAGGTTGCAGGGCCTTGCTGACCACATATTTCTGACTTGGGATTGTGGAGGAGGTCATATCGGGTGAATTCAACAGTGGCGATGGGAGCTTGTCATTGCTTTCCAGGATAGGGCTGAGCTTCTTTTCATCGCCGATGTCAGGACAGGTGGCAGATAAGCACATGGCTCAGTCACTAAACCAGACCAGTTTGGGCCTTACTTGGGGGATGTTGACACATGAACCACATGGGAATAATGCTGGGATCAGGTGTGGGAGAACAGTGACTGAAAAGAAAGGGGATGTGCTAAATGCTTGATTGTTTGGTTGGGGGTTTTCATGTTAGAGGGAGGTTTAAGGGTGGGAGGCCATAGGTTATTTAAGTATATTAGTGAGGTGGATTTTTTATTTGCTGTACTTTATCAAGAGGTTCAGCTGCATACCTACCTTAATATAGCAGCCTTTTAGGCTCACATGTGGTCCTGGTTATTACTGCACCGTTCTGCCTGAATCCCCTGTCAGCATGCTTATTGTAAAAGGTGGATGTGCGGAGGCTCATTGAGACAAAATCAGACAGAAGGAAGAGGGAGAAGGGGTGGTGTAGCAGCGATGATGTATGTGAGATGTGACCAGATTTCTTAGATTAGACAAGCGATTCCTGGATGTTTAACTTCTGCAGAAACTTGTAAATGTTTCAGTCCTGTTTTTGCTGAGCGCCTTACGTGACCATGCACATTACAGCAAAAACATTGTGCATGCCTCAAGCTTTCGTAAGCCCTCTGTCATAATATTACAGTGTAGGCAAGGAATCATTTTAAAGACAGCTGCCACATAGTCTTTCATTCATGCATTGAAGCATTTTTCCAGGACAGCAGTATTTGCTGTAGGTCAGCTGTCGATCTTTAGGAACATTCTATTAAAAAAAAAAAAACGTCATAGGGCCTCATTACGAGTTATGCAGTGAGCCATTACCACATGAATCGCAATTTCATAAGGGTGTCGGAACCATCGCTCCAATTACAAGGGCCTCCGATGTGCTAAATAACTCATGAGTTATTTACCGTATTCTCTAAATAACGCAGGCTAATAAATAAAATCCGATTGTAAACTTCAACTGTGCTGAAAAATATGTGGTATTTACCCATACAAATACACCTGCAGAAAGTAGGAGGTAAATGTGCGCATTGGTCATGGGAAGTAGCAAAAAAGGTATTGAATGTGTATGTGTAATATGTCAATGTGCAAAAGTGATTAAAAGCAGTTAAAAAGAAAAATGAAAATCATGAACACCTGCAAGATAGCGCACCTGAATAAATAAAGGCCATGGAAAACGTCCTTCTTATTTGCAACTTCTGACACACAGCTGAAGGGCGCCATGGATGCAGCTCGGCTTGGCCACTACATTCAACTACATTCAACTACTCCAACTCCCTGCCCTAATGCACCAAACAGTGCAAGAACAGGCATGTAATCAAGTTCAACAGCGGCGTAGGCAAAGGATAGGCACCAAGCACCAGTGAAGGGCAAGATTCAAAGAATCAGGTAAGTCTACTGAACCGAAGTGAACACGAAATCTTAAAAACATATAGATTGGACATGCATACTGTTAGACATGGCACCATTGGCGTGGGTCTACCCTGCATTTTTTTCCTTTGCCTCCTGTGTTTTTGCTGTGTGTTGGACTCTGTTTTGCTGGTCTAGATGCTTTGGATACTTTGCCACTGCTGTTCAGTGCCAAAGTGCAAGTGCTCCCTTTGTAAATTGTTGTTATGGATTAGTGATTCCATGAGTGGCATATTCGATTTACTAGTCAGACCCTAGTACAGTGCACTGTGTGTGCCCAGGGCCTGTAAATCAAATGATGCTAGTGGGCTGCAGCACTGATTGTGCCACCCACAGAAGCAGCCTGTAAAATGTAACTCTGGCCTGCCATTGCAGAGCCTGTGTGCAGTCTGGGACTGCCATGTCGACTAGGCAGGCGCACACACTTGCCAGTCCCTAAACCTTCCCTTTTCTACATGTTAGTCACCCCTAAGGTAGGCCCAAGGTACCCCTGTGGGCAGGGTGCATTGTATTTGAAAGGCAGGACATGCCCTGATATGTGTGGCATGTCCTGATAGTGAAATACTGCCAATTTCATTTTCACTATTGCAAGGCTACCTGCTCCCATAGGATAGAGTAGGGAGTTTGTTTATAACATCTTATAAACATAAGTGCCCCTGCGAACACGGTAGGAAAATAAATTTTAGTATGCCTGTACTGAGAATGTTAAAATGCATCTTTTAGTGAGGGTGATTTTTACATTCTGTGTTTGAAAATACCCCTTTTAGAAAGTAGGTATTTTCTTGCTTAGCCATCCAGTATGCCTCTGCCTGGTTTGTGTATTGCATGTCTGGCTTTTGGATGAGAGGGGCTGGAGAGGAGCAGTGGTTCCAGAGAGCCTGATGAGTCAGAGCTGGGCTGAGTAGACCTGGGCTGCATTTAGAGTAGGGGGAGGAGATTTCCTTTCACCTGAATGGGCCTGGTCTGGCTTCAACAATGCTGTCTCCACCTCCTGCCAGGAAGCTGCACCAGTGAGGACAGAACTGGTTTTGGCTGGGTACAGTCACTCTCTGCCTTCAGAGAACAAAGATTTTTGGTGTATAAAAAGAGAGGCCCAGACCCCAGACTTTTAGATCACTTCGGGAAATCAAGAGGAACCTTTGCCAAGGAGAAGAGCCAGAGAACCTGAAGAGGAATACTGCCCCTGTGCTGTTTGCTGTCTGGGGTTGGCCTGCAATGGCTAGTTGCTGCCAAGGAAAGGAGAAAAGGACTTTGCTGCTTGCTTTGTCCCCTACTTGAAGAAAAGATCTCCATGGGCTTGAACTGAGCTTGCCCCCTGTTCTACAGGTCTCAGGAACAGCAAAGACCTCACCGTATCTGTGGGCACCATCTCTGATCGTCTCCGCAGAAGAAAAGGGTAACCGACTCTCTCATCTTGTCTGTCGCAGGATTCTGTGTCCTGAAAGCACCTCTGAGAGCAACGCCTCACTTCACAACGCAACCGTGGTCTCACCGACTCCGTTAATGAGCTGCTGCTTGCACCACGTCCTGTGGGCCCCGCACACCGACTCCGTAGCTGCTCAGCCCGAACATCGACCGGCTCCGTCGCCGCACCGTGATGTGCCAGCACCACAGCGAGCATCGTCTCACCCTTCAACGCAAGCCCTGGTCTCACCGACTCCGTCAATGAGCCGCTGCCTGCACTGAATCGTGAGGACATCGTCTGACGCAATGCTCCGTTTCACAAAGTGACTGCAACGTTTGCCCCTACCGACTCTCTCCAACGTGTTGGTCGCAACGAGAAAGGTACTGTGTCCAAGTCTGTCGACGCCTTAGCTGGCCCGTATCAACGCGGTCGGCTGGAATTGTTAGACTCTGTCGTATTCAGTATCGCGGTATCCCCGGGAGGAGCTACCAAGTCGGAGGAACTGTGTTTTATTGATTTTCCTGCAATTTAAAGGTTATTTTGCACAAGTACCATTTTTCAAGAGTATTGTATGTTGGATTTTTGTCGTTTTTGGTCTTGTCGGTTCAGATAAAGATTTACTATTTTTCTAAACTGGTTTGGTGTCCATTTGTAGTGTTTTCACTGTATTACTGTATGTGTTCACAAATGCTTTACACACTGCCTCTGAGAAAAGCCTGTCTGCTCGTGCCAAGCTACCAAGGGGGTGAGCAGGGGTTATTTTAGAAGTGTATCCCACTTATCCTGTCTAGGAAGAAGGGTCTCTACTTGGAAAAAGCTACCTACCTCTGCCAACAAGAGACCCCCATTTCTAACACATACTATCCCAGATATTCTTGCATCATTAGGTGATGTGTTACATTCCATTGTAACCATACATACTGCCATATCACCCCTTCTAAAATCCTAGCTATGTTAGAATTTTTATAAACTGGTTCAACTCAGTACACAGTGGGTATAGTTCATGGGATGGTACAACCAACATTCTGTAAAATATTGAAACAAGTTATTGATGCTTTGATCACCATTCTGCAGCAACACATTTATTTCCCAACAGACAATTAAACCAAATTCTATCAAAACCAATTTGTATGCATTAGCTAGTTTCTCAAATGTGATAGGTGCCATAGCAGTGCTTAATTTGAGCCGGTTTTCTGGTGCTCAGAACTGATGGAGTATGATTTTTGCTAATAAAATCTGCTCTGGAAATCCACCCATGTGTGTGTTTTATTAAATTACTAATGGGTGTGAAAACTATAATTACTAAAATGTGAGAACTAATAGGTATGACTGAAAAATGTGCAAAGCTGCACGTATTTCTAAGAGTCAGAATAACACATGTAGAATGGAAGATTTCTCTATAGGGTTAAGAATAATAATAGAATGAGAAGAAATTATTAATATGTGTGTCTAATATTAATGTTTTTATGTTCCCTGAACTGCAGGAATATTCAAGCACAAACATGAAAATGCTCTTTATTTTTTCGTGAAAGTAGAGTAGGCCTAGAAAATGTAGAAATGATTTTTCTTTTCTCTCTGTCTTTCCTTGCTAAGCATGCAGGTCTTAGTTAGGGGATGTGCTTCCGTGCTCCTTTGTTTCTTTTCATGCTGTTTCCTGATGTCCTTGTAAAGAATAACATTTACATCCTTAAAGAACGGAGAATAGTATGACTCTTTCCTGTCTAGGCGAGGATTCAGATTGAAACTGTTGCTATGTAGTTACAAAATGTATAAATTGTAGTTTCCTCCTTCCTCTCTAGGAAGTTATACAATTTTAGACTAAGACTGTTTAGAGAAATTTGTAAAGTCATCGTTGGGAGTTGTTTTCCTTCTCTAGTTCTGACCAATGAGAATGGCTTGTAGGGATTAGGAAAGTTTCAAACCTAGTGTAACAAAGTTGCGAAGTCAGTATAAAGACGCTGGTGGGAAAATGATCATCGGCTCGTTCACATTCTGGTGACCTGTCCTGCATCCCTGGTATGCTGTATGCTGTGCTGCGCTGATTCCTGATTTGGCTGGCAAACCTGACTGCGGAGAACTTTTCTCTAGAGACTTTGCACATCATCGGCTGATGATGCTGCCCACACTATTCTCCTACGTTTGTGGAGGTAGTTTTCTTGACTAATTGCATGCTGTGCATTAGTTTTCTCTAAAAATTCAGAGAGGTAACTGAACTGTGATTACCCTGATGTTCACTGTTTCTCTCTCCCCCTTCCCTTTCCCACCTGAATTTGATGATTTTGAATTACTCTGTTTATGAAGAGCTGTGATTGTTTACCTGTGATATTTGCGAACAAAGTGTACTCTTATGATTTGTATTTGTGTATGACCATTCATATTTCTGAAATAATACCAAAAAAGGTACCTAGAAAGAAAAGTGTCTGTCGTTATTTTCTGAGTCATGACTTATTTTAGGATAATAATTGTCATATTACTAATGCATTTGTAGTATATTGTGGTATAACTATTTCTTCATTACAGGTCCTCAAGCAGGAATTGCTCTCCGATTTCTTTACTTAGTCCCTTTTAGCTCTACCAAAGATCCATTGGAGGACCTTTGATATTGCTATTACTAATAGAAAGGATAATGACTTATGGGCCCGTCATTTTAGTATTTACGCTTCCTTAGGTATTGTAAAGGTTGGTGTGGGATATTATATGACCCCCCACTTCCGCTGCATCAGTTTTTGGTAGTTGCATCGGTTGGTTAGTTTAGACTAAAATACAAGGTGGAGAAAAGGGAGGGTTTTTTTTATTGACTAGACGGAATTGACGGTTCAAATATATGTTGAGTTAGTTTTGTCTTATTGAGTTTTTGTTACAGGTCTGTCGAGGCCTGATATCCTGGGATATGCCTAACGGCTGTTCTTAGTGTTTGCGTACACTAAGGTGATGTACATTGTCTGCTGGTAGTACAATACTAGGCAGTCGTCGAACTGAAAGTATTGTAAAGGGAACTTTGTTGAATGAGATAAGAGGGGTAAATTGGGTCACTTCAGTAAGCGCAACTGGGGAAGTTCCGAGAGTCCTCCATTGTAAGCGAACAAGAATCACGCTGGTTGTGGTTTATTGTTAGAGTGTAGGGTTTCCTCTTTGAGTGCATGAAAATACTTTTGGTTTTTTCCTTTTAGTGGAGCAGACAATTTGTGTTTATGTAGTTTGTTTTATTTGTTCAAAAAGACCTTAAAAGACAAAAATGCTCATTTTGTAAAGGGAGGGTCAGTGGAAGGAGCGATACTGACGTCACAGAGAGCCGCGCTGGTATTGGACAGTTGGTGAGCAATGTCACAGAGGTGCCGCGCTGTTACTGGTTAGTTGGTGTGAGCCGCGCTATGATTGTACAACGAAAAAACTTTGATTGGAAGTCGAAAACATAACACGGAAGAGAGTGTTGTTAGGATTTACGTAGATTAGAGTTATTAATAATATTTTACTTACAGTAAGTAGAGAAAATGAAGATAATAAAATTGTTAAAGACATTGGGCCTGATTCACAGAACTAACTTACGTCAAAAACGTAAAGTTAGTACTTTTTGGTATTCACAGAAGGCACTTACTCATTTCGGTATTCACAGAAGTTAGTAGTCCTAACTTTAGGACTCCTAAATGCCTTCTGTGAATACCGCAAGTCTTAAAGTTAGGATTTTTCTCAGTTTAGGAGTAGTAAAGTTAGGACTCCTAACTTTAGGACTCCTAAACTGAGAAAAATCCTAACTTTAAGACTTTCGGTATTCACAGAAGGCATTTAGGAGTCCTAAAGTTAGGACTACTAACTTCTGTGAATGCCGAAATGAGTAAGTGCCTTCTGTGAATACCAAAATGAGTAAGTGTATTCTGTGAATACCAAAAAGTACTAACTTTACGTTTTTGACGTAAGTTAGTTCTGTGAATCAGGCCCACTGTTTAGCAAAGATCAACCAATTCCAATTAGGGAAGGGATTCCGATAGCTCCTGAAGATACACCAGCAGCATTTATGGCGTTGGAAAGGGGTTACCATACGTGTGCATGGTTAGAGAATTGGGTGAAATATACAGAAGATCAAGGTGAATTAGCTTTTCCTGAAAATTGTACTTTTAATACAAAGATTTTAGAAAGCCTGAGGTTTCGGATGAATAGTTTGAATCCAAATCCCAGACCAATGCAGTATGAGGCATTAGAAGAAGGTGTATTTAAGTACTGTTTTATGCCATATATTGTGGATACTGTGAACTTTGTGTTCAGGTCCTCATGATAGGGCACAATTTGAGAGCTCTGAAGTTGAGACTGAAAGCAGCATGATTTTTTCACTGTGCCTGCCATAATGACATAAATGCTTTTAAACTATATGTTTGCTTAATTGTTGGCCTCTCTACAGAGCACACTGAGCAAAGTTCACATATGTGCCAATTGTGTGGAAGTGTGTGAAGGTAGGCACCATTTTCTAAATAGTTATTGCAGCTTAGCTTGTATGTCTACAATGTTGCTCATCTTACTGACATTTCTACTGTCTATATTAGATTTGTAAGTGCTAATATACATTTTTATATGTTCTAGCAACATATACTGTGAATTCTTGCGGTGGAAAGTTGCATTTTTCTGGTGAGCTTGATTTTGGAGGTAAGAGTCCTTTGACTGCACTAGTATTCTGTGTGTTTCATTAGAGTCCTTTACTATATTATTATTAATTGTTGTAGATTTTTTGCAGTTTCTGTAGCTGGTAGAATAGGTTACAATGCTGGATTTTGTTAAATTTTACTTTGTTTGATTACTTTTTGTGTGCAGATTTTATTACTTGCTTTATATCATTTGTGTGGTGTGCTTTGCGCAGTGTGAGTCTGGTTTTTCCACTGCTACTGTTAGAGAAGTCTAATTGTTTTCTTTGTTCAAATAATAACAGTGCCTCACTGCAGGCTTTTTTTGCTCTCAACTTTCATATATTGCTTCGAGCAGTATGTCTGCTGCTGCTATATTTGAGCTGATTCTGGAACTCAGTTTAGAACTGGAGCCGATGCATGATTCAGACTGACAACACAGCGGATGTTAAGGTTGAAGAGCACCCTGGCAGGGATTTCTCTGTCAGATTAATCTGATGATGGAGACACATCTATTGTCGCCGAGTCACAATCTTTCACTGTTCAGCAGGAATCCCATGTGTAACAGTATCTTGAACTTACCTACAGTCTTTTAGACTTGTGTCTAAGGAGGGACTCATGTGGGTTGCTCCTGAGGTGGTCCAACTTGTTCTTCCTCCTTTTACTTCAGCTGCTGGTTGTTCTGTGGGCACAGACAATTTCACTGAAATTGATTATTTTAATCTCTTCATGCATAATGGATTTCTGGGATAGAAGGTCACTCAAATGAACCTTTATGTCGAACAGTATTTGACGCATCACTGGGACAGGCTTCAGCCCCAATCGAGAGAGCATGGTGGACTACAGCCAATGTTGAAGAATTGAGGGTGTTTTGGTGTACTACTGACCTAATGGGCATTATTTACAAACCAACAGTGTCTTCTTACTGGTCTCATGACCCAATGTTTTGCTTGGCGAAAACTAGGTGACAACCAGGTAGGTCGTATATCCTGAGGAGCACCAGCTGCAGCTCCTTCCAATCGCCACTGTGCGAACGTCCAGAACATCATGAGGAGGTTATTTCCCTCCCCTTTTCTAGGTGCATCCAGAAGGTACCTTATATATCTATTTATGCTGGACTACACCACGAGTCCAAACTCCAGAACACAGCACTTCACATACACACACTAAATCCGTCCCAATTTTAGTAGAAGAGGATCCCTTGGTCCTGACGAAATGCCGAGATCCTTTTGGAAGAAAATAGGCATGAAACATGTTGATCCTTTTTTCACTGCACACTAACCAATTAGAGCTCAAGAGGTTGTAATTCCCCCTCTCCAGCTACGACTCTTTAGTCCTGGTTTTTACTGTAACATAGGAACCCAGTCAACAAAGGATAGTCTGTGGGATCCCTATAGCTATTTTTAGCTCCCACCTGCACTCTCCCGTTTCTACTCACATCACTTTCTTGCCCCCTCATTCTTCACATCGGTAAAAAGAAAAGACCTCCGGCAGAGAGCCCTCTTGCGGGGCCCGTTGGGCCTTGCAGCGCCGGCCCAACGAGGAGCTGCCCGATGATGAAGCATAACACCTTCCGGGGTGTGTGAGGGCCCTTGCTCCAAAAAGGAGCTATCCCCCTGTCGTCTTCTCTACCACCTGGCACCTAGGACACCAGCCTACCTTTCCCCTAAATATCGCCTTCCATAGGCACTGCATACCCTTGTTTACGCCATTCTACACATAGGGGCACATATGCTGGACCTGTCAAGTCCCGGTCCCTCGTTCAGCGATTTACCGGTGTGGTGCTTGCCATTGTTCTCTGCTGCTATAAGTAGAGATAATTTTTTGCTTTTGCAGTTCATGCCGTATGTAAGTGATAACACCCAGGCCCTTGCCAGAGACCTTCTAGACTCTGATTGGCTATTAAAGTTCATCTTACTATGGGTCACATTGCTGGGCATTTTAAAGGAAGTAGAACATAAATGTGGACACATT
Source organism: Calotriton arnoldi (assembly GCA_963921515.1). Lineage (NCBI taxonomy): Eukaryota > Metazoa > Chordata > Amphibia > Caudata > Salamandridae > Calotriton > Calotriton arnoldi. The sequence continues at coordinate 273,197 of CAWUFW010011596.1, read as the reverse complement.
TTGGGTGTTACACAAATGACACCTATAGTTTAAGCAGTATATCAAAAGCAAGAGCGCTTGCTGTGGTAATAAATTGCACATACTTTGCAAGAGGTCTACAGCAAACATGTCTATACAGGGTAGGACTCCACCATTTCACCTCCTAGTTGTCCTGAGTCATTATTTTCAGTAGAAAAATAGTTTTGGATCTTGTGAGTCCCCTATTGAACAAAGACACCACCTCTAGACAATTTCCACACTAGAATTTCACTATTCAGGGAATTGTTTTGTAAGGCTACACCCGCTTATGATATAATTAGGGGTAACAGAATAGCATTTCATGCAGATCTGGTTAATAGGAAACTTGTAAAAGGGCAGTGCAGTGCTTTACATTGTGAGGAACTGCTAGCTATAAATTCCAAGGTTGCAGGCAAATGTGTGATTTGACCACAGTACGCAATGAGACAACATCCTCCTTATCCATGCATGGTTAGATGGCTGACGTTCAGAAGCCTAATTGCATTCTGGACTAAAACAGATATGTAGGTCAGGTTGACAAACACAACCAGATGGTTCCGTCCTATAATGCTGCACATAAGACCTACATCTGGTGTAAGAAGCCTACTGTGCACCTGATGCAATGCAATGTACAATGCATATGTTGTGCATTGCCATTCAGCACATGGATGTAATATGTTCCCTCTTCACTTTGAGAAGGCAGTCATTTGCAAACTTGTCTCAGTTGAAGATTGAGATGTTCTAACTGAGTTGAAGGGACTCTTTTTTCTCCAACTGGGAAGAATTACTAACCTTACCGGAGATGTCACGTTTGTGCCAGAATTGGAATCAGACAAGACACCTAGAACTACTGTCGCTAGCATCCCTCGAATCCTACCCTATGCCACCCCAAATGTTTTATTTTGTATCACTCAAAGCAGAACCTTTAGGTGACTACTTGAGAAAAGAAGTTTTGTGGTAGTAGATTTTAAGCACTTGGCCTTTACTAACAAGTAAATAGGAATGGTTTGGGTTTGTTTGTGGTCTACTTGCCATGTTCATCTCCATCAAAACATGGAGGCCATGTTGTCACAGAGAGCCCTGTGCCCCAAAAGTGTTTTTTAGGGAACTTAGGGCACTCTGCCCTACCATATGTATCAAAAGTAGACATGCTCACACAGTCTGAGAAAACTGGCCCACTAGGCATACTTGGACATTTCTGAGTGCTGGGTGGTAGAAAATGTGTGGCTCCCCACAGATTGCAGAACGTTCTCTTACAGAAATTCACGCTAGACTCCTCTGGATGATGGGTTTGGTAGGTTTCCTTGGGTGGAGGCTGAGCCTAGGCACAAATCCACAGCTACTCACATTGCAGAAAAAGGGTTGGTTTTGAGTGGAAAATGCAATCTGTTTGTGCTGTGCTTTCAGGCCTTTCCTGTCACGTATGCTACGTCCACCCACACAAATTATGTAATGTTTTTATTGAGAGATGTGTGGGAATGATGAATGCTAAGACATTTGCTGATCCCTGCAGCTTAAGAGAAAAGTGAGGAAAATGTGTGTTTTTAGCCAAAATGTGAGGTTTGCAAGGTTACTGTGTAAAAATACATTGTGGGATCAACACAACTCACAGCATCCTAATTTTCCTGGGTGTCCAGTTTTCAGAAATGTCTGGTTTTCGTAGGTTTCTCTGGGTGCGGTCGAGCCAGGGCCCAAAATACCAAGTTATCCACATAGCCAAACATAACATTTTTCTCTGAACTTTTTCTGGATCACTATCGATCCAAAAAATATCGAAACACGAAATATAAGAAATTAAATATTGAGAACAAAAATAAAGTTGTTTAAGATAACAAATTTTACATATATCGGAAAAAAAATATTGGAAACAAAACTATTGTTACCTTTAAATAAACATATAATATGTCAAAAATATTGAGTCAACAATATCGACTACAATTGTATCAGCAAAATAATTAAATAATCAGCTTTTCACATAAAACAATTACTTTAAATAACCACATAACTTGTCATACACATATTTAAATAAAAATATATTACATCAACAAAATATTCACCAGCCATAAAAAAATTATATATCTAAAATATATACAGTACAACCCACAAACATTATCATTAATTACAAACATTGAAACACCATCCTAAATATGATTAAATATATATATATATATATATATATGTATGTATATATATGCATCACAAGAAATGGAAAAATAAAAGAACTTTTGCAACAAGCTACCTGACGTGAGTCGCTGTTTCAAGTGCCTCCTTTCTGTGCTCTTCCGTGATGGCGGCGCAATTTGAGTGGAGGTAGCCACAGAATCTTTCTTTCCTGTAAAACGTGGTGTCGGACCACAAAGGACGAGCACTCGAACACGGAGCGGCTGACCTGGCTTTCCGACACCTGTGTGGTGCATTTCTGTAATGGTGCCTGCTTCCGGGACGAAAATCCTTGTGTGAAGAAAGGAAAGCGGCTGCTCTGTGGCGTACGACGAGGTAGGAGACGACGGGGTGAAGGGGGCTGTTGTTGGCTCGTGGTGGTCATCTCCGGAGGGGGGCACCAAGAGTCTTTCCCACAGCCATCCTGCCCGAAGTCAACTATCTCCTCGCTGCCGGTAAACAGAGGATAAAGCGGCTCCTTGCAAAACGATATTGGAGATTTCAGCGTCCCGTAGTTCGGTCTCCGGGGAACGACTAAGGAGACTGCGTACACTGGAGCAGTCTCCACAAATCATTACTGTCAGTATCCCCAGCGGAGTAGTCCCAGCGACATCACTCGCATGCTAGCGAACTTGCAAAGCAAATAAACCAGTATAAAGTGCAACTTCCTGACTTATTAAAGGAACAGTAACACACATATTATAAAATTTGAATTTAAACAAATCCAACCATTGAATATTGCCAGTAGAACAATCGGCAACATGGCGGACCGTTTGACAAAACGAGAACAACTTTTAAAAGATATGTTTGACGAAGAAGGCGAACTTTCTGTGACACACAGTAAATCAAGTACCAATAAATCAGGAACCGCAAGCACACCAAAACAGCTTTTGAAAGAGTTAGAACAAGCCAGAATCATGGAGTTAAATAAGTGGTGGGAAAGTGTAACATTGAAGAAGTATATAGCTTGCAAAAGGATCCCTAGAGGTTTGCGAATCTTTGTACTGCCAACCCTGAGTGATTTAGATCCAGATCTCCTCTCAAAGTGGCAACTGGATACAACTGAATGCTCCATGAAATTGATAAATACTCTAATTATACATGCTGAAAGAAGATTAACTCAAACCATGGAGAAAGTTAAAAAATTGGAAAAATCCCTGGAACAGTTCAAAGAAACATCAGAGGGTACCAAACTATTTGAGGATCTGGAAAAAAGATTAGATAAACATGAGCAAGAAGTACAGAACAAGAAGATTCGTAAGTTCCAACGAGATTGAATAGAGTACGCTACGGGAAGAGTCTATACTTTCGCAAGGAAATTTGATGCCAATTACAGCAAACAATCTATGGATCAAGTACATGAACATGAACAGACAAGAATGTCAAGTGCAGAGAGCTCAGAGGTGAGCTCAGGAGATGAGGGGATGTCGAGTGGGAGACCAAGGGTGGATTTTTCCGGGGAAATGCGGCTTCTATGGATGACAACGCGAGGCAGAGGACGGGGCCTTTCACAAAAAACAGAACACCAGCAAAAAGAACCAGACGGGGCACAAGAAACAAGCCCAGAAAGACAACAAAAAAGTAAATATGATAACATTATCTTCAGATGCTTTAGAACAAGATGACTTAGTAATCAATCTATCATCAAAAAACTCACATCAAAACATCTGAAGTTATTGAATAAAGGACTAACATTCTACCCTTCTGCTGCCATGGATCTAGCAATGTCTAGAGTTGATCTCTACAAATTCTGCCGCAAACTAAAACTGAAAAAGTATTTTGCAAATATCCCCAGGAGGCCCATCAAACAACCGAATCAAGACATACTCTCACCACTCACTTTAAATGACATTTCACCGCTAAGATCGTTACACGACTTGGAGATGGAAACTAATGCTGACATCACCACAACCACCACAGAAACAATGAAGGACATACAGTTATGTGAGGAGATGGCTATTGCAACCAATTTGGCCATCAGTAGTAACTGTAGAAATCGATCCAGATTTTGCCCACAATTACCAGCTGGGAATAGGGTGGATATATTTCAAGAGCTAATGAAAGAGGAGTTGCAAACAATTTACATTAAGGAAAGGAAGAAGAACCAGCAACGACTGTCAAATATGACCAAGGACGATCAATGGGCATTGAATGATCTGAAAATGGACAATGACATCGTGATAAAACCCTCTGATAAAGGGGGTAATGTAGTGGTTATGGACTCTCAAAAATATTGCTTTGAAGTCAAGAGACAGTTAAACAATGTGGACAACTATGAAAAGCTCAAAGAAGACCCAACACCAATAATTATGAGCTTATTTCATAGCATGCTTCGTGGATGGCACAGAGATGGTCTGTTGGATGATAATGAATTAGATTACCTCCTCATACTGCGTCCTATCACACCAACTATATATGTGTTGCCAAAGGTTCACAAGAGTTTAGAAAACCCTCCAGGATGCCCCATTGTCAGTTCCTGTGGTTCTCTTCTGGAGAATACTTCGAGATTTTTGGATATCTTTCTTTTTCCGTATGTACGAAATTTACCCTCCTATATCAGGGATTCAATGGACTTTTTGAATCGGATAGCTGGCATCCCTTGGAAAGAAGACTACACAATGGTAACCATTGATGTAGTCTCACTATATACATCAATTAAACATGAGGATGGCATCAAAGCCTGTGAATTCTATCTCCGTTCAAGATCTCTGAGTGTTTTAGGACAGACCAATATGATTTTAGAAATGTTGAATTTCTGCCTCACGAATAATGTTTTTATCTTTGATAAAATGTTTTATAGACAGAGCAAAGGTACCGCGATGGGGACTTCCTTTGCGCCCACGTATGCCAACCTGACGATGGGCATGTGGGAGGCAGAACACATTTGGTCTGACGCAAACAAAAAAGTGATGGAAAATGTAATAATCTGGGTACGGTACATAGACGATTTGTTTTTAATCTGGGAGGGCAACACAGAGGAATTGGATGCCTTCCTTAAATCTCTGAATATTAACGCATTCCAGCTGGAGTTTACATCTAACATCAGTAAAACGGAGATAGATTACCTGGATATTCACATCTATATAAAGGAACAGAGAATTTGCACAACACTCTTCCGCAAGCCCACCTCTTGTAACAGTATTCTATTGGCAAACAGTTCCCACCCAAAATGTCTGAAATGGAGTGTCCCCTATGGGGAATTTCTCCGAGCACGAAGGAACTGCTCGGAGGAACAAGAATTTTGGAACAGATTGACCAAATGTACAAAAGATTCCTTAGGAGAGGTTATCCTATGGTGGTAGTGGATGATGCAAAATCAAGGGCTATGAAGAAGAAGAGAGAGTCCTTGTTACTTCCAAAGAGCGTCAATGAGAAGCAAAGAGATCAAACAAAGGAGGATGAAATCAGGTATATCACACAATTTAACATTTCCAGCAACATTATAAGAAATGCTCTGCGAAATCATTGGAAGATATTATCCACCGATGAAGACCTAAAGGCGTGCACATCCAACCATCTTAGTATCTCATATAAAAAGGCACTGTCACTTGGGGACATCCTGACGCACAGCCACTTCCAGAAAACAGATAAAAGTGGGAGTAAGAGCCAGTGGTTTAGGACGAGTGGCTTTTATAAATGCCCTGAATGTAAGGCGTGCAAACATGGCCAAAACCGTCAGGAAGGTAAAAACCTGATAGGAGAGAAAATCAAAATTAAGGAAAGGATCACGTGCGAAACCACACATGTTGTCTATGCCCTCCAGTGTGAATGCGGGAAGCAGTACATTGGAAGTACAGTGAACAAATTTAAATTGCGTATCCTACAACATCTAAGGGCAATTAAAAATAAGGACTTTACCTATGCAATCTCCAAACATGTATGGAAAGACCATGAAGGCCAATTTGAGAACCTGTCATTTTATGGCATTGAGCACATTCCTTTCAACATCAGAGGTGGAGACAGAGATATGACACTCAGAAAAGTGGATTCCAAATGGATAGTTTTGATGGGAACTGAAATACCATGGGGACTCAATGCCGATGCAGAACTTCACACCTTTTTATAACATTTTATGATATGATTTGTTTGTAAGACTGTTCGGCAAAAAGGAGTTGGTCAACCTTTCCCCATTATGGTCACCATACTGATGTATTGCACCACTGTACATTTACATATCTGATGATTGAAAATGAATTAATACTGTTTAGATCTAGCACTTGCACTTTATAAATGGGTAAAGTGGCAGAATTTTATTAATCGTTTTTATGAAAACTGACCAATAATGACTTAACTATAGTGTAGGAAGCATAATAGAATTGCCATTACATCAAACTAGAGAGAAATTTTGGGTTTTGTAAATATATATATATATATTTTTGTTTTTTTAAAGACAATGTGGTTCAGGATTAAATTTGACAAGCTAATTGTTGGGTCCATATGCTTTAGAAGCAAATGCGGATGGCAAGGTGACGTTGAGGGACCTTCTGTATCCTCGGAGTGAGTTGGTCAACTGTAAGCATATTCGTATATGTTCTTATTTATCTGCATTAGACACTTTATTGCATTTTTTGCACAGGAATAAGGCTGGGGTGCTTTAATGGAATAGGAAAGAACCATTATAAAATGGGTACTTTTCCTTCAATGAGATGCACTAAATGTGCTATTGTTTATATACATCTTGCACTTTATTGCATTTTTGCACCTGAATTGGTTTTTTAGGTACATCTTTTACCAAATCTTTTTGCAATGTAATAGACTTATTAAAATGGGTATTTTATCATCAATGAGATGCACTTTGACAGCATTGAAATGATATGCATAGCAAATATTTTAATTGTGTACTTTATCTATATTTGCGTCTTTGCACATGATCTCTGTCTGAAGTTTTGCATCTGTCTAAAGTCTGATATTTGTTCTCAACAGTATCAAAGCAGTCATTAGATCTATAAGATCGGGATTTACTCTAATAAGGTCATTTCCATTTACATGTTTACATTTGCGAAATTTGCACAATTAAGAGTTGGGTAGTAGGATCCCATGCTAGTCATAAAATCTTGGAATATGTATCCCAATATATATTGCATCTCTGGGTCCTGATAGGAAAACTTAAATGCAGTGCTTTGTTAACATGGCGTCAGAAAATCAATAAACTTGTCAAAAAATATGATGTTAGAAATCCTAAAAAATGGGGAACACTTATAAATGTGAAATTTCCTCTTTCCTCTGTCTCACCCAATGTTAATCTACTTGGAAAACAGTGGAGTATAGAATCCAAGAGGCTCTAGTACAAATGGGTACTTTACCTACAATTTGCTTTAGGCTGATGACATTATTGGTTGTAAACGGTTATCTTCTTTCCGCTAATGCTTGTGGCAAATTTAATGTTGCTACTTTCCATGAATGTAATTATTGATGCACAATGTTTGGATTTGAAAGTAAAAAGTATATATTAAAAAACAGTACACATGAAAAGAAACAAAGTAAAAAAGTTAGAATGTTCTGATAAGAAAATGTGTTAGGTTCCTTTAAAAGCAAAAAAAGACTCATTGTAATTAACGTTTCTTTAAACAAGGGAGGGTCTAACCAACCCCTTTATAAACACTAATGTCACCATATACACTTTGACCCAGATGAAGGCTGTTGGCCGAAACGCGTAGGTCGTCTTTTTGTCACCCCCCGGGGCTTATTTTTTTAAAAAAATTACTTGACCTGTGTGGGGGGCTCCAGCCCCCCCACATGCCCCGGGGACCGCCACCTCCCCGGGGCACTAAGAAAATAAATGTGGGGGTCCGTTATGGACCCCCGAGCCCCGGGGACCACCACCTCCCCGGGGCTGTGCAAAGGATGGGAGGGGGGCCGCATGCCCCCCCTCCTGGAGCCTGTGGTGGCCCTGGGGACCGCCACCCCCCAGGGCCGGCTCCTGCAGTGTCCCGGGGTGCCTAACCCCGAGACACTGTAGTTTGCAATGGCAGGACGGGAGCCTCGCGGCTCCCGTCCTGTCATTGCAAACTGCTTTGGATATTGGAGCGAGAGCAGGAAACCTGCTCTCGCTTCCAATATCCAAGCACATTGCTTTTCCACATGGGGAGCTGCATGTTAGCAGCTCCCCATGTGGAAAGCAATGCCGGCTCCCGCAGGAGGCGGGGAGCCGGCATGGTCCGTGGGGAGTTGGGGTCCCCCACGGACCCCAAAGGATAGGGCCTGCCCCGGGGGTTGGGGTCCCCGGGGCAAGTAGTGGCCCGGGAGGGGGGCCATGCGGCCCCGCTCCCCAAAAATAATTTAAAAAAATGTTTTTTAAAAAAGGCCGGCCCCGGGGGATGGGGTCCCCGGGGCCTAAGGAGGCCTGAGGAGGGGGGCAACACAGCCCCCCTCCATGACATTTTTTTTTTTAAAAAGGTGGCAATGACCCAGGGGATGGGGTCTCCGGGTCAAAATTGGCTATGGGAGGAGGGCCCACGCGGTCCTCTTCCAGTTCCTTTTTTTAAAAAAAAATAAAAGGGGGTCAGGCCCTGGGGATGGGGTCCCCAGGGCCCAAAATAATTAAAAGAAGGGGGCCACACAGCCCCCTTTTAAAAAAAAATAAAAAATAAAAATCCGGCATCGCGCCGGAGGCCACGCCCCCTCCTTGGCAGCACTCTGCAAACGAGCCCCCTGGCGCGTTTGCAGAGGGGGAACGAATTCCCCTTCAATACTGGGGGTCCCTGGAGGCCAACTAGCCCACCAGGAACCTCCAGTATGCGCCATGGGGCTGCGTTGCAGAGAGGTGTTCAGAGGCCACGCCCCTTTTTACACCTCTCTGCAACGCAGCTCCGTGGCGCTTAATGGAGGTAGGTACCCAGGAGAGGAGTTGGCCTAATGGCTAGGGCGGTCGACCTCGAAGCTGGGGAACTGAGTTCGAGTCTCGGCAAGGACGCTGAACATCCTGTGATTCTGGGCAAATCACTTAATCTCCCCGTGCCTAACAAAAATGAATGTGTCCTCATGTAACGCAACTGGTGCTCATGTAAAGCGCTCTGATACCCGATACCCTTGGGTCAAGTTCGCGCTATATAAAACTCTGTAAAAAAAAAAAACTATAACGGGGGAATTTCACGGGTTTTGTACGAGTGCAATGTCCAACTAACTATAACTGTCCCTAAAACCTATGGTTTTTTCAGTGAATTTGTAAGGTTTTTTAAATGCTAATTTCTAACTATAACGTGCCTGAAACCTATGGTTTTTTCAGTGAATATATATATATGTATATATATATATATATATATATATTTATATTTATGAACAAAAATATCAAACTATATATTATACACAAAAAGTGAAACCTAAATTGGCATTTACCATAGAAGGACTCAACTGATAAAAATGTCAAACTTCACTAAACCAAACCATAAATAAAACTACAAACAACTTTAACCAATAAATTCAAACAAACAATTTAAATCAACAATATAAAAGGCACACTAATTTAAACAACTAAATAATTCAAAAATGACAAACGCTGCAAGATGAGGAAACTCTGCCGGATTCTCTCAACAAACCATTAAAGAAGAAAAATATACATCTGAACACCTACATAACCTAGGGCCTGATTAGGATAGCAGTTGGCGGCGGTCAGGAGACCGCCCAACTAGCAGTCTGTGGTCCGACCGCCGCATTTAGAAGTAGGAAAGTGCTCATTTACATGGTGGCTTGTGCTGAGGCCCAGGAAAATGGCAGCAGCACAAGCCGCTTTGTGAATGATCACTTTGTGCACATCTGTGCACTGTGTGCCGTGCACCATTTGGTACATGATACACAGTGCCTGGAGGTGTCTGGGGGCACTACTTGTGCCCCCTGGGCCACTCTACAGTGGCCCACGACAGACGGGGGTCCTGTTTGGGGCCCCCAAAATCCCTTTCCGACAGCCTTTTCATGGTGGTCTATTTGACATGAAAGGGCTGTCGGAATGGGGTATTGTAATCCCAACAGCGGTTCCTGCCTTGGCACCGCCGCCATTCAAGTGATACAATTCCAACTGCCGCCCAATGGGATCTCAGATGCAGTAGGAGGTGGCGGTCTTCCCCCGACTGCTGAGGGCCCGACTGCCTGCATTAGAATGCGGCAGTTGGACCAATGGCCTGTCAGCCGGTAAGACCGCCACCCACAGCCTCTTGGTGGCAGTCCGACCAACATCATAGTCAGGCCCCAAGTAAGTAATAATTATATTTAACTATAATGTAACTGTTATGAAACTTATAAATGTAAAATAGCAACTAAATATTAACACTCCAACTTTTATCTTTTTACTAAGGGGCTGATTATGAGTTTGGCGGTCCGACCGCCCAACCGCCGCTTCTGCATCTTCTACGACACCACTGCGCTGGCGATCTACCACCATCCGTATTCCGAGTTGTGCTGCCTGAAACGCCAGCCACAGCGGTCTTGCCGGTTCATCCTTCAATGCCATCAGGTCCATTGTCTACCCGCTGAGCGTATTACCACTACACAATTGAACTCTCAGTCTCTCAGCAGCGGTTAACAAATGGTGGTAGACTGCCGCGGTATGCGCAAAAACAAACACCACAAGACGGACCATTGAATGGATTTCAAAACAACACAGCTCATGTGTTTTGGCAAGTGGACATGCCTGCAATTCACACTATAAAGCACACCCCATCCCTGACCAGCATCCTTTGTTTCCCAGCTGCAGCCCACAAGACAGGTAGCCCTTTTCTCAGCTACCCATATTCATCTTCCCATTTAGCACTTTCCACCACCTGTAATTTTTGTTTTACACCTTTGTTCCTGTATCACTTGTTTGTTTTCCCTCTCATATACTCACTCACATTTATTTTTCTCATCGTGCCTTGCAACAAAAAAAAAATGCTTCACTGAGCAAGGGTTGAAAGTCATGGTTGATGAAATCATTAGAGTAGAGCCCCAAATATTTGGTTTCCAAGACCAGCATACTCCTCTCAGTAGGAAAACTGAAATGTGGGACAGGATAGTCAACAGAGTGAATGCTGGTGGTACCACCAGACCCACACAGAATGACACTAGGAGGAGGTGGAATGACTTCAGGTTGGAGGTGCGTATCAGGTGCATCAACTACTACCTGGGGGCTCAGAAGACTGGTGGTGGCCCTCCCATCACCCCAGTACAATTATTTTCCTGGGAAGGGAAGGTCTTGGCCATCCTGCATTCTAAGGACTCGACAGGAATAGCTGGGGGAGTGGACTCTGGTAAGTTACACTTCATTACCTGGCACAATATCGCAATGTCCTGTTTGCTGTCTAATCTGATTTTGCTATTGTGTTCTCTATGTACTTTCCTAACATACAATACTCAAAGTATCTAAGATGTTAATTTGTCTGTGTCAATGTGTATTGTTGAATATAAGACATGTATCCAACTACATACCATGCCATATGTTGCAATGCTGTCTGTAAGTGGATTACCATCAAAATATCAATCGAGGACCCATGATATCTATGAATATTTAAAAGTATCATCCATTATAAATCATGTTGCCAACAGGTAAGGTACAATAATTGTTGGTCAAGTGTTGGTAAAGTGAGATTTAAGTAACTACAACTACCATGAGACCTGTGACTGCAACACTAACAAAGATGCTCAACTGCTTTTGCCCCTTCTCACTTGTCAGCCATGTTACAACTGATCTTCACTAATCCTGCGGGTTACTATTCGGCAAGTGTTGGTAAAGTGAGATAGAAGTGACTACAAATAGCATGAGGCCCTGTCACTGCAACTCTAACCAAGATGCTAGACTGCTTTTTCCCCTTCTTACTTGTCTGCCTTGTTACAACTGATCTTCACTCATTATGCAGGTCACCATTTGTTAAGTGTTGGTAAAGTAAAATTGTAGTGCCTACAACTACCATGAGGCCCTGTGACTGCAACTCTAACCAAGATGCTAGACTGCTTTTGCAGACAAGTGAGAAGACGTGTCTGCCATGTTACAACTGATCTTCACTCATCATGCAGGTCACCATTTGCCAAGTGTTGGTAAGTTGAGATAGAAAAGCTACCACTACAACAATGAGGCCTTGTCACTGCAACTCTAACCAAGATGCTAGACTACTTTTGCCCCTTCTCACGTGTCTGCCATGTTACAATTGATCTTCACTCATCATGCAGGTTACTATTTGTCAAGGGTTGGTAAAGTGAGATTGAAGTGACTACAACTACCATGAGGCCCTGTCACTGTCACTGGTATGAGTGACACCATAACAACGCTGTATCCCTAAAATGTGTGAGCCATGAAGGAAACTCAGCTTATTAGCATTGGCAGGTGACCTCTTGACTCCGCACTTCTCACATGATGAACAATGCTAAATATACAACCAAGCTTGTTGTTTGCCTGTATTAGACACAACTAGGCCTTGGAATGGCCAAATATACATGATATGACTACATTGTGTTTTAGCAGAGTTTTGGAGATGTCATGTCTATCCCTAAAGCCAAAATGCCACAGATCTGCACATCTAATGAGCTGATGAAATCTGCTATATCTATTGAATGTCTACAAATGTCTAGTAACCAACTAAATAACACCTCTATTCTCTATCTTTTTTGTTCCATTATAGGTCCCTGTTTACTTTGACACAAACCATGTGGATGTAGATACATCACTTCCACCAGTAACAATGTTCTCTATTTCTCAACAGGTTGATCCGCCACTGCACCGGCACAGAGGTTGAAAACCGAACAGAGTTCCTGTGAGAAGTTGGCCTGGTATATGCTGTTCACTAATTAAAGTGGACACCTTGCACCAGAACAATTCGACTCTTATGGTTGGTAGGTTTAAGACAACCTTTATAGAAAGCTATCCTAGTGGTAGCTGTGGAGAGCAGCCTTCAGGCTAAGTCTTGAAGGAATGTAAAGCAGCTTGTTTTACCCCACAATCTCTTGAATCACCAAATGAAAAGACACCACACAGGTATATATATCAAATATATATGTATTTATTAATAAACACTCTCTACTAATCTCTTTATGAGATTAGAAGTCAGGAACATATGTACAAGTCAAATGTTATCAAAATAAGTTTAGCACAATCGAATATCACAATCTTAGTTTGGCTAGACCTAGGTCTAGGGCATCTAGAATCGAGGGACCCCCAAGAACCACCCCAGGTAGTTGTAGGAGACCCACAGGGGACGGATGCGGTGTCCTGGCACCGGTGCGAGTCCTGTACGAGTCTATGCGCACAGACGCGATTGAGATTTCAATGTTAAAGGCCCCTTGCGTGTTCGAGGCGAACACACCGATCGGTCCTTGTACGAGTCGAAGGACGCGGTTACAGATAGAGTTGCAAGGGAGATGGACGCGCTGTGTCTAACACAGACGCGAACCTTGTGCGAGTCAGCGCAATGGAGATCTCAATGTTACAGGCCCCTTGTGTGTTCGAGGCGAACACCGATCAGACTCAATACGAGTTGAAGGACACAGTTCTAGATAGTGTTACAAAGGAGATGGACGCGATGTGTCTAACACAGACGCGAACCCTGTACGAGTCAGCGCAATTGTCGCACTTAGAAAATAAGAGTTTTAGGGCACTTCTGGGGAAGCTGCAAGCAAGTCACTTACAGGGTAAGTAGTTCTAGGGCCCACACCCACAGGAGCACCGTAGTGCTGAAGTCACCTCACCCAGGGGAGCCGGGTGCATAGGTGTTCTTTGGTGTCGGGTCGCGGCGTCGTTTTCAATGGGAGCCAGTGAAGACTTGCTGCTTGCAGCGACAGGAGAAGTGTCCGGAGGAATCCAAGCCTGGATTCAGAGGATGGAAGACCTGAAAGCAGAGGGGACAGTGTTCAAAGTCACTTGGCAGTGACTCGGGGCAAGGAAGATGGATGCCCACCGTCGTCGCAAGATTCAGGTTGTTTGTGGGTGCCTTGACTCTTCAGCCACGAGGTCCAGGAGGCGTCGACGAAGACCAGGAGCTGGATTCGGCGTGTGCCACAATGTCTGCAGCTTACTGCGGTGTCGGCGACTCGATTGGAGCCAACAAGCCTTGGTAACAGCAAGTCTTGGGGAAAGTGTAAAGAGGCAATGGCGCAGACCAGCAAGGTCTGTGGGACTCACTCCGCAAGGGTAAGTCAGGGCAGGCCTGGAGCAACCAGGGGAGCCCTTTGGTTTCTTTAGAAAGTCTTCTGGGGACCCACAAGCTGGCTGGCAAGGGATCGCAAAGATGCCTTGGGAGGATTCGCTCAACAGGGGCCCACGGTCACTCGGGACATGGTAGGCCTCTGATCTTCAGAGGGTTTTCTGCTGGAGGCTAGCACCATACGTGGTCCAAAGCACAAATTCGTGGAACGTTGTGAAGGGGTTGCACTTGACAATAGTGCATGGTACCCAGGGGTCATGGTTCCTCGTCACTCTTGGGGTTCACTGGCCTCAGCTTCGCTGGGGACTCACGATGGCCTTCGAGAAGTCAGCAAATCCACTTCTTGGGCTGCAGGGACTTCGGACTCCGGCGGGAGCGGCATAGTTTGCGACTGTCGTTTGTAGTTTTTGGTGCCTGCCAAGCAGGGGAGTCACTCCTTGACTCCAAGGGAGATTCTTCAGTCTTCCAAAGGTAGTGGAACGTCGAAGGTCCAGGATTCTTCTTCAGAGCGTCGTCCAGGGAAATCTAGTTTGCAATGCACAGGTTCCCCCTCTTATACTAAAAGAAAGGGAGGGACTAGCTCTATGACCCTACCTATGGGAGGGTCTGGGGAGTGGGTGGCTACACCCACTTCCCTTTGTCCAGTTTCGCGCCAGAGCAGGGGCAGGTAGCCCCTGAGCCGGTTTGAACTGGGGTATGCACAGAGGAGCCTTCTGATCCCCCAGTGCAGGACTTCAAAGCACTCTAGGAGTGCACCCACCCAGCCCCAATACACTAAACCCTGTCTGGAAGGTGGTCACACCCCCTTGGGACAGGATATCTATTGTTGGGCTTCCTCCACTGCGAGTGTTGGTCATCAGCAGGAGGGCAGCCCAGTGTCTGTGACTGGTGGCATCCATTTTGTGATGCCAGGGCTCTGCAGGATTCTACCGCGTTTCCACAGTAGGTACATGTCTATCCCTCTAGAAAGGTGGAATGCTACCCCCGCCGCCAGGACTGGCGGGGGGGGTAGTATTCCAAGATGTTTGACACCAAAGACATCATGTCTCGATGCAGCCATTCCAAAGTTAGCATTCTACCGCGAGGATATAATGCACTTAAAAGTATATGGTTTAACCGCATCCACAAACAGCCCCAGAGAATGGACTCTGAGAGCTGCAGAGGGTCCCTGCTCAGGCAGAGGCACCCCCTCACATGGAAACTAAGCACCCTGCCCTCAGGATTGATAGGGCCTGCTTTAGGGGTGACTGATAAGTCTCAATGTGTGTGCAGGAGAGATATAGGGGACCTATATCTCAGTGAGGGGTGCTAGCACTTCCTCACCCAGGCTGCAGTAGCAGGCCTGTGGTGTCAGATTTAGTCTGCTTCCCAGGGGTGGCATAATACATGCTTCAGCCCCTGGTAGGCCTGTGAAGTACCTATGCCCTTGGTACCTAAGGTACCATATACTAGGGACTCATAAGGTACCACAGTATCCAATCACTAGTGCACCTAGAGTGCACTCCAAATTTAGTTTAGTTTAGTTTAGAGAGAACAGAGAGGCTGGGGCCCTGATTGGCAGGGTCCCAGCCAGACTATAGCCAGAAACCAGTGTAAACATCAGAAAAAAAGTGGGGGCAACATAAGAGGCAGATCCTACTCTCCTACAGTTCCTCTCAACCCCAGTGCAAAGCCCTCAGTAATGACAATGCTCCTGAGGAGGTGGATGTGGATGACGGTCCTGGCCCATCAGATCAGCCTGGGCAGATGCCAACATTGGGGCTCACTGTGCCCACAACAACACCTCCCACCACAGCTGCAACAACACAGCCAATCACTGCCGCCCCAACCTGTGCACCTGGCACAATCAGTCCCATCCTGTGTCACTCAGTCCTGGATTCTTAGCCGGCTATCACCACCGCAGTCACGGAGGAACCAGAACCCAGTGGGAGGGTGCAGTCTGTGCCAAGGACACAAGGCCGTGGATATAGGCATAGTGGGAGAGTAACTGTGGGCTCGCAGAGTGAGCCCACTGGGGACACTGACACCCAGGCTGTCAGTCTACCAGGACTCCCAAAGTGTAATGGCCAGGTATTGACTGAAATCCAGAAAATCAAGGAGCTGCAGAGGGACACATACTAGGAGGAGGCCAGCATCCACACTTAGGTGGCCAGCATCCACACCGAGGTGACCGGCATGAACACCAACATGGCCTCCCTGGTTGGGGTGCTGGGGACATCAACACCACACTCTTCAGGGCTTTTCCACCTGCATCTACCCTTTCCTGTGGTCCAATTACATTCAGACCATCAACATCTGCTGCAACCACAGGAAGGGAGGCCATGCCAGAGGAGGAACCACCTGCGTGCACCCCTGTCTCAGCAGTTTCAAGTCCCGCCTCTCTCAGAAAAAGGGGACGTCCAGACAAAATTCCAGGAGCTCAGGATGGCAAGACACCCACCACAGCCAGGAAGAAACCTTACATCTAATTTCATCCAATGTGTGCTACACATTCACTTTGTGAACTATTCCTGTCCATTTTTCTCATCTGATGGGTTGAATGTGTTGGACTTTGGACTCCTGACAATTTTGACTCTACTACAATGGTTTCAGCCACCATGCATGAAGACTTCATTTTTAGTTTACTACTGTGTAGCTCTTAGTTAATTTCTTGATCTCATCCTTGTTCACTTCATTAAAAAAACACGTCACCAAATCATTGTCTCCTGTTGTAATTATCACATATAACAATGTGAATGTACTACCATATGAACTTTGCAATGTCAAAACCTGGGACTTCTGGAAGCATGGATATATTGTATGTAAACAATCTAAAACTCAGGAACACTACCATCTCACAACAACACATACACATTGTTCAAATCATAGGCTGACATGATGACAGAAACATAGCAAATAAGACACGATTCAGTTATTCTGTGTCAGTGATCACATAATTACTTGCAGATTTTCAAAACTTGGAAGCAGGGCATACATCTGACAATATCCTACACAATAGACAACAATAAATTAGGTTTACATCATCAGCTGGGGCCATATTGTCTACCTCATAAAAGGAATTCTACATCAAATAACCAAATAAACAGATACATGGCAGTACAACAGTGTCTGACTACAGGATCACATCAATCCAGTGTTGCTAGCATCTGGTGGAATTTCACAAACAAATGGCAGTGATGTGCCACAAGCACTTTAGCCTACAATGAGGAGACACATCAACAGCTACATACAGTTCATACAAAATGAGGATTTAGCCAATGTGAAGGGAGACTACCATGAATTAGGCCCAACACAATATTGTGTTGGATCACATGATGGCACACATATTACATTGGTACCAACACACCACAAGGAACAAGTCCAATGGAAGCCAGGTAACTTCTATCCTATCACTGTGCAAGCTGTCTTGGTACCAGCTTTGTACACCCAAACTCTGTGACAGACATTCCCAGGACCAATCCATGTCCACTTCATACGTTCTGAACAGCATCATATACCTGCTAATGTTATAACTCTGAAATGTCCAAATAAATATGTCATGGCGAAGGTACCTGAAACAGACCAACACAGAGAGATTAGATAAGAAACCATACATATGGCACACATCACATTGTCAACTCCTAGAGAACACAGACCAAGACATTTTCAGCATATATTCCTAGTACATAGCATTAACATCCTGATCATAACATCACTACAACAGTTGCATATATTGTCAAAGTCATCACATTTCGCACCATACTTACACTCAGGAGATGTAGTCAGATGAGATCTTGACACAAGGAGGGCCTTTGTAAGAAGTGAGAGCGCTACTGGAGAAAGTCTTACAATCTTGAGGATAAAAAGGCATATAAAGAGGCTCTGAAAAAATTCTGCAAATTGATGTGGAGTAAGATGAGGGAATAGTTTGCTAATCGTATTGAGAGTTCTGAAAATTAATTTAAAAAAATGTTTAATATCGCTAAATCCTTTACCTCTGTGTAAGCCATGGACAGCAACTTTCTTCCTTCGCCTACCCTCTGCATGAGTTTGTCGGATTTCCTTTGAGGAAAAAATTCGGAAACTCTATTCTTCATTCCCACAGGATGTGGAGCTAGTGACTGACCAGCAACTATTGATCACTGACTCCCACATCTCTTTTTCTGAATTTCTCCCTATATCTCTGGAGGGCTCGATAGCGGAACTCCTAAAGTGCAATTATGGCTCCCCATGGGACCCTTGTCCTTCCCAATTTCTTGGAATGATGGCCTCCTGGTTAAATCCCTTATTAAACCAGATTTGGAATTCCTCCTATAAATCTGGATTTTCCCCTGCTGCTTGGAAACAAGCGTTTCTGCTGCCTTTGTTAAAAAAAAACCAATGCTGATTCAATTGTGCTTAGTATTTTTCAACCTATTTCACTGTTCCCAGCTCCGGCCAAAATCCTAGAGAAGGTAGTTCAGAGACAGCTTACTGACTTTGTGGAACCATTCTCTTCCCCACCTAAGCCATTGGTGTGTGGAGTGCAACAGGTTCTCTTCTCAGGTGTAGTATCCAGGCGCTGATCTTTTTTTGTCAGTCCGCATTAGGGCCGAGACATCTCCGTTGAGGTGGCTGTGGGCTCTATAAATTGATTGATTGATTGACAAGTCAGCTCCTTCCTCTTCACCACTATCATCATCATCATTAGGCATTCCAGGCCCCTCACCTGGTGGCTCTTCATGGCATGCATCCTCTGCATGTAAGGGATGTTCCATCGTAGGGCAATGTTGTGGAGTATGCAGCAGGCCACGGTGATCTTACACACCTTCCCGGTGAGTAGAGGAGGGTTCCCCCAGTCTTGTCCAGACACTTGAATCTGGCTTTCAGGAGCCCAAAAGCCCGCTCCACTGGCCGCCGTGTTCTTCCATGGGCCTCATTGAAGCAGACTTCCCCTGGTGTAGTAGGATTCCTCAGCAGTGCAAACAACCATGGCCAGTTGGGATACGCTGAGTCTCCTAGATGGAAGACAGACAGAAGTGCAACAATGAGTTACACACTTTCAGATCATACTACCTGATACCACCCACACAAAGTTAGGAGAGATCATACAAGACCTAAAAGCCAGGCCTTTTCCGGTAGTAGTTGTGACATCAGCTGGGGTATGGTGCTTTTCCACAGTATGAAGTCATCATGGTCAGATCCTGGGAACCGGGCACGGACGTTTGAGATGGACAAATCCACCAAGCAGACAACTTGCACGTTGATAGAATGATAGTGCTTTCTTTTGCGGTACAATTGTACCCTGGTATGTGGTGATACTAAGGCAATATGGGTGCCATCAATGGAGCCAATCACATGCGGGATGTGACCAAAAGCATGGAAACTGCCTTCACACTGGCTAAATCACAACGTCTGGGGAACTGGATGTAGCTGGCCACGTGTCTCAAAAGTGCTGCTAGCACCTCTTGGAGTACCCGACCGAACATAGGTTGTGACATTCCACCTGAAATAGTTACAGTGAATTGAAATGAGACTGTGGCCAAAAAAAGCAAAACAAACATGAGTTTAACAAGTGGTAGGATTGATGTAGGATTATTGATGTGAGGTAGGAGGTCAAGCTCCAACTGATGACATAAAGCCAGGATTGTTTAACGATTCAAGCGGAATTTCTGGATGACATGTCGCTCTTCCATGGGCTGTAGGTCTAGAAGTGGACAGCACACTGGAGCCTGGCATCTCCTCCCTCTCCCAGGGCACCTATGTGAGGAGTAACACAAAAATGTAGATTGGTCCAGGTGTGCAAAGTAACATATATGTAGAGTAAGGCAAAAGTCATGTGTCTGAACATAAATGCTTCATGAAGCATTACACATTTTATATCATGATTGTCAAATCTTGAACATGCACCTGTCATCCCCCAGGTGGCCTTCACAGGTCTGTAACAGAACTGTGCACATCATCAATTTAGAAAATTCAAATTGCCCCATAGTAATGGTAGCATAACTTTTCATGTGAAATACTGCCAACCGCTGTGTACAGTGCGCCACGCACATTTTACCTATGTGCACAGTAATACACTACACAGATGAAGTTTTATACTGGACATGACATGGGAATGGAGCATTTCAAATGTAAACATTTTTGCCCTCATTTGTAGTGGTGGTGATAAACTTAACTGTCACCAATACAGTTTTCAGAACCGCTAACATGGTGGATACCTGACCTCGCTAATAGGACATGTAGAATGTACGCCGGCGGCGGCAGTCGACCGCACAGTGGGGGGGTCAAATGCATGGAGGTCACAGCGATAGGCTAACATTGGGGATAGTGACGGTCGCAGCCCAATGGCTGTATATGCTGACGCTGATGACCATGTACACGGCAGTAGGAAAAAATCTCACTTGTCCCCTGACGCTGCTGCTATGAACACCTCCTCCATTTTAGCTGTTGTTTGCCACCTCTGGGAGTAATCATGGCACGCACTACAGGAGGGGAGGAGTGTCACTTCACTCCAGAGGAGCTGGATGCCCTTGTGGACCAGGTTCTTTCCCTGTATGCCAAGCTATACTGCTCACCAGAGGAACAGGTAAGTTTCTCAAATTCATATTAAACTCTATTTTACTGCTTCCTTTGTATTCCCATAGGCTGCAATGTGCCTCTGAGTGTCAGAGTGTAAGCATTATATTGATTGCATACATTATGTGGCCCCTACATAAAGCACACATGTAAGGGATTACGGGGCCCTGGACTATGTGGAGGGAAGGCCACCATTGGAATGTGTGTTCTACTTGTGTTACATGCATATCTCTATGCAGGGCTCGAGTTCATAGTAGCTGCAATTAGTTCTCACATCACATCATGGTATATGTGCATTGTTATGCATAGACTTCACACCATGAGCCATGTCTGTATACTGTTATAAGCATTTGAGGATGATGTTTGCCAAGTATACCATCCCACTGACCCACATCAGACTTTGTAAAACAGTTGTCTGGCAGGTAGCTATACCTCACAGACCCCTTCAGAGTGCCACACAATCCTATGTTCACAAAGGAAATGGGCAGAAGTTTCACTTTCTTGTATTGAATTGGTGGACATGTGAGGTTCATGTGGGATAAGTACCCTTAGCCTGCAAGGAACTAGGCCTGACTGTGGTAGGACAATTGATGCACAGAGTAATGTCCCTGTGGACCTGTTGATCCATGGATGTTCCCAGAAAGAGTTATCTGTACCACTAGTAGCGCATAGCTGTTACATAGATAATATGAGGCATGGTGACTGAGATGATCCCCTGACCTGATATTTCTTTCCATTGATTGACCCACAGTGGCATTGTGTGTCTGTCACTAATGACTGCCCCCTTACTCACACAGGTCTGTTGACACTTTTCTAATAGTGTTACTTACCCTGTATAGGCCTATTGAATATCTGAGACATGAACAGTGTAGATAGTAGGTTACTTTGAATAGATGTAGAAATGTGACTCATCTGCTTGGCTACAATATTCCCTATCACACTACACATACAATGGAATGTTGATTGTCATCCCTGTTACAGTGCCACAACACAAACTCATTATGATTTACTATGATATTGATATAAGCAGTCTACATGTCCACACAGCCTCCAGAGAGGTAGCCCTGAGTGTCACACATACCAGCTCTTACCTTGTGACCTATGTCTTAGGATGTTGTATATACTATTGTACTTGCCTCTATGGACTATATGCATCAATGCAATCGGCCTGGCAGTAAAGGTGTCTGGACAGCCATGCATAGGTAGTTTACCCTTCAGAAGGTCCGAATGGTGTGCTGTGTGTCATGGTACCTCACATCACATTCCATGGAAGATGGCCCTGGCCTACATGATGTTAGTGGGCTGCCTCAGTCAGTGTAGATCCTGACCAGGTTTGAGGTTAGTTATTAGATGACCACAAAAGTGTGAATCCATGTTTTAGCTATGCTTAGCATGTGACCTGGACACATATATTGTGTTGACTCTTGATGAATGTTGTTGCTAGGTGTAAAACAATGTGTATCAACCATACAGATATCTTTAAACTTCCAGTTAAAATCTGTTTCTACATCTATTGCATCCATACAGGTCAACACCCATCAGAAGAAGGCCATTTGGAGAGCCATCACCTGGAAGGTGCGGACCCTGGGGTCTTCAACTGGTGTTGTGCCCACTGCAGAAAGAGGAGGAAGGACCTGCGGTGCTGGACCCGGAAGATCGCCGAATGGATGATGGACAGCCACCTGAAACTGAACTCGGACAAGACGGAGGTCCTCATCATCGGATCCACCCCCTCCGCCTGGGACGACTCATGGTGGCCGGCCGCACTGGGAGCTGCACCAACGCCCACCGACCACGCACGCAACCTGGGAGTCATCCTGGACTCCGCGTTGTCAATGACCCAGCAAGTAAACGCCGTCTCCTCCTCCTGCTTCAACACCCTCCGCATGCTCCGCAAGATCTACAGATGGATCCCCACCGGAACCAGAAGGACGGACACCCAGGCCCTCGTCAGCAGCAGACTGGACTACGGCAACTCTCTCTACGCAGGAACCTCAGCCAAACTCCAGAAACGACTACAACGCATACAGAACGCCTCTGCACGCCTCATCCTCGACATCCCCCGCCACAGCCACATCACAGCCCACCTGAAAGACCTTCACTGGCTCCCCGTCAACAAGAGGATCACCTTCAAGCTCCTCACCCATGCTCACAAAGCACTCCACAACACCGGACCAGCGTACCTCAACGAACGACTCACCTTCTACACCCGACCCGCCAGCTTCGCTCTGCTGACCTCGCCCTTGCCACCGTCCCCCGCATCCGTCGAGCAACCGCCGGCGGCAGATCATTCTCCCACCTCGCCGCAAAAACCTGGAACACCCTCCCCATCCGCCTACGACAGACCCAAGACCTGCTGGCCTTCAGGAGACTCCTCAAGACCTGGCTGTTCGAGCAGTAGCAGCAACCCCCCCCCAGCGCCTTGAGACCCTCACGGGTAAGTAGTGTGCTCTACAAATGATTGATTGATTGATTGATTGATGGTGGCCCTATTACATGTGACATGACATAGAGTGCACAGTTTATGCAGTGACTGTGCAATAGTTCTCATTGGGAAGTACTGGTCACACAGTTAAAAGAGAGTGCATACCTCACTGGTGCCATCAGCATTAGCATCAGCATTGGCCAGTGTGCATTTGCCAGTTGTTGTTTCATCTGCAACAGTGTTTCAAAACACTCATTCACTGACCGGTGGCATGCATGAGGGAGTGAGATGTAGAACTCTGGGGATCATATGTGAGTGTGTAGACTGATCCTTAGAAGGCAATCTGAGTATGCAATATCAAAGAATGGTGTGATGTGCCTGACAATTGGGACTCTAGTGATCCCACATCTTCATGTCATAGATGTTCAGGGACACCCAAAACCTTCAAAGGTATATTGGCTTATGAGTTTACAACCTATGACTGGCGTCATCTCCTGTACCAAGCAGGATTGGGGATGTTCATATGGCTAAATGGAGCGTTGTGCTTTGTGAATTCAGAGTATCTATCTCCCAAATGTTGAGACCTCAATGTTTTCAGGGATCTTTATTTGCTTAATGTGATACATAGCTAAACTGCATGTGTACAGCTTTCATTTGACTTTTCAGATATTGGACATATGATGTAATTTGGAGTGCGAAGTGCATCAGTGTGCAATAAGCATTTGCATGTGACATGATGTCTGACAGAACACTAATTGATGGTACATTTGTGTTCAACTTGACCTTCATGACATTATGATGTGTTATGAGTAATAGTTAGGTTTGTTTGACTCTATGCCTTGAGTGAGCATTGTGTAAATCTCACACTTTGATCCATCCTATTTGGTTACATCTTTTTACAATGGTATACAAGTGCCCAAGTATGCAGTGCGGTTGACTATCATAGTATGGGCATAAGGATGGAGTGTAGACAATCCCATCAATGCATTGGGGCCTGTTTGGGGTTATGACATGAGTGGACCCAACTGTTTGCAGGTTATGTATCATTCATGCATGTGTTCATGCTAAACTTGAAGCCTATGGAGAGACCCATGAAGGTGGTATGATATGTGGAATTCTCGAATGTTTTCTGTTGATTTGTGATGGTCAGGCGTGGAAACGTAGTTGCAATAAACCCATGTTACATGTCATTTCAGATACATCCAGGGCAAGCGGAGGAGAAGGGGCCAAAGTCGGTGGGGACACAGCTGGTCACAAAGGTTCCAGACAAGAGACATCAGATGCAGAGGGACCCAGTGACCTGGAGTGTGTAAGGAGTGCCCTGGAGGACAGCAGCTCAAGCTTGTCATCATCTGAGTCATCCTCTGGTGGACATTCCCAAGTGGTGACAGGCCCAGCAGGATTAGTACCACCTTCCTCCTTGTCCCCCACACAAGTTGGCTGTTCTCGCTCCCTAAGAGGGGGGAGATCTCATTCGCTCCAGGCACATCAGCCCCTGTCCCTGTTACCCTGCTGCCCTGAGTGAGAAGGCTATTGACCCTCTGAGGAGCATCTCTGTGGGTCAGAATGCAGTCCTGAATGCCATCCAGGGGCAAAACAACCAGGTGACCCAGATGGTTGCCTACCTGGAAGGCATTCACACTGCCATGTCTGGCCTACAGAGATCTTTTCAGTCTCTGGCCTCCTCCCTCATGGCAGTCCTCCACCCATCCCAATATTCCACCCCCCCTCCTACCCCTATCCCTACTCCTACCCCTTCCCCATCCAAATTTCCTTTTTCCATTCCTATCCCAAGCACACGCACACCTAAGCATGCACACACTTCATCAGACACAAGCACCACACACAAACGCAAGACATATAAAAACCTCAAACATGCATGCACACAACAGACACTCACCTCTCTCACCACCCCACCACCCCCAGCATACCACCAGGTACCACAGCAACACATACAGAGCCCTCCACAGACACAACAAAACCCGCAGGCACCACATCAACACACACTGACCCCTGCACAGATACAACAATACTCGCAGATACCACACCAATACATAATGACCCCTCTACACACACAAGCATACTCGCAGATACCACACCAACACACACTGACCCTTCCACAGACACAAACATACCAGTAGATTTGATTTGATTTGATTTAGGTTTTTATATTGTGCAAACATATACTCAGAGGCATCTTGGCACTGAGGTAACAAGCAGACACACACCAAGCAGACACCATACCAACACACACTGACCCCTCCACAGACACAACCATACCCACAGACACCACAGCATGATTCACTGACCCCTCCACAACACCCAGCACATCCACATCCCTCCCACCCAAAAAATGCAGATGCTCACAGTCACCCACAAAACAGGCACCAACACATCACACAGTGCAGACAGCAGATCCAGCTCACACTTCCACTCCCTCTTCCTCCCAGCCTGAACTCGATCCAAACCACCCTACCTATTTTCCATGTGAGAATATCATGTTTGCCCTTGCCCTTACCCCTCTGAAACCTGATCCCCCTCCCAAAGACCTCTTCCACACCGAAACCCTTCCCTTCCACTTCCCACACCACCCCTGAAAAAAAGCA
Source organism: Calotriton arnoldi (assembly GCA_963921515.1). NCBI lineage: Eukaryota > Metazoa > Chordata > Amphibia > Caudata > Salamandridae > Calotriton > Calotriton arnoldi. Next base: position 247,371 of record CAWUFW010011596.1, on the reverse strand, counting down.
TCCCCACCCTCCTGAACCCAGGTCTAAAAAGAAAATAAAACGTAAAAACCCTGCCACACTCAAACCCATCCCTTCCACTTCCCACTCCACCCCTGAAAAAAAATCCCGACCCCCCTGAACCCAGCCCTAAAAAGAACAAAACTATAAAAAGCCTTGCAAAACTAAACCCACGAAGGGGCGGCTCCTCCACGTGGGCGGAGGAGCGTCACCCCACTGCTTTCTCACAGTGCGAGAAGCAGAAACAGAAAATGGTATTTTAAATACCATTTTATGTTTCTGCTTCTCACACTGCGAGAAAGCAGAAGGGTATGCCTGGTTGGGGGCTGGCGGGTGGGCGGTCCTGCAGGAGTCCAGGGGAGGAGTGGCTTGCCCACTCTGAGTGCGCTGACTGTTTGGTCGGCCCCAGGGCCGACCAAACCAGTCATATGCACTCTGCATTTTCTATATGTAGGCTGCATGAAGGGAGGGGAGGGAGGCTGCCTCCTTCCTGTATGGAGAGGAGAGAGGATAGAGGAGATGTGACGCGGGACCGGAGGAGATGGTAAGTTTATTTTGTATTTTTTTAAATTAAATTAAACCCCCACCTCCCCGCACGACCCCTCACCCCCCCCCCACCCACGAGTCATGCCGGCCTCTCTAAACCTCTGCCCTCCTTCCCAAGTACCATATTCAAGGTGCCTGCTTTGCCAAATATATGCCCCCTTGTGAGAAGGTTCCCTGGTAGTGTCAGAAAGGGCAAGTGTTTTGGCACAGCATTGTGCTGTGGCACAGGTTTCAAGTTATGGAATGGCCATTGGCCTTTGTTTTACCTGATGTTTTTCATCCATTCAATAAACCTTTTCCTACTTTAGAAGACATTGGTCCTTCCATTACTTTTCTGACTATTTGATGTAATTGTATAGTTAGTGATGTGTGAGTACAGTTGTGTGTGTTTCATCCCTTATTGCTGATCCAGTTGAAGTAGTTAGTATGATGTGACCCTGGACCCAGTGCTGGAGTTACACAGGACAAGGGAAAATGTTGGATGGACGTCTATGTGGAATGACATCCAAATGGGGAAGACATTGCATTGTGTGACATGTTATATGGTAAGTATTTCAGCTTGGCCTGGCCACTGCCAATGCCATTTAGGTTGCACTTCTCCCTAGGATGTAGGTTGGTTATGTGTGAAGTTAGATATTTGTGTATCCACAATTGGAGGGTGTAAACTTGTCATACCTTTGTTGAGTTCTGCATGGATGTGGGCTCATTTGCAGTGTGTACATTACTGCTACTTCATCTAGATGTGTGCTACATGCTGTTAGTGCTGTGTTTGCTTTCATGCGTTGCACGTACCCATTGCATACACATACATGGCACTTGGTTATGCTGTTGGTTGTCCCTGATAAACCTCAGTTCCCAGGTATAGTGCACATTGAGTTTGTCAGGCATGTGCAAAATGCACTCTGCCCCAGGGCCCCAGCCTTTCAGGGTTCCACCTGAAAGAGGCATAGCTATCCTGCAGAATGTTTCCATTGTGCCCTTAGAATGGTCTATGTAATTCCACTGGCTGATATTGCCTTTTCATGTGGGTGAAGTGTGATATTCCAATACAGTGTTATATCAGCGAAGTTGTGTTTCACTTTAATGACACATCATACAGATGTTTATTTGACATTAAAATAGGATCTGGGATGTGTGCAATGTGAGTGTGTCACATTCACTATAGCATCTTGGTTAGAGTTGGAGAGGGAGGACCTTTGGTAGTTGGAGTCACTTCAATCTCACTTTACCAACACTTGACATATGGTAAGCAGCATGATGTGTGAAGATCAGTTATAACATGGCAGACAAGTGAGAAGGGGCAAAAGGAGTCTAAAATCTTGGTTAGAGTTGGAATGACAGGGCCTCATGGTAGTTGCAGTCACTTCAATCTCACTTTACAGACACTTGACAAATAGTAAGTTGCATAAACAGTGAAGATCAGTAGTAACATGGCAGACAAGTGAGAAAGGGCAAAAGAAGTGCGTCATAGGCTTTAATAGGGGTGATATTGAGAAGGAGGTGGTGTTGTGGAACACAAAATAATGCAAACATCACTATCACTGACTATAATGTGCTAATACATGTCCATTTGTGTACTGTGTGCCTGTGCAGTATCAGTATTTTGGCCTAAGAGAGCATTCTACCGATGTAGCTTAGATTATTTTTATAAAACAATCCCAGAAAGGGACCCTTTAAATGTGTAAATTGCTTACGGACCCCAACTCCCCTGCCTGGTCCATGGTGGGGCATCGTTTTACAGAGGAGTATATGGAAACTGCTAGTTGTATGATTTACCAACAATTTCGTCCACAATGGAGTGGGTTTTGAACGTGGTTGAGCAGTTGCAGCAGCGGCAGGATGTGTCTGATGGGCTCGATGATGGTAGAAGATGTGTAGAGGTGAGTAGAGGTGAGTTTTGGCCTTATATCCCTCACTTTCTGCTTTTTCAGGTGTGGTAGTTGGACTGCCACGGTCACGCTGGCTGTAACGGTCTGAGCCTCCTACAGCCTCATGGGCCCATTCTGCAGCCGCCGTGGTCGGAGTTGGCCAATGCTGTCAGCAATTTAGCCGTGGTGTTTGCAAAGGCAATCCGAGCATCTCGCAATAAGGAGGTCAGACTGCCGAGCTCGCGGCAGTCGGACCGTGACCGAGGGTACGGCAGTCCACGGACCGCCAAACTCATAATAAGGCCCAAAGACTCCTCAAAACAAAAAATCTACAACTTGAAAACTGATACACTGCTAGAAAATACAAACTATCACAAACCAGCAAAGAGATGTCAGAAAGTAAGTATACATAAATAAACAACAAATTATAAACTCATTCAAATAGCGAACAAAAAAAACCTAACGTCCTCAACCTCTACAAACTATCATCAAACTACCCTTTAAAATGTAACTTACATTTTTTTTCATTCAACTGAAAAGAAGCCACCTACTCCAAAATAAAACAACCTCAATGGAAAAGCTAAAAAAAGATGTGAAACATCTCAACATAACATACATGAAAGTATACACAATAGAAGTAAGTACATTTTTTAACATGTTAATAACAAAAGTAGAAACATATTATATATTTATACTATCACATTACTTACAGATACAATGACAGAGGCTGCCAAATGTATCCCTTTACAGAAAGAAAATCCGTTGCTAAATCACATGGGCTACACCTACAGCCCAGAAAGTGCATCATCAGAAACTATAAACTGGACATGTACTTTATATTATTCTAATGCATGCTATGGGAGGTCAACTACAAAAGATGATGTAATTCATGTATGAGAGTGCAACCACTCTCTTACTGTGACAAACATTGAAGTAAAAGAAATATTGCAAGGTTTAAGAGAGCAAGCACTAGCTACCATGAACCCACAAGCAAAATCTTGAAAGATATACTACATAAAGTACTCAAACACATAACAGAGCAACTACCACCTTTCTCCACTTTAAAATGTTTCACTGCAAGAACTAAAAAAAGCCACCAGTGATACCCCACCTGCCCCTCGAAGATACAAAGATATAGACATACCTGAACATTTAACATTTACGGAGAAATAGGAACTTTTCCTTTTACATGACAACCTGAATAATGAGAAACAAATTATAATATTCTCTAGAGCAAATAACTTGATGAAAGAAACGTAGCCAATGTTAAACCTGGATGATGGATGGGACCTTCAAAATGTGTCCCAAACCATTCACTAATATACACATCATATATGGTGAATATCGAAACACAAAAATCCCTTTTATATGTGCCCTACTACCAAATTAACAAAGCAGCACTTACTTCAAACTTTTAAACTATATACAACATGAAACAAATAATTACTACCTCCAAATATTAATCATAGACTTTGAGCGTGCAATGATTCAAACCATTCTAAAAATATACCCCCACACAGCCACACAAGGCTGGCACTATAATCTCAATCAAAGTATATGAAGACACCTTCAAAAATCTGCACTAAATCTGCAACTGATCACAAGTACGGTGGTCCACAGACAGCTGTACTCAAGGTGGCGGTCCGACTGCCACCTCCACGGCGGTCCAATCACTCAAGTATGGCCATGGCAGTCTGACTGTCACAAGACTACTACCACAGCCAGAATCCTGGATTCCACGGCGGTGGATAAAGCAGTGGGGATAAGAGGCTCCCAATTACGACCTGCCTTTCCTCTGACTTTTTCATGGCAAGGACCTTGCCATGAAAAGGTTGACAAAAGGCAGGGAAGGGGCCTCAAAGGGCCCCGGGGCAATTTTGTCCATTGGGCAAAGTACATGGGGGCACATGTTGCGCCACCCTCTTATTGCAATGTTGTGCGCGCACTGTGTACTATGCACAACATGGTACATGCAAGTGTCACTGCTACAGCGGAAGCATATGCTTCAGGCTCTCTATGAGCCGAAGCATGCCACCACCATTGCTTCGCGGACACAACACTGCCAGCCCGGTTGTGTAATCGTAATACGGCGGTGGGATGCTGCCGGCTTGCAGCGTTCTCCCGTCTGCTGCAATGGCAGTCTGGTGGTCAGACATTCAAAGTCATAATCGGGCCATAAGTGTACAATATTCCACAAAACGCCAATTTGAAATAAAAAATTGATAGCACTAGCCTATGTCCCTGTCACAGAGGTAGCCAACCACTAAAATGTGCTAATAGAAAGCCGTTTCTACCAACAAAATGAAGACAAACTTAGGGCAAGATTGTGGCTTTGGCAGTGTGGCAGCGGGCCGCCACTCCAGTGCCCAGCTGCCACACCGCCAAAGCCGTACTGACACCGCTTGCCATATTAGGAGCCAGATGGTGGGCCTTCAAATGGCACCGCACTGGGATAGCCAAAGCAAATTCCTGCACAGCATGGTCTATGAAGTCCATGCTGTGCGGGAACTGGGCATTCATGCATAGTGGGACACACACCATGTGCCCCCCTGTATGCATCCCCATGACCCTTAGGCACCAGGGGGCCCAATAGGCCCCCTTAGTTTCTTCACCGCCACAGTTTTCATGGCCAGCTCACCTCCATGAAACTGTGGTGGTGAGGAAACTCGTATTATGCTTGGCAGTGCTGCAGCGGCACCGCCAGCACATTGCAGGACTCAGACCACTACAAGATTCCCACTCCAAACTAACTACATTGAGGGAAGGTGTTGGACACTAAAAGGGTGACATTTGCTATTCCCACTCCAGTCTAACCATATTGGGGGAAGGAGTTGGGCACTAAAGAGTTGAAAATTATAATATCAAACATCAAAATAAAACATTTAACATAACATCTTACAAAAAAAAATATAAACACAATCGTTACTCCATATTCTCACATATTTTTTCAATATAAAATCTACTAAAACGTTATAGAAAAACAAACTAATCTAAACTAAAAACCTTTATATTCATATTTATAGTTCAAATTATAAAATGACTTTCAAATTACTATTATAAGAAATAATATATTGTTCAAAATATTTACTACCACTAATAAACTTGAAACAATAAAACAATCATAACACAAAATTAAGAATCATAAATGTAAAAAATATTTGCATACATTTTATATTTTAATTTATTTTTAAATGTAACTTACAATTAAGTTGCATTTTTTTATAAAAAAATAATAAAGTATACAATTGTATTTTTTTACATATAAACAATTCTAAATATGGGCGTGGCTTGGTAGCCACGAATGGCGGATGCGTGAGCGAAGAGCTCCGCTCCGGCCGGCCACATTATCCTGCAATACCGACGATGGCTGGGGCCGAGGGGTGCCTCAGTGGGGCCTGACCCGCCTAGAGAGCACCGGAGGCTGACTTGACCCCCCCCGTAGCCCGGGAGTGATCGGGAGAGTAACAGCTCGGGGGCGAGTATGCAATCAGAGCGCACGCAAGATGGCGGCCCAGGCCCAGGACGCGAGAGAGGCGGACCGGGGCTGAGAGGCCGCCGCAAGTGCTGATGAGGGACCGGTAAGGTGTGGAGTGGAGGGGACAGCGGGGACCACCTGCAGAGAGGTGGAGCGAGTGGCTGGGTGACATTCCAAAAGTGCCGCGACAGACCAGAGACTGGAGCGCGAGCACCCCGGTTGGGGGTGGGGCAGGTGGAGGCCTGCAACAGCAACGAAGCCCCGGTGAGCAGGCCAAGCGGGGATCAGAAATTGATAGTTGTGTAGCCGAGGGGCTGGCCATGACCCAGGCGGCGGAGTGACGGCCCTGATTGGTGTATGAGGATTCCATGCTGCCAGGAGGACGAGAGGCGATATTCCAGGCCTATTTAGGCACGAGTGGCGGCCGGAGAGCGCTGGTGCCCCACAAGGCGAGTGAGAGAAGGTTGGAGCAGAGCGGTAAACTTGCCGGGTCTCCAGGAGCCCGTACCAGGTAACGGGGTGAAACCCTGTGAGGAGGCCTGGGCTGGAGACGAGGCAACCCTGTGGGAGAGACACAAGAAGGGCCGGATAGGGGGCTTGTCCGAGTTGGCCCCGGTGTGAGGGGAGTCTGCCCAGGGCTGGATTTCGCATGCTCGGGCCTGAGGGGTGCTAGGAGGGTACACACCCGGGCACTCTCAAACTAGAGAGGACTGCGTATCCTAGGGTGGACGGCTCTGGTGAGGCTGGATGCCTGCTGCATGCTACTAAGTAGAGGGCCACAGACTGTGTTGAGGCAATAGCGCACTGGAGGAGGGCGAAGATACTGCAGGTCCGGAAATTACAGGCTGGACTATCGATTGGTCATCATTCCCCCCTTCAAGATGAGAAAACCCAGAGGGAAACAGTTGGTACCCCCCTGGAACAGGAGGATGCCGCCCAGGAGCAAGCACAGAAAGAATCTGGGAATGAGCCCTCAGATAACCCGGTCCAGCAGCAATTGTCCAAAATACTGGAAGCCATTGCAGATACTAAATCAACGCTGCACCAGGACATAAGCACAGTGGCAGTGGGCCTGTGCCTGCTAAGAGCGGAACATGCTAAACTGGCTGACAGAGTGAAGCTGACTGAATCTTCCCTGGAGGACATTACACCAGCACACCAGGCATTGACACTCCAAGTAGGGGATCTATCTAGCAGGGTCTGCACATTGGAGAGGAGAGTGGAGGACGCGGAAGGGCGGAACAGAAGGAACAATGTGAGGGTCTTGGGTCTGCTGGAAGGAGTGGAGGGGGAAGACATGCTCAAGTAACTAGAGCGCTGGCTCCGAGATGTGGTTGCGCCGGAGGGCTTGTCACCTTTCTACACATTGGAGAGGGCGCACCACGTACCTGTCAGGCCGCCAGCCCCGGGGCGGCCCCCGCGGCTGGTGGTGGCCAGGCTACTCCACTTTAGGGACATGGACACCCTCTTGCAAAAGGCTCGAACTGAGGGGCCTTATGTGGTTGGAAATAGTAATGTTTCGCTCTTTCCGGACTATACCTTGGAGGTCCAGAGGCGTCGTACCTCATTCCTGGAAGTTAAGAGAGCCCTGCGGGAGGAAGGGATCCAGTACTCACTGATGTTCCCGGCCCGGTTGCGTGTCCTGATGGATGGGAAGACGCATTTCTGCGAAGATCCCAAAGCTGCGTGGGACTGGATTGAGGCCTATAAAACGGAAGGCTTATCTGCAATGCAGAAGACTGCGGCATCGACCAGGGAACGAGAACATGGGAAAAGACTCAGGAGACGACAGAGGTGGGGAATCTCAAAGAAACCAAGCTCCTCACAGATGGAGAAGGAAAGGGCTGAGGTGCTACAGGCGGTGGCAGCCATGATGCAGGGCAGGAGATCCTCATCGGAGAAGGGTTCCGGATCTGGGAAAGGGACTGATGGATCGGACTCGGACTCGTCCCGCAGTGGTAGTGTAAAACTGCCCATGGTGACCCCAAACACAGCTGATGAGATTATTTAATGTGCTGTCTGCCACTTTACTACTGTTCTTCTCTCTCTTGTTCTTTACAGTCTTGCCCTTTCTCTTTCGCTCTGGGGTTCCTGAGAGGGCGGGGGGCGGCTGGGTGGGCCCCTGGGCGCCGGCCGGTCCAGCCAATTGCGGCTGTAGCACCACACGCATGACCTTCTTGTCTTGTATTGCTTACTTGGGGTGATTGCCACGCTCCCTTTAGGTCCTTACACTAGCTGCTTTGGGCCTTTGCTAGCTGATGCAGTTCTATCTGCGGTTTGGGCGGATGGCTGTTGCCAGACCGTCCTGGGTTTTGGGAGTTGTTTTACTGGGGGTTTTTGTTGTTGACTTTCTGTGTTTTAAGTGTGGAGGAGGGTGGGAAGGTGTGCCCGAGAGAGCTAACAACTGGGAGCACAGTGGAGACTGGAGAGGGGGGGTACCCTGATGCTATACTACCTACTCATACTGCGCTAAAGTTCATAACATGGAATATAAGGAGGATGGGGTCCATGTCTAAGAGACACAAGGTGTATGCATACTTAAAGAGAAAGGACGTTCATGTAGCCTTTTTGCAGGAGACCCATTTGATTGGTAGTGAGGTTGAAAAATTGTGCAGGAGATGGAGGAGTCGAATATACGCTACTACCTTTTTTGGGTATGCCAGAGGGGCGTTAATATGGGTGAGAACTGGGGTCCCCTTCGATCACATCTGCACAAAGATTGATAGTGAGGGCAGATACGTATTAGTAACTTGGAGACTGGCGGGGAGAGAGGTGATGCTGGGCAGTGTATATGCACCCAACACAGAGCAGGTGATGTTTCTTAATGCCCTTTCGACTCGGATTGCGGGCTGCGTGGGGGTGTATTCAGTGATTGGGGGTGACTTTAATTGCGTTGTGGACGTCGCAGCAGACTGCTCACATCCGCCTCTCCCGGGAGCACAGGCCCACCGCGTGGCAGCAGGGTTCCGGCGTTGGATAGAACACTGGGACTTAGTAGATATTTGGAGGGTGCAACACGCGACTGACAAGGAATACTTTTTCTTCTACCCAATGCACCAGATCCACACCAGGTTAGACACTTTCCTGTGTACACCAGACTTTAGTGCCTCTGTTACACACACAGAGTATCTGGGTAGGACCATTTCAGACCACAGCCCCCTGCTCATGACACACAAGCCACTAGGGAAACGTCCCCCAATCCCACTGTGGAGATTGAACCCCCGGACACTGGAGGATGCGCCTTTCCGAGATTCTCTCGGGACCCTTATTGACACATACTTTCCGATAAATGCCAATTCGGCGTCCTCGGTGTTAATGGAATGGGAGGCCTTTAAGGTGGTGGTGAGGGGGCACTACCTAGGCCAGTCGATTGGAGCTCAGAGGGAAATTAGGCAGGAGCTCTAGGATCTAGAGTCCAGGATCCGACAACAAGATAATGCCCAAGGACGTGATGCCACCTCTGCAGCGCGATTACAGGGGGCTCATGCGAGTTATAATGATATACTGGAAAGGATGAGGTGCCACAGCTACAGGGAATATTTAGATAAAGTGCAGAGGGAGGAGGGGAAGGCCGGTCGCCTGCTGGCGTGGCTGATCAAGCCTGAGAGTAGGGGGTTGCCGATCACACAGATTCGGGTGGCTACAGGTGAACTGGTGCCTGATGCCATCAATAACCTGTTTCATGTATACTATGAATGGCTGTACACCGCTCCTGTGTCGGCCTCTCGTTCCAGTATCCGAGACTTCTTGGACACGTTGCCACTCCGGACACTAGACGAGGAGGTGCAGAGAGATCTGAGGGGCCCAGTGACACTGCGGGAGGTCAGAGCAGCCATAGCGGACATGGCGACCAGGAAAACACCAGGGCCAGATGGCCTGCCTGCAGAATTTTATGCGAAATATGTGGACCAACTGGCGCCACGCCTAGTGACCCTGTATGCGGAGTCTTTACGACTCGGCGGCCTTCATGAATCCACTCAGAGTGCGCTGGTGATTCCCCTCCCCAAGACTAAAGAAAACAGTGCTCCAGTTACAGAGTATAGACCGCTGTCTATGATTAATCTGGATTTTAAGATTCTTAGCAAAATATTAGCGCTCCAACTGCTCCCGCACATGCACTTAATCATACACTCTGACCAAAACGGTTTCATTTCCTCCCGGAATACATTATATAACCTCCGCAGGCTGTTCTCAGTCCTTCTCCACGACGAAACGAAATCTACGCCTTCCGCCGCAGTGCTCTCCGTCAATTTGGAGATGGCCTTTGATACGGTCGAATGGGACTACCTCTTTGAGGCAATGATATGGCTTGGACTGGGGGAGGATTGGGAGAAATGGGTGGCACTTCTTTACTCAGCCCCCATGGCGAGGGTTCGGACCGGGAAGACTGTGTCCTCTCAGTACTCTATACAACGAGGAACCCGACAGGGGTGCCCTTTCTCGCCCTTATTGTTCGCCATGGCGATTGAACCTCTTGCAGCACTGATGCGGAAGGGCGGGGAGGGTATAGGTCTTCAACTAGATGGACGGATGCACACTATCTCCTTGTATGCAGACGACCTGTTGGTTTATTTGAGGATGGAGTAACGGGCACTGTAACTGCCCTTTCACTCTTGGAGCGGTTTGAGGCTCTATCGGGCCTGTGGGTCAATAAGAAGAAAACCTATCTCTTTCCATTGGTGGGACAGACCCCTTGTCCGGTAGAGTTATTGGCAGACATTAACTGGGCTCCACATTCATTTAAATATCTGGGCATACATGTCTTCCATTCTGTGGATGACCTGAAAGAAGGGAATTTGGGAAGGGCGCTGAGATCCCTCCGAGACTGCGTGTCTTTCTGGCGCACCCTGCAGCTGCCCATTATGGCACGGATCTCCTTGACTAAGATGGTATGTTGCCGAGGTTATTATATTTTTTTGTGAATTTGCCGACCTTGATGCCCAGAGGATGGTTTATATCGGTGAACTCACTATTGCGAGACCTAATATGGGGGGATGATAGACGAAGAGTTTCCCTTAGGACGTTACAGCGTCCCAAGAAAGAAGACGGGCTGGGAGTGCCTGATTTTGAGCGGCATATGTTGGTCGCCCAGCTGCAATGGCTAGCACAATGGGTGGAGGGTGTGAATGCGGAGGGAACTTGGTTGATGGAACCAAATGATAGGCCTGAAATACTGAGGGCAAAGTTGTTCACACCAACAGTGGTCGCTCCATACCGGTCTGCGCTACAACTTACAGCCCTGCAAACCTTGAGGCGCTGCAAGCGCAGATTGGTGGGGTCCCGTGGTACACTCCCACGCTGCCCTTGGTTGGGCTCCCACATGGGGATCCTGTGACGACGTTCACGGCTGAGCAATTGACAACATGGACGGAGGTCAGTCTGGACACCGTGGGTGACTGTTACCAAGATGGCTCCCTGGTCCCGTTTGCTGATTTGATGGACAGTTGTGGTCTTCCCCCGGGACAGTTCTTACACTATGAGGCCTTGGTCCGTACCTTTGAACAGCTGTGGGGCAGGGGCAGGGAGGAGCCGGCGCCACACCCAGTGCTACACGCGCTGATTACTCTGGGTACCGCGGGGCACCAAGTGAACTGGCACCACGAGGCCTTAGTCTCTGTGTCCCTCACTCCACTTGGGAAGCTCCGGGGGAGGTGGGAGAGGGCGATAGGTAGAGTGTTTACTGAAGCAGAATGGAGTAAGGTCCTTCGGTTCCCCAAGAAGATATCCCAGAACACTAGACTCAAGTACAACCAATTCAACTACATACACATGGTTTATATGACTCCCCACCGACTCAATGTTATGTATGGGGAGAAGTGAGGAGCTGCCTGAGGTGTAAGCAGGCGGATGTGGGCTTTCTGCACATGACTTGGAGCTGCGACATTATCCGTACGTATTCGGAGGGGATTCTAGCTAAGATCAAGGAGGTACTGGGGAGGGTATTAGCCCCCACGATAGAAGCCTGCTTACTTGGCCTTTTCCCACGACCGACTAAACAGAAGATGAGGAATAGACTAATTGATTTGGCATTGGGACTGGCCAAACGAAGGATAGCCCTAGAGTGGAAGTCCCTTTCTGGGTCGCATCCCTGCTGGAATCGGGGCGTCATTAGTTGGGCTGCAGCGGAGAGAAGAGCCTTAAGCTGGGAGGAATCGAGGGGCATTCGGAAGCGACCTATAGCGGACCTTTGGAGAGAGGCTCTGATGGCCTGGGAGAATCCAGAGCAAGAGCAGGATACAGGAGAGGAGACCGAGAGGGACAGTGGGTGACCCATGTTTTATTATAATAGATGGCCCACCTTTGGTAGGGACGGACACACGCAAATGCATACTAAAGGGACTGTGCAGACCCCTGGTCGAGTAGCAGGAATGGACCTAGAAAGGGATTAATAAGAGAAAGGAGATCCCCCTGGGAAGTAAACACATTTGGCGTTTGTAGCTGGTGATGCTGTCAATACTTGACGACATCAGGAACAAAGCTGACAGCAAGAAGCCATGTGCTCTAGTCCTTCTAGACCTGTCGGCAGCGTTCGACACGGTCAACCACTTCCAACTTCTGAAAAGAATACAAGACATTGGGATTGGCGGCCCAATTCTCCAGTGGATTACCTCGTTCCTGACCGACCACACCCAAAAAATTCAGATGGGTGACTGGGTCTCAGAGAGGGGAGCTATCCCCTGCGGAGTTCCGCAGGGGTCAGCACTCCCCCCCCTCTTGTTTAACATATACCTCAGACCTCTGATTAAGGCCCTCGCCTTGATGGACTGTCAGGTTTTCAATTATGCGGATGACACGCAAATTATTCTCCAAATAGAAGACACCCCACAGGCCCACTTCAGGGCAAAAGACATTCTGCGATTCACGGTTAAGTGGATGACTGCCAACTCTCTTAAGATTAACCCAGACAAGACGGAGGTCCTGGCCGTCACCAATGAGAGCAATCCTTGGAACTCCATTTACTGGCCACTCGAACTGGGTGATTACCCAGTCCCAGCAACGGTGGTAAAAAGTCTAGGAATCAAAATTGATGCCAAACTTTCATTGGCTGATCAAGTTTCTACCGTGTTCGGTACCTGCGTCAGCCTTCTCAGGCTGCTGAGGAGACTTTCCCCCATCCTCTCCCTCTCTACCATGAAGACAGTGGTGGCCGCCCTGATCCTGGCCAGGCTGGATTATGGGAATTCACTCTATATTGGACTACCAGACTCACTGTTGGGCAAACTTCAGGTGGTGATGAACGATGCTGCTAGGCTAATTTTCAAACTACCTAGACGCACGCGGGCATCACCCCTTCTGCAACAACTTCACTGGCTGCCCATCAAACAGAGGGCCAAATTCAAAGGACTCTGTATTACGCATAAGGCCCTCTTCGGACAGGCACCCCACTACATCAAAGAACGCCTGGAGAGATATGTCCCTGGCCGCTCACTTAGGTCCTCTCCTTTCACTACACTACTAAAGGAGGACGTGCCTTCTCTGTCCTGATACCGCCACTCTGGAACAAGCTGCCTAGTCAGCTCCGTGCGGAAGGACTCCTTCTTCCATTCAGAAAAAAACTCAAAACCCTCTTGTACACAGAAGCCTGGGCCTAACTATATTACCATCCCACCTGGAATTGACGCTGATCTTCTTGAAGCGCTTAGAGACCTGTTGGTATTAAGCGCTATACAAGTCGAAATTAACATAACATAACATAACATAACATAACTGAGCAATAACATCCCTGGAGTGTGATGCTCCAAGAACCCCCTCTGCACGAAGTTTTCCTGGAATTGATGACAACATTACCGAGCCCAGTCTATGGCTGGAAGCCACTTACCGAGATGGGACCGTGAAGTAGAGGTAGACATTTTCCATAGAAAAGCTGGATGCAATGAACGATAACTGGTAGATATGAGTCGGGGAGGGTGGACTACACCTGGAACAATAATGGCTCGTGCTACGATGTATTACCTGACTAACATATTTGGGAAATGCCTCAGTGATGATTACGAAATGTATTGTAAATAACTGAGTTATATATATGAGCAAATGTCTTAAAAATAAAATGTCAATAAAAATATATTAAAAAAAAAACAATTCTAAATATTCTACTTAATAAAAAATCTTTACACGTTTGTATTATTTTATAATATTTAATTTTTTCTCATTTAAAAAATATTTAATACCATCAATATATATCTGAATTAGCATCAAATTTAAATATATTAAAATATTAATATGATAAAATACATTTAAAAATTCTAAATTATTAATTTGCATATCTTTATATCTTTAAAATGATTACCTTACTTTTAACATTTTAATCCTATTTTTTTAAGATCGTCCCACTCTTGTTCTATAAAACTAAATATACTGCTAATAAAAAAATTCAGCAATGAATTCTATACAACTGAGGGGCCTATTACGATTAGGCCTGGGTGGTAAAATCTGCTCCGCTCGCGGAATTTGCGGAATTTTAGCAATTCCGTGTTCCGCGGAGAACGGGGAATTGCCGAAAATTCCGCGATCGGCGGCGTAGCGGAATTTTTTCCTTGTTCCCGCTTTCAAAATGCGTGTTCGCGCACGCGGTAGCGACTTACCGGGATCCCTGCGTTCGCTGACGAGTGTTCCTATCCGTTTGCCTGCGCCACGAGATTTTGGTAGTCGGCCGCGCGATCCTGCGAGAGTGTGCGATCGCGAACATGCCATTCGGACGCGCCATCGGACATCCGCGTTCGCGAACAGGAAACACGCATCGCGAACGGGCAGGACAAGTGAAACAAGATGGCCGCACCAATTGGCGACCCCATGGGCAAGTTCGCAAGATATTTCCCCCCGAGCACGCAAACAGCGTCCCCGAACAGGAAAAACGCATTGCGAACGGGCGGAACAAGCAATTCTGCGTGCTCGCGGAATTCTGCATAGCTCGCGGAGATATTTTACATCTTCGCGGAACTTTGCGGAACGCGACTACGCAAATTCCGCCGAGGCCTAATTACGATGTCAATACTGTCTCGGAAACGGGACGATCAACCTCCGGTCGGTGGATCCGACCGCCTCATTATGATGCGACCGCACCATGTGCGGTCGGATTCTGACATTTCCCTATGAGAGCATGTGTTACGGCCATAAACCGCCCGTAGTACATGCTCCAATAGGGAAAGGTGAGTTGGTGTTAATCTCTGCACCCGTGGCAGGCACCTCAAGGTGCCTGCCACGGGTGCAGGGATTAACAGGGGGGACACCTATCCCCCTCGGCCACCAACCGGAGGCCGCAAAGGAAAGGGGGCCCTGCGAGGGGCCCACAAACATGCTTTCTGACAGGGTTTCCATGTCAGAAAGGCCGGCATGGAAACCCTGCCGGAAACCATGCATCGTAATCCGGACGGCATAAACTGCCGTCCATTTGGATTACGGGCGTTAACGACTAGCTGACGGGCTCATTGAGCCCGTCGGAAGCCAGCTGGAATGACTGGCCGGTTTCAATTCCGCCCGGCTGAATCAAAATCAGCCAGTTGGAATTGAATTTGACGAGGTTGGTCACAAGGCCTCCGACCTGGGGTCCGAGGCCTTACGACCGACATCGTAATAGACCCCTGAAAATATAAATTTCAGCAATTTCATGAATAATATATCTTAGTAAAAACACAAATAAAAAATAATGAACACATGAAAACACACTAAAATATATTACATACTAATTAACACTTACAAATGATCGTACATACAACAAGATTTTCTACATCAATATTTTTTATGATTTTAAAAACAACACTAAAAACTATACTTTTACCTTCGATATTCCTGTCCATGATATTTTTGATGCCTCGATATTCTTGACACTATATTTTTGTTTCTCGATATTATTTTTTTCCAATATTTTGTCCAAACATCAATTTGTTATGTCTCCATGTTGTGTTTTAGAGCATTTTGTGTTACAGACTCTATGCCCAGCCACACAAGTGGGGACCATTTTTAATGGGAAAGTATAGGAATATGGATGGTAAGATTATTGTTGATCCATGAAGCTTCCAGAGCTTTCTCTCATATTTATGTGAGGAAAATGGGTGTTTTAGTTAACATTTGAGATTTTGAGGCCTTCTGGGTAAAATAAATTGTGGGATTCACGTGAGTCACACCACGCTGGACTTCCTTGGGTGTCTAGGTAACAGAAATCTCTGAGTTTGGTACCTTTCCCTGGGTGGCAGCTGAGCTTTGGCCAAAGCTCTGCAGCTACTGACTTTGCAAACAAAGGATTGATTCTACTGGGTTCAATGTGATGTCTCCAGGTCACATTTGTGGTGCAGGAACTAGGCCTAGCCACACAATTGGGGTACAGTTTTTATCGGAAACTGTGGGGAACATCAAATAGTAGAACATCTGTTATTATCAATTGGATTTCTCAGATTTTGGAAAAATGCCCTCTGAATCACACAATAGTATGGGTAACCCCAAGTGTTATACTTTGGGGCATATTCATCAAAGGTTTTGCGCTGCATTGCACCATGGAAGGGTATTTAGGGCAGCACAAAACCTAGCAAGAGATTTGCCAAGCTACGCAAGGCCCCCTTGTGTGGGATGGAGTGGCTTGGTAAATCTGGAGTAATGCAAGGTAGCTTAAGTCGCTGCCTTGAATTACTCTGCCCCAGGGAGCCATTCCAAGGGTGGAGCATGGCTATTCCCATGCATCAACCCATGGATTTTAGCGCATTCTCAGATTTACTATGAGTGGTAGACCTGGGAATGTGTCAAAATGCTATGCCTTCAGGAGGGAGATGTAACAAGTAGAAATATCTTTATTTCTCCTCATTTTTCCTCATTGTACACATGCTGCATTCTGCAACACACATAGAAAAAGGAAAAAGCCTCAAATATTTTTTTTTGTGCAGGAAGATGTTCTTTCCTGTACAAAAGCAATCCTGCCAGCAATGCAGGCACCCTTACACCATGGCACAAGAGTGCCTGCCTTCTCCCTGTCGTGCTTCGCAGCACAGCAAGGTGTCTTGCTGCACTGCATTTCATGACATTTTGATAAATCTGCCCCTTTCTGTCTTCCTGAATTCCCTAAAATTATTTGCTTTTTCTGCGTGGTGTGTTTCAGTACTGTTTTATGCTATCATGTATTGTGGATACTGGGAGTTATGTGCCTCAGGTCCTCATGATGGGGTACAATTTGAGAGCTCCAGAGTTGAGACTGAAAGAAGTATGATTTTCTCACTGTGCCTGTCACTGTGTTGTAAATGTTTTCAAACTATATGCTGGTTTAATTGTTAGCCTCTCTAAAGGAGACACTGACTAAAGGTTGCATATGTGTCAACTGTATTGCTATATCTCCAGCTGCTCCACTGACATTGCTACTGGACCAGTCAGGTATCACCGCTGCAAGCCTCAAAACCATGCCATCATCTTGAAAATAGTATTCAGCCCCACTGTGAAGCTTTATTTTTTCATTTTTCTATTGAAACACATGCACTGCACATTTAGTTGGCAGTTTTTTCTTTTTGTTTTTTTACTTTATTACTGTCTTTAGTTTAGCATATGCTTGCACCAGGTTTCTCAGAAGGAAAGTGAGACTTTTGTTTATGCCAAGACTCTTCCCCACAAAAGTCCCCAAAGATCAGACTTGCATATTCTGCAGGACTTTTGAAAAACAATTGTTATTACATTTTTACAAGAAAAAATATAGACAGCCTCTATTGCCACCAACATTGTTGGAGTGTAAGTGCACCAAATTGCCAGTATTTGTTCCGTTGCCCCCTCTTGACCCCACTCGTCCCCGCCCACCCTTCATGCTCACACTTGTTTCCCATTATGTCACTGGTCTACTAGCGGCAGTTCCCAGACAGAGTGAGCCCATCGCGGTACACGCTCAACAATGCACCATCACTATAGCTACTGGATGGATGCTAGCAGAACACACTTGATGTCAATTGGCCAAATGGAAACACCTGAATATCACACTATTAAACACATCCCATTTCAGACCATGATCTTTTTCCATTCCAGCTCCACCATGATTTCTGATCCCAGAGGCTCTGCCAGTGAAGTGAGGATTTTTGTTTTTCATTCTCCCTGTCTCCTGTCCCTTAATCCTCTTTCTTTTTGTACCATGTGGTTAATAATTTTCTTATTTTTTATTTTGTGCACAATGCCAGGCCCCAAAAATCTATTGAAGGAGAATTGTCAGTCATGGTGGATGAAATCCTAAGAGTAGAGGCACAATTGTTTGAAGCCCCAGTCCAAAATACACCCCTATCACAGGAAAGGTAAATGTGTGCCAGAATAGTTGACAGGATGAATGCTGTAGCTAACAATCTGTGCTCACAGGAGGAAATTAGGAAGAGGTGGTCCGACCAGCGGGGGAGCTTGGGTTCCCTGGCCTCCAAGGATCACATGGAGACCAACAGGACTGGTGGTGGTTCTCCCAGGCACCCAATATCATTCATGCCCTGGGAGGAGAAGGTCTTGCAGATCCTACATACTGAAGGCATGACATTAATACCTGGTGGAGTGGAGTCTGGTAAGTGACATTTTGCAAAGTCACAATAAACCTCAATGTCCTATTTGTTCTCAAATCAGCTGCTGCAAATGTGCCCTGCACATATTTTCTAACATCTCATCTCAAAGTATCAGTATCAGATAATTATTATTTTTTCTGTGAATTTATTGTGTTGCATCTAGGATTACAGGCGGCAATTTCCATTACATGTCACATGATGGTATAGTGCCTTTGAGTGTTATAGCACCAACACCAAATAACCTATTACCTATATTTCTTTCAAAATGTAAGTGTCTGGCCCATTTCAACTGCATATTTTCCACACGTATGTTCCACTAATCATTTTGCAAGTGTTGTAAAGTTGTCTTTGAAATAACTACAACTTCCATGATGCTCTGTTTCTGCTCCGCTAAAGAATATTGCTATGTCATGTTGCTCAATCTCTCTTTCCTAACAGATTTCAACATGTGGTAAAGAGGCATGTAGTGATCAATCCCTATTCAATGCTCTCTAATGAAAATGGCTTGTGTTCTTTTCTGAATGTTGTCCTGTTCCACTCAACCAATTGTATTGTGGTCATGTGTTTCACTAATCAAACTGTGTTGACACAAAATTTGTCATGTATGCCTAATGACTATGCTGAATATAAGTGGTACTTCCAAATATTGACACTTCACTGTTCACATGATGAAGTAGTGTAAATGTCTGTTTTGCAGTCAGCTAGGTCTTAGAATGATCAATTATGAATTTCACCTCTCCATTGTGTTGGGCAGATGGTTGGGAGATGCCAGGTATACTCCCTAGTCACTTCATGAACATTTCAGGAGATCTGATTACCTGCGGATTTGAAGTTCTACTGTTTGGAATTGAAAAAATGTGGAAAATATGTTCAACACCATCTACCAACACATCGTACCCTAACCCCCGTCATGGACAACATCAACCTCTTCACACCAACCGATGCCCACTAACACCAGCTCACCTTGTAGAATGCCTACACAGAGGAGACGGCGTCCATCGTGAGACCCATCCACTCGGGAGCCCCAGGAAACCCATGCCCCCACCACACCTTCAACTTCTGCAATGAACTCATCAGCAAAGTACTCACCAAGGTCCTCAACTCCTCAATCACCACAGCCCACTTCCCTCAGAAATTGAAACATGCCTGCGTGAAGCCTCTGCTGTAGAAACCATTTGTGGACGCAGGAGAACCCAAGAACAACCAACCCATCCCCCTGCTTCCCTTCCCATCCAAGGTCACTGAGAAAGCTATCAACATCCAGCTAGCTAGATGTCTGGAGAACCACAACCTTCTGAACCCCTCCCAATCTGGCTTCAGAGCAAACCACAGCACAGAGACAGCTCTATTCACAGACATGGATGATATCAGAATGCTGCTAGGCTGCAGAGAAACCGCTACCCTCATCCTCCCCGACCTCTCAGCAGCCTTCGGCACCGTATCCTACTACACACTGATCAACAGACTCCTTCAGATCGGAATCCAAGGAGCAACTCAAGTAGATCACATCCTACCTCACAGGAAGAACACAGAAGATCATCCACCCTCCCTACTCCTTGCTCCTTAAGAATATCATCTGCGGTGTACCTCAAGGCTCATCCCTCAGCCTGACTCTGTTCAACATATACATGACACCTATGGCCAACATTGTCAGGAGCCACGGACTCAACATCATCTCCTATGCTGATAATACCCAATTCATCCTCTCCCTGCCTAACAAGTTCCAAAGATGCATGAAAGATGTGGCAGTTTGGAATTTTGGATGAACAACTGTCTTAAATTCAAAACAGACAAGACAGGAGTTCTCATTTTCGAAAAAGGCAAGAGTACCCTCAGGAACAATGAATGGTGGCCATCTGAGCTGGGCCAAACCCCTACTCCCAATAAACATGCCTGCAACCTCGGCATCATCCTCGGCAGCCAGCTTTCCATGAAGAAACAGGTCAGCGCTCTCTCCCCTTCTTGCTTCTTCACCCTCCTTATGCTCAGGAAGGTCTTCAGATGGCTCCCACCCAACACCAGGTGTAAAGTCACGCAAGCTCTCGTCAACAGCAGACTCAACTACGACAACTCCCTCTATGTAGGAATCACTGCCCAACTCATGAGGAAACTCCAGACCATCCAGAACATAGCAGTTAGAATCATCCTCGATCTCCCCAGATAGACACACATCACCACTCATCTCAGGAAACTCCACTGGGTACTATTTGTGAAGAGATGCCAGTTTAAGCTTCTGACCCATGCTTACAAGACACTTTGCAATGAAGGACTGGCCTACCTCAACAAACAAGTGAATTTCTACCAACCCACCGGAGAACTCTGTTCCAGAGCTCTCCTCCTAGCAGCTGCCCAATGCATCTATCAGGCAAACAGCGGAGGCCGCTCCTTCTCCCAACTGGCAGCCAAGACTTGGAACATCCTCCACTAGACCTCAGAGCCTCATCGGCTCTAGCAGTTCAGGAAGAACCTCAAGGCCTGGTTGTTTCACCAATAGTAACAGGCAGCATGACCCAACAGCATGATCCCACAGCTTCTTCGGACCCTCAGGGGTGAAGCAGCCACACTTTATAAATACTGATTGATTGATTGTTATTTTGTTCTCTATGTCACCTTAGTTTGGACCGAGCCATATGCAAATTAGTCTTGACCCTGTTCCCCATGGGAACAGTCCAGCCCGAATTGCCAAGCCAGGTCCTCTCTATTCCAGAAACAAGCTTCCTGGGACCGGTTTCGGGGTATCACCCCTCATCAGCTAGGCTAGCTTGAATCCAGTGGTGCAGCGAGCAAGAGACCCCCGACTGGTTATACCTTTA
Organism: Calotriton arnoldi; assembly: GCA_963921515.1. NCBI lineage: Eukaryota > Metazoa > Chordata > Amphibia > Caudata > Salamandridae > Calotriton > Calotriton arnoldi. The sequence continues at coordinate 226,172 of CAWUFW010011596.1, read as the reverse complement.
GCCACTTTGTTCCCTTTTTACTTTGAAACAGCACCATGTAACTTTATTGAGTGGTGCAGTGAGCAAAGGACCCACGTCTGGGCATACTCTTAGCCACTTACCACGTACATAACAACATCACAAAATAAAATGAAAATTTTCAAACACTCACCCCCAGTCACAGATCTGGGTTTAATGCATTGTTCTTTTGCTCGCCATGTCACTCCAGTTTAGACCAAGCCATATACAAATCAGTCTTGATACTGATCCACCTGGAAACAGTCAAGCCAGAACTGCCAAGCCAGGTCCTCCCTGGACCAGCAACAAGCATCCTGGGACCGGTTTTGGAGTAGCCCCCTTCATCAGCCAGGCTAGCTTGAATTCAGTGGTGCAGCAAGCAAGGGACCCATGTCTGGACATACCCTTAGCCACTTACGGCAAACATAGCAACATCACAAAATAAAATGATGGATTGAGTGTTGAAACTTTTCAAACACTCACCCCCAGTCATGGATCTGGGTTTAAGCCATCATTATTTTGCTTGCCACGTCACCCCAGTTTGGACTTAGCCATATGCAAATCAGTCTTGACCCTGCTTCCCTTGGGAACAGTCTAGCCCGAACTGTCAAGCCAGGTCCTCCCTGGACCAGAAACAAGCATCCTGGAACCGGTTTTGGGGTATCACCCCATATCAGCCATGCTAGCTTGAATCCAGTAGTGCAACGGGCAAGGGACCCACATTTGGGCAAACCTTTAGCCCCTTGGTTGCCTTTGTACTTAGAAACAGCATCATATTGCTGAAAATGTCCCAACTCTGAAATGTCCAAATGAAGATGAAATGGTGAATGAACCTAAAAAATATTAAAACAAAAACATTACCACTCACACAGAACATGATGGCCACATTATAAAGTCAACTTTTAGATGCGACGGTTTCACAATAAAATAAGGAATAACCAATGTAACTGAGCACAATAATCAATGTGTCCACACTTTGATCTAGAAACACCTTTGGCCTATTTGCCCCAGAACTTGGCCTTCCCAACAAAATACCACTACATACTTCTCTCATCACCACATCAATTGTTGGTGTAATGGTGAAAGACATGACATGTAGAGATATACTTACACTCATGAGAAGAACCAACCGATGACATCTAAACATAAATCAACTGCTTTCTCTTCACCACTATCATCTTCATTTGGCATATCAGGATCCTTACCTGGAGCCTCTTTATGGTCTCCATCCTCTACGATGTAAGGGATGTTTCATCGCAGGGCGATGTTGTGGAGCATGCAGCAGGCCACAGTGATCTGGCACACCTGAACTGGTGAGTAGAGGAGGGCTTCCACGTTTGGAATAAGTCTCCTAGATTGAAGACATAAAAGACCCAAAATTATGTAACACACCTCCAGATCATGTAACTAGCAATACCCCAAACAATATTATGAATGATTGTACTGACCAACAAGTCAGGCCCTCTCAGGACCAAGCTGAGACATGCAGGGATATGGGGCTGTTCAGTAGTACAAAGGAATCATGAGCAGTGCTGGGTAAATGGACACTGATGCTTGTGATGTACAAATCAGGTAAGCAGACAAATTCCAGTACACCTGTTCTCTGGCGTGTGGTGGCACAAAGGCAATATGTGTGCCATCAATTGCTCCAACCACATGTGGTAGGCAATCCAAACCATAGAAGTCACCCTTCACATTGGCTATATCCTGCTGCCATGGAACCTGGATGAAGCTGTTGATGTATCTCATCATTGAAGATAGAACTGGTGACATACCACTAGATACTGCCATAGTGTCCTGGAAGGATCCTGTGGCCACAAAATGAAGTACAGCCATGATTTTGACAATTGGTGTAATAGATGTGGGATTTATGTTGTGAGATTGTAGATATGACTCCAGCTGATGACATAAATCCAGTATTATTTACCTATTCAACCGGAACTTCTTGATGATATCCCTTTCCTCCATGAAGGCAAGGTCTGGAAATGGACGGTACACTGGAGGCTGTCGTCTCCTCAGTCTCCCAGGGTTCATATGTGTGCACTGGAGAAACATGTGAACATTTAATTCATGATCCACAACTACATATGTGATGAGTAATACAAAAGTCATCTATTTCTAAAATGTATATGGGTTAATACACATTTTGAAGCTACATTTGCTACTTGTCCTTTAACCATCAGAAATAAAATTTATGGCCTTGATGTGAATTTGAGAAATAAATGTGTACATAATCCTTTTCAAATGTATTATTTACACAATTTTTTATATTTTCACATATTTCCCCCAAAAGTCCGTCAACTGAGGTGTACCCCTCAATGCGCTAATATCGCGTTTCAGCACAGTAACGCACTGAACATCAACGTTTTGTTAAACAAATAAAGTGGCCATCGAAGTGTGATTATTTGAACAAAGTATCCCTTATTTGGAGTGGTAGTGACACACTTAACAGTCTCTCACACACTAGTTTGAAGTCCTAAAATGGCAGATGCCTGACCCTGCCGATAGGACTTTTTAAATCAGACGCGGCAGCAGTTGACTGTGCAGTGAGTGGTAAATTCCACGACAGACACAGCCATAGGCTAACGTTGGTAAATGCAATGGTAGTAGGCCAAAGGTTGTGTCTGATGACGATCACGTACGCCGCGTACATGTACGCAACGGTTAGAAAGAAGCTCACTTGCCTCCTAATTCTGCTGCTACCAAGACCTTTTCTACTTTTGCTGCTGTTCCTGACCTCTGGGAACACCATGCCAGGTCCAACAACTGAGAGGGCCTATGCCTTCATGCCAGAGGAGCTGGAGTTGCTGACAAAGGAGGTCCTCTCTATATATGGCCATCTCTATGGCTCACCAGAGGAGCAGGTACATGTCTGGCATACCTATGTGAATCTGTCTAACTGGCTATTTTCCATTTCCACAGGTTACAATGTTCCTTTGAGTTCCAGAGTGAAATGTAGTGATTGATGTTAAGTGTCACATAATGTGGTCCTTACATAGGACAATGATGTTAGGCAATTATTTGCTCTCTCAAATTTCAAACATGCAACACCAGTGGAGAGGTGTGGTGCAGCGGCCAGGGCAGCTGACTTCGGAGCACAGTGCTCATGGTTTGATCCCCGGCTCCGGCGGCAGCTCAGCACCATGTGACTGCGCAATAGCTCACTTAATTTCCACGATGGCCCCTAGCGCCTTGAGACCCGTAAGGGTGAGTAGTTCGCGCTTTACAAATACGGATTTACATTTTTTTTTTTTTACCATCAATATGTGTTGTGTGTTTCAAGCCCTAGATTCACATTGGTGGGTATGTAGAGATCGATGCATGTATATGTTTGATATACTTGTGATAAGTTGACAAATAGCATCATTGGAAATTGTAAACACATCATACACTCTTTATACCTGGAGATATGTATGTGCTGTGCCCAAATAATTGAAAATGATGTTTGCTATGTATATAGTAAACACAAGGAAATGATGGACGGAACGCTGAAACTTTCTAGACACCCCCCACAGTCACAGATCTAGGTTGCTAAGTTTGCTTTTAAAACAGTTTATGGTTTGCCAAGAGATATCATCTCTGCTTACGTTTGCTTGATATAAAATCAAATACAACCTTGGAATCAGTTTATTGTCTTGTTCTATGTTATTGTATACATATTAGTTTACTATCTGAGTACTGTGAAATCTGCACTAATTTTGATACATAATAAAATGTATACTTCCTTATACTGAAAATGTGAAAACATCAACATGCAAGATATTGTGTCCTGTATCTCTTTTCAATAACATTGATTATGATACACGTTACTAACTAAGTTGAAAAGAAGAAGTGTTGGTGAATGAGTCCCACAGGACATTTGTTCAACTTATTACACTTACTTTGGATCTCTTTATCAATCAAAGTGGTCTGTGCGTTGTATACATAAATTCCCTAAAAAGCACTTTAAAAACTATTCATTCATTTATGTTTTTGTCACACAGGGTACTTAATGACAACATGACTTATGTTCCATCCACCATTATGTTCAGATTGGTAAACAGCGTCTTATATCAAGAGTGAGTTTTACGACTTGCATTGTATGGCTGAAGAACTAGGTCATTCTAATCCACTCCGTATATGTACTTGTTTTAATCAAGTATACAGGTAGGCTTGTAAATTTCAGCCATCTGATCCCAAGCCATGACAGGGATGGTGCTCTCATCACGAATTGTAGTGAGCAAAAACACATTGCGCCTATCAGAGAACTTGACTGCGAGCAATTCATTGGAATGCAACGCAGTGCTTTGGGATTTTTGGAACTTCTTACAAACAGGTTCCTGTGGGAATTCTTTGTGGCAACAACAAACTGCACCACATGCCACAATGCCACCTTTGTACTTCTCACTGAACAGCTCTACTTCTGTATAGAAGTTGTCCACATAAAGATGATAACTTTTGTGAAGGAGTGGCTGGATAAGCTCCCCATACAATTTCTCCTGTGATTCCTAGTATGGAAGGCAAGCTACAGGATTTAGAGTGTGGTCTTTCCCTGTATACAGTCAACACTGTGCACATCGCAAGTAGAGCTCTCATACTACATGTACAACTTGTTGCCATAGCAAGCTCTTTTGCTTGCAAAGTACTGCCTGAATACCAACCGTCCTTTGTACAAGATCAAGGACTAATTGATGGCTACATTCTTTCCAGGAATGTAAATCTCTGGAAACCTGGCAAACAAATGTTTCAAGACAGGCCGAATTTTTAACAACCTGTCATGATCTGAATTGTCTTGGAGCAATGCAGCAGAATTGACATTGAAATGCAGCATACGCTGCAATAGCAAAAACTATCTCTGCTCATATGATGTGAAGATGAGGTTTACTCACACTGTGTGAGTTGACCAGTAGGACTGCAAGCTTTTTTTGTTCACTAACCCCATTTTGAGAGTAAGCCCCAAAAATATCTTCAACTCCTCAAGTGAAGTGGTAGTCCACAGGTATACCCTAGAATTAGGTCCTAGAGTGCTTCCATGTTTCCTCAGAAATTATTTGGCACACAAATGTGTTTGCTGCACCATTTGCTGAAGTAACACAACATCCAAAACGAGATGGCCAGAGTCAATTGGCAAAAAATTGGCCATATTGACTTTACATCCAGCGTCACCAGTGAACAATGGAATTTGAGGCTGAACTAAATTGGGGGGCTCAGCCAAGAGAGCACTCCATCTGTGCTTGCCACCTCACAAGCCTGCTCTCTGAATTGGTCTACCCTATAGTCGCTCCTCTACACACAGAGTGTGCTTGCAGGAAGATTAATCATCGTAAGGAAACTTCTCCCACTGAAAAATCACTTTCAGATTCTGTACCAATTTCTTCTCCCTCATATGCTGTCTCAGTGTCTGCTGTCTCAGTCCCTGATCCTGCCTCAGAGCTGTCCTCCATAACCTGAATTAGGTGTGAGCAGCAGTCATCCACCAAGACACCATGTCTGCTGACTGGCTAAAACCTTCCTTCTAAGCCACTGTCCTATATAGAAGGCAGAAATACTGTTCTAAGTCAGTCTGTGGTTGTCTGCGTCTGTGAGATGCATGCAACAGTAAATAAACAAAAAAAGTCTTATCTTCCAGATGAAGCTGCAGGATTTCCAAAGACACTCTGAAGACAAAAAAGCCACAGTATTATTACACCATGCCACGTACCCAATACCACAGCATACTTTTGCATTGGCTTTGGCAAAACTTTACTGTTGGAGGAGCTGCTGGGTCACTGCCGATATAAAAGTAATTTCCTGAAACCAGAAATCTACCTTTGTTCTCAAGAAGTGCATTCATGTTGTAGGCCCTGCAACTTTGTGTGCAGACATGCTCCTTGTGAAACCAGGGTTGACCAAATGATGCGGCAAGAGAAGGAAAATTATGCGGCACAATGCTGTTATTTTTTTTTACAAAATTACTTCATTTTTGTATGATTTAAAAACATGATAATACTGCCTGGGCAAAGATTTCACCTCAATAAAACGAGTATAGCAACCAAATATATAAATAAGCAACTGAATGATGACCAGTCAACCTTTGTACAGGGCCTTGCACTGAGTGCAAACTCATGCCACTACGTTTGAAATCACCTTTTAAATGCAGATTATGCATGGATGATAAATAACTGCTTTTTTTTTTTATAAATATGAGTTTTCCGCTGTGGGTGCAATGGCTCCCTCAAGGGAAAACATATTTATTAAAAAAAAGGCACATAAACTATAATCTCTGCATAATTTGCAGATTAATTTATGCTAAAAAATTATCTCCGAAGGCCCCCGGCACCCTATTTTTTTTTTAGGAAATGTGTGTTTCTCCACATTGCCACGATCGGCCTCCAGGAAAATCAAATTTTTCCTAAACAAATTAGGTCTCACAGGGGGCCAGCTCATATGCTAAGAGTGCTGACCCCCTGATAATTAAAAAATTTCAAAACCCACTTTCATTTTCAATACGCTGGGGACACAATTGCACGCCAGGGGGAAAACAAACTTTCTTTTTAACTGTGCCCCCCTGGGGTCGTCTTGTTACCATGAGGGCTGACCCCTCAAAATACTGATACCTGGTGGCCTACTGGCTTCCTGGCTGTGGATCATGGTGCCGCTGGATTCTACAACCAGGAAATATGTCAGGAAGGCATTGTTGGAAAGGGTAGACACTTCCCTCTCCAACAATGCCTCCCTGACACCTGGGGAGGCTTCATAGCCCCTCAAATATCCTCTTATCGGTGGAGGAAGAACTCACCTGCTGTATTTTCTGCTGCCGGTGGGAATCTGTGATGTCAGCGCCCCTCGCGGCTTGCTGAATTCACGGATGGGAGGAGGGGCTGACATGGAAGCAATTCCACATCACCCCTGCCTTTTGATCCAAAAGTTATTCGGAGGATCCTTTGAAGCCCTCCCCAGCATTAGCCTGGGGCACACAGACACACTGGAGAGGGAGTGTGGTTAATGGCAATAGGCCGGCGGTGGCACTAAATGGGTTAATATGACTGCAATATATGATTGGACACAAATATCAAGTAAAAAATATTGTGATAAGAAGAATATTGTAGGACAGATTATCACATGTAAGAATATTGTTGTTGTTATGTGTTTCATTATGTTATTTTCATGAAGTTGCACATTGCATAGTTTTTTGATCATTTTGTTATATGTTATTGCTTTTTGTATTACATAATATTATTTTATTGTTAATTATATGACAATTTTTTTAGTATAGCTTATGTCATTTTTGCTTTGTTAATATAGTTAAATCATATTTTTCTGATTGTATTTGAATTTATCAATGTATTTGTGGATTGTTGGATTTGTAGAGCAGTAGTTTGGGAAGATGTTTCAAGATATATTTTATAATTGTTAGTAAATAATGTGTTTATTTTATACATTTACATTTTTTTAATTTGATTAGCTATTAATTGGTTAGTTAGATTATTGATTTAGGAAATTATGCAATTATTTTATGGTTTAAATCTTTTTATTGGTTTTAAGATGCATAGGTTAACAATAGCCGCCACCTACATCCTATGACCGGTGGGGAACAATAGAAAAGATGAACAGTGCAGAAAAAAGAAGGAAAAAAAAGGGGAGAATATAGAAGCGGAAAGGACAAAGAGTACAGTGTCAGGAAAAGTTCCCTGAGTCGTATTGTTAGCGGAGGATCGCAGGGGAGACATCATTCTTCCTGGGGTTGGTTTTCTGGGTGGGAATGTGTGGCTGATAGTCGGAGTACTCGGAGATATCTGGGGCAGGTAAGCTCCCTGAACTCCGAGGATAGGAACTCGATATTGGTGCCCCATGTTTTATCAAATTTAGGTAGGGTATGAGACAGGCTTGCCGTGATCTTTTCCATGCCCATTACCTCCAATATCTTATATAGCCAGTCTAGTTTGGATGGAACCTCTTCAGTTCCCCATCGGGAAAACAGTGTCTGTTTAACTGCACCTAGCATTAGAGTGATTGCCCTACCCCGGCATGATTTGAGAGGGTAAGTAATGGGGTTCGGAAGTCCCAATAAGGTGTAGCTGGGGAATCTGGGTATTTCCGTGTGGTAAATGGAGTCAATGTCCTGCAGAATTGTGTCCCAGTAGCTCTGTATTTTCGGGCATTGCCATAGAATATGAGTTAGTGTACCAGGGTGCCCACACTTGCGCCAGCACAAATCAGTCCCCCTGGGTTTCCACCTTGCAGTTCTAACTGGAGTATAGTACCAATAATGTGCTATTTTTAAAAAATTTCTTTCCCGGCGGTGCTGCAGGAGGAGGCCCTGGCTCTGTGAATTATATTCTGCCACTCTTTAGGGGAAAACTCCAGTTCCAATTCAGATTCCCATCTATGCTGCGCAGGGGTTTTGACATTATGTTTGGGCTTATTCAGGAAGGAATAAATATCCGACAACAGGCGTTTGGCAGAGGTGCGAGTTATATACCATAATTAAAATTTAGTCAGGGGACGGCTAGCGTGGGATTGTATCTGAGGTTGTGTCACCCAGTGACGAATCGCTAAGTATTGCCAATATGAATCTTTGGGGTTTCCAAAGCCGGACACTAGGCCGGGGAAGTCCATGATTCCTGTCTCATCAAATAAGTCACCAATTCTTTTACAATTGGTCTCTTGCCATTTCAGATATCTAGTCCCTTCCAACGCTGGGGGGAAGTCTGGGTTGCCAGTGAACGGGGTCAGTGGCGATATAGGGGTCGATAGGCCAAGGGGTTCTTGCACTCTGTTGAACGCCCCAAGGGTGGCCCTCAGTACCGGTGAGTCATAAACTCCGACCGGCCGGTGATGTCTAGGGAGCCTGGGAACCTTCCAGATATGCACTCCCGCAATTGCGCGATCAATAAAGCACCAGTGTTTCTCAGACTCCAGTTTGTACCACTCTATCATGTATCTTAGTTGCGCAGCTTGGAAGTATCTTTCCAAGTGCGGGACCCCAAGACCCCCATCAGCCTGCCTTAGGTATGTTTGGTGCCGTGCTATGCGAGCTCTCTTACCTTCCCATATAAAGCCTCCAATGAGGTGTTGTAGTTGCGCTAATATATGGGGTGGAGGGCACAGTGGAAGTGTTTGCATGACATATAAGATGCGGGGCAGAAGTGTCATTTTGACGGCGGCCAGCCTACCTAGTCATGACATTGCATGCTTCTTCCAAGAGAGAAGCTCATGGCTCCTCTAAAAGGGTCGAGTAGTTTGCCTTGACTATCATTTCCGTCATGGGAAAAATCTGTAGCCCCAGGTAAGAGATGCCTTCCTGAGCCCACGCAAAAGGAAATGTTTGCCTCAGTTGTTCCTGATCGGTTCTGGGGAGGGTCAGACTGAGGGCCAGTGTTTTCTGCATATTGATATTAAACCCCGAGACCTTGCTAAATGTCGTGATTTCCTCCAAGAGGGGGGGCAGGGAGAGCAGCGGTTGTGTAAGAAAAAGCACCACATCGTCCGCATAAAGGGATATCTTATGCTCCCTTACTCCCATCCAGATTCCAGTGACCGTTGGTAGATTTCTGACTCTTTCAGCAAATGGCTCCATATAGAGCGCAAAGAGTAGGGGTGAGAGCGGACGTCCTTGACGGGTACCCCTCCCAATCGCAACAGGTTTAGAAGTTATGCTATTCACTCTAATGCGCGCTTCCGGGGCTTTGTATATACAGTTCACCCATTTCAGATAGCGTTCCCCAATTTCAAATCTGCGGAGGTCGTGTCGCAAGTACGGCCAGTGCACCCGCTCAACCGCCTTCTAGGCGTCAACAGACAGGAGCAGCGTAGGCTGGTGAGTGTGCTGAGTTTTCTCTATTAGGTGGCACAGGCGTTTCGTCCCGTCACTGCAGCTGTGTTCTGGAATAAAGCCAGACTGGTCTGGGTCCACCAGGCCCTGCATGTGTGGGGCAAGACGGGCTGCTACGATGCTAGTCAAGACCTTTAAATCCACATTCATAATGTTATCGGGCGATAGGAGGTGCATTCTTGTGAGTCTTTCCCGGGTTTTGGTATCACGACCACCTCCGCCATTGACATCGTGGGGGTTAGATCTCCTGTTTCGCTTAAGGTATTGAAGAGGCAAACAAGGAGCGGGGCAAGTTCCGGGGCAAAAGCTTTGTAAAAATCTACTGGAAAGCCGTCTCCTCCAGGTGCTTTCCCTAGTTTGAGTCCCTGAATGGCTCACATAACCTCATCCGGGCGGATATCCGCATCTAGGGCATCCGCATCAGTGGGGGGGGGAGACAACACTGGTGCCCGGCGGACATAGTCCTCCGCCGCATCCGAATCCAAGTGTTCCCCTGTGTATATAGAGTAGTGTAGAAGGTTTCGAATTCTGCTGCAATAGCAACGTCACTGTGGAGGGTCTCTCTCTGGGGACATCTTATGCATGTGATGCGTCGCAAGTTCATTTGAGCTCTAAGTAGGTGTGCTAAGAGTTTCCCAGCTTTGTTTCCCCCTTCGCAGTAGCTCTGCTTGGTGCGTAAGAGCGTATATTGCAGCCGGTCACAGTCCAGGGCCCGCGGCTGTTTTCATACTAATTAAGTTGTCTTCTTGTTTGAACTGCGCCCGTGCGACGGTGAACCCCCTACAGTTCCCCTACCTGCATCTCCAGTAATTCGCTTTTGTCCCTCCTCTCTTTGTTCAATCCGGCAGCGATTGCTATGAATCGGCCTTGCACAATGGCCTTCAGAGCGTCCCACACCTGAGGGAGCGGGAACGAGCCGTCATCATTGATTACCAAATAATCTCGTATAGCTGCCCATATATCAGCGATGTTGATATCGTATGTGAGCAGTTTGTGGTTGAGTCTCCCCGTCTTCTGACGAGGCGTCCCTTCGGGCAGGTGTATTACCAGCGATATTGGGGAGTGATCGGACAACGCAGCCGTCCCTATCGAAATGTTCGTGGTGTACCTCGTGATCTGGGGTGAGGTCTAGAATAAGACAGAGGTTTGGTGGGTGTTACCAAGGTTCACACTCAATTAGTCAGGACCCATTATTTGTTGAAGCCCAAACCACATCGGTGATTTCACCCAGATACCACCTTTTTCAGAGTAATAATGCTTAGTGAGTGGTTCTGTGCTATATTCCTTATTCTTGTATTTCATAGGGTAAGTATATCCCCCAATTTCGTTTTGGACATCATAAGAACAGCAACAGGTAGAGTCTTGATTTGCAGTGATCTTTTTATTATTGGATCGGTGTGGGGAACAGTCGACACGTGTTTCGCCCAAGGGCCAGCAGGCCAGGGCTTTTTCAAGGCAGGTCAGTATCTTCGGTTGTATTTAAGTATATTTAATGCAGGGTAATCCTGGAAGACGGGAGAAAGCGTCTTGATGGCGCAGCGTCCGATGCGGTCTAGTAGCAGTCTAGAATAAGTCAATGCGTGCATAGGTTTGGTGTGACGCGGAAAAAAAGGTGTACTCCCGATTGGTGGGATACTGGTATCTCCAGGCATCTGTTAGACCCACCTCCCCCAACCTCTGGAGCATAGAGTCCGAGAGAGAACCTGAGTGCCCCATCCGTACCACAGACTTATCGAGCTGCGAGTTAGAAACTATGTCCCCCCCAACAAAAAGTCTGTGTCCTGTTATATGGCCATTAGGGTCATAGTCGACATTGCTAAGTTAGCATGAGCTCTACTGCCATGATGCTGCTTTTGCGCACGTTACTACATAACTTTATTTTTCAAGACTCTGTCTGTGCCTTTCAAATGAGAACTGTCTGCTTTCTGCGTTCTGTGCCTGTTCCTGGAGTTTAGTCTGAACAAGATGTGCAAGGTCGATAAACAATGCCCCTTTGTTATTCTGTTCTGGTCAGTCCCTAGCACCTAGACAAAACATGCTAACACAGCTGCGATGCTGAAAACTCGTGCTTTGATATTATGGGGAGGCATTTTGTTCTAAAAGGCACTTGGAGAGGGACCTTTCCAGGGAGAGGAGCTATGCTGTTCCTATGATGTAAAACTAGGCACTAAGGTATGGGGTCTGCTGACAAAGCTCAGAGATCTTCTTTCATATAATAAAACTTCTCTCACCAAGGGGAGGGTGGTTAAGCCTTATAGTCCTGTTTCCACTGTCTGTATACGATGGCATCCCCCTTTATACTCTATGGAACTGCAACAATGCTAACTGTATTAGGTTTATGCATTTCGCTGCTGGTAGTGGCTCGTATACTGCATTATAGAGCACGATAGATAAAATAAACATTTTGAACTATAACAGTGACTCTGTCAATTCTTAGTGGACAAGTACGAGTGAGTGAGCGAAAGGGAGTGTCTTGCTACCGCGATTCCTGAGAGAGTCAGGAGTGTTGTGTTCTGGGTTGTCTAATCATTTGTAGCTTCATGATTATGTAGGAGAACGAATGAGACACTATAGCTAGTTTTGGGATTTTGGGTACTAAGGTGGTAGGAAGGTTCAGCCCCTATACACTGAGGTCCTGTTTTCCTGCGCATAGTTCTGTGTATGTACAGAATCCCCGCAACAGTTCTGCGAGTCAAGGATGGTGTTTAGTGTGTCTCAGAGAAAGATTTCTTGATGTTCATTAGGGCTGCAAATGGAGGCTATTGTACACGAGTGAGCCCCCAGCAAAATTCGCAGCGCTAGAATCCTACCTGGTGTTTCTGCGTGTACCCCTATCACTGTTCCCAGGAACTGTGTAGATATGAGAATGGCCACTCCCGCCTTTTTCCCCATGGTTGAGGAGAAATATTGTCTATCGTACCATTTGGACCGGAGGCGTTTCCAGTCGGCGCGGAGCAGGTGGGTCTCTTGTAATAGACAAATATCACATCGGGCCTCTCTAAGCATTGTAAGAAGCGCGCGTCGCTTAACCAGTGTGTTTAGCCCTCGGACGTTAAAGCTCAGGATCCTGACATTGAATGTCGACATATGCGCAGTTATGGGGCTGTGTAATGATTCTCGCGTGTGATCTTGTGGAGCTCGGGGTTGCCCCCTCCCATCCCATAGCAGATCAGAGCTCCACGTGGTAGCATATGACAGCAGCAGAGGCCTTTCCTCCACCCCACCCCTCCTGGTATCCGGCCCATAGGTAGGGTATCTCGTGTATTGGAATCCTCCCCTATGCCCGGGGGTGCATTTAGCGCATGGCATAGTGGCCCCAAGGTTTGCGTAATGTGCCCCTTAGGGTAGCGCTCCCCGTCTGTCCCCAGTTCGGGCTCCCTCCAATCTTGATTTTAGCCCCTCCATGACTCCGTGTACCCCCCAACCACCCAATTGTTGGCCGTTCCCCCCTGTAGGAATGATAGTTATGCCCTGAGAGCAAAGAAGGATCGAAAAGAGAAGGTAGGAAGTATAGAGAATAGAAAGTTCAACAAACATATAGAAAGCACCTTCCAGTGGGCGCAAATCGCACTCTCGTGCAGGGGTCCATGTATCTGGTGGTTGGTCATCGCATCGACAGGGTGAGCACCCTCCACCAAGATTGATTTTTGTCCTTCCTGGGCACCTCTGTTGGTTGCTGCAACCCATGAGTAGAGGATGTGTGTTCCGTGAGCGGTCATACATTCTGATTTTCTCCGGGTTCGTCTCGGTTCTGTATCTGTTGAAGTTGCGCCTCCCTTTCTCTCTGGCTCTCCGTCGCGGAAGGTTTGGCAAGTTTCTCCCGTCTGGCCCCTCGACGAGGGCCCGGCTTCATCGGCCCATATGCAGAGGTATCATCTGCTGGTGACCCAGATGGGCCCTCTTCCTCCAATTCAAGGCCCAGCACGTCCTGTGCTTCTTTCAGGGAACGAACTGAGTGTAGCACCTTATCCCAAACAAAGGATAGTCTTAAGGGGTGCCCCCAGCAGTATCTGACTCCCTTGTCTCGTAGGTAAGTCGTAACTGGTTTCAGTGCTTTACGTCTTTGGAGAGTGAGCAGTGACAAGTCCTGATAAATTCCAACTTGGATCCCCTCCAAGGCAATGGTCGCCTTATCCCTAGTTGAGGCCATAATGACCTCCTTCTGCTGAAAGTAGTGGAGGCAAGTGAGGATATCTTGGTGTTGGCTCGGCTCCTTGGCAGGCCGGCATGGTGCGTGCGGTCCAGGATGATGTCCGTGTCTCTGAATTCTGGTGCAGCATGCCGGAAGAAGCGGATTACCCAGTCCTCCAGCTTCCCCCCATCCGCCCGCAGGGGTACGCCTTTGATGCAGATGTTAGACCTCCTGGAGTGATTTTCAAGGTCCTCAAGGCAGAGGTATAGCTCCTCATTACAGTCTCTAAGCTCTAGCAACTCACGAGCCTGTGCAGTGATCTCCTCCTCTCTGCGGTCTCCATTTCTTTCTAGGGAGTCGACTCGATCTCCAATTTCCTGTATCTCCGCCCTGATCTGTTTAATATCAGAGGCAACATCCTGTCTTAATCCAGCAAAGTCTTCTCTGAGTGTTCCAAATAACTGTTCTAGGAACCCTCGGGTGATTGGTTCCTCTGCGTGTTCTCCAGTGTGTTCCATGTCCTTCTCCTGTGGTTGGGGCCCCTGCTGCTCAGCCTTTTTGGTGCCTGGTTTCTGACGGAGGTCTTTAATTGTCGGGTCCTTCCATGTCCGATGCGTGGGCATGTCTACAGGCATGTCTTTGCTGGGTTTCAGGGAGGCCGCAAGATTAGTTCGGTCTATTTTGGGGTCTCCGACCTAGGAGGGAGCCTGAACCACTCTCCCTTGCTTTTCTTCGTGTTGCGGCCCCCTTTCACCTTCAGCCACTGCGTGTGCGACGTCTCTGTAGACCCAGAGCGGTGTCCTCTCCATGCAGATAATCCTTATGGGACCACCCAGGGGAGCTGCCTCCCAGGCCGCCAACACCCTCAGTTGGTTGCCGATCCTCTTAGGACCGATCCAGCCTCCCAGCCCCGCAGCAGGGCCTCGCTCATCCAGCAAAGTAGTGCATCGCATTTCGGGGCAGCCGAGGCCCCCCTTGGGTCAGATCTCACCAATATTTGAGCGGCAGCACTAGGAGTGAGCCGGGGGGTCCGCCCTGTCCCCTCCGTTACACAGGCCACTCCATTTACATGTGTACCAGCCGCAAGTAAGGAGTGCCAGGACCTGTTGTTGGGTATGTCCAGATAGCCGTGCAGGTGTTAGTCGCCCATGGATTGTTTCAAGGGGGCCCGATGGCCTGGCCGTTCCCCGCTACGTATGGAGTGTGGCCTTCCCGTCTTCCCGGGCCCAGTCCGCTCCTGCCTCACTCCGTGCCTTGACTTTCAGCCGATCGGTCGCTGTCACCTCGGTAGAGTCGTTCTCTGGTCCGATCCTCGTCTGTAGCCGCTGCCTCCAGCCAGGGTGGGACCCCAGGACTTTCTTCGGGTTCACAGTTCCCCGGAGCAGCCAAGGCCGCTGCACTGCCTTCTGCCTAGGCCACACGCCGCGATCGTGCTCCCAGGCAGGCCTCAGTTCAGTAGGTAGCTCACATCACTGCTCGGCCCGCGTTGAGCTCCTCCGTTCGCCTCAGGCACCATCTCCGTTCCACTGTGCGTTGTGTCACCGTGCCCCTGGCAGGCACAAGAAATGCCACGGGCCGCGATCTGAGGATCGCCCCACCTCTCACACCCGCTCTTCCAACGGGCCCGCTCCGGAGGTCGTCACCGTCGCAGATCTCAGTCCGCCAGGGACTGTCGAGCTCGCTCCTTCTCAGCTACACGCCCTCTATATTGTGGGTGTTATCAGCCTTGTTTGGAGTCCCAGGGTATCCAGTGGATGCTGTTTTGTTGACCTTGGCGAGCGGAGCTCTGGAGAACTGCTGCTACTCCACCGCCATCTTGGCCACGCCCCTATGCAATTATTTTAAATGCATGTTATATTCATTAATTGTATTGTAGTCTAGTATTTTTATGTAATGAATACTTTATATTATGTTTATGTTTTATATATTGTCTCTTATTCTTTATTTGTAGTATTAGTTCTATTTGTTTTTGGGTATGTTAAGCGTTTTTAGGGATGGATGTGTTTTAAAAGTACATTTTAATGATTTTAATTGGTAAATATTTTTCTAATTTTATTTATGATCTTAAGTTTTGATGTTTTAATCTTAAATTATAATTATTTATTTATGTTGTATAATGCTAAAACTATAAAATAATTTTAATATATTTGTTGAAATATATTTTATGTTGACTTTTTTATCTATATTTAGTTGTTTTTTTTAAATGTAGGAGTGGGAATGCTAAATCCGGCCCACGTTGCAGTGAGAATAGTAAATCAGACCTCTCCAAAGTCTTACAATTTTACTACTGTTGCTCAGGTTAAATGAGAATAATAAATCTGCCTTTTCCAAAGTCCAACACTTTCCCTACTATTCATCAGATTGGAGTGGGAACAGTAAATCTGACCCCTCCAAACTTCAACACTTGCCCTATTTTCGTTTAGTGTGGATTGGGAACAGTGAAAAGTTGTTTTAGTTTTAGTTTTTTGTTTAATTTCTTATTTGTTTAAGTAATAATATTTCAATAAATTGTTATTATTAATAATTGTATTGTTTGTTTATTGCTTTATTTTTTATATATATTTTTAATTATCCTTATTGTTATTACTACGTTTTATCTTAGATTCATGTTTATTTAATATTATCTATTTCTATAATGTTAATTATTTTTCTTTTCTTCATGTTTATTTAATTTTATTTATTTATATAATGTTAATTATTTTTTTGCATTCATTTTTAAATATATATTTTCATTTTATATATTAAATGTATTTATATATTTTCTATACTATATAAAATATACACCGTATTTCTGCTAGCATACCATGAACAGAAGAGTGGCTTTTACAACTGCTTGAAGAAGTTATTCTCAGTCAAAATTAAAAGCTTAGATTAAATATTGCTCCGTATTTCCGCTGCCTAGAGAGATGTGGCTGCTGCTCGGAACTGAAAAACGTCTGTGACCTTCTTTATTATTACAATCCTCACATTTGCTGTCTGAGTTGAAGCCAAAGCTGATAACCCATCTAATGTGTCTATGTTCTGGAAAATAAAGAGATGATTTAGTAACAGTACCAGTCAGTGAAACTGTCATACTGAATCAAGATATTAGTGCATGTACACCATGCTGGTAAAATGTAAACCAGCATGGTGTCATTTTACACATGAGGAAGTGTACGAAGGCACAAAGAGTGGGCGTTCCAGAGTAGAGATTTGTTGAAATGTAGGAAAGTAAGGACCACTTCTCCATCAAATATCCCAAACATTGGATGGGTGTGTGGCAGAGGTGTTCTCCAGCAGGGACAATGGGCTAGATACTCTCTCCCCACCTCAATGTACTCCCAAATATAAAACGTGAAACATTTTTTAAAGCAACATGGTTTGTCACGGGGAACATTGGCTACTTTAAAATGTAAGGCTGGTGGTATGCTGCTCGTTGACGGGCACCTTCCCTGTGCTTGTAGTCAATAACAGAATAAACTGAATAATTAATATTGGTTAGGCACGTTATTCTGTAACCACGTGTGACATGTTGACCTCTTGGACATTTTTCACCATGATACATACATACATACTATTGCATGCAAAATTACAGGCAGGTTTAGTAAAACAGACGCACAATTAGCAGATGCTATTTGCAATCACTGTTAATATATCATGTCCAATATTTTCCCAGGGAGGAAGAAAAGAAGCACATTTTTGTCACGTTCTGTGTCCGCTGTGAAGGCACAGAGATGCACTCCTCTGAACTGAATCAATACTGCTTCAGTCTTCCGCTGCAGCATTATATTGAGAGTGTAGGTGCTGCTTGATGTGAGATTTTACCGATGCAATACATGCACCATGCGAAACATGCAAGTGGAATCAAGATAAGATACTTTCCCCAGGACTCTGTGTAGACTTGTAATAGTGGAGGCCATTTTAGATCCATCGTGTTTAAATTCCTCATGGTTCCCCAGGACTCTCTTTAGATTTGAAATGGTGGAGACCATCTGAGATCCATCAAGTATAAGCTCCTCATGGTTCCTTGCTAGTCAATCTTGGTCCTCAGAGACGTACAATGAATAGAAAATTAGTCACCAGGGATTTAGACTTTGATTTGCACTTCAGTATTGGAGTCATCCTTTCAAGGATTGTGAACTCCATACACCATGGTCATCCTTTATTGAATTATGAACTCTTTTGCACATATTCATGGGAGGATCTAGTGAATCCTCAATATTGCCTAGACTTTATTTACATCACTTGAATCACATATGGTATTAAAGTAAGGTATTCCCAATGGTGGGCAGGGAATGTATAGTGCCATATGTGAAAGAAGTCTGAGTAGATTATGTCACAAGTTCAGCAGTAGGAATTGCAGAAGGTGAAGCTATTCATTTTCTCTATTTCTCTCTTGCATGTGCCATTCCCCCTTCTCTCCGATCTACTGCTGACCTGCACAGATGACGGTCATCCGTGGGTGCACGAAAGCGTGGATACTACCATTGCTCCTGTTGGATATTTATTGCAATAGTAGAGCAACCATGAAAGCTTTCAAGTGCAGATGCAGTATTTGTGAAGGATGCAGATGCAGTATTTGTGAAGCATCCCTGCTTTTGTAAAATGTACGCAGGTTAAATTTCTAAATGGGACTATGATTTTGCATGTCAGAAAATTCACAAAAGAATTCTTCTGGAAACCTATCTGAATTTGAAAAAGTACAAAAGTCACTCTAAATATACGAGTATTCCCATGGTATTGAATGTCACACTTTCTATTGAACCAGGACATGAACTGCAATGTAATGTGATCAGTCCACGGCTGCATCTCAGAGGAAGCCTGGACGACCTACTAATGTGAAAAAGGGCTTAGACCAAAGTAAATAAAGGTGAGAACACAGTGTAGTCCAGCGGCCATTTCATTATGGACTTTGCTGGTGCATCACAGAGCAGAAGCACTAACTCAGAGAAATATCTGGTTAAATCAAATAAATTAAATTTGCAGACTGCAGGTGCATTAAAAAGGTGCTCAGCTCTGCACTGTACCAGCATAGCCCATCATAACATTGCCCCTCAGGCTCAGTCGATTAGAGACAGTGTTGCATGGTGAAACATAAAGTAGACCTGATGTCTGCGGATCTGAAGTTAAGACTCTTCTTGAGCTGATTGAGTTCCAGATAGCCAGAGTCTCAAACCCAAGCTTCACTAAGTCACAGGGAGTATGTGCAACCCTTGTAAGCCCTTATAGGAAAATAGCAGCTGAAGTCACGCTTTTCAAACAGTAATGGAAGAAGGGTCTTCTTTAGCGTTAACCTAAAGACCCTCCATGACCGAATACTTGGGACCACTCAAAGATAAGTGAAGCCCTAGAATCACATAGATCTCTTGCTTGGTAAAAGAGATTACTTGCCCAGGAAACTATTGGAAACTGACTCGTGACAGACTGAAAAGCTACTTGTACAGGCCCAAGATGAGTGCTAAGATTAGGGATTTTTGACATTCCTGCTTAACTTGCCAGTCCAGTCCAAGTCTTCGTATGTGACAAACACTCTTCTTGCACTCTTACCACCTTTTGAACAATATCTGACCCATAGACCCAAAGACTGCCTCTGTGAACATGTATGCTGGTGGCTGTAAATCATGCAGTCAAGTACTATAAGACACTGTCACACAGGAGTATCACTGTTCCAGTGGTACCCAGGATTCTTATTGGTGCTGTTGCCAAAGTTGGGCTCCCTAAGGGATTTGTTTCAGATACATGAATACACATCATATCGGTTTTCAAAGTCCCTTGAGGGATAATTGTGGACTGATGTGCTAGCATTGCTGAAATGTAGGAAAAATATATATTTTAATGATACTTTGGTTTGCTTCTGGAGTGTAATTTGGCAAGAAACGTCATGGAAGGAAAGCGAAGGATAGACAGAACAGCCATAGAGGCAAAATGAATGGAAAAAGAGATAGATAAAGGTTGGAGGCCCTCCAAAGACATCCTGGCAGTTCTTATCATAGTAAGAAGTTTGCAGTCGGTGGTAATCCACTTTTCAAAGTGTAGGCCTCACATCCATAAGGAGGGTCTTGTATGGTCTGTGGCAGGAAAGGATATCAAAATTGGTTAGCTAGTTTGGAGGTGAATTGTACTATGACCCATGTGGAGAAAGAATATTTTGGTGCTAATCATGGATATATTATATGCAAAGGGTAGGGGTGAGGACAGAAATCCCTGGCTGACTGAGCAGCAGTCCCTTCCACCATTCATTTTTTGTCCTTGAGGTTTCTCTGCATTTTCACTTTTGGTAGGTGGGATTAAAAGGCCCTTAATCCCAAAATTATAAATCTATTGCTCTATATGGAATACCTTGATATATCCTAAGGTTTGGGTGTACCTAAATGGGTCTCCCCACCAAGTATTCCTGAGGAGGTACTCTTTAATATATTTTTTCCAAGTCTTGACTGCTGGCAGCAATATGTATAGTTATGCCCAGGGATCCTGGAAAGTGGTCTCACCATTTACATTATTTTCTGTGATCAGTGACAAACAGGACAATTGTTCTGATATTTTACTGAGTGCAAATACTTTCCCACTTTATATGGAGTGATCTTTGCAATAATGAAGACAAAGACTGGAATTTATTGCACCTTCGGGGCTCCTGTCCTTAACGTTACTTTTAAATAATCTTTTTACTTTGAAAAGTGAGCCTAAGACAGAAGACAGCAACTACCTACAAAAACATGAAGGACATCCTCATCTCCCATCTCTTCTTCCTCTCACAGCTTTGTTGGTCTTCAGAGAATATAAATAATTTCCCTCCAGAACAGACTAAAGGATAAAATGGCCTCTTAGGGTAATGCGGGCACTAGCCTTCATGGTGCATCTGGAAGCAGAGATAAGCCTGCCTGCAAAGTTTCCTCTGTGAGGATGGATAATTTGATCCAGCCAGGTAGGCTAGATTTTATACATTATAGGATTTGTTGCCACTGATTAGAATGGTTCGCTACCCAACTACAAAGGACAGTATAAAAACTAGAGCTCAATTTCTGCTGATGGATGACTTATATAGATTCTGACCTCTGTGGATCCTGTTATGGTGTTTTCTGTCGCAAATCATCTGCTCACCATCTCCTCAAGCCAACAACACTAAGCCCCACTTTCTGCTTTGACTTGGTGCCTTCTCCCCCATTGAGGGTGATGGAGGTGACCAGTGGGATGTGTAATTCCAGCTGGATATGTTGATTCTCTGTTGGGAGCAATGGTTTTGCAATGCAAATTGTTTTGCAATGGTTTCCTGGAAGTTGGCGTATGTCTCCCCTATTTTAAGAAAATCTACAGCAGATCCGACTGCCTTTTCTAACTACCGCCCAATTTTGCTACTTCCTTTTTCCTTTAAATCATGTAGAAACTGATTAATAGACAACTCTTTCAACTCTTTCAGTCTTTCAAAATCTTGGACCCCTGTCAGTCTGGGTTCAGAATAGCCCATAGTACACAAATAGCTATTTTGGTTGTTACCGACACTATTAGGACCAGCTTGGATGATGGCAGATTGGCTATGCTGATTCTGCTTTCACCTTTCCGCAGCATTCAATATGGTGTCACATGCAGTTCTCATTCAGAGACTGAATGACATTGGGGTGCACACTCAGGAATTAGCCTGGCTGAGTGATTTTCTTAAAGACAGACCCCAAGGGGTCTCTATTCCAACTTTCATATCAAAGAATATGATCAACAAATGTGGGGTACCTCAGGGTCCTTTCTGAGTCCCACAGTTTTTAATATTTACGTAGCCCACTTGCCAAAGATTGTGGAATCCTTTGGATTCAAGATCATGTCTTATGTCGATGATACCCCGTTAGTGATTTCAGGTAGGCAAGACCTTGAGGTAACGAAAGCTAGGTTCTCTAACTGTATGTGGAAAGTGGCCACTTGGATGAAACTTAATTATTTACAATTAAATGGAGGAAAAACAAAAATTCTATTATTTGGCAAAGCCCTCAAGTGTAGAAAATCCATTATTCAAACCCTTATAACTAGTGCTTTAGACTATGGCAATACTCTCCTGGTTGCCACTAGCGAGCCACTCAAGATTACAGGTGATTCAGATTACAGCAGCACACCTGGTATGCAGTCTTCCTTCTGGTTCTCCCTCAGAATCAACCTTAAGGTCTTTACTTTGGCCTCTTATCAGAAACCACTGTCTATTTAAACTTCTCTACCGCACCCTCAAAGCATTGTATGGGGAAGGGCTGGCCTATCTCTATTCCAGAATAAAGTCCTACCACCCATTTAGGAACCTTAGATCTGCTAATGCTGCAATGGCATCTGTTTGTATGACAGAGACACGCATGGCTAAACCATGCATGCATCTACAGCGCTGCCCAAACAACGAATGCAGCTGAACAACGCATTGCTTTAACACGCATGCCTTTACCACACAATTTCGTGGTAAAGGCATAACTGGTAAAGGGATGTGTGGTAAAGATTACACTTCAGCCTCACTACCCTGAGTCCTAAAAACTACCTGACCCCCAAGCCCTAAAAACTACCCAGCCTCCCCTGAGCCCTAAAAACTACCCTGAGCCCTTAAAAGTACCCTGAACCCCCCAAGCCCTAAAAACTACCCTGACCCCTAAAAACGACCCTGACCCCACCGAGCCCCAAAAACTACACCCTAGCCCTAAACAGTACCCCGACCCCCTGAGCCCTAAAAACTACACTGACCCCCCGAGCCCTAAGCACTACCCTCACCCCCAATCACTAAAAACTACCCGACCCCCCCGAACCCTGAAAACAACCCCAACCACTCCCTGATCCCTAAAAGCTACCCCCTAACCCTTAAAAACGACCCCATCCCCAAAATCTGGCCACGTCCTCTACCGATCCTTCTGCTTCCTGTGCCCATCCATCCCAACATCCAGACCGCACACTGCCTTAACCACGCAGATGCTTGGTTAAAGCATATGCATGGTTAAGGCAAGCGCGGTTCAGTTTGGAAGGAAATGGCACGAGTGGCTCAGCCTGCGTTGTAAAGACTGTTTCTCCTGGCATGTTCTTGTCATATTCGGATGACCCGAAACGCCTGCTGCTCTTTTTCCTATCTGGCTCCGAGTCACTAGAATATGTTGCCAACCCAAATTCGTTCCTGTCAGAATATTATAACTTTTAGAAAATTGCTAAAATATGGTTATTTTAAGGTTTTAGTCAAACAACACCCTCTTCGTTTGAAGCATTAGCACTGGGATACTCCTGTGGGAGTGAGCTGTTGTGTTCTATAAAAATTATTAACATACCATAACATTACATACCAAAACATAAAATAGCAACATTATTTTGTGGAACTTGTGTACGAAATCTTGTGGGAATACACCAAATAGCATGATAATGGTGTTGTCTATCTTGGGTGTGCCTGGGTATTTAAACCACAACCATCATAGATGTGTTTTTATAACTGGTTCGCTTAAAGAATGATGACTTCAGTTGTGCACTCCAGAGCCTGAGATCTGAGCCCACCCTTAGCATCAGGACCTCCAACCAGCTTCCTCTTCGGAGCCTTCATTCGGCTTCAACAATCGTGTGTTATGGGAACCAGGAATCCCTGACTCCTGTTGGGACAGAAAAAAGACACATTTAATGCAAAAGGCATTCCAAAATGAATGCATGTATGATACAGCAAGAGAACCTAACTTGCAATAATCCATCGCTTCTGCACCTGAAATGAACACTATAAATAGTGAGTTTAACTAAAAAACCAGAAGCATACAAACCAACTATAACCTGTTTTAGGGACTTCAATAACATATGTGCAAACTACTAATCAACAACAGTCTTAAAAATTATAGAAGACAAAATATGGGAGTGTGAAGGCACCAATTAAAATTCATGCTCTATATATGTGCAACATATGCATGCCTTTCAATAAAATTTGTGCCTTTAATAAAATCCAGATCATATAAGGCAAACGCCATCGACGTGGCATTTCAGACATTCATGGCTGCTGAAAATGTACCCATACAAATGAGGGAATTCCTGTGCCTCTGCACCCGCACCATATTACAGACATGGGCGTAGACGCAAGGAAGCACTGAGGGGGTGCACTGTCAGTGTGCCCCCTGAGAGCAGCCCTCTGGAGGGGGAAAAGGGGTCCTATGGACCCCCAGAAATCCCCTTACTTACATATGGCTGCAGTCACTCACTGCACCCGCCTGCAAGGGGATCTCTAATCCCTTTTAAAAGTGCAAGAGGGTTGCCGCCTGCACTGTGAAAACACGAAGCAGCATCAAAGCAGCTGCTCCATTTGTCACATGAATGGTGCGAGTTTGCGGCTGCCCTGAGGCAGTGCATTCATCATAATACAGCACATTTTCCTACATTGCGCTGGGCGTACCTTTTAAAAGGTGCGCCCAGTACAATGAAGGGAAATGCCTTGCATGTATAATGCGGCCCCCGGAATTTTAGCAGAGCTGCTGTTATTTATCTATCTATTGTTGCAAATCTATCTATCTGTTTATCAATCTATTTCTATCTATCTATCTGTCTATCTTATTGATCTATCTATCTATCTATCAATCGATCTGTCCAATATATATATATCTATACAATGCTCTCCATTTATCTATATATCTATACAACCCTCTTCATTTATCTATCTTTGCAACCCTCTCTATGCATCTATGTTTTCAACCCTCTATTTGTAATAAAGATTTATAAAAACATTTGCAGCAAAGCATTAGCAAAATCAAATGGTTTTTAGGTCTGGTAATAGCCAAGACCATTTGCTTTTTCTAAAATAAATCTGTATATCATAGTTATTTATATGGTTTTTGTTGTAATCTTCTGTTTAGTATAATGCATTGTCCCCATTGATGTTTATTGATGTTCTGTTCCCTGCTGCTCTGCCAGTGTGTGAGGTCATTAGAATGTTGAGAGTCTTTGTGTATGGATGCAGTCAGTTGGAGTGGATGGGCTGAGCAGCAAGGATGCTGCTCCTGGTGGGGCATTATCTGTAACCTGTAACTAAGTTAAATAAACCTACATCTATAACCTACAAGGATCCAGCTTATTTGTAACACTGGCGAGGAGGATGGGATCTTACCGCTGCTCATGGTTGAGCATTATCTGTAACTTGTAACTAAGTTAAATAAATCTACAAACCTACATTTATAACATACAAGGATCCAGCTTATTTATAACAGTTTTTCAGTCAGGCTTTATCCATTAGTCTGTTGCTGTGCCATTCATTCATCCACCCACTCCAGGATGCATCACGTGACAATGGGTCAGCCAACTTAAGCCATTGATTGACTTAACTGTTAGGGCATTCTGCCCTTCCACAAGGAGCACATCCACGTACAACGTAGTTCGCTTCACTGTCAGGGACTACTGTGGTAATGTTTGCTTTTTTGAGACCAAAACATATTTTTCCCCTTAGCCAATGTTGTTTACTAGTTTATTGAGGGTCTGCCAGGTTCCCCAACAATAAAGTTTTGCAATCATGGCAGAATTAAACAAGAATTTCAAAAAACAAAAATGCTGTCTGCAAAAGGCAGAACTATGGCCTTTTCCAATGCTTGTTTATCTTCACAATCTTGGAGAAAATTATGAAGTTGTAAATTAGAAGACTTTTGCAATTTTGCACACTCTGTATTGTAGAAAAGCCAACAGGAAAAAGAAATGGTGGTGTCCTGTTTGCAGAGTATGACGCTTCCCATATGTTTGTTTTCAGAAATTAGTTCTGCACCTAACTGGAGGGACAGCTTGTTTGCAGCTTGCATAGCAAGTTTTAGGACTGTGTATGTTATTTTTCAAGCCTGACGTTTTGCAAAGTTTCAATTATTCATCCTTTATTTGCTTTGCAAACTTTCACAGATTTCATTAACTTTCACCCGTTCAAAGATTTTCTCTTTACAGTGAAATCATTATGAGGCCAAGACAGACCCAACCAGAGATACATGCTATCTGCATAATTACTTCATAATTTAGGGCAGGGAAAGTATGCAACATTTTTCTCTGCAAGTTTACATTTTGCGAAGTGTTTCTATGCACAATGGTACTGCTGAGCACATGACCATTAACTGACTTCTATGAAGCATATATTCTACAAAAATATTGTAGCCTTAAACAAGGATACATGCAACATAAATTGTTGCAAAAGTCAATGATGTTTTCTGGCATGCCCTGTGCGAGAAACTTTGCAAAGTAAGTGAAGCTGAAAAGTTATACAACTGTGCACACCAGAAGCTAATATTTAGTGTACTCGTTTAATGAGAGGTGTACATTAGAATAGTCAAAGGACTTTAAGCTGAGAGTATCTGACAGACCCATAGACCTTAAATGAATGAGTAGCCTTGAAACGAATAGTTCAGTAAAGCCTGATAGTGGACATTTTTCCTATAGATGGTGTCAATTAATGAAAAGAGTCCAGTCGCCACCCCATCAGTCTTCCAGACACAATTCAGCTCAAGGACAGGTCAGGTTCAATAAAAGCCCAAAAGGCAAGCAAACATTCCGTTCTGAATTCTAATAACTTCACAACAAATTTCCCTGTGCATTTGATTAGCGTGCCTTGCACAGAGACTGAAGCAGTGAGACTGAAAATCGATAGCCAGGCTTTTGTAGCAAATCTATTTTATTAGGAGTTTGAACTTTTTCTCCTTTGCTCAACACTTGTTTTAGTGTGAGAATGAGAAAAACAAGAAAACAAAACTTCACCAAAAGTAATAAATTGCACTCTAGGCATCCGTGATATTTGAATGATATTTTTTAGACGTGAAGATTTCTCCACTTTTTAGATGGGTGGGGGCCCGATTCTGCTGGTCAGACTGTTTTTGCTCAGTTGGGATTTATACCGAAGGTGGAATCGGGGTCTAATTGTCTTAGAGTACTTGTAGCCAGCATGGAAAACCGTGTCAAGTGACAGTTTCTTTCCACCATAATAATATTACAGGACCTGCCAAAAATATGCTACTTTTGAGATGTCATTTAAGTAAGTGGTAAATGGAATTTCAATAAATATTTACCGGAAGTATAATACAATCATGCAAATTAATAGTATACACCATACTTAGCATGGGATTATTGAAGTGCAGGGACGACCCCATAGTGGTAAATGTTTCACTATTAATCTAAACTATCAATTATCATTGACAGAGCTTGCCCGTTGCTGTATCGTCTGTACTGAGCCCCACTCTCTTCAATTTATATATGTCCCCTTTTGCACTACTGGCGGAAGCGTGTGGGGCAAACATAATTTCATATGCCGACGATACACAGCTTCTTTTCACCTGTGATAGGGAAGCGGACATTGAGGGTGAGAAGATTAGAATTTGCCTTACTAAGGTGTTTAAGTGGCTAAGGAGGAATCAATTGAAATGTAATCTGGAGAAGTCTGAAATTATTTTTTTTGGCTCACCGCCCTCTGAAGAGTGGAGACGCTGGTGCCCTGATGATATGTCACCTCCTCTCTCTGCGCAAAATACTGTAAAAAATCTGGGCATTATGATGGATGGTACTCTCTCGATAAGATCCCAAGTCCAGTCAATAGTAGGCACCTGCTTCGGCCTACTGCGTATATTGAGGACATTTCTTCCCCTGCTACCATTGGATTATAGGAAAACCGTGGTCCAGGCTTGGTCACTTCCAGACTAGATTATGCTAATGTCCTGTACCCAGGCCTTCCTGAGTGTCTTCTCAATCGTTTACAGGTGGCTCAAAATGCAGCCGCTAGAATGGTACTTATGCTTAAGCCCAGGACTCATATATCTCGCACCTCAAGGCATTACACTGGCTGCCAAGAAAAAAGAGGATTAGGTTTAAGTCTCTGGTATTATTTTTCAAGGCCATCAAGGTAGTGGTGTGGGGTATCTCAGAAGGAGAGTAACCCATTATGCGCCATTGAGAACTTTGAGGTCATCCTCTTTGAGCCTTGCCTCCGTTCCTAGAATACGCCGTGCTGGGTCTGGAGGTATTTCCTTTAGGTTCCGGGGAGCCCAGCCTGGAACCTTCTTCCGGTGACTCTCAGAACTGTGACTGACCTAGCCGTTTTTAAGAAATTGCTTAAAACCTGGTTATTCCGCAACTGACCTAGCCGTTTTTAAGATACTGCTTAAAACCTGGTTATTCTGCATCCAGGGGCGTCTGTAGGGTAGATAGGGACTCTTATCGCTGGGACACTCTTGTTGAGTAGCCGGGCACTTTATAAGTGCACTCATTCATAGAGAGTGTCATGATTTATGTGACGCAGAGTAAGTTATGCCTCTATACTCCAATAGTCATGGCTTTTTAGGGAAAAGATAACCATTGGTTCTATCAAAGCATATTATAGATAAAAAAGATGCTATATATGCATGATACATGGGTATTTAGCAATTATATTTATGAAGTAAATCAATAGACAGTTGCAGCTTGACATTTTGTATTGTTTCTGTTTTTAAACTATAGATTGTTAGTGGAAATTCAGAATAAGATGGTGGCTTGATGGTTGCATGAGATATATGGAATGGTAAATTTGTTATG
This sequence comes from Calotriton arnoldi, assembly GCA_963921515.1. NCBI lineage: Eukaryota > Metazoa > Chordata > Amphibia > Caudata > Salamandridae > Calotriton > Calotriton arnoldi. The sequence goes on along the minus strand of CAWUFW010011596.1, from coordinate 197,781 downwards.
AAAACAAGATGATGTAAGTATTTAAAACATGAAATGATAATGCCTATGCTCTCTTAATCGAATGGACTGTTGAATGGAAAATTTCCCTTGTTTGGATGATTTATTATGAAACTTTTTTTTTGTAAATTGGAGTTTCTTTTCCCATTATTTTTATATGAATTACACATTACTGCATGTTGAGAATATGATAAATGTTAATGTGCATATCAAGCTGCTTGAGTTATAAAATTACACAAGCTACCCTTAATTGCACAAATAAAGGAGCCAATGATTAAGGATAAATGTGAGCTGCTTACGATTGTACTTTCCTTGTAAAAAAACTTTTATTTAAAGAATACATATACTTTAATTACTAATCAATGTCTAGGACACTGGTATGGAGTCTACTAAATAGGAACCACACTCCAACTTGTAATTTTAGGTGTTAGTTCAGGTATTTAAAGCTATAGGTTAGTATGTATTTGCTTATGTAAATATATATTGGTGTTTTGTTTTGATGTATGACTCACTACAGCCTTAAAGACGTTCTCCATGTTTAGGAATGAAACTCGCTGGCTGATTTGAGGCTGTGTCTGTGGCGAAATCAGTAAAAACAAAAGACTAGCTTTTGATATTTGCTTTGTGTGATCTATACATTCTTTGAATTAAGACATGAAGTGTGAGATCAAACTCTTGTACAGTATAATAAATGCATGTGTTCTTTCTTGTAATAGCAATTGTTGTATTCATGTAAGTCATGTTTGACTTCGATTGGAAATGGTCTAAACTATTACCTGAGGTACCTGCATTACCTGCTGTTAACGTATGCGTGATAACTGATTATTCTTATAGTAGTAGAAGGCAATGACAGGGTTCAACTCCCATTGGTCTTGTTTCCTCAGAAAATAATGAGCCAATATGTATTATATATACCCAGATTTTGACTGGCCATGTCCGTGCATGGAGGTGGTCTACTGACACCTAGTCTAAAGACAGCAAATATGTCCAATTTACATTTTTGTGTGACTGTGAAAAGCTATCTCAGTGTTAGTGATGTCACAGTTGTTGGCAGGTGTTGGACTTGGCCCTTTTTGCAGGGTCATCCCAGATCTTTTTGCCTTCCTCCTGTATTTTTTCTGACCTGTTGTTGGTGGTTTTCTCACTCTTGGCACTTTATCACTGCTGTTCAGTGCTAAAGTGCATGTGCTCTCTATGGTAAACTTGGTAAGATTGGTCTACACCTGTTTGGCATATTTAATTTACCTGTCAGTCCCTTGTACAGTGGTATCCCATATACCCATGGCCAGTAAATTAAAAGCTACTGGTGAGCTTGCAGCGCTGCTTGCGCAACCCACCAAAGTAGCCTTTCAAACCTGTCTCAGGCCTCCGCCACTGCAGGGCCTGCGCACGCAGTTTACTGCCGCAGTGACGTGGCACATAAAGTGGTAGCCACGTCTGTGACTCCCCTTTTACCACATATCAGTTACCCATGAGGTAGGCCCTAGCTAGCCCTATGGGCAGGGTGCAGTGTAGGTAAAAGGTAGGACATGTGCCTTAACTGTGTGACATGTCCTGGTAGTGACAAACAGCCTATTTGGTTTCTCACTGCTGTGAGGCTGCCCTCTCATAGGAATGCATTGGGGATTCCCTGATATGTGCCTCAGTGGTAATTCCTGATCTGAGAGGGGTAGCGTGATCAAGTTTGGAATGTTTGGAATATTAGTAACAAATCCTGCTTATTGGTGAAAGCAGATTTATTATTACTATTCTAGAAATGCCACTTTTAGAAGTAGGCATTTCTGTGTGTTATGTGTCTTTAGTCCTCTGCTAGGATGTGTATTGACTGTCTGGCTTTGGAGTGACAGGGACTGGGGATGTGCAGTGGCTCCAGAGAGTCTGGATGAGTCAGCGCTAGGCTGAATAGGCCTGGCCTGCATTTGGAGTGGTGGGAGGAGCAGCACCTGCACCTGAATAGAGCTGTGACTGCCTTCCACAATGATGGCTCCGTCCCCCTGTGGTGTGTCTGGAGCCAGGGCTCACACTGACAATGGATGTTGTTGTGCACTTGCAAAGTGCCCCCCAGAACTGGTTTGGACTGGGCTCAGAGCCCTGGGCCAGGGGAGAACAAAGACTTTTGCTAATATAAGTATTGGGGCTGTGACCCCATGTCTATTGAGCTTAGCGTGGGCCCGGAAGAAGACACTGCGTGGGACCAGGAGGAAGCGCCAGTGAACTGGACCGCAGAAAGTGATGACCTGCTGCCTTTTGGGCTAGTGGAGGGACTACCACTCTGCCTAAAGAATCATTGTGCTGGCCTCCCTGGGGACACTTTGCTGGTGTGCCCCTGTGATCTCCCTTGGCTTTGGTGCTTGCCCTATCTGATTTGTGGCAGCGCGTGGTGAGCGCTGTGTTGTTCACCTCTTGGCCTTTTTAAATGAAGAAGCGTGGAGGCCGCTGTAGCTCGTCCAAGCAGGAGGAGCATTTGTTGTGGCTCCACTCCCTAGACAGTGCGTGCGGGAGCCTAGCCCGCATTTCTGTGCTCAGAAGGTCCAGCTTTCTGCATAGACAGAGCAGAAGCCAGGCAAAGGCTGAACCTGGCTGTGGGCGGGGCTCTCACAAGGAGAGGAGAAGCCACACTCCCCGCATCTTGCTGGAGTAGGTATCGGCAGCCGGGGCTCTGCTACGTGGCCCCGGGCTGCACTCTGGCGCACCAGCAGCCAGGAATCCAGGCCAGGAGTGCCTCAATGAAATGAAATGAAAACAGGTATTTGATAAAGCGCACAGCTACTCAAACAAGAGTGTCCTGGCGCTTGTGCAGCGATAAGAGAAAAGGGAAGGGCCGGTATTTATTAAAACAACCAGGTCTTAAGGTTCTTTCTAAAAGAAAGTAAGTTAGGGTCAAGCCTCAAAAATTCCGGCAGGTTGTTCCATAATTTTGCCCCCAGAAAACCAAAGGATCTGCCGCCTGTATGAGTGAGACGTATTTTGGGCAGAGTGGCCAAATTAGTATTGGAGGACCGTAAGGGTCTGGACGTTGAATACCGGTTGACACGTTTATTGAGGTACCCAGCACCAACCTTGTGAAAAGCTTTAAAAAAGATGGTCAAGGCCTTAAAGTCAATCCGCTCTTTAATGCGGAGCCAGTGCAAAGATTTAAGAACCGGAGTCATACAGGTTCTAACATCTCCCGGGCAATGCTGACGCCGGCAGGAGGGGCGTGACCCACCCGTGGTGGAAACCCAGAGCGAGGAGAGCCCCCGGAAGCCAGGCAGTGAAAGGCCAAGTGGCCAAGCCTGGTTGTGGGCGTGGCGAATGGGACCGTGTCCCAGTAAGTAGGCGGCCAGAGTAGAGAGGCTCGAGGAGACCGGAGAGGCCCGAGGAGATTGGAGAGGCCCGAGGAGGCCCCGGTGAGTAGGGCCTGTGAGGAGCACTGTTTGACTGCCTATGCTCGTCACATCTGCACCGCATGATCGCAGGCAGCTGCATTCCTACCTACCACATCCGGTGCGTTCTCCATTGAAGGAGACAAGATATGTTGCACCCCCGCCCCCTTGCTTGTGGTAGTGAAGGGCTCCACATTTGTTTTACATTGTTGCAGCTGCGCCGTATGGTTTCGGGCACCTGCACCCTTACTGGATGTTGGGGGCATTTTTGTTGGCATTCCAGGGACCAGCCCATTAGGGGCCCCTGATTGGAAAGTTGCAGCCAAGAAAGAGCCACACCGGACCTTAGTGTAGGTTAGGGCGAGACCTCTGATGGAGGCCTGTGTGCCCCACGCTGTGTGTGGAGATTCACCGTATCATGGGGCAACGGGCTGTGTTATGCCCTGATGTGCTTATGCTTTGAGTACCACATTGACAGTGGCATTACTCTGGTACGTGGGCACTCTACAGGTAGTTGCTACAGTGCACTACAGATTAGGTTTATGCCGAATGCCTGATGCAGTTACAAGGTGGGCATGATGTAATTAGATGATATGTGTTCTACTACTAGTACTTACTATGGTGCACTGCTGATGATGGTTATGCCTAATGCTTTCTTCTAAGTACAGTTTCTACCAGTAGTTGCTGGTTGCCCTAAATGTGATATGTTATGACATTGGCCCGATTAGCCTAGTGATTTATGTAATCCCTGTGAAGTCATGACGAGTGCCAGTGGCACAGTGTAATATATGTGATTGTGTTCTAATGTATTTTTATGGATAATACAAAGGCTATTTTTATATAACCTTGTGTGGAGTTTCTTTTGTAGTGTGCCTAGTGTGTCCCTGCTGTGTAAGTGTGTTGCGCAAACACTTTACACATTGCCTCTGGGATAAGCCTGACTGCTCTGCCAAGCTACCAAGGGGGTGAGCAGGGGTTATCTTCAGCGTGTAACTTCCTTACCCTGACTAGAGTGGTGGTTTCTGCCTTACTTAGGCGTTTGCCCTAGCCAACCAGAAAGTCCATTTCTAACATTGGTTGTCAGCAGTGAGGATAGGACTTGCATTTGCGCAGTACGACAGTGATGCTTAGTTGCACTACAAACTCTGCATTTTAGACAATCACGTGTTTTGGGATTTCTCCTGATTTTCTCTGATTAGTCATTTCTCTATTATTGCGTTTTCCTGCTCTTCTAAAAAAAATTGCCACACCCCTTAAGTGTCAGTCATGCCTCACCTAGGTGATCCAGCAGTTGTAGTGACAGAAAGAGCATTTAATGTAAACATGTTGCATAGGTACACTATAGGTACCTAAAGCAGTTCTATCGGGATCTTGGGTGTCAGGTGGGTAGTTCTGCCAGGAGGGTGGAACTACGGGAGGCCGTTTTGGCCTGTTGGAAAAATCAAAAACCGGGTGGGGGAGGAGTGTGGGAAGGAGGACCCCGAGATCAGTGAGGTCTCTGATAGGGAGGGTCCCCGATCAGCACCCCTAGAGGGCAGTGGCCCTGGAGAGTCTGAGCAGGAGGGAGGAAATGACTGGGCAGGGACGCCAGTAGGTAGTGAGGACCCCGTAGAGAGGGAGTCCCTTGCTGGGTCTAGTGCCAGGAGTAGTGTCCTCTCCCTTTCTCTGTCCCCAGAGGAGTTGGCGGACAGGAGGGAAGAAAGGGAGCACCAGCTGGTGTTGGAAAGGCTCAGATTGGAGCTAGCGCAACTGGGTGTGGAGGAGACAAAGGCTGAGGGTGAGAGAGCCTTAGTTCAGGAGAGGATGGCGGAGGCAGAGAGGGCCTTCGCCAGAGAGAAACTAGTTCTTGAGGACAGGTTGTCCCCTGAGCGTACTTTCAGTGTTCTGGATTCACCAGTCAGGGTGGAGTCCAGTGGTGGCAGGAATGTAGTGTTCAGTGTGGAAGCTTCCACTCCCAGATCCCAGAGCATGGTACCTAGTTCCCAGGAAGAGGGTGTCACACCTGAAGGGTATAGGTTGAGGTTCAGGGGCAGTAGGAAACGGTCTCATCAGTCTTGGGGGCAGTTGTGGATGAATGTTGTGATGCACTGGAAGGTTGGGTGACGGGTAGCACAGCAAACAATTTTGAAGGGCTGTTCAATATGATTGCCAGAGAGCACACATTCCGTTGTTGTTTTCCAGGGCTACGCCAACACCTGTTGGAGTGTGAGTTCTCTGATCCCAGGGAACTTGCACAGGAGACAGACCTCTGGGTGAGTGCCAGAGAGTCTAAGAAGGCATTTTGGAGTTATCCTAAAGGGAGTGGCTCAGATATTTCCCAACCAAGGGTGGTGGGAAAGGTTCTTGGTAGCCAAGATAGGTCCGGTGTAGTGGGACTGGTGTAGGGACTCACATCCTGTCTCCGCGGAGAAGGAGTGAGAATGGGATACGTCCCAAGGTGCCCGAAACCCAGTCCTAGGGCCTAGGGGGTTCCCTAAGTGAACACCAGGTAGGAACCCTAGGCTGTACTGGAAGGCCATCCATTGATGGGGATCTCCTAGTGTCAGGAGAACTTGGAGGGGCATCTGTAAGCAGTGGTGGTGCCACTCCTGAGTGGAGGGTGCAGACGTCCAGATGGAGGGGTGAGAGTGGGATGTGGTCCCCAGTGGGAGAACCAGTGGGTCAGGGGCCAGCTCCTAGAGCAGAGCTCCCCGGGAATGACCATAGTGACACCGCTTCTGGTTTGGGGGGTCTTCACGCACTGTCAGATGGGCAGGGGTCGGGAGACCAGCACCAGGCACACTGTCACGCAACACATGAGGTATGTGTTACCCTTGGGGGGGCATGCGTGCTCCCCAGGAAGTCCTGGCTTGCCGGGCAAATGCTCAGCCGCAGGGTGTAGTCCCTGGGCTGGGAGGCCAGGTTCAGGAGGTAATGCCTGACCTGGAGGGAAGGACATCTACTAGCAGTGTCCCTACCATTTTGTCTTCTGGGGGTACCACTACAGGTGGGAGGGTGCAGAACTCTGGAAGGGGGTGCAGGGGGAGGGAGTACTCACCTCTGGCCCCGGTTCAACCTGAGGGTTTGGTCCCTGGGTTGGGAGACCAGTTGCTCAGTACAAATGCTGAACTGGTGGGAGAATTGTGTGGGAGGGCTGATTCCTGCGCCCTGACAGTTTTATGTTCTGAGGGTGCATCTCCTAGGAGGAGAGTGCGGAACCAGAGAAGGAGAGGTAGGGTGAGGAGAGCCTTGCCCATGACCTCTGGACAGCCTGAGGATGCAGACCCTGGGTTGAGGGATCAGTGGCAGTATAGAACTGCACTGAGAAGAGGTAGAGTGGAGAATGGATACTATGTACCTGGGACTACCACCCCCCACTCTGCGAGATGGCAAGGACCAGAGACATCTGGATGGCCTAGGGCCTGGTCCTGGCCGCGGCCAGCTAAGGAGTCCCAGTAGGGTAGCTTAGTTGGTCCTGGGAGCTTAAACAGAGGGATCCACATGGATTCAGATTGGCGTAGAACTGGAGTGTGCCCCTGTAGTATGCAGGCCCGCGTCCATGTTCTATCGCCCCAAGCAAGGAAGCCCATCAAGGTATTGATTGGCCTACCCTGGCTTTAGGCTGGAAGGGGGTTGTGTTGGACTTGGCCCTTTTTGCAGGGTCATCCCAGAACTTTTTGCCTTCCTCCTGTATTTTTCTGACCTGTTGCTGGTGGTGTTCTGACTCTGGGCGCTTTATCACTGCTTATCAGTGCTAAAGTGCATGTACTCTCTATGGTAAACTTGGTAAGATTGGTCTTCACCTGTTTAACATATTTAATTTACCTGTCAGTCCCTTGTACAGTGGTATCCCATATACCCAGGGCCAGTAAATTAAATGCTACTGGTGGGCTTGCAGCGCTGCTTGCGCCATCCACTGAAGTAGCCTTTCAAACCTGTCTCAGGCCTCTGCCACTGCAGGGCCTGCGCGCACAGTTTACTGCCGCTGTGACGTGGCACATAAAGTGGTTGCCACGTCTGTGACTCCCCTTTTACCACATATCAGTCAGTCCTAAGTTAGGACCTAGCTAGCCCTATGGGCAGAGTGCAGTGTAGGTAAAAGGTAGGACATGTGCCTTAACTGTGTGACATGTCCTGGTAGTGACAAACAGCCTATTTGGTTTCTCACTGCTGGGAGGCTGCCCTCTCACAGGAATGCATTGGGGATTCCCTGATATGTGCTTAAGTGGTAATTCCTGATCTGAGAGGGGTAGCGTGATCAAGTTTGGTATGTTTGGAATAGGAGTGATAAATCCTGCTTATTGGTGAAACCAGATTTATTATTACTATTCTAGAAATGCCACTTTTAGAAGTACGCATTTCTGTATGCTATGTGTCTTTGGTTCTCTGCTAGGATGTGTATTGACTGTCTGGCTTTGGAGTGACAGGGGCTGGGGATGTGCAGTGGCTCCAGAGAGTCTGGATGAGTCAGCGCTAGGCTACATAGGCCTGGCCTGCATTTGGAGTGGTGGGAGGAGTAGCACCTGCACCTGAATAGAGCTGTGCCTGCCTTCCACAATGATGGCTCCGTCACCCTGTGGTGCATCTGGAGCCAGGGCTCACACTGAAAATGGATGTTGTTGTGCACTTGCTAAATGTCCCCCAGAACTGGTTTGGACTGGGCTCAGAGCCCTTGGCCAGGGGAGAACAAAGACACTTGCTAATATAAGTATTGGGGCTGTGACCCTATGTCTGCCTAAAGAATCATTGTGCTGGCCTCCCTGGGGACACTTTGCTGGTGTGCCCCAGTAATCTCCCATGGCTTTGGGGCTTGCCCTATCTGATTTGTGACAGCGCGTGGTGAGCTCTGTGTTGTTTACCTCTTGGTCTTTTTAAACAAAGACACGTGGAGGGCGCTGCAGCGCGTCCAAGCAGAAGGAGCATTTGTTGTGGCTCCACTCCCTAGACAGTGCTTGCATGAGCCTACCCCACATTTCTGTGCTCAGAAGGTCTTGCTTTCCACTGAGACAGAGCGGAAGCCAGGCAAAGGCTGAGCCTGGTTGTGGACGGGGCTCTCAGAAGGAGAGGAGAAGCTGCGCTCCCTGCATCTTGCTGGAGTAGGTATCGGCAGCCGGGGCTCTGCTACGTGGCCACAGGCTGCACTCCGGCGCACCAGCAGCGAGGAATCCAGGCCAGGAGTGCCTCAGCATCTCCCGGGCAACGCTGACGTCGGCAGGAGGGGCGTGACCCACCCGTGGTGGAAGCCAGGAGCGAGGAGAGCCGCCGGAAGCTAGGCAGTGAAAGGCCGCGTGGCCAAGCCTGGTTGTGGGTGTGGCGAATGGGACCGCGTCCCAGGAAGTAAGCGGCCAGAGAGGAGAGGCCCGAGGAGATCGGAGAGGCCCGAGGAGGCCCCGGTGAGTAGGGCCTGCAAGGAGCACTGTTTGCCTGCCTAGCCTCATCACAGCTGTGCCGCATGGTCGCAGGCAGCTACATTCCTACCTACCACATCGGGGGCATTCTCCATTGAAGGAGACAGGGTGAGCTGCACCCCCACCCCCTTGCTTGCGGTGGTGAAGAACTCTGCATTTTTTTTTACATTGTTGCAGCTGCTCTGCAAGGTCGCAGACAGCCGCACCCTTACTGGATGTTGGGGGCATTTTTTGCTGGCATTCGAGGGGCGAGCCCAGTAGGGGCCCCGGATTGGAAAGTTGCCACCGAGATGGAGCCGCACCGGACCTTAGTGTAGGTCGGGGCGAGACCTCTGACGAAGGCCTGTGTGCCCCACGCTGTGTGTGAAGATTCACCATATCATGGGGCAACGGGCTGTCTTATGCGCTGATGTGTTTATGCTTTGAGTACCACATTGCCAAGGACATCACTCCGGTAAGTGTGCACTCTACAGGTAGTTGCTACAGTGAACTACAGATTAGGTTTATGCCTAATGCCTGATGCAGTTACAAGGTGGGTATGATGTAATAAGATGTTATGTGTTCTACTACTAGTACTTCCAATGGTGCACTGCTGATGATGGTTATGCCTAATGCTTTGTGCTAAGTACAGTATCTACCTGTAGTTGCTGGTCACCCTAAATGTGATATGATATGACAGTGGCCTGATTGGCCTAGTGATTTATGTAATCCCTGTGAAGTCATGATGAGTGCCAGTGGCACAGTGTAATATACGTGATTGTGATCTAATGTGTTTTTACGGATAATACAAAGGCTATTTTTATATAACCTTGTGTGGAGTTTCTTTTGCAGTGTGCCTAGTGTGTCGCTGCTGTGTGAGTGTGTTGCACAAACGCTTTACACATTGCCTCTGGGATAAGCCTGACTGCTCTGCCAAGTTACCAAGGGGGTGAGCAGGGGTTATCTTCAGCGTGTAACTCCCTTACCCTGACTAGAGTGGTGGTTTCTACCTGAGTTAAGCGTATGCCCTAGTCAACCAGAAACTCCATTTCTAACAGCAGGGCTGAAAGAAAGAAAGACACAGTATACTATGTTCTTCAGATAGTTGGTAGAAGAGATTCCTGTGTTTGTTCAAGTTTTCCTCCTGTCCTTGTTTTCTTCCTCTGGTGGTCACTTCAGCCTTTGTGCTCTTTGCTTCACTTGTTCATTGCTCTGTAATTCTGGTTGATTCATCTCCATTTTTGGATTTAAGGGCAGTTAGTGGGTAAAAGGACGGAACCGTTTTACCACTTCTAAAGTATTTTCTGGTTTTGGAGCAGTCTTTGGGTTTTCACATACACTTCCTGAGGAATCTACTTCTGAAGAAGGTATGTTTAGTATGGAAGTTGACAATGTAGTTCTAAGGTTGGATATTCTGATATTATTCATTTTTTGGCAATGATGTGAATTCTATTTTTGATGCATTCCTGTATTTGCTTTTAAATTTTCAGTTTTTAATTTTATATGTTTCAGTTATGAGTTGGTTTAGAATTTCGTAGGTTTTCTCAGTTACCTTACACCAGTTGTTGTATTCTACGGGCCTGATTCACAGAACTAACTTACGTCAAAAACGTAAAGTTAGTACTTTTTGGTATTCACAGAATACACTTACTCATTTTGGTATTCACAGAATGAACTTACTCATTTCGGTATTCACAGAAGTTAGTAGTCCTAACTTTAGGACTCCTAAATGCCTTCTGTGAATACCGAAAGTCTTAAGTTAGGATTTTCTCAGTTTAGGAGTAGTAAAGTTCCTAACTTTACTACTCCTAAACTGAGAAAAATCCTAACTTTACTACTCCTAAACTGAGAAAAATCCTAACTTTAAGACTTTCGGTATTCACAGAAGGCATTTAGGAGTCCTAAAGTTAGGAGTCCTAACTTTACTACTCCTAAACTGAGAAAAATCCTAACTTTAAGACTTTCGGTATTCACAGAAGGCATTTAGGAGTCCTAAAGTTAGGACTACTAACTTTTGTGAATACCGAAATGAGTAAGTTCATTCTGTGAATACCAAAATGAGTAAGTGTATTCTGTGACTACCAAAAAGTACTAACTTTACGTTTTTGACGTAAATTAGTTCTGTGAATCAGGCCCTACCTGTTTATTTTTGAAATACTAGAAAAGTTTCTTTGGCAGTGTCAATTAGGATGTGCAGCATGTTATTTGAGGCATCATTTACACTGCGTTCCCATATTGTAATCGTGGTTGGGTTGGTTGTTTCTAGTGGTGAGAATAGTCCTCTAAGGATTTTTCCTACTTTGATCTTATTCGCTGTTTTCAGATATTTTATTTGTGTTCAAATTGTAAAAAAAAATAGCAACAGGAGGGACAAAAGAAAAAGTCTCAGACTATCAGATAAATAAGACTTTGCAAAGGCCCTTACATTTTCAGAAAGAAATAATCCGAGAATTTTGCGTTTTTAAATTGCAAGAGTTCGTGATAATAACCGTAAGTGGAATATCAGACGATATTTTTACTGATGTAAGGAGCATCAGTAAATGATTATCACAGAGAAAAGTGAAAAATGTCCAATTCGCAAGGCAGCGGCAAGGACAAGTGATTTATTGTCCATGCATAGAAGTGAAGTAATGAATTCGAAATGAGCACACTGGTCCGCGCACTAATGCTATTTAGAGTGGCAACATCTTCCACTTGAATGTGCATCAGGGGTGATATTTTTATATGATAAAATAAGGTCTGCTGAAGTTTGGTTGTATATTACATTATTAAAAAGAGTGTTTGACATATCAGCAAGGAGTGATGAAACGTTTGGCAGCACGAGTCGAGCTCCTCTTGAAACAGCGCATGGTAATCAGAGGGTCAGCAAAATCCTCACGCCAAGAGAGCTCATCCGGGAAGGACAAACATGAGTGAACCAATGTGATGTCAAGGCCACAGTTTGTTAAATCAAAGCGGGGCCAGGCAACTTTGGGGGTTGGGCGGGGCATAGGTGATAGAAAAATATGGCATTTGTGGAGCATGCAGGCCGAGGCGCACCATGACCTATGGCCAGTCTACAGCATACTGCATTCAGGTGGGTTTAAAATGATTTAGGTTTCGATGTATTTACCAAATAGAGCCTGAAAGACACCGGAATGAAAAACTGGCAACAGATGGGACAGCCGTAGATTAATAATGTCATAGGTAGCTTTATAAGCTCTGTTAATGACTGACTGAATGACTGAATGACTGAGTAACCACCAAACAAGCAGAACCTCAACAAAGCCTAGAAATATTCCTTGACTCAAATAGCAGTTTCCAAGCTAATCTATCATCAACCATGATCCCTAGATAAAACAAGCATTTGCAATGCAATCGGTCTCGCCTTTGGGGCCTTATAAATATTTAGCGATGCAGCACATAACTGCAACATAGCTTTACTCCTATTGTATTTTTAGCACAATGACATCCCCAAGTGACGGCATTTACCAAAACACAGAGAAGACCCAACGACTTTCAGTGATTATTATATATTATTATTTTTTATCACAGAAGCAGAAGTAAATCAGTAAAGTAATTAATAATGGCATCAGCCACTAAACTGGAATGCACCTAGATAAAATACTTGGGATAATCACAGGCCTGCAATAAGGGAGGTGGGAAAAGATTACTGGGTAAGATGGCTCAGCAAGTTACATAAATATAGACCTAGCCAACAAGCTTTTATTAAGCACCGCAAACGAAACATTTAATAGAGTTTGCTTCTTAACCTCATAAAAAGGATGAAAATCGCAGTCAACAGTGCTAATAAGAAAGGTTTAAGCACTTCATCGTAGTTTGGGCATAGATAGAAGCAACCAAAAAAGGTTAAACCAAAAGACTGGACACGCGCACACACACTTAACAGTAAAACTAAAATAACAAACTTTTTTAGAACGCTTCATTAAGCGTGTTTCTGCTCTAGGAAATTAAATAAATACATTTCAAAAGCTATCAGACACGTTTACCAAAAAACTTTTGTTTTACTGTAATTATGAACAATGTGTGCACATTACAAATATTTTGATTTAATATGGGCAGTGTGGGGCAATTCATAGGCATAAGTGAGCAGTAAGATAGCTCAGCTATCTTACTGCTATCTTAAATATAAAAGCATACCAGAAAGTTTAAATTAGTTGCACGACTTAGTAATGTAATGCTTTTTGCTGCTTGACATTAAAAGAATCAAAGAGCAAATATAGAAATGCTAATAACAAATATGAATCAGTAATTTCACGTTGCAGTGAGAAGTAAGACTAACGAGCTGGTAGGGCGGGGGCACAGACCGCAACAAAACTTCACAAAGTGGTTGAAAAAAGTTTGGAATTCTATGCCTCCTGGAGACAAAAAGGAAACAGGAACAGAACTCAAAGCAAAGCAACTACATGAAGGAGTTGTCGTTAGCACCTACGTCAAGGAGTAAAGTGTGTTACTTTCCGACAAACTATTTATCAAAATCACAATTTCCAAAAATCGGTTTAAAACGCATTTTAAAAAAATAATTAATTTGAGTTTTGTCTGGCGTTCTGATTGTGTGAAGGTCAGTAACATTTGCAACTTCTCAAAATTGCTAAGTACATCAACCTTTGCAAAACTTTAATGTGCTTAAAGCTTGACTGCAGAAACAATTTTGTGCGAGATTTCGCCAGCAAACATCTTTGGGGTATACTTTTCATGCAAAAAGATATTTTGGCAGTGTCGGCATAGAAAAACATGCCTTTTGTGGTGTTTTCCACGTTCTGCGTTTTTTAACCGCACGCCCTAGACTGAACTTGATTGTAGCACGAGTCAAGGTACAGAGGGAAACTTGAGCAGACCCCAAATTGTGTTTGAGATTCTAAGGGGCATATTTACAAGCCCCTTGCGCCACTTTTGCGCCGCCGTTGCGTCACGCATGTGACGCAGCGGCGACGCAAACCATGCGCCGCGTTGCGCTATATTTACAACGTGACACATCTAGGGAGATGCGTCACGTAGTAAACCCCTGCGCCACATGAAACCTGCGTCAGGTTTCATGTGGGCGTACCGGCGCAGGGGGCGTTCGGCGCAGGAACGCCTCGGAAAGTGACGTAGTGAAATCTACAAGATTTCACGCAGTCACTTTTCTCCGACGCTGTTGCGTCAAATCCTTACGCCTGCTTCAAGCAGGCATAAGGATTGACGCACCATGTTAGGGATAGGGAAGGTTGGAACAGTGCTGGAGTTGCGTCGCGCTTGCGACACAACTTCAGCACTGCGCCAACCTTCCGCCGGCAGATGCATCACGCTTCTGCTTATCCTTGCGCCACGATGCGCCGCATTGTAAATGCGGTGCATCGGACGTGGCGCAAGGGTAAACTTGCGTGACGCATTTTCTTGGCGCATCCCTGCTGATATGCAGGGATGCGCCAGGGAACGTAAATATGCCCCTAAGAATGTCAAAACAGCCACCATCCACCACAATTCTGACCCTGCATGCAGAAAGAACGCGAAGAAGGTCAGGTCAACTATGGGATGAATGGATAGATCGAATGAAAGTAGATGGATGGCTGAGTTGAAGGATGGGTTACTCTTGGGTTGTCTTATGGACGAATGCATGGATAGGTGGGTGAGTAGATCAATCAAAGAATGTATGAGTGCGTGGATGGGCGAGTTGTAGGATTAATAGTGTATATGAAAATGTGTAAATGGATCAGTAAATGCATGTGTAAATGAGTAAGCAGGTGGATGGATGGATGAGTAAGTGATGGGTAAGTTTGTAGGTTGTTGCGCAGGTGAACTGATTAGGCATTTTTGGCAGTTTATGAGCCTGTTTGTGGTCTGGTTTCCCGGTTTTTAATGTTCATTTCTCTATTCAAATATAGCAGCTTCACATGCACGTGTGTACACGTGTGTGCATGCACACGCATGGGGGCTCGTATGTCGGTGCACAAGAGTGACATTGGGGATCGCACTATATTGTGTGAAGTCAGGTCTTTAAGTGGGATGGAAAAGCTGGGGGGGGTCTACCAAAGGGGCGTGGCCGATGAAATTAAGGGCATGGCTTAAAAGACTTAAGCTAAAAATCTGTGTTTAGCATGGTGTGCCGCCCAACTGGTATTTTGCTGCTTCTGTCATTGCATCCAGATATATAAGACAACAAGTCACATTACCCCTATAACAATCCAGGACTATTGGCTTTGTCAATGGTTGTTGCTTGCATAAGATAAGTAAGAAACAACTATGGCTTAATTGAATATAATATTGAAAATGGTTTAGTTCTTGCGGGTGAAGTTATGGCATAAGGCTAGAGCTGCCGACTTTGGAGCTAGCGGGAAGCAGGTTCGAGTAGCAGCGTTGGCTCACCATTCTGTGATTGTGGACAAGCACCTGATCCCCATGCCTAACAAAAATAACATGACCTTTGTCTTTGGGTAATGTAACTGGTGCCCATGTAAAGTGCTTCAATACCTTCGGGTCGAATTTGCGAGTTTGCGCTATATAGAATTTGTTGGAACCGGGTTTACCGAGTCCGCTACGGTAGCATGGCACGAAGCGGGAAAGCACGCGAAGGCAATGTGTAAGGCAGTTGTGCAGCACACTCTTACTTTGACCCAGAAATGCGAACGCAATAACATGACACCACACCAGGCTTTTGTATTTAAAATCAAGATCTTTTATATATAAATCAAGTTGGCATCAGATGAGGCAGGTTAATTCAGATCTACATTCAAATTCATTGCATTACTCAACTGGTGCACATTTTAAATAAAGCATCATAGCTCATCAACATTGTAGGCCACTAAGAGGCCGCAGGAATTATCTCCTAAACGTAGCACTTAATAATGATCTCAAGGTACGTTAATAAAACATGGGCCTAAACATGCAGTTCACTTTAGCATATTCAATTACTTAAAAGAAGGCTTTTCACGTTACATTTAAATAGGCCTGCATTAATCTAGGCGCGCCCACATTCAGTACAGTGGGCGTCGCAATTCCAGTACACCTGTAACATAAAACACTTCGACTCTTGGCGGTGTACACTTCAGCTCAATTCAATTAAACACTTTCCCCCTCTGGTAAAGACTTAGTAGTTAAAAGCATGGCCTAGGCAGTAATTACAATAGGCATCTGCAATAAATTAATAAATACTGTAGGGAACCCCTCAACATGTCCTGTATCCTGGGGCTTCTATGACCCTTAGGGGTTAACTCCAGGCTAGGCCCACTCCTCTCCGGGGCCTCGCCTCATGGGGAAAGTTACACAATTAATTATGGGGTTAATGGTGGCCCCCGGCCCCCAGTGGCGTTTTGTGGGCCCTAGGGGCCTCCTGGGCTCACCTGGTGCTTGTTCGTTGGTCGCGCTTCTTTAGCGACTGGCATTCCCCCAGGCCCGGCCCGTGTTCTGGAGGGCGGGGCCCGGTCGGGGTACCTCGGCCTTCAGGCCAGACTGACGGGACATTGCGGGGGCCGGTATTACCTTCCTCCGGCCCCCGGGATCAGGGAAATGACTGTGTGCACGTTGCGGGGGCCGGGATCACCTTCCTCCGGCCCCCGGGATCAGGTAAGTGAAGTTGCGCGGGCTCAGGGACTTCAGGATGGGGAGCGGGAGCCAGCAGTCCTCTTCGGCCGGCTCCCCGTCTCCCTCTGCCCGGCCGGGGCTCTTCCTGGGCATCCGTCGGCGCTGGGGGCGTGACCGGAGCCGGCGCCCAATCGTTGCGCGGCCTTCCTGGGGGCGCGGCCGGCGTCCCCGGTTGCTTGGAGACGGCGTCGGCGGGGCCTGGAGGCCTCGCTGGTCGCGCTAGGCCGCGATGGCGATTTCTTCGGCCGCGACGGCGGCGGGGGTGATTTCTTCGGCCGCGACGGCGGCGGGGGTGATTTCTTCGGCCGCGACGGCGGCGGAGGTGATTTCTTCGGCCGCGGCGGAGAGGCCCTGGGCCCGGTGGCAATAATTTGGGGATAATTGGTAGAGGCTTTGGTGAGGGCGCGGACGGCGCACCTCACCACATATACTTGAGGGGCTTCCCTCACCTCAGCGCTCCCTTCGGTGAGGGCGCGACGGCGCACCTCACCACACGGCACTTCTCCTCAGGCGGCGGCGGCCGCGGCGGTGATCTCCACACAAGGTCAGTGACCTGAGGGGTGGCAGAAAGCAGGGCGCACCAGCAGCCTGTGGGCAGGGCTGATTGGAAAAGTACTTGGGGGCAGCCCAGCAGCAGGCAGAAATGAATAGGGGGTGAAGGTCTAGCGCTTCAGGGTACGGCGCTTTACCTGGTGATCCCCAGTTGGGCAGTTTAGGCTTCAGGCCTTGCTGGACGGTCAGGCCTTCTCAAATTAAGGTGTCTGGCGACTGCTCCAGCTTGGTTGCTTCTTAGGCGCTTCTTGTCAGGAGTTTCTTGTCAGAAGTTCCTTATTATAAGTTTCTTGTCAAAGTTTCTTGTCAGAAGTTTCTTCTTATGAGGGGGGGGAATGAGTTGGTGGTCTGGGAGTGCTTGATATTCCTCCCCGCACGCTGAAGGTGGTTCCCTGGGTCCCCTCACACTGGGCAAGGTCAGTGGGTGGTGGGCGTTCCTCAGCTATCTTACTACAGCAGGGCCTCAGCCCTGTCAGCAGCAGTAGTGTAGGTCTCCCCCCTAGGCCCTAAAGCCTATACTCCAGCGGAGGTTCTCCCAGGATCAGTGGTGCCTCATCAACTGACTCCAACTGACTAAAAGTTTTCCCTCCAAGCCTTTTATACCCCTAGGTCAGGTGACTCTCCCAAAGGCGGCAAAACATAACTCCTCCCACAGCCCGGAAGGTTCTGGAACCTTCTACATGCCTGGCTATGTGGCCCAGAGGCGGAGATGGAATGGATACTGTATCCCTATGTCCCAGCCTGACCCTGGCTACTAGTGTGTATGCGTGTAAGGCCCCTCTGCAGTAGCAGGGGCCTGTGGCAGCCATCTTGAGTGAGAGAGAGCACCTGCACCTCAGCACTGGCAAACAGTGGCAAGGCGCCCGGAGACCTAGGTCCAGTAAAAATATGGTGGCAAAAATGAGGCGCAAAAGGGAAAAAAACAAACAGGGAAAGACCACCCTAGGGCTGACAGGTCTAACACGCGTCCCCCCCAGCCGAAAGAGGTGAGAGCTTCCCAACCTCTAGGGAGTTCTCTTCGCTAAGGCGGAAAACCGGGAGAGACCGTCAGCGTTGGCGTGGTCTACACCGGGTCGATGTTCCACCCGAAAGTCCATCCCCTGGAGGGAAATGGACCACCTCAACAATTTGGGGTTTTCGCCTCTCATCTGCATGAGCCAGCGAAGGGGTCTGTGGTCGGTCTGGATCAGGAAGTGACAACCAAAAAGGTATGGCCTCAACTTCTTTACAGCCCAAACCACGGCAAAGGCTTCTCGTTCGATGGTACTCCACCGCTGTTCCCGGGGAGTAGTCTTCGGGAAATGAAGGCCACTGGCTGGTCTTGGCCATCGTCATTCAGCTGCGAGAGCACAGCTCCTATGCCATGCTCAGAAGCGTCTGTCTGCACAATAAATTCCCGTCCAAAGTCTGGAGTCCTGAGCACCGGTGCGGTGCACATTGCACGTTTGAGGGTCTCAAAGGCTTCCTGGCAGGCAGCCGTCCAGATGACTCTGCGTGGCTGCTTCTTTGAAGTCAATTCCGTCAATGGGCCCACGATGGTTCCATATCCCTTGACGAACCGGCGGTAGTATCCCGTGAGGCCGAGAAAAGCCCGGACCTCTGTTTGGGTCTTGGGGGCTCCCAGGCCAAGATGGTCTCAATCTTGGCTTGGAGGGGTTGCACCTTACCTCCGCCCACCAGATGTCCCAGGTACACGACAGATCCCTGTCCAATCTGGCACTTGCTGGCCTTGATGGTTAGACCAGCCCGTTGCAAAGCCTGTAGCACCTCCTGGAGATGCTCCAGATGGTCCTCCCAGCTGCTACTGAAGACAGCTATGTCATCCAGGTAGGCAGCAGAGAAGGCCTCTAGGCCAGACAGCACCTGGTTCACCAACCGCTGGAAAGTGGCTGGAGCATTTTTCAACCCGAAGAGCATCACCCGAAATTGAAAGTGGCCCTCGGGGGTGGAGAACGCAGTCTTCTCCCTGCTCCTTCCGCCATGGCTATCTGCCAATAGCCTGACGTCAAATCAATGGTACTCAAATACCGGGCTGCTCCCAGCCGGTCAATGAGCTCATCCGCCCGAGGGATCGGGTGAGCGTCGGTCTTTGTGACTGAGTTGAGTCCGCGGTAATCCACACAGAACCGAAGTTCTGGTGTGGTACCCGGTGGGGCCGCTTTCGGCACCAACACCACCGGACTAGCCCAAGGGCTACTGGAAGGCTCAATCACCCCCAGTTCTAGCATCTTGGTAACCTCACCCTGGATACTAGCCTTGACTTTATCGGACAGCCGGTAAGACTTGGTTTTTACTGGCGGACCTTCCCCTGTGTCCACATCATGGGTACACAGGTGCGTGATTCCAGGCGTGAGGGAGAACAATGAGGCGTACAGCCCCAAGACCTGGCGGCAGTCCCTCTGTTGCTCTGGGGTCAAGGATGGGGCGAGGACCACTCCCTCTACCGAACCATCCTTCTCATGGTCCGCCAGAAGGTCTGGAAGAGGCTCACTCTCCTCCTCCTCACTTCCATCTGTTATCATTAGGAGAGTGAGTTCTGAACGCTCCTGGTGGGGCTTCAGGCGGTTGACGTGGAACACCCTGTGGGGTTGACGTGGGGCTTCACATCGACGACATATGTGGTCTGGCCTCTCCTTTCCAAGATCTCAAACGGCCCAGTCCACTGGTCCTGGAGGGCGCTAAGCTCTCCTGGCTCCATGACCCACACCTTCTGTCCAGCGTCTAACTCTACCGTCCGCGCGTTCCGGTCATACCATTTCTTCATGACGGCTTGACTTGCCTCTAGATTGTCCGAGGCCTCCTTCCACAGCTTGGCCACTTGGCTGCGGAATGCCAGCATATAGCTGACCACATCACGGGGAAGCTTCGAGGAAGACTTCTCCCACCCCTCCTTGACAAGACTGAGGGGCCCCCGAACGGGGTGGCCATAGAGCAGCTCAAAGGGGCTGAAACCGACCCCTTCTGCGGCACCTCTCAGTAGGAGAAGAGCAGACAGGGTAAGAGGACGTCCCACTTCCTTCTCAAGTCCTCGGGTAGGCTCCTGATCATCCCCTTCAAGGTTTTGTTAAAGCGCTCCACGAGCCCGTTCGTCTGGGGGTGGTAAGGAGTGGAGAACCGGTAGGTCACTCCACACTCCTTCCACATGGCCTGCATGTAGGCCGACATGAAATTCGTGCCCCTATCTGACACCACGACCTTGGGGAATCCCACTCGGGTAAAAATCCCCATCAGGGCCCGCGCCACCACCGGTGCAGTGATGGTCCTCAGAGGGATTGCCTCCGGGTACCGGGTGGCGTTGTCTACCAGCACCAAAATGAACCTATGTCCTGCAGAAGTCGGCGGGTCCAATGGCCCGACAATGTCAATCCCTACCCGCTCAAAAGGGGTATTGACAACTGGGAGAGGTTCCAGAGGGACCTTCACTTTCGTCCCTGTCTTGCCGCTCGCTTGGCAAGTGGTGCAAGTCTTGCAAAAAGTGTCAGAAGTGACGCGCATCCTGGGCCAGTAAAAATGTGGGACCAGACGCGCAAACGTCTTGTCTTGGCCCAGGTGTCCTGCTAGTGGTATTTCGTGTGCCAACTCTAGCAGAAAGGCTCGGTAGCATTGGGGGACCACCACAGCCCTTGATGACCCATGCACCGGAGCCTTAGGCTCACTGTAGAGGAGACCATCCTCCCAGTAGACATGGTAGTTACCAGTCTCTGTTCCAGCTGCTTGGGCTTCGGCCTGTTGCCGCATGCCTTCAAGCGTAGGGCACTCCTTCTGCGCCCGGCAAAATTCCTCCCGGGTAGGCCCTCCTTCCACCTGCCACTCTGCAGGGGTCGGCAGGTCCCCCAAGGGAACACCAACCACCTCAGCGGACTCCGGGGTCACCTCCGCGGGCTCCCCATCCATCTCACTGGGTGTCTCCTCCTGGACATCTCCTCGTCCAGCAGTGGGCTGGGCCATTATTTCAGGCTCCAACCCCAGCTGAGTTCCTTGTCGGGCAGCCATGGACCGCGTGACGGCGCAAGTCCATCCTGGTAATCCCAACATCTCAGCATGGGCATTGAACTCTACCTCCCTCCAGGCAGTATGTTCTAAGTCGTTGCCCAGCAGACAGTCAACTGGCATGGCAGGGCTCACCGCAACCTTCAACAGACCTGATACTCCTCCCCACTCAAAGGGAACTTGGGCCACGGGGTAATGACCCAGGCTATTATCAGCCATAACAACCGGGTGGAATTCCTCAGGAATCACCTGCTCTGGGGACACCAGCTGACGTCTCACCATCGTCATGCTGGCACCTGTGTCCCTCAGAGCCTCCACCTCCTCCCCGTTCACCAGGACCCTCTGCCGATACTTGGCAGTGTTCGCGGGTACCTGAACCCGTGGGATGATCTCTCTATCCCCCAGGGAAACTAAGGTCAAGCCTGTCCACTCACCTCCCCTACCTAGGGACAACTCCTCCCCAAGCGCTACACTGGCCACCCCGGGGCTCTTACCTCCTGTGGGGGCTGGGGTTCTCTTGCGACACTGGGGATCCCCCTTGTAATGTCCAACCTCCCCGCACTCGTAGCACCGGACAGTTCTGGGCTGCTGACTCCTGTCAGGATAAGTGGGTTTCTGGGATCCAGATTGGGATGGGGAACCTACCCCTCTCCCAGGCGGTTTATTTTGGGGACCTTTAAAGAACTCCCTCTTTTATCTCCCCCTCTTTCTTCTGGGGAGCCCCTGTCCACCTTTCGGGGGTCCGCCCCGGCTCCCTTGTGGGACACCCGAGTGCTGACCCACGTGTCTGCCTCCTCTGCAAGCTCCCTAGTATTGGTCAGCTTGCGGTCCACCAAGTACTGGCGCAGCTCCGGAAAACATTTCTCTAGGAGGTGCTCTCTCAAGAATAGGTCGTTCAGCCCTTTGTAATTGTCAACGTTGCTGCCACGCACCCAACCCTCCAATGCCTTCCGGGCATAATCAAAAAAATCCACCCAGTTTTGTGTGTGAAGCTTGTGGCTGTTGCAGAACTTTTGGCGGTACTTCTCTGGGGTGAGGCCAAACTTCTTGAGCAGGGCCTCCTTCATGATAGGGTAGTTAGTCTGCTCCCCCTTATCCAAAGTTAAAAGTGTGTCCCTTACTAGTGGAGGTATGTACCTATAAAGACCTCACCCCCAGTAGCTCTCAGGAACTCTATGGGCCACCAGAGCCACCTCGTACGCCGCCAACCACTTGTCGATGTCATCACCTACACTAAAACTGGCCATCACCTCTCTGGGTAAATAGAATTTGGGCTCCTGTGGAACCCCAGCAGGTACGCTGCCACCATTCACTTTGCCCTGCATCTCCATCTGCAAGGTCCGGAGCTCTAGTTCCTTCAGGCTAAGCTCATGTACAAGCTTCCTTTCCTCCATGGCTAGCCTTGCCTGTTCTCGCTCCCTTTCCATCCTAGCAAGTTCTAATGTTAAGTGCCTCTGCTCCCTTCTGTCCTCCAATTCCTCTGCTGACAAACTCCCCCTGACGCACTACTGCCTGCCCTGGAACGTCTTCCTGGCAACACATTCTCGCTAACATCAATGTGCAGTAGGTCCAGTTCTCCTGGGTTGTCTGCCTCCCCCTGCTCCTCGTCCCCTCTTCCCTCCGGGTGGGCCATTACCCATGCCCTCAAAGCTTTCTGAAGCACCTCCTTCCTGGCGCCTCGCTTGACGGCCACCCCCTCTCTAGGCAGAACTCCTTGAGCTGTGTCACCGTATACCTTTCTAGGTTGGCTAACTCAAACTCCATCCTCCTAGGTGGGGTCCCAGACAATTTAAGGAAAGGGTTCTAGACTGTAGGTAGCAGGTCTAACGAAGGAATGTACACAATCGGCAATTACAAAAGAATTCCTAGCACTTGCATTACAATAGGTGTCTAATTGCGGCGCACACTGAGTCACTGTAGGGTGCTGCACAAACACCAGTCCTTATCCAACCGCTGAACACCAAATGTTGGAACCGGGTTTACCGAGTCCGCCAAGGTAGCATGGCGCGAAGCGGGAAAGCACGCGAAGGCAATGTGTAAGGCAGTTGTGCAGCACACTCTTACTTTGACCCAGAAATGCGAACGCAATAACATGACACCACACCAGGCTTTTGTATTTAAAATCAAGATCTTTTATATATAAATCAAGTTGGCATCAGATGAGGCAGGTTAATTCAGATCTACATTCAAATTCATTGCATTACTCAACTGGTGCACATTTTAAATAAAGCATCATAGCTCATCAACATTGTAGGCCACTAAGAGGCCGCAGGAATTATCTCCTAAACGTAGCACTTAATAATGATCTCAAGGTACGTTAATAAAACATGGGCCTAAACATGCAGTTCACTTTAGCATATTCAATTACTTAAAAGAAGGCTTTTCACGTTACATTTAAATAGGCCTGCATTAATCTAGGCGCGCCCACATTCAGTACAGTGGGCGTCGCAATTCCAGTACACCTGTAACATAAAACACTTCGACTCTTGGCGGTGTACACTTCAGCTCAATTCAATTAAACACTTTCCCCTGTGGTAAAGACTTAGTAGTTAAAAGCATGGCCTAGGCAGTAATTACAATAGGCATCTGCAATAAATTAATAAATACTGTAGGGAACCCCTCAACATGTCCTGTATCCTGGGGCTTCTATGACCCTTAGGGGTTAACTCCAGGCTAGGCCCACTCCTCTCCGGGGCCTCGCCTCATGGGGAAAGTTACACAATTAATTATGGGGTTAATGGTGGCCCCCTGCCCCCAGTGGCGTTTTGTGGGCCCTAGGGGCCTCCTGGGCTCACCTGGTGCTTGTTCGTTGGTCGCACTTCTTTAGCGACTGGCACTCCCCCAGGCCCGGCTCGTGTTCTGGAGGGCGGGGCCCGGTCGGGGTACCTCGGCCTTCAGGCCGGACTGACGGGACGTTGCGGGGGCCGGTATCACCTTCCTCCGGCCCCCGGGATCAGGGAAATGACTGTGCGCACGTTGGGGGGCCGGGATCACCTTCCTCCGGCCCCCGGGATCAGGTAAGTGAAGTTGCGCGGGCTCAGGGACTTCAGGATGGGGAGCGGGAGCCAGCAGTCCTCTTCGGCCGGCTCCCCGTCTCCCTCTGCACGGCCGGGGCTCTTCCTGGGCCTCCGTCGGCGCTGGGGGCGTGACCGGAGCCGGCGCCCAATCGTTGCGCGGCCTTCCTGGGGGCGCGGCCGGCGTCCCCGGTTGCTTGGAGACGGCGTCGGCGGGGCCTGGAGGCCTCTCTGGTCGCGCTAGGCCGCAATGGCGATTTCTTCGGCCGCGACGGCGGCGGGGGGTGATTTCTCCGGCCGCGACGGCGGCGGGGGTGATTTCTTCGGCCGCGATGGCGGCGGAGGTGATTTCTTCGGCCGCGACGGCGGCGGAGGGGCCCTGGGCCTGGTGGCAATAATTTGGGGATAATTGGGAGAGGCTTCGGTGAGGGCGCGGACGGCGCACCTCACCACATATACTTGAGGGGCTTCCCTCACCTCAGCGCTCCCTTCGGTGAGGGCGCGACGGCGCACCTCACCACACGGCACTTCTCCTCAGGCGGCGGCGGCCGCGGCGGTGATCTCCACACAAGGTCAGTGACCTGAGGGGTGGCAGAAAGCAGGGCGCACCAGCAGCCTGTGGGCAGGGCTGACTGGAAAAGTACTTGGGGGCAGCCCAGCAGCAGGCAGAAATGAATAGGGGTGAAGGTCTAGCGCTTCAGGGTACGGCGCTTTACCTGGTGATCCCCAGTTGGGCAGTTTAGGCTTCAGGCCTTGCTGGACGGTCAGGCCTTCTCAAATTAAGGTGTCTGGCGACTGCTCCAGCTTGGTTGCTTCTTAGGCGCTTCTTGTCAGGAGTTTCTTGTCAGAAGTTCCTTATTATAAGTTTCTTGTCAAAGTTTCTTGTCAGAAGTTTCTTCTTATGAGGGGGGAATGAGTTGGTGGTCTGGGAGTGCTTGATGTTCCTCCCCGCACGCTGAAGGTGGTTCCCTGGGTCCCCTCACACTGGGCAAGGTCAGTGGGTGGTGGGCGTTCCTCAGCTATCTTACTACAGCAGGGCCTCAGCCCTGTCAGCAGCAGTAGTGTAGGTCTCCCCCCTAGGCCCTAAAGCCTATACTCCGGTGGAGGTTCTCCCAGGATCAGTGGTGCCTCATCAACTGACTCCAACTGACTAAAAGTTTTCCCTCCAAGCCTTTTATACCCCTAGGTCAGGTGACTCTCCCAAAGGCGGCAAAACATAACTCCTCCCACAGCCCGGAAGGTTCTGGAACCTTCTACATGCCTGGCTATGTGGCCCAGAGGCGGGGATGGAATGGATACTGTATCCCTATGTCCCAGCCTGACCCTGGCTACTAGTGTGTATGCGTGTAAGGCCCCTCTGCAGTAGCAGGGGCCTGTGGCAGCCATCTTGAGTGAGAGAGAGCACCTGCACCTCAGCACTGGCTAGCAGTGGCAAGGCGCCCGGAGACCTAGGTCCAGTAAAAATATGGTGGCAAAAATGAGGCGCAAAAGGGAAAAAAAAAAAACAGGGAAAGACCACCCTAGGGCTGACAGGTCTAACAGAATTGCAAAAAGAAATTACATTTATAACCGTGAACTGCTGCTTAGTTAAGATTTTTTTTTCACCCCGAGGGTGAGGAGAAAAACTGAGAACCCGATAAGGGCCCGTCTCAGCACCTACTTTTTAGGACCCGGCCCACTAAAAGCCCTGGGTGAAGGTTATTGCTGACATTATCTGAACATGGCAGAAGCATATGCTATGATTGAAGTGTTAAGAAAATCACGGACCTTGAAATTAAAACCAGTGTAGAAGCAAACAGAGGGAGAAAAGCAGAACAAAATGGGGTGCAGAGGAAGAAGCAAAACGGACACGCAGGTGGGAGGGGAATAAGCTACAAGGACGGCGGGTGGAAGGAGAGGAAGCCACATGGACAGGGAAGGTAGAAGAATAGTTAAACGAGGAAAGAAAAGTGATCCATGGAAGGAACGCACAATCGGTACAAATTCTGAGATGCAATGCAGCCGCTCCGGTTACAGAGGTGAAAATAACTCCCCAGTGGATAATCCCACAGAGGAGAGCCTCTGGTTACAGACGCGGTGGGGTGATCCACAAAATAGAAAAAAAGAGAAAAAAATGAAAATATGAACTCTGTGACTCCATTTACATGAAATGCCTATCCTCCCAGTCAACCACTGCAGCCATCCTTGCCAAGGAGTGGACAGTGCAGAGTATTCAACGTTCAGTTAGTTTTATTTAGAAATGTATAGAACGTGCAGCTATGTCCCACGGAGGTGTACCAGCGCTAAGGCAGTTGAATCACACAGAGGCACTCGGAAGGATTAGGACTGTTGAAGAGCCAGGTTTTTAGAGCTCGCCTGAAGGCTGATTCTGGTTCCGTCAATCGGAGAGGGAGAGGCATGGCATTCCAGAGTTTTGCGGTCCTAACCGCGAATGCTCTGCCGCCTACCCTAGCCTTACGAAAGCAGGGAATAGTGAGAAACGTCAAGTGGTTCGATCTCAAGGCCCGGTCGTGTTGGTAATATTGAAGTCTGACTCTCAGGTATGCTGGGCCTCGACCCCGAGTGGCTCTGTAAACCAGGGTGAGCGCCTTAAATTCAATTCTCCTACTGACGGGCAGCCAGTGAAGGCTTTTCAGGTGGGGAGCAATGGAGTGACGGTAGGGCACCTTACAGATCAGTCTGGCTGCAGCGTTCTGAATCATTCGCAGTCTGTGGATCAGATATGCTGAAAGTCCCAAATAGAGACCATTTGTGTAGTCCAGATGAGATGTGACCAAGGCATGAACTACCGTCCTCCTACAGTCCAGCGGGAGGAAGTGGAGGAGCTTCCTCAAAGCTCGCAGTTTCCAGAAGCAAGAGGAGGACTCTTGCAGAATCTGGGACTTACAAGAGAGATCATTATCAAATCTAAACCCCAGATTTCTCACCGAGTCCACTGGCTCATGTGGGGGATTAAGTTCCTGTGATGGAGCAAGAACTCACAATGAGACTTGCTCGAAAGCAATCCTCTCACAGTATTAATTTATTAAACTTTGTAATGTCTGTAATAACAAATGCACACACGAATACAAGTAGAAGGAAGCTTGCCTATGTGTTTAAATTAACAAATAACGCTTGTCTAATCTAAAATGGCCGCTAAAGCGCGGGAACCTTATTGCGCATGTGTCAACCATATCACATGGTGTGACGTCTTTCTTTGCTTGGAGGGAAATCCTTGCTTCTGCGCAGTGTGTATTAAAATGGCTGCTTAATGTTTTCCCGTGCTACAGCTTGCTCATATGTTGCAATTAAAACTGTGGTATTTTAATGCTATTAATGCGGGATAGAATTTTAATTAAACGGGAATAGAGTAGACATAGTGGGTATACAGTGAAACCATTTATTTTGTGATTTTAATATTTTCTTCTTTGACTTTTATTAGTTCATAAATGGGCCTGGGTTGGTTGTACTGCAGCTCGAGAGACATTGGTTCTGCACATGCGCCCTGAGAAGCTGACCAGAGAATGCGATGAAGTCAACTTGGAAGCCCTCCAAGGTCGCGAAGCCTGGTTCACAAGTTCATCCGAAATGTACCTGCACTCGATACAAATGTATATAAAATGTGTTGCTGAATCAATGGGAAACGGGTGGGAAATAAAGCAAATGTATTAATTATGATGGGCGGTATTTTAAAGACAATGGGCTTAAAGAAATTTAACTAAATTGATATGGTGTGAGGATCAACCCCCTGTCCCTGTCCAATCAGAAGTAGTGGGCCCATATTTTTGCAACATTAAGGGGAGGTACATGGGCATAGAAGGGTATAATAGATATAGAATTAGTTAATTAGTTAGATCAGGTTTTTGGTGCTCGACGGGCTGATCGATTGCAGACTGAACCGCTGTCCAGAGAGGTCCTGAGGTGGGGGTGGCGGATTCCATTAGAAGGAATATTCGGGCGAATTCGAGGAGAAGCGAAGTATCAGAGAGGGGAACGACGCAGGCGTCGTTGATAGAGAGGTCACCTGTCCTGTCCTAAACCGGGTCCAGAGGTCTTTGCTCTTCATCCTTCCTGGAACCTATCTTTCCAACTCCTTGGCCAAGGGGTTTGGTTCTCGCACCTTTAGGTAAATATAAACGCAACTTTTAGTTGTGCTGCTGTCTCTATCTTCTCCTTTCTGAGGGACCGTCATTGATCGAAAATTGATTATTAATATGTTTCATCCTTGATATACGATTAAGTATTATGTGGTTCTGTATTTTACTCTGCTAAATCTTTAGATAAACATTTTAAAACTTCCTGACTCAGTGATTATTTCAGGATTAAGAATTGTAATGAATGTCACTCATTTTAAACTTCCCAATTAGCAAAGGGTCCATTGGTAAGTCATTACTCTTCAATCAGAAAAGTAATTGGTAGCAGGGATTTGATAAAGAGTACAACTGACCCACCAGCGGAAATTGCTAGTGTAGTATGAATGTATGGGCCCATGTGAGTATTCGGTGTATGAATGCTTGTTGCTAGTAAGCCGCTGTATCACCTGTGGCCACCAGAGCTTAGAGGGTGGTGGGGCCCGTTGATTGAAGAAGAGCACCTCAGTTTTCTCCGAGTTCAACTTTAGGCAATTTTGGGTCATCCAAGCTGAGATGTTACACAGACACCGTCTAAAGTTGACAAAGGCAGCCTCCGATTGTTCTTTGAAAGAGAACAGAAGCTGGGTGTCAACAGCGTAGGAGATTACCTACACTCCGAGAGACTCGATTAAGGCTGCAAGAGTGGAAAGGTATACATTGAAGAGGAGAGGACTCAGAGCCGATCCCTGGGGGACCCCACATACCAGGGGCTTCTTGGAGGAGACAAATGGGCATAACAAAACTTGTGAACGGTTCTCTAGGAAGGACTGGATCCAGGACTGGGACGTGCCCTGAATTCCCAGGTGTCTAAGTCTCTCCAGAAGATCCGGATGGGATGTCAAAAGCCGCAGACAGGTCCAACAGCACTAGCATTGCTGTAAATGGTCTCACAAGCACTCTCTGCCACTAATAGGAGTGTGGTTTCCGTGCTGTATCCTGCTCTAAAGCCGGATTGGGAATCATGGAATCGATTGTTAGATCCCAGGAATTCAGAGAGATGACTCTGGACTATCTGTTCAAGAAGTTTCGCCGGAGCCGGCAGAAGAAAGATAGGTCTAAAGTTTAGATATTCTGCAGGGTCGTCGTCCGGGTTCTTGAAGATTGGCAGTAGGAATGCTTGTTTCCATGCTGCTGGATAAATGCCTGAACTCAGAGAAGAGTTCCAGATCTGGTTCAGGGGGACAATAAGACAGAGGGCCAGAAGTTTAAAGAACTGGGCTGGGCAGGGTTCACCCGGCAAGCCAGATGTACATTCCAATCGTTCTTTTAGGTAAACATCAAGTGGAAGTGGACAGAAATCGGACCATGACTCAAGACCGTCCGGGATAGCGTTTTGCTCGAGAAGAGACATGTTGGACGGGAAAGTGGAGTAGATAGATTGAATCTTGTCCTGAAAAAAGTTCGACAATCCAGCACAGAGGGAGGGGGAGGGAATCACAGTACTATCAAGAGCCGCCGGTTTGGTGACGCATTGAACAATTTTGAATAATGCTTTTGCTGAATTATCTGCTAATTTGATCCTGTGAGTGAAATAGTCTCGCATAGTATTACGCTTAAGTTTATGGAAGTTTTTTAGGGCCTTTCTGTAGGAGAGCTTGGCTGCGGGGTCGTATGAGTGTCTCCAGGCACGCACCAATTTTTTACTTAAACTCTTCTCAGCCTGAAGCTCTGAAGAGAACCAGGGGCCTGACGGTCTCTTCCTGGAGGAGGTAACTGATCTAGGAGGGGCAACTATGTCTAGGGCATTGATAACCCAGCTATTAAAGCTTGCTGTATCTTCATTAGGGTTCCCTGACAACTTATGGGGAACCGTTAGGAGTGTAGGTGTCATAGTATCAATGGTAACCTCACTCCAATTTCTCGTTCTCTCGGGTAAGTGCTGGGGCCCAGTGCTGCAGGGGCGCAAGTTTAAAACTGAACGGTATTAGTAGATGGTCCGACCAAGTTAGAGGTAGGGGAGCCTCTACCATAAAGTTGGTGTCATTGGAGAAGATGAGGTCCAGTATGTGGCCGGCAGCATGCGTAGGGGCAGTGACTCGTTGCATCACGTTAAGTCCGTCCAAAGTTTCAGCCAACTGGGTAGTTACAAGGCGAACATGGGGTCTTCTGTGCAGGCATACCCAGCGCTCTTCCCATCCCCAGAGAATCCTTTCCAGAGGTGTAAACAACACATCAAGCCAACAATGCCTGGCATGTGCTTTGATGACTCCCACAAAGCTTATTGATTTCACTTTAAAGCACTCTCAGACTGAATGCAAACAGACTGGGGCCTGATATTCAAGAGAGCGCAATAGCAATTCTGCAAAAGACTGCAGATTTTGGCGTTCTACCCTCCTTGGGTGCAGCGTATATCCATCCACTTAATTTGTGTTCTCTGTTAGGGCTCTACAGAGCCCTTGCCATTCTAAGCTGACGGACAGTTGCTTAATGACCCTTGCCTGACACTGCGAGGCACGCCAACCCTCACACGGATTAGTCTTGAGCAAAAAAAAAACAGTACATAAAATGGGAACAGACACATTATTCAAAAGACTGAGTCTGACAAATATTCTGTTAGACAACATAAACGCACAAATAATTCACTGTGTCCAACAAAACCGCCATACCATACATCTAACACTATTTTTCAAAACACATGCACCCACCAGCAACCTTACATTAAAAACAAATAAAAGCAATAAACGGGTCCTCCGGGTGCTCTCAAGACCAACACTTTAAATAAACAACCACACACGAAGAACGCAAACAAGTAGCCCCTCACATTACAGGTAGTTCCTGTACCCTAAGATAAAGGCACAAACGAAGCCAAGCCACTGAAAGCATATTGATATGTGTAAATTAAACAAACAGATGGACAGCCATAAGGAAACCTAAGGCTGCCTGAACAGACAGGAGGAGGGGTCATCACAACTGTGCCAAGAGAAAGCATGAATGCGTTGGAAAGATCAACAAAACAAGCATGCCATGCCCCCAACAAAGAAATGCTATCTCGGGAATAGTTTAGGAAGACAAGATAAAGGCATGCAAGCAGCGTGCGCGTGGCTGCTCATTCCTGAGGCAATACTCCATGGGAGTTAACATGAAGGAAAAGGTGGGGCATGCACCAACTATTAGCCATTGGCAGGCTATGATTTTGGAATGACACAGACATAAGCCAATCCAAACCGGTGGGATGGGTCAGACCCCACAAAGTTCCTACAACAGATCACCAGAAAGCACAAGTGCTGTCTATTCTCAACCTGAAAAATGAAAACTATCTCTCGGATCTTTTTGCCCAGATGCCAATGCCTATCGAATCATTATTTGCCAGGGCAAGATTATGTTTGTCAAGATCGTTGGAAAATGTGTAGGCATACTTTGTGCCCAAACTATGGGGCATATTAGCAAGACCGGCGATAAAATTATCGCCGCTTTAGCGGCAGGAAACTGCCGCTAAAACGGCGATAATGGGCTTGCTAATATGCGTTATAGAATTCAATAGAAGCCCAGGTTAGATGTGCAGGACATCTAACCTGGGCTTCTATTGGAATTCTATAACGCATATTAGCAAGCCCATTATAGCCGCTTTAGCGGCAGTTTCCTGCCGCTAAAACGGCTATAATTTTATCGCCGGTCTTGCTAATATGCCCCTATGTTGTAAAACAATAACATTGTTTTTTCTAGTTCCAAAACATCATTCACAAATATAGAATTTTTCTATGATGGCGTCCTAATGTAGGGGGATTTAATTCGCCTGGACCAGGTGCAAGTCCAAGTCAATTATAAAAGATGTCAAAAAGTTAAGGTGCAAGAAGACACACTCCTGATTAGTTATAGAACTGGCAGTATGTTGTTAGACACTTGCCCCCCAAAGATATGAAAATGCAAATTTCAATATACAAATCAGTGATATTTCTATATGCTGGTTACTACCCACCACTTACGATTTTACTCTTGTTGACATTTTTCTTGTTCGATTAAGTTATTAAAAAAAATCTTAGGATTTAGGAAAGCTCTTGCGCTCATGGAGAAAAGCTCTCTGAGCAAAACACGTCGATTGATTCTCCTAAGAGTCTATTTGACTTGTTTTATAAGTCAAGCACTGTCAGAAATATTGTTATTAATTTGGTGAAGGTTACCCTTACCCAAAGAAGAAAGCAACCCTTTCGGAGAGAATCTCTAGTCATACCCAGTAGTTTGGCACAAGCTACAGGCAAACGGCAATAGAAATGCCTGCTAAGTTCAAGCAGCAACAACACTCTTAAAGAAGAGAACACAACACACTGATTATCCCAAACCAATGAAAAAATGTCAGTCAACGTTTTTAAGTCTCAGGGGATGGGGTAATTGGTTTTTGGGGATGGTTGGTGGTGGTCTCTAAATTTGGCTTGTGGTAGTCTTCCAGAGTGGCATAGATAATGACCTCTGCCACCCTGTCAGATGGCTGGTTTCAGAAAGTGGGTTGTTGGTTGAGTGGGGTGATAATTCTGCTCAAGCAACAGCCACAATCCCTGCCAGGGTGAAACACGAAAGTCACTAAATTAACCTGTGCTTAACCCTCTGGTAGCTTGGCACAAAAGCAGTCAAGCATAAATTAGAGGCAATGTGTAAAGTATGTATGCAGCACACAAACAATATTAAAGAGAAAACACAACACAGGAGAAATCCCACACCAATTTAAAAAAACAAAGTAAATTTCAATAAATTATTTGACACCAAAGTGACAAAAGTCCAATCAGTGAATCAGAGTTATTAAATTGTTAGCATTTTTAACAAAAACTAGCACCTAAAAGATCAAAGCACCAACCATGGACATCTAGTGGTGTGAGACCGGGTCTAAGTCGAAAAAAAAGGCTGACCGCAATGGAGCTTGAGTCAGATACAAGCAGTGGATTGTACCCAGTCAGCGCTTACCTTTGGACTTAGAAGAAATTCAAACAAAAAGCCTATGAGAAGATAGATGTTCAGCTGGACAAGACTGCAGGCGTCCAAGGAGGAGGCATCGTCATTAGGGAGATGATGGACAAAGTTGCAGTGAGGATTTCTTCATATGGACTTAGTCTCTCTTATGGAAGTCGAAAATCTCCAGCCAGATGAAACTGGAGGCTGTAGCTGACGACAGTTCCACAAGGCCGGATACACCTTGGGTGAAGGGCCCCTGAACAGGAGTTGCTGCTGAGGAGAAGAATGTATCGGGAGCTGCTGTGAAGTCAGGTCGACCAGAGATGCACCTTGGGCGGATAGATGAACAGATTGGTCCCAGTCTCCTCTCGGTTCTCAGAGCAGTTTTTAGGCCAAAAAATGTTCAAGCCCCAAGTTTTGGATTTTGGCTATCTAGCCACCTTTAGCACCTCGACCTAGGGTCCAGGACTCAAGGGGCACTAATTGGGGGGCTGGGATTCACTCAGGCTGGGTGCAGGTGCGGGCTCAAGATGGTTGGAGCCTTTTCTCTCTGTGAGGCTCTGATCAGGAGGCCAGCCAACTAGTCCTTGCAGTCACTGTGGTAGTGCAGGGTTCAAGAAGTGGAACAGGGCTCAAGCAGCAGGGTAGGCCTCTTAACATTCAAGGCAGGCTCCAGTCAGCAGGGAAGTCCTTCCAGGTGCAGCAAAGCAGTTTTATGGAGTACACAACAGGCCACACCAGCAGCCTGTCCTCTGAGACTCCTTCTTCAGGTCCAGAAATTGAACTAAAGAATGGGTCTGAGGGTCCTCTTTTTATACTTGGTGCCATCTTTGATGTAGGAGCAGTTTCTAAAAAACATCCCTTTGAACTGCTTGAAGTTTCCTGCTTCCCATGCCCGGGCTCCTGTCTATCTGTATGAAATATGCAGGGGTGACATGTCCTTTGTGTGAAGGCAGAGCACAGCCTATTCAGTTGCAAGAGGGGCTATGCCCACCTCCTCTTCCCCATCCTCCTAGTACAGGCCCATCCAGGAACACCTAATCCCTCTATTGATTGGCTGTCAGGGAGGAATAAATAAAGTCGAAATGGCAACTACACCCAGTCATCTCACCTAGGAACAGGCTACATGCACCAAATAAAGGAAAATGCCAACTTTCTTAAACTAAGTATTCAAAAAACAGAGCTCTACACTTGCGCTCTTTCACTGTCGCACTGCTGAAAGGGGGAACAACTCCCTCAAATTTATAAACGTTCATCCAGGTAAACCACAGTACTCATAATTATCGTAATTTGTAATCCTCCATTATTACTGGCTTTTGTCATCGTATTCTTCACCACACCGGAGACAGTAAGATCCAATCTGTAATCTTTATTAGACACTTCCAATACATGCTGTATTCCATTCTAGGCTTCGTACAACAGTACGTGCAAATTGATCTCCGTATGAAGTAAGCACAACATGTCCCAATGCATTTCGCGCCGCGTGGGCTCTTCGTCAGGGGAATCTAAAACATATAAAATGAACAGTATACCTCATCCAATCCGTTATAACACATATGTAATGTCGAAAAAATCTGCAGTGATATTTTTCATGCAAACCAAAACTGTTTAAAACTCCCTCCCATTATCCACTTCAGTGAAAATCAATAATTCAACACCCACCTCTACACTCCTGCCCAAACATACACTTGCCCTATAAACTGCACAATCATACCGTACACATACGCACCCCTAGCTTCCCCCATTCCTCTCTATCTAACTACCCTCTCATACGTTAACGCCCTCCTTCCTTCGTAACACACCCACACTCTTCCACCTAATCTCTCAGTATTACTCTGCGTGCTCACGATCACAAATTGCAAACTAACATCTGATCAATCCTAAACCCCGTGCTCCCCATTACTCCATACATCCACCGCCCCATTCCTCTACCTTCTCTACAAGCTCCTCTGCAACTACTCTCTTTCGTTATAAACACTCCTACTCCTGCACCTAATCCCTCACTAATAATCAACACGCTAACACTCCCCAATTGCAGATACACACCTAATCACCCCAAACCCACTTACTCCCCTTCATTATCATGAGATTTACTGCTTTCCCTCCCAAACTTGTCACACGTTTCAAACCACCTTCATACCACCCTCACGGCTTCATACTGTCCCTCATTATTTATATGCAATCGCCCGCACCAATCTCACCTGATTTGACTTCACTCCACAAAATAACGTCCTCATGCATCCATAATGGTGCGTCCGAATGCTCTTCACTCACATTCATTTAAATTCCAGACAGGCGTGCTCATTAACTACCCACGTGACAATTTTTACCCAACCCACTTGTCTAACATAATCATAACCTACTCATAAAAAACGCGCCCTCCAAACTCTAATTGCCAAAATGTACTTCCCTGCCCCACCAAACTAACAAAACGGCACTGTTGACTGATGAATGATCCCTAAAACAAATGAATTAAATGCCTAATGCCAAATGCATCTGAGTTCACCCCAAACATAGCGCTAAACCAGGTGACATACAATACTAAATCACTGTGATAAAATTGCATAACTGTGCTCTTAAAACGCACAACTAATACACCGTGCTTTGGTTGAATTTATACATACAAGAGTGCATCAAAAACATAAAAACAAAATTTCTTAAACTGGCATTTTCAAAATTGTACTTTAAAATCTGACTTTGTCATTAAGGAGGGTTTTAAATGACAATTTCTCAGACAACAAACATGAAAGATTTACCTGCTCCCATTCAAAAGGTAGAAATTTTTCAACACAGCACAAGAAAAATTCCCAAACCACTTTAGAAGAATAGAGTACATTTGACTTAATAAAATGACACCAAAATGAAAAAAATCCAACCTATAAAACTGAAGATCTTGAAGTTTAATATTTTTAAGGGAAATAGAGTCAAGAAGCAGAAAGCATGACTCACAGTTTTCTGGTCGCGCTAGACTGTTGGGAAAGTCACAAGTTCAGGCTGACCATGAAGGACCCTGGGCCGGATTCAGTGACCAAGTTAGTCCCTCTGAAGAGTTACTTTCTCAAGTCAGTGCAAAAAACTCCATTTGTATTGGAAGAGTCCCAAAAAAGAAGGCTTTCAGCATGAAGAGTGGGTTGAGTGTCATGGATGGCTTTTGACATGAAGAGTCCATCATCGCTGGAGCCTTGCTTTGGCTGTTTGTCACTGAGGTTGCCTGACGCCGCGGACAGTCGATGTCAGCATGAACAGCAGGTCTCACCAGAAATTCATGTTGGCGGTCATCAGAGGCTGCAGAGTTTTGATGCAAACAATCCAGTTCACAGACGTGATAAACCCAAACTTCAAAGTTTTCCCTTTTCTATAGGAGGAGCTCTCAGTGATGCCAGCCAAGGCTCCAGGATCTGTGGGTCACCTCTTGGTCAGGACTCAATCCAGGAAGAGCCAGCAGCAGGGCTCAGGCAGGTCCAGGCGGGTCCAGCAGCAGCTGGTCAGCTGGAAACCTGCAGAGAGGCTTCTGAAAG
Source organism: Calotriton arnoldi (assembly GCA_963921515.1). Taxonomy (NCBI): domain Eukaryota; kingdom Metazoa; phylum Chordata; class Amphibia; order Caudata; family Salamandridae; genus Calotriton; species Calotriton arnoldi. Next base: position 161,426 of record CAWUFW010011596.1, on the reverse strand, counting down.
CTTGTTGTGTACCTGTCGCTCACACAGGAGGTCAGCCAAATGACCTCTCCTTGGAGCCACACTGAGTTGCCTAGGATCATGAAAGGCAGGTACAAACTTCCTTCTTTAGACAGCAAGGCAGTCCTTCTGAGCGCTGGGCAGTACTTCTTCTGAATCTTCTACAGGTCCAGGAGTGTTCTGATGATTGGTTCTAAAGGTCCTCTTTTTAAACCTGGTGCCAGCCTTTGTGTGTGAAATTCCCTGACCGACCACAAAAACTGGTTCTGGCCAGTTCTACCCCTTCCCCTGGTCCAGGCTCTAAACTGTCTAGGGTGACAAAAGGCGGAACGGGCCTGGTGTCATGTTCCTTTGTGTGTAGTGTAGGCAATGCCCTTTGAAGTGTATGTGAGTCTGGGTACAGTGCCTACCCAGCCATCCTGTCAGGATGGGCCAGCCTGTCCTCGCCTAATCCCCCTTTGTCTCACTGTCTGGAAGCAATCCACAAACCCCAAAAACAGAGCTATCCACAGTCATGTAACCCAGGAAAGTGGGAGAAAGGCACAGTTGGTTGGGACAAGAAAATGCCAACTTTCTAAAAGCAGCATTTTCAGGATTGTTCATTAAAATATGGCTTCCCCATTAAATAGGTTATAAATTACAATTCAGTTGAGTTTAAACAGAATATCTCTAGCTGCTTCCAATCTGAAGTTAGCACATATTAAATGTAATAAGGTAACCCAGTGTTAGTCAGTGGGAGAGGTAGGTCTTGCAACTGTGAAAAACAATTGTAGGAGTTTTTCATTGTCAGGACACGTAAAACTTAAACACACATGTCCCACTTTTTAAATATCAATCACCCTGCCCTACGAGCCTTTAGGGCATACCTTAAGGGTGACTTATAAGTATTAAAAATGTTTAGGACTGACAAAAAGTATTTTGGCAGGTCGAAATAGCAGATTAAAACTATACCACAGGCTGCAATGGCAGGCCGGAGACATGTTTTTAAAGACTACTCTGGCACAGTGATTGTTGCTGCACACTAGTAGCATTCAACTTACAGGCCCTTGGTACACTTAGTGCCATATACTAGGTACTTGCAAGTGAATTAAATGTGCAAATTAGGTGTGGGGCAATTTTACCATGTTTTAAGGAGAGAGCACAAGCACTTTAGCACTGGTTAGAAGAGGTAAAGTACACAAAGTCCTAAAAGCCCAAAAAATTGGTTCAGCAATGGAAGGCAGAGATAGACAAAACACCTGGGGTGACCCTGCAGAATGGGCCAGGTCCAACATTGCGACACCCACAAAACTCTAAATCTGCCCCTAAGTTCCAATTTTTCAAAGTTCTGGGAAATATCCCTCTGGTCAGTGATACAGCCCCCATCTCCTGAGAGTGAACCTTTAGGCAACAGGCTTTTCTCCACCCAGGTCTCCTGCAGCGTGCAGTCCTCCCTAGTAAGCCAGGTACTGTTGGGATCAGGAGACCATCTGCTTTCTGCATCCCTGAAACAGTAAAACAGGAGGCCTACCATTGTGCCCTTGGAGAGTAGTTCTACCGGTTGCTAGCAAGAGTTAGGAGTACTAGTCCCTGCGTGAGTCCTCATCTTCTAGCAGGAGTCAGGAGCATTCTTCCAACTGGGCCTTCTTCTTCAGATGGAGTCTTCCCAAGCCATGAAACAATCTTAGAAGGTGGTAGTCGAGGTGCCAGATGTATCCTGTGCACAAACCAGCGATTGGAGGAATTCTACGACCCAGTCCTAAATATTTTCTCCCAGTCCCTGTGAGGGTCACTCACCTGAAATCTAAGAACTCTGCGGGAGCGACATAGAGCCACCAAACCCACTCTGAGCTGATGTCACTGCTTAAGATATGCTGAACATTTACAAAAGCTTACAGGCAAGAAAGGGGTTGGAAAGGGGTTGTGGAAGAGTGAAACACTTGAGCATTTCTTAGTTTTCCTTTGGCTTTCTCTCTCAAGGCCCTAGGTTTTAATTCACCTTCAAGGGCTAGGATTTGTGTAGCTTGATACTCTCAATTTCCATTGTGATTTCTAATCCTGTTCAAAGAAGAAATGACTGTAGGAAGGTGGAATCTGACTATATGGTTGCCCCCACTTTTTTTATGGTGTTTTGCTGGTTTATGACTTAGTTGGACTGGGATCCTGCTATTCAGGGCCCCAGTCTATCTGCTTTCTCTGTAAAAAGGTTTCCATGTGCCTTAGGCACATCTCTGATTGGAATCTGGAGTGCCCTTATAAGTCCCTAGTATATGGTATACTATGTACCAAGGGCATAGGTACCTCAGAGGCCTACCAGGGGCTGCAGCATGTATTATGCCACCCCTGGAAGGCCATCCAAACTGACACCACAGGTCTGCTACTGCAGCCTGGGTAAGGTGGTGCATGCACTCCTTACTGTGATATAGGTTACCTATATCACTAAATACATACACACATATAAACCTATAAGTCACTCCTAAGGCAGGCCTTATCAATCCTAAAGGCAGAGTGCATGGTTCCTATATGAGAGGGTGCCCCTGCATGAGCAGGGCCCCTCTGCAGCGTTCGGAGACCATCTCTGATGCTGTTTGTAGGGCAGCCTGACCATATACTCTTAAGCGCATTATATCCTCGCGGTAAAATGCTAACTTTGGAATGGCTGCACCTAAACATGTCGTGTTTGGTGTCAAACATCTTGGAATACTACCCCCCCACCAATTCTGGCAGCGGGGGTAGCATTCCACCCTTCTAGAGGGAAAGACATGTTAACTCTGACTAACCCGGTAACTTCTCTCCAAAGCCCTGGCATCACAAAATGGATGCTGCTGCCACAGACACGAGTCTGGCCTCCTGCTGCTGGACGAAACTCCGGCAGGGGAGGCCTGGACAATAGGTTTCCTGTCCCAGGGAGGTGTGACCACCTCCCCAGACAGGATAATGTGTATTGGGGCTGGGCGGGAGCACCATCTGTGTGCTTTGAAGTCCTGCACTGGGGGCACATTTGGTGTCCCTAGTGCATACCCCAGTTCAAACCGGATCAGGGGCTTGCAGCCCCTGCTTTGGCGCGAACTGGACAAAGGAAAGGGGTGTAGCCACCCCTCTGTCCTGACCCACCCATAGGTGGGGCCACAGAGTAGTCCAACCCCTATTTTTAGAATAAAGGTAGGAACCCAGTCCTTAGGACTTTAGATTATACCTGGACGAAACTCTGAAACTGAATCCTGGACCTTCGACGCTCTACGACAAGATTAGAGGACTGAAGAATCTCCCTTGGGGTCAAGGAGTGACTCCCCTGCTTGGCAGGCACCAAAGAAGCATCTGTCTGGTTCGCATTTCTGAAGCTCCCGTCGGACGCCGAAGTCATCGCATCACCAGAGTTCGATTCTCAGACTTCCCCGAGACTACCCTGAGTCCCCAGCAAAGCTGAGGCCCGTGGCTATCGTGGGTGACTTGAGACTGTGACCCCTGGACACCGAGCATATTTGCAAGTGCATCATCTTCTGGGTCTCCCAAGAAGTCGTGCTTTGGGCTCCGAGTAGCCCTATCCTCCAGCACCACCTGCACCGAAGATCACTGGCCCCCACTCCATGAGTGTCCTGTAAGCCAGATCCACGTGCGGCGTCACGAGGCTCCTTCGCGGTCGCTAGCCCGTTGGCTAGTAGCCCTTAACGAAGGCCAATCCTTTTCTTACTTGGCATCCTGGTTGTTCCAGGCCTGCCCTCACTTATCCTCGCTGGGTGAGTTCCACAGACCTTGCTGGTCTGCACCATCAACGATCTACATCTTCACCGAGACTTGCCGTTGCCAAGGCTTGTTGGGTCCAATCCGGTCGCCGACACCTCAGCACTCGACAGACATCGTGTACCAGCCCGAATCCTGCTCCTGGTCGCCGACAACGCCTCTCGGACCTCGTGGCTGAAGAGTCAAGACGACCGTCAACGCACCTGAAGCACTCGACATCGGTGGGCATCTGTCCATCGCCTTCCTGGTCACTTGCTAGTGACCCAGACTCTGTCCCCTCTGCTTTCAGGTTCTTCAGAACTCCGATCCACTCTTGGATCCACCCGGACACTTTTCTCTTGGCCGCCAGCAGCACTTTGCAGCAGATCGCCATTCGAATCGACGACGAAACCCGACCCCGAAAGGCACCTATGCACCCGGCTTCCCTGGGTGAGGTAACACGAGTACTCCGGTGCTCCCGTGGGTAGAGACTCTTCAAAGTCCTAGATCTCAAAGGGTTTTGTCCTAGTCCTCTTTTAAGTGTCCCTTTTCTATAATTTCCCGATCCCGACTTTCTCCATAGAAGTCAACGGCGTATCGCGGTTGTGTATTTACACTGCACGCGTCTCCCGTAGGTCCCCTGTGTCACTACCTTGGGTGGTTCCTTGTGGTCCAAGCACTTCTAGAGGCTCTAGGCCTAGTGTCTAGTTCAGTCGTGGTTCGCATACCACTTTATTGGTATATGGTTTGGTACGCCCCTAGGGCCCAAACGTGTATTTGTGCTATTACTGTGATTTAATAACTTCTAACTTATGTACTTCGAACTCTAGCCTCATAAAGAGACTAGAGGGGTGTGTTTAGCAATAAATACATATATTTTGAATATATACCTGGTGTGGTGCTCTTTCATTTGGTCACTCAAGAGATTATAGACTGGTAAAACAAGCTGCTTTACATTCCTTCAAGACTTAGCCTGAAGGCTGCTCTCCATAGCTACCACTAGGATAGCTTTCAATAAGGTTGTCTTTAACCTATCTCCAATAAGGGGTTGTTTGGACTGGTGCAAGGTGCCCACTATAATTAGTGGACAGCATATGCCAGGCCAACTTCTCACAATGACCATCAATTAAATTATACAAAATTAACTTTCAACAGTTATATTATCTTACTCTTCTTAACACTCAAAAGCATACCACCAATAACTATGCAGAATCCATTTTCTGTATTTCTCTGTAACAACTCACAAAAAGAGAATTCACTCTATTTTTCCCATAAACAGGGGTCTTCAAACTGGGGGGTGGGCCCCCCTAGGGGGTCTCAAGTGATCTCAGGGCGGGCACCAGGCTTTGGCCAATAGAAGCATTATGCTGCTCACAGTGCTTTGTTTTAAGTGGAAAAAAATTAGCTGCAGTAAGCTGCTCTGAAATGGGCCATCACTAACAATAACTTTCCTCATTTATATCCTAGCAGGGAGTATGTGTCAAAATGGAAGGGACTTCAAATACTACCCCCATTTCTAATAATCACACTGTGGTAATTAGTAAGGTCTGCCTGAGGAGAATAGAATGTTTGGCAATCATGTATTTAATTGCATTTTAAAAATGGTAACAGATCTTGACTGCAATGTTTAAATAAGTTTAGACATATTTAAACATTGCCAATTTAAGTCGGGCCCTGATGATTTTTTATCCACAGGGGTGGCGCGGCAATAAAAAGTTTGAAGACCACTGTCATAAAGTGATGACTCCCGAAATTCACTCTATTGCATCACAGAGGGATAGTCCTAGAATTACACCAACTGTGTCTTGGCAAACAAATTGTCCAAGTTGTAATTCATTCAAACAAAGTGTCTTGCCCAAAAAAACTCATATTTGCTTATGACTTTTCAAAAAAGGTTTAGTGCACTAACCCGCAGATATGGAATGATTACTCTTTTCTTCTTTTTTTGTTTCATAGGATTCACGCACTGTGCAGAAATTGAAGTCGAAAAGGTTTACTCCAGAGTGCTCTGTAAAGGTGCAGCACTTGCAAGGGGAAGCAGCATGATGGCCCAATGTTTTTGGAAAGGTAAGTATCTCATGAACAGGCTCTAGGGAAATCACTTTCTCTTTGCAGTTGAAGCTAAGCAACAGGGATAAGGCTCAATCGCTGTATTTTTAGGACCACTCCAAAGGTGGCCACCAGATTACATGTGCGGGAGATCTTGCTACTAAGAGTGCAAGACCTCTGTCGTGAACTTCCAAATTTCCTAGATGCACACTCATATAGATCTCAATGAACCGTTGAGGAAATGTTTGTCCTACCCTCCACGGAGAAAGGGAGAATGGACAGATATCTCTCACTGTTCTCTGTGACAAGTTATGCTCATTCAGACTCAGAGTGTTAGCAGTGGGACAATTCTGTCAGAAGAATTCTTTTCTGCAAGGAGAAAGTATATTCACATAAACATATGCAGCAGTTAGCAATTGTCAATGTAAACCTGTTTATTATGAACATTTAACTCATAAGTGTTGTGTATGATGATGATGGTAACTAGCATAATAATCTCAGCAGTCACAAAAAGAAATAATGAAGATTAAAAATATCCAAAGATTTTTACATCACATATCCCCACTTCCCATAATAGTTTAGTCTAGTGCCTGCATAACACCTATGAACATATTTGCATTAATTCAGAGCTGCATAATTATCTTATTCGAGCAGTTAGTAATCTCTCTTGGTTAAGTATACCAAGTCGTATATCCTTCCCAGCACACCTCAGAAAGCTGTCCACATGAGTTAGATACCGAATCTTCAGCAAGTCCAGTATATCTTCAGAGAATTGTAATGCCCCCTGAGCCCGAGGAATAAGAGTTTCAATTTCATGATGGGGCCGTGGTTTATGAGGCCATGATGGCGGATGTGCCCTAACGAGACTCCGCTCTCCATCGCTCTTAGCCGACATTTATCTGACCTCATATGAGGCATCCACAACTCACACCGGCCTCGCTGGAAAGCCATTTTAATGCCCTCTCGAATGAGCCATTTAGGCAGCAGGAGGAACGCGTGGACCACCTTTTGGGAGCAGCGGCCTGGCTGGTGACGAACACAGTGCAAGGACGGCGGCTGCCGAAGACTGAGGCCGAGGGACTGCCGTGCTGCTCCGACAAATTACCTGAGCCCCGTGAGCCTGTTCAGTGGTGGAAATGAATAGGCGGGCCATGAAGAACTTTATCTGCTGCAGGCAGTGGCGTAGCTAGGGGAGGCGGTGGGGGCGGTCCACCCCAGGCGGCACTATTTTGGGGGCAGCCGGCGGAAGCTGCAGGGCACTGGTGGCCCGCCACCCGTGGCCTGCCCAGGATTTATTGGGGGTACAGGTCGACAGGACAGTGATGACACTAAACCCACCCCACACCCACACGTGCGGTGGCTGCCGCTGACCAGCCAGTATATCACAAGTGTATCTGTAAGTGCAAGCACACCTGCTTGCAAGCAAATGCTGCACCACCGCATGGCGTACTGTGTATGTGGGTCCCAGGGACGTCAATCTTGTAGCGCGCAAAAGCACTACCAATGACGACCCCGGGCATAATTTTTATCCAGCCCCCACGCTGCAGCAGTGACGCACTCTGTCGTGCACACCACCACGCTCGCTCTCTTGAGTGGAGGAGTCTCGTGCTGGCAATGCAGATTTGCTGCAGACAGCCTAACTGGACTTCTGACTTACTCTGAGTCAGTCACACACTGTCTGGACTGTCCCTACTCAGTCTCTCTACCAGAGGAAACCGGCCTGATGGTGGTGGTGCATGCGTGCACTGGGCCTGGCCTGTCACCTGTGCTGCTGTGGCCCCGACCCCCGCCTCCGCCTCGCGTCAACTCGAGAGTAGAGAGAGATACTGACAGCCTAATTAAGGTAAGTGAAAATTAATTACATTTGAATTTTTATACCTCTGTCCTATACAGCAGCAGTAGGTATCTCTTGTTGGATATGGGTGACACTGACAGTTGGAAGGATCTCTAGTTTTGACCTGGGGGCCCCAGGTGAGTTGGTGGTGGTGCTTTTCAAAAGAGTCTCGAATGACTGCAGTGCTGACTTACACCACGTGAAGTTACCCGGAGGCGAGGGGGAAGGCCTTTTTGGAATGCATGTGGTGGATGAGAAAGCATGAAACTGCCTTCTCTGTGGGGAAAAATATGTAAATTGTACTTTTTTACGCTATGGACTTTCCTGCAGCTCCAGTACGTGGGGGGGACTAACCTAGTTAGTCAGTATGCAAGTGACATCATGATGTGTGCCATCACAGCCTGTGATGTCACAATGCATGACATCACAAGTGGCATCACAGTAAGTGACATCACATATCATGAGTGCATTTAAGCGCATTATGAGATTTAACAAATTAGATTTTGCTTTGGGGTTGTGCTAAAAAGTGGCGCAATCCCGATGCAAAATCTGGGCCTCAACTAATTTTACAAATTATTTAAAACCCTGCCCCAAAGAAATTGGCAACAATGAGAAGCATGTTGGTAGATAGTTTATGCTTAATTGGTTACAAAGTCTGCGTTTTCTAATATTTTTACTGGTTAAAGAGATCTGCTGCAGAGGTGCCCAGTAAATATCAGGGAATAATAATTGGTGAGATAACCCAGGAGGTTAAAGTATTTCTGGGAGAGATTTCTGTTTTGTGTAGTCCCAGATCTGACTCAAAGTAGTATAGAAGGTTAATGTGCCTGCAAGGCACATCATGTAATATGCAGATGATAGAATTTTTTTTTTAATGTAGCGAGGTAAGTGGGTTACTGCTTTGAACACAGATCCTTTCGTTACTTGCAGTTCATAAATAGTAAGCCTTTTAACATAGCACAGTGAGCTATGTAGGATATGTGACTGATACACTTTTTAACCCTCACTGACCTATGCAACACATCTTGAACACTGATTTACACACTTGCATGATTTATCTTTATATTATGTAAATCACTCTGACCCCCTGCATTGGGATGCGTAGCGCTATAAAATAAATAAAATAGTGCTAATTAAATTGTGTGTAAATACTGGGACAGACCAACACATCTGACATTCTTACAGTTCATGCACTTACATAAAGGGACCTAACAAAGTCAAAAGCATGCCTCTCTTAAGTACCTGTGAAGAGATAACAAGCTGTGTGCTTTTGTTTCCCTCCGTTGCATTTACATTTAAGTGTGAGGTTCCAGGCCACTCGATCAAAAGGAGGCCTAATGGCCCCTTAACTTGGCCTTTATCTGTGGCCCAGCTGGAGGTGAAGATAAAAAAGCCCCCCTCGCTGCCTGCACGTTGCTGATGCAAATGAAAAGCAGACAATGTGCAGGTGCTGCTGAACGTGTCCTGGAGTCTGAAAATGACACCGGGACAAGTTCAGCATATTTCTGTGGGGCCCAACTTCTTGGCAGGGTGGACGGCGTTCACCCTGTGAAAATAGTGGGTGGATGTCGTGTACCCTGGACTTGTGCCCTGTTTGGTGTCTTTCAGTGGCTGCATGGTTGTTTCAGTCTGGGTTCTAGCGATTCACAAATAGAAACTTACCTAGACTTTTACTGGCACATCTGCTAATGTAACAGACAGGCTGAAACCCTGAGTAGGAACCAAATGGCTATCTGTACATCATCCTGAGTAGTAGTTATTGCAAAATTAATTCACATAGCCTTTTGGACTTTGGAGTGTATTAGTGAGGGGTTAGTAGAACGGTGGCTCTGACAATCTCTTTTGGTCATAGAACTCAAGGTGTATGAAAGAACGACAAGGTCTCTGATTTTTTTTTACTTCATATATTGTGACTCTTTCATGTAGAGATTTTTGCATTGAGACAAGTCATTTCTAATATTAAATGTGCTGCTTTTCTTTAATCAGTACATATATTTTAACCAGTGGCCAAACTGGGGGGAAAAAGTAAGGGAAACGTGGGCAGAGAATGAGAGGGCGGGAATTACCTGAGGATTGGGTAAGTGGGTGGTGTAAGAGGTGTGACCAGAAAGAGCACAACATCACAATTTTTAGTATTTGTTTGGCATTTCACTGACCAGTTGCAGCTTATTACGTTATTTAATTCAACCAATAGATACACATGTTTATTTAATTTTAATATGAGTTATTGACTTTAAAATACATTCACAAAGTGGGCTACGTTTCCAAACACCATGAATGATTGCCGTGGCCCTCCGCTGTGGGGGCCCAGCATGGGCTAAATTATATCTATGCCCGCAAGCACTGCACTTCACACAAAATGTACCTCGCCTGTGAGTCGCCGCACTCTGACAGTTGGGATGTGATGTGACACCCCCCTCTGTATGGTAATCAATGTACAGGATGTGTCAGATAACAAGACAGTGAGGGTTACAAGGTGTAGGATTCGCATGCCATTCATAGCTCACTGTATTTTATTGCAATTTAGAGGGAGCATTAATTTGCACATAATACAATTGTTATATTCCATATAGGTACCCTATTTAGGCGCAGGTAACACTGCAACCTTTCACCTATATCCTTCCCTACATTACATACATAACGGTTCTTAGGCACTGACCTTTTACCTAGATATGACACTGCATTCAGAACGTGGGTTTTTCCTTGGTTCGATTCTCATACATTATGCATGAGGCTTCTTGGAAGCACAGCAGGACTAACAGTAGGTTACCATCTCCTGTATAATATCTCTGTATAAAGTTCAGGCCCAACGTCATCCTTTAGGCCGAAACAGTAACACAGCAAGGTAAGGACCCCTGGGGAGACCTATGGGTATATATACAGCACATCTTGCTTAGGAAGATAGAGGAGACCGTGACTTTCCGGCTGACACACTGACCAGAGATGCTGAGGTTCCTGCTTGCAGACGCTCCAGCTAGCAGTGGTGTAACATCCCTCATGGGGTGTCCAACTCGAGACCAGGATGGGGTCTCATATTCTCTAAACTCTCAGGAAATGGGGTGGACTAGATCCTAGAGGGATTCTTGACATAACACCTACACAGATGCTAGGTAAATTTAGGTACATCTAGTTAGGGAGGCATCATAGGAGTACGCACTTTTTATCATGTGTTTTATGTTAATGTATGTATTCATGATTTATGCAAGATGGTAGAACTATACCATCCCTTTACTTCCGTAGTATTGCTAATCATATATCTCTGCTACTGTCAATTGGTTGTTGATGCTCATATATTCTACACTAGAATAACAACTGTTCAATAAATACTTATTGAAATGCCCAGCCTGTTTATTCTGTGTATCTCTCTGAGACAAACAAAGTGAGCACGAGTGACTGGGGGAAAGGTAGTATATTGTTTCCACGATCCTGGGGGATCGGGGTTGTCATGTTCAGAGGTTGCCAAGAACTATTCTCTCCTCAATAAGAGGAGACTCTAGTGGCACTGTGAGCTAGCTAATACAGACAGGCTAACGTATCCAGTGGGGGTGCACGGAATCAGTCCGCCACCAATCCCACAGTTTATGTTATCCAAACGCGCAGATCCTGTATAGGTAATATAGGAACTACACGACATGGCGCCGCCAACGTTGGTTGGGTACTTATTTAACAGTAGAATCTGAGTAGTTCAGTCGTGCTATTCTCAGAGACCCCTACTCACAAAGCACCAGAGGCGTCTGGAGTGGGTGGGCACAAACTCCGCCACAGCTGAGTAGGCGAGAAATCCTATTTATTGGCTGTTGGTTAATCAAGCCTGAAGGACACATTGTTCCTAAGATTGTGCATAACACCGTATCTTGGTTCCCTTGAAAAGTTATTTAGTGTACTAAAAACAATGACTAACCAAGAATTAGACCCACTGCAACAAGAACTGCCCCTCACAGACGAGTAAAATACAGACGCAATACAAATTGCACCAAATTTTTGAAATACAGTCACCCTGAGACTGGTAGAGAATGGTTTATCATCTAGGGGTGGCGTAGTAGTTTTCGTGATTGAGGCACACGAATCAAACAGAACAGAGGTATTTAACTCGTGGGTTACATTCCCAGCAGCAAATGCAAGAACAAATACATTTCACTCCTACACTGAAGGAGATGCACCAGCGGAATATTATCAGTTCGAGGGTATAGAGGTTCCGCTCACATACCAGGAACATTTATACTGGTTTAAAGGCGCCCTACCCCATACAAGAAGAAGAATAAGACTCGGCCCGCTTGGAGGAGAAGGGGCAACATGGCCGATATTAGCAGCCTACACACCACATCCTGTCATTGACAAAATGCCACCAGGAGACTTACTCATACAAAATAAAGATTTAATCAAAATCTATAGGAACTTGACGCAATTCGTCATGAGGACACTTACAGTCCAACTAGCGATAGTTGCAACTAATGGAACTCAAATTCAGGGTAGCATCTAAAATTACACCGCAAACATTTAACGCGAGAATGGGTAAAATGCCCACAAAACATGAACAAATGCCATTCTGGGTAGCTCAGAAAATAACACAGCTAGAGGCAGTATTCCCGAATACTACCCCATATGAAAAACACAGAATGCTAACAATCTGCTTGCCCATGGGAATAACACCACAAGTAGAGGATTGTACCACTTGGGGTATAGTCTTTCCTGCCATTTATACCAGAACACATGGTATCCCGTCATTAGCAGTAGTACCAGACGTATTGAGACAAATACAAAATCAGTACGGAGCAGAGCCTGCCCTAAACTTAGGGATGAAGTTACTAGGTAACTATGCCCAGGTATCAGCCATAATATTAGCAAATATTAAAGGGGAAGCAGCTTCTGTGGCTATCCACCAACCCCTAAGGGAGTTCAGTCCTTTAGAACAACAACACAAACTACCAAAAATAATATGCAGAATTAGGCAGAGACAGTTTGGGTGGGAAAGCTTTAAAACCACAACTGATGGTCAGTCCTGAAAAGGACACTTCCAAGCAGATACCTACTTCTACAAACAAGAAGTGGGACAATAAAAAACAACAAAACTTTAAAGGAAACAGATCTCAATCCAGAGGTAGATCTCCTCCGCAGGAGCCCTCCAAAAAGAGGTATAACCTAAGGAATTGGGATAACATTAGGAAACCTGACAGGTATCAGGATACTGATACACTTTCCTCTCGTTCCTTTCAGGGTTCATCGAAAAACTCAGAGAGGGAAGGACAGTCAGAAAGGCAAGAAGAGCGTACAAAGTCCAGAGACAAGCAGCACGCTCAAGAGTACACTTCTAAAAATGAAGAAAAACCAAAGCAAAAGCCACAGTTCAAAAAGAAGAAAGTTGCAGGTCTAAAGATCAGACATGCCCAGAATTCTGAGGACTCGACTACTGAACGGGGAATGGGCTCTGACTATGCTAGACAGTGCGGCAGAAGTAACAATAGCTCGCCAGAACCTGAAGGAAGTTCTGGTGATTATATCACGGTAGAAACACCCGATACTAGGGTAAGCATCCTACATAAAGTATATGAAATAACGCTCCAAATGGAGGGGGACAAATGTCGAACAGTGAGAGGTCTCTTTTGGGAGAACCTGAAGTTTGGCTATGATATCTTATTAGCTGAACAAGATTGGCCACCAGCATTTGTCATGGATTGCCCTAAAGGAGAAACAGTAATTCTTACGGCATTCTCAGATCATATTCCCAGTCACTTACAACACACATATGCGCAGGAGTGGGCGGTAGCCCAGGCTCCGGCATTATATAAGAACCATGTTGGATGGGATGAGGATTTAACCCACCACATAATTCCTTTAAAAAATACTCTGACTGCACAGAGGCAGTATCCAATAAAGCAAGAAGCTAAACAACAGGTCAGGGAGATCTTAGATCAATTTGAATACCAAGGGGTGATTGAAACTTGAACCTCTCAAATGAACAATCCTTTGTTTTCTGTAATGAAACCTGACAATTCATATCGTCTAGTTTTAGATTATAGACATTTAAACACTTGCACTAAGACATTTGCAGTCCAAATTGTGCGGAAAAAATATAAAACAACACTTGATATCTCAAATGGATTTTTCTGCCAATATATAGCGCCTGAAAGCAGATATCTGACAGCCTTCTCAGCGCTAGGGACCCAGGGTCAATTTTGTCAACTCCCCCAGGGGTATAAGAACAGCCCAGGGTTGTTTTGGCAAGAGTAACTGAGTTACTTCAAAATTTGGATGAAGAGGCATTGTCCTATGTGGATGACGTTTATCTAACGGACGATGACCTAGAGGAACACTTGAACAGAGTGAATACCATTATTTTGGGATTTGCATCTGAGGGCTTCAAATTCAACTTTAAAAAATCAAAAATTTCCCATCTCAGTGTCCTGTTTTTAGGATATGAGCTTTCAACTGAAGGAAAAAGCCTGGCAGCCAATTTTTTAGAAAAATGTGCGCTGCTCCAACCTCCAAAATCATTAAAACATTTACAATCAATCCTGGGATTCCTAAATTTTGGTTGAACTTACATTTTGGATTACGCAGAAAGAGTAAAACATTTCTACGATTTAATAAAACCTGATTTTTCAGTAAAACAAAGGACACAGGAACGTACAGATACACTTCATTCCTTACAAGCTGACATGATAGCTTCCAAACACTTACAGACATGCGTAAACGTACGCAACCTGGTGATCCGTATAGTTGTGGGTCAATCTGGGTACACCTGTCTAACATATAATGAAGGTGAAACAGTACCAATTGCATACAAATCACATTTGTTCCCAAATGCTGAGATGCGCTTCGCATCTACAGAAAAAATTCTAACAGCAGTCAGACTGCTGTAGTGAGAGAAAGAGCACTGGCTCAGGGCAACCGAATAATAGTAGTGACTCCAGTTCCAGCCTTAGAGGCTGCAACAAAGGCAAGCGTTCCTAATGCTAAAGCTTTACATCCGAGATGGATACAATGGGCTAATTCTCTCACTGCAACAGATGTAGAATACAGGTACGACCCAAATTTAAAGACACAAGCATTTCTGCAATACGAACAAGAATATCCTCTTCCAAACGAAATAATGCCTCTAGATCAGTATGAATATATAATTTACACTGACAGATCTGCTCAACCGGCCATAGGGAGTAAGCAACAATATAGCGCAGCATGTGCAATCGTTAAAGGTCGCATGCGGGATGGAAAGTTCCACCCAAGTTGCACAAACGCAGTCCCTAGGAGACTGCACGGCACAGTTGGCAGAGTTAAAAGCGCTGATACTGGCACTGGTAAATATGGATCGAGAATTCCCCACACTAATTGTGTGCGATTCCTTTTACTGTGTGCAGTCATATAAAGAATATGTGCAGTACTAGGTTCAAAATGGGTTCAAAGATGCAAAAGGTGGCAAAATTAAGCATAAAGTGCTATGGGAACAAGTAGTGGAGTTGAAAACCGAACTACCGAGGGCTCACTTGATACGAGATTCTTTGACTGAACCAGATGACCGCACGGAGACTGGAGTAACACTCACCATCAGATGACGTGACACACAGGCAAACCTATTATATGTATGAAGAGCCTTGTTTTTACTTTTTGAGCCCTGAAGAAGTCTGTTTCTGGACGAAACGCGTTGGCAGCTTCAGATTTTAAAGAATATGAATAAAGAATGAATTCAAAACAACGCAAAACCTGTTTGACTTGTTCTTGGGAAAAACAATTGCTCATTAGACACTGATCGGATCTTATATGGATCGACAAAATTGTTTAACTGTATATGAAATGAGTGCAGGGCTGTATGCTTGCTCACTTGATACATACACTGAGTCATCAGCGTGATGACGTTCACATTGAAGGGAATTCATTGGCTGATGAAGCCGCAAAGGGGGCTGTACACACGGCTTCTGTAGCTGCAATCACTCGTTCTCAAACGAGAATAGACGGTGAAATTATAGTAGCTATCAATGCTTGTCGCAAGAACAGTGGAGCAGTACCAAAAAGGTTTCCACTCAAGCACTCCTACAAGATAGATGCCAATAACATTCCATTTGCTCAGATTTCTGGAGTGGGGGATAGAGTAATTCCAAACATGGATCGTAGGTTAGGTTTAATTCTAGCAGCACAAGACGGTATAGGTTCTGCACATGCAGGAGTTACGGCAACTGTTTCATTATTGAAACAACGCTATTGGTGGCCTGGATTAACAAAGCAGACTAAAGACTATGTCTTGAAATGCGACATCTGCCAGCAGATGAAAGGTTCCACCGTAACACGTCCAGCACAGACACCATTATTAATATCTGACAAACCACTAGCGTGTGTTTACTTGGACCACTGCGGCCCCTTACAAAGAGACTGGGCTTACAGGTATATCATGGTTGCAGTGGATTCCTGCTCAAGATTCACATGGGTGTGGCCCCAGCGCTCGGCTGACGCTCGAACTGTTACAAAAGGTTTGCAAGTCTTTATAGGGACATACGCAATTGTCATATTACATTCTGACCAGGGCCCTGCTTTTAGCTCTCGGGCTTACAAGGAGACCATGCGAGGATTGGGTCTAGCATTGCGGTACTCATCTCCGTACCATCCCGAGAGAAATTCGGTTGTGGAGAGAAAAAACTGGGACTTAAAGCAATCTTTAACAGCTAGAGTATTAGGCATGGGTGAAAGTTAGGTAAAACATCTGTATGGAGTCCAGCGAGCTTTGAACAACATGCCAAGAAGTTCTCTAGGGGGTGTCACTCCATATGAGGTCCTAGTTGTGACAAGAATGTGGGTACCTGATCTTGATTGTGAAGGCACAGTGGCGGATGAAAAGCCTTTTGAAATCCATGATCATTTGGCTGTTTTACAGGATCTAAATGAATCCAGGACACAACAAAGTAATGTCCATCTGAAGCAGACCGCCACTGGGGAAGTCAAATCAGCCACGGCAAGGCCTGTCTGGATCCCAAAAGTCAGGGATCTGGTCAGAGAGAAGATAGCGGACAAGAAAGAATTTGGGCCATCCTACAGAAAGCCTGTACAGGTCCTAGCAGTTGAAGGAACAAGAACTGTAGTTCTGCTGCCTCTTGCCGGAAAAAAGGAGAAAAGATTTGTCTCAATCGACCTAATCAAACCACATTATGTGGCTGAAACTAACCAGTAGGCCACGTGGACTCCAAAGTAGCAGACGCCCTCCTCTCGCTACAATCCAAGAAGTTCAAGCGGAAAGACTCATCACGTTCGAAGAGCCTCCAACACGGAATGAAGGACTAAGCAACAATGCTATGGAACTCGTTCCTCTTGAACCTGAAGTTCAACTTCAAAATCAAACTCAAAATGAAAGACAACTCGCTGTTCGACCAAATACAGATGTCTACATCAACATGCCTCAACAAGAGCAAACCACGATTTCTACAAATCCTGATGCAATACCAACAATTGATCGAACTGCTTCTGGCTACTTAATAAACTTTGATACGTTTTCTTTGGATCCAAGCGAACCGGAAATGACGCCAGCCAAAAAATCACACAAACAGCAAGTTAAAAACTTTATGCACTTTCTTAAAAAGACTTACCTGGTGTCACCTTGGGTAGAACTATGGGTAATCACCGGGATACTTTTCTCTCTTTTCTGGGTAGGCTTAGTAATAGTTTTTAGCATGCTTGTTAATGGAAGATACCTTCGACAAAGCTCTGCAGCCCAAAAGGTGAACTTACTTTTAATACCACACGAATCATCTCATCGAGAACAAAGAGACTTGTCATCAGTGAACATTACAGCAGTTCCTATACCGGATGGTATAGTGTGGGACAAGGTTGATTTCGATATATTTGATCCAACCGAAATTTTAAGAATTCCACATTTATTTAAAATATCATTAAGTGATATCATTACCTCAAGTACATTTTCCGATGATTGGGATTTTGAAACTGTTAATAACATGTTATCTGATTTGGAAAAATCTGCTGCGTTTTCTAATAGTGAAACATTGGAAGACACGTCAGATTTTAAGGCTATGTATTGTTATCAACATTATGGTCATCATTTTTTACATGAATCTGCTAATCCTAGAAATGTGTTCACATTCCACCAGTGGGAACATTGTCCAACACCGCCGAAAGGCAGTTCAAAAACATTTACACAGAAATTTCCATATTTTTCAGGGTTTAATATGTCTGACCCAGCCTCATACTATTATAAGGTTGTACCAACATCAGCACAGAAAAATATGTTGACAAACACCAAACAGATTTACTCTGCTTCCTTTATTGCCCAGTTGTCCGAATAAGGTTTCGACTTGTGGAAAGACACTAATGACCTAAAATCAGTCTGGGGTACTAGGGAATGGCAGGTACAGGGAACAGAAGCTTTGTTTAGAGCATGCCTCATCCCTCAACAAATCATGTTTTTGAACGAGACAGTGCAACAGACGTCTTGCCTTCGACTAGCCAAGAACAAAGACTTGCACACAACTCGGTTGCCAACTCCATCTCACACTGAGGGCAACATAACATCACAGGAAGAAATTACAGTAGATGACCTCATACAATACAACAGATCAGACCCCGATTGGAAAAAATGGTTGATTTGGCCCACAGACACTAATAGTTGTCAGGCAAGATTCATGGGTAAAACCGAAGGGTTTAGTATCCATAGGCCAGATTCACGTTATGTACAAAGACAACATCCAGGGGTAGTGACATCCTACAGTGTTGGGAAGTTGTGCCTTGTTTGGCTAAAAACCTCAACACTCACACAGGTGAAACAACACTTATCCTTACTGTCACAGGATGTGGATCTTAGGGATTTTTTTATGGGTCCCAGAAAGCCACGTCAGAAATGTTTCTATTATGCTGTCTATAATGAACTATGGAAAATATCACAACAAGAGGCTGCAAAGAGACTACGAGAGATAGACCGTATAAATCTAGAAAAATCTCTAGCAGTGGTAGACAATGGGTTAACTACATTGACCTCCAGGATATATTCCTTAGGCAACATTGTATCTTCTGCGATAGACATACTAGAACAAGATTTGGCCATATTACAACACAGGCAATCACAGTTACGTTCTATTATGTTGTTAAGCTGGACGCTGCAATCTTTGCGTGCAGACTACGTGCCTTGGCGTTATATCAACAGTACGTCTCTGTTTTCTGAATACAATCTAACAGATAGAAATGGCACAAAGGGGAGCAAAATATACAATGCTGCGTATAGAAAAACTGGATAGATTAGCATTTACAGTGGCAGAATCACCATCCACAGAATCGCTAATCCATGGCCACATAGCTCTACCGGTCACTACTTTTCAGTTTCAATATTGCCTTGAACAAAAGCAAGTAGGCAGATATGACGAAATGGGTAAGAAATACATCAAGGAATCATGGGTATTACCATACAGATTTTGATGCCGGAGTGGGGATCGAGAAGTGTTTCTAAGCTATACAAACTGTGAGAACGCTTTAAGTGGATCACTCATATGCCAAGATATAATGCTGCACGGGGCTTGTAATGGTTCTGTGGCAAACCTGTCCTGTCATTTGAGGGGTGCCCCAGCTGCAGTGATTACGCCAGCTTTTAGGCTGCTTTCAAATGGGAGTTACTTAATGCTGAACAGTCAAGGCTGCTGTGGCATGCTCCCGGGCATCGCATATCTGGTGACCGTGAGCTCCAGGGTTACTTGTTGTATGCAAGTATTGTTTCCACCAACACATACAGTCAGGGAGGCGCCGTTATGGCCTTCACTGAATGTTTCTTTAATACGGTTTGATACTCTAAGCAGAATGAACGCCATGCTTCTACAGAAGTCTGTGCCCTTAACCCCCGCTCGAGAGACTTTCGAGCTCCAGATCACAAGGTCTTCGGCAGAGATACAGGCACTCATTCATACAAACTGCCCTTTCCATTTAGCAGAAATGGTAAATCGTATCTTTAACATGTCTGATACGACAGGCATTGTCCACCTATTTAAGACCATAGGTTCTGGACTTCTGAGCACCTTTCAGACGGTACTTGGAGTTATACCAAACTTCATACACTCCATATTTGGAAGCCTCTTTGGAGGACTTCCGCTCATCCTGTTCTTAGCAGCAGGTATCCTGATTGTTTTATATTTGCTACGCAATGGACATCCCAGTCACCAAGAAGATGGAAAAAGCACTCCAGGAGCGTAAATACCGTGACCGTATGGTACAACATCTGGGCACACCTCGCCTAAGAGAACTAAGTGCATCTTGGTTCTTGTCATTTAGACCAATCTGAATGGACTGCATCTTACCTGTCCTCCGATGCCTGTTTTGCGGAGAAGAATGCATGTTAGACCTGTGTTTGACACTCCCATCATGTGCGCAACCGGACGTGAATGCGTTACTGGACCCGATAATGGCCCATGTCTGAGGACTGTGTGGAACATCATCTGTGATCAATTGACATACTCTGCGAGGTGTTACAGGGGCCGTCTACTGCGTAAGCAAGCAATGGAAATGTTGCGTCTACCAGCCAGGACACATAAACATTTGACTCATTTGACTCGTCGTGTGCTGGGAAAAATTCGCCCCTTTCTAAAACAAGCTCAAATTTGGAACTATGAAACTAAATTTACATTCCTTTCATATTTTGGGCATACAAGGCTTTTTAGTGCTTATAGTAGTTCGGACTATAATTACGGACACTTTTAGAGCTAGTTCTTGAAAAATTTTCTTTTTACATTTTTTAAGTTTTTAGAATTTTTTTAGAAGTTTTCAAACATTTTTAGCTAAAGAGATGTTTTTATAAACTTTGTGCGTACCACTATCTAGTTATGCTAGTAGTACAGTTATAGGTTACATATGTCGTCTAGTCGGAAGAGGAGTGGGTGTTATATTCCATACAGGTACCCTATTTAGGCGCAGGTAACACTGCAACCTTTCATCTATATCCTTCCCTAAATTACATACATAACGGTTCTTAGGCACTGACCTTTTACCTAGATATGACACTGCATTCAGGACGCAGGTTTTTCCCTGATTTGATTCTCATACATTATGCATGAGGCTTCTTGGAAGCACAGCAGGACTAACAGTAGGATTACCATCTCCTGAATAATATCTCTGTATAAAGTTCAGGCCCAATGTCATCCTTTAGGCCGACACAGTAACACAGCAAGGTAAGGACCCCTGGGACCTATGGGTATATATACAGCACATATTGCTTAGGAAGATAGAGGAGACCGTGACTTCCCGGTTGACACACTGACCAGAGACGCTGAGGTTCCTGCATGCAGACGCTCCAGCTAGCAGTGGTCTAACATCACTCGCGGGATGTCCAACTCGAGATCAGGACGGGGTTCCACATTCTCTAAACTCTCAGGTAATGGGGTGGACTAGATCCTAGAGGGATTCTTGGCATAACACCTACCCAGATGCTAGGTACATTTAGGTACATCTAGTTAGGGAGGCATCGTAGGAGTACGCACTTTTTATCATGTGTTTTATGTGCATGTATGTATTCATGATTTATGCAAGATGGTAGAACTATACCATCCCTTTACTTTCGTAGTATTGCTAATCACATATCTCTGCTACTGTCTAATGGTTGTTGCAGCTCATATATTCTACACTAGAATAACAACTGTTCAATAAATACTTATTGAAATGCCCAGCCTGTTTATTCTGTGTATCTCTCTTAGACAAACTAAGTGAGCACGAGTGACTGAGCGAAAGGTAGTATATTGTTTCCACAATCCTGGGGGATCAGGGATGTCATGTTCTGAGGTTGCCAAGAACTATTCTCTCCCTGATAAGAGGGGACTCTAGTGGCACAGTGAACTAGCTAATACAGACAGGCTAACGTATCCGGTGGGGGTGCACGGAATCAGTCTGCCACCAATACCAGTTTATGTTATCCAAACGCGCAGATCCTGTATAGGTAATATAGGAACTACACGACACTATTGCTGCCTTTCTTAATCTCTTTGTTTTCTACTATTGTAACTTGAGCAGTGCCTGTTACACGTTGCAAAGGCACAGTGGGGACTGGTCTTGAAAATGAGTAGCATTAAGACAGGTGCCCAGTTAACCCTCTCCCACTATCTGTACATTGAATAGAATTTAAATTCATCCTTAAAATGGTTTCAGATGACTATTTCTGCATATTTTGAGAGTTGCTGCTTTGGGCTGGTTTTTGGGCTGACACTGGTCTGCGCTGTGCTAAATTTGGGCTTATACTTCAGCCAATTTAGAGTTAGAGTATCACAGTTTTTTAGGCGTGCAGACTACAAAGCTAACATTTTAAAAGGGATGTATTTATCCCTGTTATTCTTTTTATTATGAAAATCTTTCTTTTTCTTATTATTCTTTCAGGCTTAGTTAAGATGAAGCAAATAAAAGAAAGTGGTGCAGCCTTTAGAAAAAAGAAAAAGGCTAGAGAGGAAGAATTAAAAAAGTATGAAGGTGCACTACTGAAATACCTCAGTCGCGAAACTACAAGTATTACTACTGCTACTGAAGCAATTTCCGATTACGAATTCAAACCATCGTCAAAGTCAAGTGATTCTTCAACAAGTGACAAGGAGTGTAACGAACAAAAAATTCCAGCTGTTGACTTAAAAGATGTTGGTTTTGGCCAAGTGAGATTGAGGATGACACACGTATCTTATTGGTATGACAAGGTGCGTCTGTGGTTCAACATCTAGATTCTGATTTTGGTGAAGTGATTCGTGAGGGTGCTTCTATCAAAGGACGAAACAGAAAACTTGCACGCGAGTGGTTTTTTTCAAACTTTGCCAAATAATGAAAAAATGTTGAGGTTGTGGTTGGTGTACTCTCCTTGGATTCAACACGTGGTGGAAACTTAATCCTAAAATTTTCTACCATGAATCTAGTGTGGCCCATTTTCGATGTTTCACACAATAGAAGGAGTTAGAAATTAGAATCCGATGTGGAGCAACAATTGATAAAAAGGCACAAGAACAAGTTGAAAATGAAGTAAAGAAGTGGAGGGAGATACTTTCAAGATTGTTGGATATCATTATATTCCTAGCTAAACAAAATTTGGCTTTACAGGGTCACCGAGAAGAAATTCATTACAAGACAGATGATGAACCTGAATCAACGGGAAATAGAGGACATTTTATAGAATTAATTCATTTGTTGGCGAAATACGATCCAGTGCTATGTGAACATACTGTAAGAATTAAGCTGGGAAAAAAGTTTGCTAAATCCTATATGTCGCCTACTATCCAGAATGAGTTTATATAAATTTTGGGAGAAAAAGTAAGAAGCAAAGTTATCGAGCAAGTGAAAGAAGCAAAGTATTTTTCAATGATATTCGACAGCACCCCTGATATGTCTCATAAGGATCAGATAAGCCAAGTTTTACGCTACGTTATGATCAATGGAAATAAAGTGATGGTTGTGGAATCATTTGTTGAAACAAAAGGTAAAATATTTCAACTATGATTTTGCAGAATTTAGAAAACAACGGAATTGATATTCAAAATTGTAGAGGACAAGCATATGATAATGCTGCTGTGATGGCTGGTCAACATACTGGCGTTCAGAGACGCATGAAGGAAATTAATGGAAAAGCAGAATTTGTCGCATGTACAAATCACTCGCTGAATTTGGCTGGTCTACATGCAGCTTCTGTTGCCTGTGAATCCTGTTACCTTTTTTGGAACTGTGGAACTTTTGTTCATGTTTTTTTTCTTCCTCAACCCATCGCTGGGATATTCTGACTTCAGTCACTGGTAAAAGTGTCAAGCATGTAGTAGAAACTCGGTGGAATTCACGGGGAGATGCTGTGAGTGTTGTAAAAAAGAATTACTCAAAAATCTTAAGTGCTGTAGAACATTTAACTGGTGAAGAAGAAAATAGGGTTACCAGGTCAGATGCTTGTGTGCTTCTTGTTGCGTTACAAGCTTTTTCCTTCCTGTGCTTTCTTGGCCTGTGGGAATCCGTCCTTCTAGAAATTAAAAACACACAGGTCTACCTCCAAACCAAAGGATTGAATACACAACAATGTGACATAAAACTCAATGCTTTAAAGGGATTTTTAACTGAAATTAGGTGTGAATTAGTTAACAATTCAGCTGCTTACGCCAAAGAAATTTGTGATGATCTTGGGATAGTCATGGATCGTCGGTGTAGAAAGAAGAAACTAATGGCAGGTGAAGAATCACGAGATGCTGAATTGTCATACGAAACTGAGTTGAGGAGAGAAATGTTTTTTTCACTGGACAGAGTGATCCAAGAAATCACCACGAGATTTCAACAACTTTTTTTCTTGCTGAAAAATATGCCTTCCTTACTCCATCGAATCTTTTGAATGATAAATACGAATGTCAACTAAATCATGATGACATTAATAAGGTAGAGTTCCTCGTTGAGAGAAAAAGACTTCTGAGTTTTTTTTCTGCTGATGTTACGCAACACGAAACAGACGTGGAAGGACAGTCCCCTTGAACTTTTGCAGTTTATTCTAAAATACAGTCTCGAGAACTCAGTTCCAAATATTGTAATACTACTGCGAATTTTCCTCACAATTGCTGTAAGTGTTGCTGGTTGTGAGAGGAGTTTTTCTATATTAAAATTAATTAAGAATTACCTAAGATCTACAATGAGTGCCTTGCATTTAAGAAATCTTGCCATACTGTCTTTAGAACAGCAACTGAGTGATGAAGTAGACTTTGACGATGTCATCGAGGATTTTGCTAATAGAAAAGCAAGAAAAATAACATTTTAGAATGTTGGAACTAAAGTTTTGCTTCAAATATATACTTTGGGGCCTATTAGGATGGCGGGCGAACTTTCGTCCGCCCGCCACCCTAGCGGTGCTGGGACCGGCCACCAGTGGTGCGGCGGTCCCGCAGCAGCGATTAGGATGCCACCGCCACCGTGGCGGTGGCATCCTCCATTCCCAGCATTGTGGCGGGCGGTGCACACAGCACCGCCCGCCACAATGCTGGGAATGCACTGTGTGTATTGTCATGCACAAGGTGACAGGCACCTCGCGGTGCCTGCCACCTTGTCCATGACAATGGTACCCCCCATGTGCACCTCCCACCTCCCCCATACCCTGGGGGCCCACAACGGGCCCCCAACAGCAAACTCCGCATGCCTTTTCGTGGCAGCATCACCGCCACGGAAAGGCTGCTTCCCGCACCCATGCTAATATGGATGGCGGTGTCTAGCAGACACCGCCACCATATGTAGCCCCTTTCCGCCCGGTCGACTGGTCGACCGGCGGAAAACCGGCGGACGGTCTCTCCGTCCGCCGGGTCCCCCGCCATACTAATATGGCGGGGGAAAATGGGTGGCGGGCGGAGGGAAATGTAGGGCGGATCGCCACCGCTATATGGGCGGTGGCAATCCGCCCTACATTGTAATGACCCCCATAGTGTTTAATTTACTTCCCTATACGTCATTTGGAATAACATTTTCGAATGTTGGAATTAAAGTTTTACTTCAAAAATAAACATGGTGTTTTCTTTTACATTTTGCTGTACATCATGTTGACTTTTTGTTGGATTTTTGGTGTGTATTACGAGGGGCAGCAAACTAAAACAATAGTTTTTATATTATTACAAGACCTAACAATAATGTCATATTAACCTTTGTGTTTTTTTCAGTGAATTTACTATAATGAATTAATTTCTGTCTCCCTCCCCGCTCACCATTCTTGTGCAGGGGGCCCTCCCACTCTGTTTGGGGAACAGATTCCGAAGTGGGCATGCGGGACCCCAGGCTGTGTTTAAGGATTGTGATGATCATGTATCGCCCCTCTCTGTATGTTAGCTTTGGGCCCCCTGTGCAGGCTGTGCACCGTGTGTGTGCTGAGGCTGCTCTGAAGGAGAGATGACTATTACAAGCTGGCTTTGGGTCCTAAGAGCACGTCTTTTCATTCCCAGGGATTTGGTTGCTGCTGCTGCTGCTTAGAAGTAATGACAGAGCGCCACCCCTGGTTGTTGCCTTTGGGCCACCAGAGTGGGCTTTGTATCTGGTCTGTGTTGGCAAGGTTGTGGAGCTGATTGACCCCTTTGTGCTGAGTTTAGTTCTAAGGGCACATAGTGAGTCATTCCTTGTGAATAATGAATTGCTGTTTTGAAAGAGAAAGAATCACAGGCTTCGAAGCTATAAGTTGGTTTTGGGTCCCCAAAGCACATCATGTTTGTGCACGTCCACGCTGCTTTAATAGGGGGACCATGTTTGGTCACTTAATGTCAGCTGTAGATCCCTGAATAGTGTCATGTATGTGCATGTTTGCATTGTGCTGAGGGGGTGACCAGGTAATCGTTCACCCTCTCTGATGGATGTCACATGCGGTTTTTCGGAGTCCCCAGATAGATCATGCAATCTATGTGTTCTCCTTTGTACTGCCGGTGTACTCAACTGTGTAGCCTTGGACCGTGTCAAGTATGTGCATGTAACTTGCTTGATCGAGGTAACTATTAGCGGCGATGCCACATGTCTCTCAGACCTCTTTCAAGTGGTTACCGTGTGTAGGGCTCCAGTGGCCCATGGCTGCTCCAGTTCACTCACTGTCCATGGTTATGAGGTCACCTGACCCCTCTATCCCAGGGCAGTTTTACCCACTCACATGGTTGTTACTCAGTTGAGTACATGCACCTTGGCAGCGCATGTTCTCTGGGAGCTGGGAGAGGTTAGTGTTGGGCATGCAGCACCTCCGCTCCGACCTTTGCTTTCACCTGCAGTGGAGTAGAGAGTGGCGTCGTAACTTAAACCCTGCCAATCCACCCCCACTGCTCGCTGTCCTTTTTCCCCAGACCCCCCCCGCTACTGGCCATAGGCAGCAATCTGAGAGATAGCCCCGGGCACCAGAAGCTCTAGCTACGCCACTGGCTGCAGGAACTGGGGGCCTGGGTCCCAGAGATAAGACTGCGCAGCTGGCCTCGTGTGGTATGGCTGCCCCGGATTCAAAGCGCGTGGGCTATGGACGTCTGCTGCAGCTGTTCTGCTGCCCTCCTTGGCTCCCCACAGTGGGCCCCTGCTGGTATATTGGGCCCTGGAGGATGTCGCGAGCTCTGGGAGCTTTGCGAGTGCTTTTGGGGCTGGAGGCGCTTGACACCTGGTGAGCCTGAATACCCAGCCAGAGAGCCCGGGCTCTTGTGTTGACCTGGCTTGCTGCCCTAGGTGTTTTGGTAAGAAGGGGACCCCTACAAAAAACAATAGAACCTGCTAGCTGTAGGGAAAGTTGCACATGGGGTAAAGGCAACGGCTAGATACAAGTTATTTGATCAATGTTGGTTATACATTTCAGGCTACAGATTCATATAAAACAACATCTGTAAAGGTGCAAAATAAAGTACACTCTAATGGATATATACACATGACCATATGTGAATATATTTCTCAAAAGAAGTTTTTATTATTCAAATTACTAAAAGGATTTTTTGTTTTCTAGGTCAATATCAAAATATAATTTTGTTTTGTGTTTGTTGATATTCTGATCATTGTTAATTTACTTATACAATATAATAATGCACAATCACAGATCTATAAAAAACATATACATGAACACAATTAAATGTCTAAAAAATACATGTACATAACTACATAAATTACACAAAAACAACTAAATAACTTCACTATACATTGAACATGTGAAAAAAAAAGAAAGAGTAAGTAGACTCTAAAACAATTCCAAGGCTGGCGGTAGATAAGAACACTACGCGCGTTTCGGCTTTTCTGCCTTCATCAGGGGAACCGTCTCAGTTTTCTCTATGACAAAATACACAATAGACATAGTGTAAAAATACAAATATATATTTGGCCTGAAATGAAAACTCTTCTTTATTATGAGCAGATCATGCTTCTAAAGCGAATAGTCAGTGCAGATGCTAGACGGGGATATTCATTTCTCCAGATGTTAAAAACAGGTGACGTTAAAAAGCGCAATGCTTGACATGCAATATGACCATTGGCCATAACCACCACCGTGATTACTGAATAGATTTCCTTATATCCCAAGAACGTGTAAATACTAAAGAAATAAAGAGAAGAGTAGAGGAGAAGCACAAGAGGATGGTGCTTCTTAATTATTCTATTAATGCACGATGAAACATTCATACAGTTTGTGCCTCCTGTAATCTTAAGGTCTGGCTAATATTCATCACATTTCACGTAATCACCCATGTGGTGTTCTTATTGAATTCACCAAACAACATATGAGGAAAATGTACCTAGTTTGTGTGCAGGGCACAGCAATCCGCATGCTCAAATTTTAATCAAAATCCTAATGATCCTTGATCGTCAAGTTGGGCCTGTTCAAGTGCGATCATGGAAAAAGGGGAGGAAAAAGATGGTGAGCATCCGCCCTAAAAAGATTCTAACACAATTTTACTCAAACTCTGTCTGGTCATAAAGACACAAAGAAATTATCATCTACCTGTATGACGATTAGGAAGAAGAGTGCTGCTGATGTATGGGCACTCAGTTTGTCGTCTACTTCATTAATGATTGTCAGTCTGTAGCGACAAACAGATATTGTCTCTATGTTTTAAAAGGTATAGCACTGTAGAAAGTTGGGAATATTGGATTTTTGGTGGTAACCCTTGTAAGTCAATACTTACAATGAATATATAATCGACACTGTCATTAGTACATAAATGGCGGTGTATTTGGACGATCTTATAATCGATTTATCCGTAAATTTTGGTTAACGTTGGTAGCTGTAAAGGACAAACATATAATCATCATAAGGTATACCGGTCTAACTTAAGGAGCCCCTTCTTAGTTCACTGCTTATTGCAGATTATACTTACATTAAAAGTTTATTTTATATATTGTTGTTTTCACCAAATCACGGCACCATTGGCGAAGTTAGATAAAATTATGATCCAAGCTTCAGAGGTTAATTTTAAAAGAGACCTTAAAGATAAAAAATGTGTAGATCCCTGCCAGGCCAGGTCTTTCTTGGACTGGAAACAAGCATCCTAGGACCGGTTTTGGGGTATCACCCCTCATCAGCCAGGCTAGCTTGACTCCAGTGGCATGGAGAGCATGGGACCAACGTCTGGGCATACCTATCTCACTCAGGGTGACAAATGCAAAAAGAACAATTGATGGACAGTGTGAAGTGGTAATATTATTTCAATCATGGTGCTATAGATTGTAAATCAGTCCTGACCTTCAAGGTTAAGAATGGCACTATTTCTAGCGAGTGGTTACATAGTTTCCCCAAGTACAAATCAAGACTGGATCTAATTCCATGAATTGCAGCGCGAGCTTACCCAAAGAACTCCCATTAGAGGCTTAGGACCCTAGCTTGCCCAGCACTCGAGCATGACGATAAAATTTGAGTACTCGTGCTTCATGTCAAAGCACGATAATAGAGCGCACTGCTTCATACCTCATCTGACGATCATTTCCCCGTATTCGGTGGTTGCAGGGTACTTACTAGTATAAGTGGTAATGTTGTGCAGAAGGCCTCTCACTCGATCGACGGGAAAGATTGCCTGACGGCAGCCTTACTCTTTTATACTTCCTGAGCAGTTGAATCGCGTTTCTTACGTGATTAGCAACAACTGTTGGAATCAATCGTTGCGTGGCAGCGTGAAGTGTTTAGAGATAGAAGATGGACTAAATACATCGCCGCCATCTTAGAGTGGAGTCTTATACTAAGTAGCATGGGTTTAATTATTGTAAAATGATACAGAGGGAGTCTGCAAACCAGTCAAAAGTGACTAAAAACAAAAGATGGACCAATTACATCTTGAAATGGAGTCCTATACTGGAGAACAAACGTTTCATTCTAATGAAGGATGAAAAAATGAGTCTACGGATCATATTGAACGGCCTAATAGGGCTCACATTAATGTATGTCAAGTGTTATGGATACTCTATTTTATATCAAATCCAATTTCATATATAAATCGATATGCCAACATGAAGATCTTATATATCATGTGCATGACACAGCAGACTATGATTGTTATGGGTTCTTCCTTTACTGATAGCATACTAGTGATTAAATCTTATAGCTTGTTCCCACGGTATTTCTTGATTTAAACCTCTCTTAAAGGTATCTAAAGTAAAAATCCAATATACCTCACGTTTCTCTCTAGTGGCTTCACTACTCTGACCTTGCTTAGGTAAAATGTTTTCAATTATGAACCACTGAATATCATCTTCTGGTGATTTAATGCGATGTAATGTTCCACCATAGGTGCAGTCAGTTTCTTCGTGCGGATTGCTGAGCGATGCTCAGTCAGGCGTGTATTAAGAGTGAGTGCTGTCTCACCCAAGTACCCTAATCCGCAGGGGCAAATTAAAAGATATATTATATCTTTTGTTTTACAGTTTGTCATGCCTTTCGCATTAATCGTCTGTCCATTTTGTTGTACATTGTCTGTCTCTAATGCTAACGGACAGACCTTGCATGTACCACATCTGAAATTCCCTCTAACTGGTGAGAGCCCAACAATACTTCTCTGTATTGGCTTTTGAATTTGGGGCATACGTGATCTCACCACTAGGTCCTTCAAATTTTTATTTTTCCGATAAGCAAACAAAGGTTTAGGTATTCTATCCTGTTGTTCCTTGTTTATATTCAGAATATGCCAATTGGAAGAAATTATTTGTCTGATTTGTGCATTAACATGGAATGTCGTGTGACAAACACTAATTCTGAACTTTCCTTTTTACTGTTATTTGTTAATAAATGCTATCTGTCGTAAAATCTAGCCCTCTTATACGAGTCTCTCACTAATTTGTGAGGATATCCACGTGCCATGAATTTTTCTTTCATGGTTAGGGCTCTGATGTCAAAATCATGAATACTAGTGCAGTTTCTGCGTAAACGCAGAAACTGTCCGAAAGGGATACTGTTTTTCTGTGATGTGGGATGAAAGCTATCATAATGCAATAACGTGTTGCGTGCTGTTGGTTTGATGAAAAGATCAACAGCTAGTTTTCCTGTGACATGCTTAATCATAATATCCAGAAACTCTATTTGGATATTACTGAAAGTAAAAGTGAAATGTATATTGATATCACACAGATTCAACCATGTTAAGAATTCATTTAGGATATCCTTTGTATCTGTCCAAATGAAAAAGATATCATCAATGAAGCGGGACCATTTCCAGATGGATTCAAAAAATAGCGCCACTTCATTAAAAATGTGTATGTATTCGAATCGGGCCATATAAATGTTTGCTACAGTAGGTGCGCAAGAAGCGCCCATACTCACGCCCTTGACCTGTTTATGTAACTGGCCATTAAATGCGGAAACATTTTCCTCAAGGACTATTTTGAGGCACTGGATGATAAAAGTTTCATTACAGTCGATGTTCATGATTTGGATGAACCATTGTACTGCTTATAGAGCCCCTTGAATTGGGATGTTACTATTGAGGCTTTCAATGTCCATAGTTACCAGCCATTGTTGTTGTGGATTAAAAGGGATACCTTCTACTAGATTTATAATATGTCTGGTATCCTGGACATATGCTGGAGTTTTGTTAATATGTGGACGTAAGATGGCATCAAGATATTTTGAAAGTGGTTCTGTGATAGAACCTATCGTGGTGACAATGGGTCTATATGGTGGATTTGTTTCATTTTTATGTATTTTAGGTACGCCATATAGACTGGCCATTTTAGGGTGTTGTACATTCAGATAGGTATACTCTTTGTCACAGATGTGTCCATCTTTGAGCGCTTGGATCTTTATTTTTATTTTGTCCGTTGGATTCTTAGTGATTTTGGTATAAAAGTTAGTATCGTTCAGCATTTCCTCTGTTTTAGATACATAACTAGTAGTGTCCAGAACCACAATTCCACCCCCCTTATCGCAACTTTTTATGGTGATTTCAGGGGTGTTCTTTAAATCTAGTAAGGCTTGATGTTCCTCCTGCTGTATGTTATAGGGTGTTCTCTGGACATATTTCGTTGCAGCAAGCATTTTTTGATGTACCACCTATTCGAATATTATTACTTCAGGTGGTACTTGCTCAGCAGTGGGCGTGAAGGTCGATTTTAACATCAGACCTGATTTATTGGTTTGCATCACAGATGGAATTTGCTGCCCTAGGTGGCCATTGCTGGCAATGCTGAAGCAGTCGCGATGGAGTGCAAGACACTATAGAAGACCTCTGATATGGCATAATCAAATGTTGTTTCTGAAACCCAAGAGAAGTGCACACAGAACATACCATGCAACCCAATTGAACCTCCTAATGCCTCCTTGCCCCTTGCTATAGTCAAGCTGATCTGCCTGCACTACAAAGGACCTCTCTGTTGTTATTGGGGATTGTGGTGGCTGCTGCCTCGCTTTCCCCTTCCCCACTGGCAACAATACATGGGAGCCCCCTGATCACACAGGATACTGGCATGGGCGACCTGGTTCTTCACCGCCCCCTGATCGGTAAGCCAACACCACGCTGACATGGATACCTGCGTGAGCGCCTCTTAAGTGGAGAACTGGTGGAGATCACAAGGTGATTGCTTGATTATTTCTGCTGAGTGTAGGGTGGAGATACACTGTACTGGACTACCGCTGTTGAATCCCCGTTACCAGCGCTAGCTCCTGCTTTCAACAAGACCATTCACTGGGCCTCGGGCTACCCGTGCTGCGATACCCTGGATAATCATATAGGCATCTGCAAGCAGGCCCAGAGAAGGTGCAGGACACCGGGACGTGGGACATCAGGGACCTGGGAGGATGGCCTACCCGCTGTTTGCTCAGTGGACAAGGTGCCTGTAAACTCTCTTTGCTGTTACCACGTGGTGGTGTCCCTTGGTCTGTGTGGAACACGGGCAGCCCTGACACGTCACCTGGGGCTATCTAAGTTTCCATATGCTCCCTGATAACAACCTGAGCCCCCTGTCAAGTTGAAGGCACTTGGTGACTGACCCTATTGTTAGTTTCAGAAAGAACAATTGATGTACAGAATGCTGAACAATGTCATACATTCACCCCAGCACAGAGATCAGGGCCTAAATCCATTGTTTTTTTGCTCCCCATGCCATTCCAGTTTAGACCCAGCCATATGCAAATCAGCCTTGACACTGTTCCCCATGAGAACAGTCCAGCCCGAACTGCCAGGCCAGGTCTTTCTTGGACTGGAAACAAGCATCCTAGGACCGGTTTTGGGGTATCACCCCTCATCAGCCAGGCTAGCTTGACTCCAGTGCGCTACAAAAGGGGATGATGGACGGAACGTTTGAGCCAATCAAACACTCACCCCCAGTCAACTGATCTGGGTTTAATCCATCATCATTCTTTAGCTCACTCCACCACCCCAGTTCAGACATGGCCATATGCAAATCAGTCTGACCCTGTGCCTCATGGGAACAGTCGAGCCCGAACTGCCAAGCCATGTCTTCCCTGGACCAGAAACAAGCATCCTAGGACCGGTTTCTGGCATTTCAGCCGTCATCAGCCAGGCTTGCTTGAATCCAGTGGCAAAGTGAGCAAGGGACCCACGTCTGGGCATACCCCCGCCAACTTAGGGCGACCAAAGCGATACAAAGGGGATGATGGACCGGACGTTTGAGCCAATCAAACACTCACCCCCAGTCAACTGATCTCGGTTTCAATCCATCATCATTCTTTAGCTCACTCCACCACCCCAGTTCAGACATGGCCATATGCAAATCAGTCTGACCCTGTGCCTCATGGGAACAGTCCAGCCCGAACTGCCAAGCCATGTCTTCCCTGGACCGGAAACAAGCATCCTAGGACCGGTTTCAGGCATTTCAGCCGTCATCAGCCAGGCTTGCTTGAATCCAGTGGCAAAGTGAGCAAGGGACCCACGTCTGGGCATACCCCGCCAACTTAGGGCGACCAAAGCGATACAAAGGGGATGATGGACGGAACGTTTGAGCCAATCAAACACTCACCCCCAGTCAACTGATCTGGGTTTAATCCATCATCATTCTTTAGCTCACTCCACCACCCCAGTTCAGACATGGCCATATGCAAATCAGTCTGACCCTGTGCCTCATGAGAACAGTCCAGCCCGAACTGCCAAGCCATGTCTTCCCTGGACCGGAAACAAGCATCCTAGGACCGGTTTCTGGCATTTCAGCCGTCATCAGCCAGGCTTGCTTGAATCCAGTGGCAAAGTGAGCAAGGGTCCCACGTCTGGGCATACCCCCGCCAACTTAGGGCAACCAAAGTGATACAAAGGGGATGATGGACGGAACGTTTGAGCCAATCAAACACTCACCCCCAGTCAACTGATCTGGGTTTAATCCATCATCATTCTTTAGCTCACTCCACCACCCCAGTTCAGACATGGCCATATGCAAATCAGTCTGACCCTGTGCCTCATGGGAACAGTCCAGCCCGAACTGCCAAGCCATGTCTTCCCTGGACCGGAAACAAGCATCCTAGGACCGGTTTCTGGCATTTCAGCCGTCATCAGCCAGGCTTGCTTGAATCCAGTGGCAAAGTGAGCAAGGGACCCACGTCTGGGCATACCCCCACCAACTTAGGGCGACCAGAGCGATACAAAGGGGATGATGGACGGAGCGTTTGAGCCAATCAAACACTCACCCCCAGTCAACTGATCTGGGTTTAATCCATCATCATTCTTTAGCTCACTCCACCACCCCAGTTCAGACATGGCCATATGCAAATCAGTCTGACCCAGTGCCTCATGGGAACAGTCCAGCCCGAACTGCCAAGCCATGTCTTCCCTGGACTGGAAACAAGCATCCCAGATCAGTTGACTGGGGGTGAGTGTTTGATTGGCTCAAACGTTCCGTCCATCATCCCCTTTTGTATCGCTTTGGTCGCCCTAGGTCCTAGGATGCTTGTTTCCGGTCCAGGGAAGACATGGCTTGGCAGTTCGGGCTGGACTGTTCCCATGAGGCACAGGGTCAGACTGATTTGCATATGGCCATGTCTGAACTGGGGTGGTGGAGTGAGCTAAAGAATGATGATGGATTAAACCCAGATCAGTTGACTGGGGGTGAGTGTTTGATTGGCTCAAACGTTCCGTCCATCATCCCCTTTTGTATCGCTTTGGTCGCCCTAAGTTGGCGGGGGTATGCCCAGACGTGGGTCCCTTGCTCACTTTGCCACTGGATTCAAGCAAGCCTGGCTGATGACGGCTGAAATGCCAGAAACCGTTCCTAGGATGCTTGTTTCCGGTCCAGGGAAGACATGGCTTGGCAGTTCGGGCTGGACTGTTCCCATGAGGCACAGGGTCAGACTGATTTGCATATGGCCATGTCTGAACTGGGGTGGTGGAGTGAGCTAAAGAATGATGATGGATTAAACCCAGATCAGTTGACTGGGGGTGAGTGTTTGATTGGCTCAAACGTTCCATCCATCATCCCCTTTTTATCGCTTTGGTCGCCCTAAGTTGGCGGGGTATGCCCAGACGTGGGTCCCTTGCTCACTTTGCCACTGGATTCAAGCAAGCCTGGCTGATGATGGCTGAAATGCCAGAAACCGGTCCTAGGATGCTTGTTTCCGGTCCAGGGAAGACACGGCTTGGCAGTTCGGGCTGGACTGTTCCCATGAGGCACAGGGTCAGACTGATTTGCATATGGCCATGTCTGAACTGGGGTGGTGGAGTGAGCTAAAGAGTGATGCTGGATTAAACCCAGATCAGTTGACTGGGGGTGAGTGTTTGATTGGCTCAAACGTTCCGTCCATCATCCCCTTTTGTATCGCTTTGGTCACCCTAAGTTGGCGGGGTATGCCCAGACGTGGGTCCCTTGCTCACTTTGCCACTGGATTCAAGCAAGCCTGGCTGATGACGGCTGAAATGCCAGAAACCGGTCCTAGGATGCTTGTTTCCGGTCCAGGGAAGACATGGCTTGGCAGTTCGGGCTGGACTGTTCCCATGAGGCACAGGGTCAGACTGATTTGCATATGGCCATGTCTGAACTGGGGTGGTGGAGTGAGCTAAAGAATGATGATGGATTAAACCCAGATCAGTTGACTGGGGGTGAGTGTTTGATTGGCTCAAACGTTCCGTCCATCATCCCCTTTGTATCGCTTTGGTCGCCCTAAGTTGGCGGGGGTATGCCCAGACGTGGGTCCCTTGCTCACTTTGCCACTGGATTCAAGCAAGCCTGGCTGATGACGGCTGAAATGCCAGAAACCGGTCCTAGGATGCTTGTTTCCGGTCCAGGGAAGACATGGCTTGGCAGTTCGGGCTGGACTGTTCCCATGAGGCACAGGGTCAGACTGATTTGCATATGGCCATGTCTGAACTGGGGTGGTGGAGTGAGCTAAAGAATGATGATGGATTAAACCCAGATCAGTTGACTGGGGGTGAGTGTTTGATTGGCTCAAACGTTCCGTCCATCATCCCCTTTGTATCGCTTTGGTCACCCTAAGTTGGCGGGGGTATGCCCAGACGTGGGTCCCTTGCTCACTTTGCCACTGGATTCAAGCAAGCCTGGCTGATGACGGCTGAAATGCCAGAAACCGGTCCTAGGATGCTTGTTTCCGGTCCAAGGAAGACATGGCTTGGCAGTTCGGGCTGGACTGTTCCCATGAGGCACAGGGTCAGACTGATTTGCATATGGCCATGTCTGAACTGGGGTGGTGGAGTGAGCTAAAGAATGATGATGGATTAAACCCAGATCAGTTGACTGGGGGTGAGTGTTTGATTGGCTCAAACGTTCCGTCCATCATCCCCTTTTGTATCGCTTTGGTCGCCCTAAGTTGGCGGGGGTATGCCCAGACGTGGGTCCCTTGCTCACTTTGCCACTGGATTCAAGCAAGCCTGGCTGATGACGGCTGTAATGCCAGAAACCGGTCCTAGGATGCTTGTTTCCGGTCCAGGGAAGACATGGCTTGGCAGTTCGGGCTGGACTGTTCCCATGAGGCACAGGGTCAGACTGATTTGCATATGGCCATGTCTGAACTGGGGTGGTGGAGTGAGCTAAAGAATGATGATGGATTAAACCCAGATCAGTTGACTGGGGGTGAGTGTTTGATTGGCTCAAACGTTCCGTCCATCATCCTCTTTTGTATAGCTTGACTCCAGTGGCATGGAGAGCACAGGACCCACGTCTGGGCATACCTATCTCACTCAGGGTGACAAATGCAAAAAGAACAATTTATGGACAGGGTCAAGACTGATTTACATATGGCTGAGTCCAAACTGGGGTGGCATGGTGAGCAAAAGAACGATGGGTTTATTCCAGATCCCTTGACAGGGGATGAATGTTTGATTTGCTCTGCATTCCAGCCATCATCTGTGTATCTTTTTCTATTGTAAGTTGCAGCGTGGAGGAGCTGCACTGGATGCGGGGTCTTGGCTGGACCTCGGTACTAGTGCTAGCCCCGAGGATGCCACTGGGGGATGCCGGGCACCATCCGCCCCCTTCGTGTCGCTCCTCAGAGTGCTGTGGAAATTATAAGTGATGTTGTTCCTTCAGTGTGAAGATACAACACAGCACGTTACCGACTTCCAGTGAGGGAGCTTGGGCTCCATGTGCTGCAGGGCTGTGTCAGAGACGTACAGTACCAGCAAGCAGGCCCATAATGGTCGTCAACCACCTTTGCAGTGCCAATCACTCTGATGTCAAAGCTGGCAGACAGAGGTCGACTACGTAACACCAACTCGAGATCTTCCTTGTGCTTCTCTGTGGTCACGGACACCACCTCACCAGACAATGCCGAACAACATCCCCTGCTGGAAGATAAGCTATATGTAATATTAGCAGATATTGAAAGATTCTGCACATCAATGGAATCCAATATCGACAGCATGGTAGCTGACCTCACGCTGCTACATGCAGACCATCGCAAACTTGTAGACCTGGTGGATGCAATGGAGCAGTCTCTGTTTGAGATCCAGCCGGACACTCGCCAAATGGAGCTGAAACAACAGGATTGCAATGCCAGGATCCAGGTGCTGGAGGCACGTATGGAGGACGTGGAGGGCCGTTCTAGTTGTAACAATGTTTTCCTCAATGGCCTTCAAGTGGGAGTGGAGGACCACGACGCCGTACCCTACATTGAGCAGTAGCTCAAGGAACTAATGCTAGAGTCATCCCTCTCATGCTATTTCACCATTGAAAGAGCACACTGCATACCTCCCGAAACCCTATCCCCGGTGCAAACCCCTGACTACTTATTTTCTGATTATTACACTACCACGATAGAAACTCAATACTGACCAGGATGAAGTGTCTACGCAGTTTACGATTGATGCAAATTGTTCTGCTCATGGCTGCCTGGGACTGATCCGGTGGTCCCACTTGATGTCACTCTGCAGATTTCAGACAATATAATATGAGTCCTCCACTGTTACTTTACTATTTGTGTCAAATGTTCTTGCATGTATGCAACAGTGAATTGCATTGCTCTATCTGTTGATAAATGCCTGCCTCTTGTCTTACTGCATACAGTGCCTTGTATTACTGTCAGTATCATTGCATATCAGACGCAGTTCCTAAGACAGTGACAAGACACGCACCTTACTCATATGCAGGTACACGTTACATACAATGTCGGAGTCATACTACTAGGAGGGACCCATGGTGTTCCCCATCTCACTAATGTTGGGGGATGTTTTCTTCCGGACCTACGGAGTTTCATGCCTCACTTTCTATTAAATTTGGTTTACGCCCTCCTAGATGCGATCACCAGTCACAGACATACCCCACTGCAGGATGGTCCACATTAACATTCTAATGTGGAATGTGCATGGTATGCACACCCCATCTCGTCGACATGCTGTGTATTCCTATCTTATACTCCACACCACTTATAAAGTGCCATTACAGGAGTCTCATTTAACACTGCCTGAGGCGACCAGGTGCAGTGTCGGTGGAGAGAGCGGGTCTTTGCAATAAACCTCTCATCCTATCCCCTTGGGTATTGATCTAGGTCACACCAGGGACTCTTTTTCAAGTTGATGAGGTTGAGACGCATGTAAGGGGTCGATATATCTTCATTAAGGTAGGCTTGATGGCAGACTTGTCTTACTGGAGAACATCTATGCCCCTAAAGCAGACCAAACTGCGTTCCTATGGGTGTTCTCACATACACTGTCCAGGTGGAGCAGACTTCCGTGGCTGCTGGGGGGTGATTTCAAAAGTGTGCTGGACACTAGCCTGGACTGCACCTTCCCTCCCCTGCACCTTCCCTCCCCTGCACCTTCCCTCCCCTGCCACCACGACTAATGCGCTGGCGTTCCAGGAGTGGCTGCACCACTGCCATCTCACAGATATCTGGTGCACATGCAATACCTCCACCCGAGTGTATTCTTTTTACTCTCACCCGCACAAACTACACATCAGAATAGACCGCTGCACCCTTAATTTACCACTCTCTATTAGGCACACAGACTATCTGGGACGTACCCATTCAGACCATAACTCTCAATATTTACATCTAACAGGGGATACCGGGCCTCATCCAGTCCCTACTTGGCATCTGCAGCTCACCGCATTGGATGATCCTCCTTTTCGTGCATCATTCAGCACTGCTATTGAGGAATTCTTTGAACTGAATACTGACACAACTTCCTCAACCTTGTTAGAATGGGACGTGCTGAAGTTGATGCTTTGGGGTCACTGCTTGGCACTGGGGTGTGGTATGCTGAGACAGGTGGAGTGTGAAGTTTCACAGATTGAATGTGACCTACTTGCTACCTGCTCAGTAGCTGCACCATCGCGTACACCTTTTCTTGAGATGGTGCCCAGAAAACATGCGGCAATGCTAGAGCACCTGTGATGCTTAAACTATGAGGCCCAGACTGCCATGATACATGCGACTGCTGATTGGTCCGGCCCCCTTCAGCGTGGCTGATCTGACAGGAACAGCCAACGCACCCTATAATATCGCTGAGGTCTGCTGAAGGTACCCAGCTTTATGTGTAGTGTGAAATGCACACTGAAATGTATAACCATTATTCCTCCTTGTATCGCTCAACGCTCCTAGCTTCCCATCAAGACATGGATTCCATCCTCTTCGTTTTGTCCTTTCCTCGCATCACCCTAGAACAGCGGATGGAACTAGCCAGTCCCATCAACCTGAATGAAATTTGCGAGGTTATACAGACGCTTGCTACCGGGAAATTGCAGGTGGCCGAATTCTATAAAGCTTATGAGGAGCTACTGGTTCCTCCCCTACAGCATGTATATGACGAAGCACTCTTGTCCTCCACCTTTCTGACTCCTTTTACAAGTCCATGCTTATTTTCCATCCCAAGCTCAATAGGGATCCCACCGTATTGGGGTTGTATAGACTGTTGGTGCAATGAAACATGGACTATAAGATTCTGGCAAAAATGTTGGCGGAGAGACTGGCAACAGTAGTAGCTTCCTTAATACATGAGGATCAGAATGGGTTTGACCCAGCCCACTACACCTCTTTTAATCTGAGGCGTTTTTTTCGCCTACTACAATATGCCCCCAACACCTGGCCTCGCTTGGGATGCCTGGTCCCTTGACCTCAAAAAGGCATTTGACACCCTAGAGTGGACCATTCTATTTGAGGTCCTGCCGCGCTATGGGGTTGGGTCCCAATACCTTTACACTATATGACGATCATTGTTGAGGGTTCGTATAGGACACATTGTTTCTGATCCAGTATAGGTACAGAGGGGGTACTAGGCAGTGCTACCCTCTTTCCCCCTACTTTTTTCTCTTGCCATAGAGCCGCTAGCCCTCATGATACAGGCACAGGCAGAGACCTGAGGGAATCCCCATGGGCGACGGGCTACACAGAGTTTCACTGAATGCAGATGATATGCTGCTATATATTAGGGATATCCATTCGGTCCCTCCCACGATCCCGTACACTCTATATAGGTTTGCATATCTGTCTGGGTTGCGCATGAAGTGGTGTAGTGTAGCTCCTATTTCACTAATAGGCTCTGCGCATTGGAATAATATATCCTATAGGTTTGACA
Source organism: Calotriton arnoldi (assembly GCA_963921515.1). Taxonomy (NCBI): domain Eukaryota; kingdom Metazoa; phylum Chordata; class Amphibia; order Caudata; family Salamandridae; genus Calotriton; species Calotriton arnoldi. Next base: position 121,016 of record CAWUFW010011596.1, on the reverse strand, counting down.
TAGGACTAAGGTCAGTATGTCCCTATCGAGTATATTAAACATAATTACTTGTGCCAGCTAGCTCAGAGGCCACTAGAAACTCCTTGACGACAAGAAGGGAGTAGTTTCTGGCAGCCGCAAAACATGACCACTTTGTTTCCCTTTAGAATCAGAATGTGTCCCAGAGTCGTGGAAACAATAGATAACTATTTCACTCAGCTCAGTCGTGCATGCTTAGTTTTCTCCAAGTTACACAGAAAGAACAGACGGGCGTGTCAATAAAAGATTTATTGAACAGTCTTGTTTCTGGTGTAAGTAAAATGTGCTGTTACGATCACAAGACAGTATGCGAGATAAATAATGTACAGTGTGAGCAGTAGAAATAAATAATACTGCGATAGCATTATCTTTTAGTATATATGCATTTACATAAATGACACAGACTAAAAATGCGAGTACTCATACGATGCGTTTCTAACCTAGTTCTACCCCAATGTACCTAACCTAACCTAGGTGTAGGGAGAGGTATGAAGTAGGTGAAGTATTCCTTACTATGGTATACTAAGAGTATGTTAAGCCTAGTATGCCTAGTATGCCAAGTATGCCAAGAGTTCCTCTAGGTTCTAGTCAGCTCCATACCTGAAGAATGAGAGAGGTAGGAATCTCTTTGCCAGACTCGAACTCCAACACCCCACAAGGGAAGTCAGATCACTGGAAGCTGGACTCTCTGCGTGCAGGGATGACAGCGTCTTCTCAGTGCGTCAGGCCGGGAAACGGGCTCCTCTGAAGTCGAGGTCTCCTCTGATTTACAGGGGCTAGGGAAGGTATATTTATACCTGAGAATTACCTCAGAATGTTAGCATTGACGTGAGTCGGACAGCGGAAGACGTCATGAATGAACCCCTAAGGAATAATGGTTCATGCATAATATGTGAGTCCTTGAAGAAATCAATAGCCCTGGGCTAGGGAAAATCCCGCAGCCTAAGGGTCTGTTCTTCACGAACTCGTTGTGACGTTAGGGTGGACGGATGTCGGAGACCATGCCTGTATTTGGAGTGCACGGTTTAATGCCTAAATAAGGACTGGGATTTTATGCCTATATAAGGGCAGGGCGAATTGTGTCTATATAAGGACATGATTCTGGAAAGCCCGTTTATGGACACCCTAAGAGGAATACAACACCCACTCCACTTTCGTGTGTACGATAATACTAAAATGCTAAACATTTAAAATGCTAAACATTAAATGGAGTACCGCATATTTAAAAAATATTTCATAAAAGCATTAAAAAACATAGTAAAAATGCAAAAAGGTACTGTACATATTTAAGCAATGCTTTTCATTTCAGGCATAACGTTCGAAAATAAATGCAATTGGAATAAAAGAAGCAGTAATATTTACAAGTGACAAAAAATGATCGATAAGTTGTTCAAAAATCAAAGTCATTTCATGTCATAAAAATTTATGAACTGTTGTAGACACACAAGATGACTAAGTGTCCGTGGAAGTACCGTGAAGTCTGTACTATAAGGCTAGTTCTACTTTAAGCAGATTGAAGTGCCATTTTAGTTCGAAAAATGGGAAAAAGCTCAATTTTGGTAGAGTTCCAAGTGTTTTGAAAATGAAGGCCAAATTGTTACTGCATCTCTGGAACACTGTATGCTGAATCAGAGTCAGTTTACGGGTCTGGTGTAAACATGAGATCATCTATTTCTATAGACAAAACATCATCCACTGTAGTTGGTGTCAGTTGGAACAACTTGTGTAGTAGATGAATTGCACAGAGATGGGAAGCATCGCTTCCAGCATAGGTTGCCGCAGCAATGTTCGCGTCCGTTGTTACCTGTGTGCCTGTAGATCTTTCTCGTACCTCAGCAGCAGCCGGAAGCGTCTGTGAGATCTCAATGAATGCTGACATCAGCATTGGTAGCCTCTGGGGACAACACAGAGCATGGTCCGTTATCGGGACCAGCAGAGTATCGACATCCGTTGGCGTTGCTGATGGAAATGTTAGACAGGTGTCCAACACGCATTCTTCACCGCATAGCAGGCAGCGTAGAACAGGTAAGATGCAATCTTGCCAGATTGGTCTGAATGACAGGAACCACATGGTGTTCAGGTCCCGTAGACGAGTCATGCCCAATAGCTGTACTATTCGCTCACGGCACTTTCGTTCAAGGAGAGCTTTCTCCATTTCGCTCGGAGTGATGTCTGCGAATAGGCTGGCCATAGCGCAATAGCAGGAAGAGAAATAGAATTCCGGCAACAAGTGCTAGAATTAATGGTATGCCACCAAACACCGAATGTGCAAAGTTCGGGATGATTCCGAATATTGCCTGGAAAGGTGCTAACAGACCGGAGCAGATGCTCTTAAATACATGTACAATTCCGGTTGTATCAGACATATTGAAGATACGTCCTATCATTTCTACGAAATGTATAGGGCAGTTTGTACGTATTAAAGTCTGTATCTCAGCCGAAGTCCTTGCTACTTGTAGATCATAGGTTTCTTTGGCCGAGGTCAAAGGCACTGTTTGCTGTAAAAGCATGGCTTTCATTCTGCTCAAAGTATCAAATCTTATAAAAGAGACGTTCAGCGAAGGCCATAGAGGTGACTCCCTGACTGTGTCTATTGGGGCAAACAATACTTGCATACAGCAAGTGACCCTGGAGTTGACCGTTACTAGATATGGGATGCCTGGCAACATGCCGCAGCAACTCTGATCATTCAACATGAGGTAACTCCCATTCGAAAGTTGTCCAAACGTTGGATTAATCACAGCAGCTGGTGTACCCTGCTGATGGCAAGACAAATTTGCCACAGAACCATTACAAGCCCCGTGTAAAGAAATGTCCTGACATATAAGTGAACCGCTCAGTGCACGTTTACAGTGTGTACCGCTCAAAAACACTTCACGATCCCCACTCCAACATCTATATGTATACGGTAAATCCCAAGATGTCTTAATGTATTCCTTACCCAACCTTTCATATTTGCCTGCTTGCATTTGTCTGAGGCAATACTGAAACTGAAAAGTAGTCACAGGTAATGTTATTTTGCCATGAATAAGCCATTCTGTAGCTGGTTTTTCTGCCACTGTGAATGATAACTTTTCCAGTTTTTCAATGCTCAGCACTGTATACCTTGCTCCTCTTTGTGCCAATTCGATCTGTTTATCTGTTAGATTGTATTCTGCAAACAGAGCTGACGTGTTGATAAACGCCAAGGCACATAGCCCGCTCACAAAGATTGCAGCGTCCAGCTTAATAACACAATAGAACGTAATTGAGATTGACCTTGTTGTAACATCGCCAAATCTTGTTCTAGTATGTCGATAGCAGAGGATACAATGCCATCCAATGAATATATTCTGGAGGACAAAGTTGTTAACCCATTGTCGACCACAGAGAGTGTTTTCTCTAAATTAATACGATCAAGTTCACGTATTCGTTCTGCGGCCTCCATCTGTGATACTTTCCATGCTTCATTATAGACAGCATAAATGCCGGCATATATGAAACATTTTTGACGCGGTTTTCTTGGTCCAAGCAAGAATTCCCTATGGTCTGCGTCCTCTTTAAGTAAGGATAAGTGCTGTTTCACATCCTGTAGTGTAGACTTATGCAGCCAATCGAGGCATAATTTTCCTACACTGTATGTTGTTACTACCCCCGGATGCTGTCTTTGGACGTATCTTGGGTCTGGACTATGAATAGTAAAGCCCTGAGTTTTATTCAGGAATCTTTCCTGACAGTTATTCGTGTCTGTGGGCCAGATCAACCATTTTTTCCAATCAGGATTAGATCTGTTGAGTTGTAGTATATTGTCAACTGTCACCACTGCCTGTGTATCGTTATCACTTGCAGGTGTTGGTACAGAAGGTGTTTTCATCTCTTTGATCTTGGCTAATCCAAGACAAGATGTTTGTTGGACGGTTTCATTCAAAAACATTATTTGTTCAGGGATGATACAGGCTCTAAATAAAGCTTCTATACCCTGTACTTGCCAATCTTTAGTACCCCACACAGTTTTTGTGTCTATTGTGTCTTTCCATAAGTCGAAACCCTGTCTAGACAGTTGGGCAATAAAGGCTGCAGAGTAAATCTGTTTTGTATTAGTTAACATAATTTTCAGTCCTGTATTGTTTACATTTCTAAAGTAAAATGTTTCTGGGTCAGATGTATTGTAACCTGAAAAATATGGAAACTTACTAGCAAATGTTTTTGAACTACCTTTTGGTGGTGTCGGACAATGCTCCCATTGGTTAAACATAAACACATTTCTTGGATATCCAGATTTATGCAAATAATGATGACCATAGTGGTTATAACAATACAGTTGTTCATAGTCTGATGAACCCTCTAAATATTCATTTTTAGAAAATGCAGCAGATTTTTCTAAGTCAAACATTATGTCATTAACAGTCTCATAGTCCCAATCATCTGAATAGGTACTGGACGAAATTAGATCACTTAGTGAAATTTTAAACAAATGTGGAATGTTCAATTGTTCCGTCGGGCCGAAGATTTCATAATCTGTTTTGTCCCACACTATACCATCCTTTATAGGAACGGCTGTGATGTTCACTGATGACAAGTCTCTTGCTTCACGATGGGAAGATTTATGAGGTTTTAAAAGTACGTTCATGTCTTTTCCTTCAGTGTTCACATGGATGTATCTGCCACTTATAAGCACGCTCACAGTTGTAACTAAAGCTAGCCAGAGCAGGAAAACAAAAAGTCCAGATATAATCCAGAGTTCAATCCATAGAGAAACCAAATAAGTCTTTTTCAGAAAGTGAAGAAAGTCTTGTACTTGCTGCTTGAGTTTGAATGATGCTGGCGTCGTTTCAGGTTCACTCGGATCCTCTGAGAACGTATCAAAGTTAATGAAATAGCCAGAAGCAGTTCTATCAATTGTTGGAATTGCATCAGGATTTGTAGAAATCGCTGGAACCAGTTGATCACTTGCTACATTGGTGTAGACAGGCGTATTTGGATGAACTGTTACTTGGTTGTCAAGAGGGATGAGTTCCATAGCGTTGTTGCTTAGTCCTTCATCTGTTACTGCTGAAGTCTCGATGGTTATCAGTCTTTCAGTCTGAACCTCTTGGATAGTAGCGAGAGGAGTGCGTCTGCTACTAGGTCGGAGTCCACGAGGCCTAGTGTTTAGCATTGGCCACATACTGTTGTTTGATGAGGTCGATGGACACAAATCTTTTCTCCTTTCTTCCAGCAAGGGGCGGCAGAAGTACTGTTCTTGTTCCTTGAACTGCTAGGACAGGTACTGGTTGTCTGTAAGAAGGTCCAAATTCCTTCTTGTCCGCAATCTTTTCTCTGACTAGATCCCCAACTTTTGGAATCCAGACAGGCCTTGCTGGGACCGCCGATTTTTCCCCAGTGGTGGTTGGCTGTAGGAATACGTTGCTTTGTTTCGTTCTTAATTCATTCAGTTCCTGTAAAACAGCCAAACGATCTTTGATATCAAACGGTTTATTTTCCACCACTGTGCCTACGTGTTCAAGGTCTGGTACCCTCATTCTTGTCCCAAATAGGACTTCATATGGCGTGACCCCCCCTAGAGAACTTCTTGGCAGATTGTTCAATGAGCGTTGGACCCCATTTAGGTGTTTGACCCACCCATCACCCGAACCTAATACCCTAGCTGTTATAGACTGCTTTATGTCCCGGTTTTTCCTTTCCACAACCGAATTTCCCTCAGGATGGAATGGAGAGGAGTACCGCAATGCAACGCCCAGACTGGCCATGGCTTCTTTGTAAGCACGAGAGCTAAACGCAGGACCCTGGTCAGAATGTAGCGTACCTATTGCGTATGTGCCGATAAAGACTCGCAAATCTTTTATAACAGTTCGAGCGTCACCAGAGCGCTGTGGCCATATCCATAGGAACCTAGATTCCTTATTTGCGGGATCGCACTTGTCCAGTAGGATGCGGGCGCGTAGATAGTCTAATGCTGTCTAACAGTGGTGTCTGTACTGTGCTGCCGCATTCGCAGCATGGTGTCTGGTGGCTCTCTCGCTGTAATTTACAGTCTAAGCAGTTGTTGATGAATATGTGAATTTCTGTATTCATTCCAGGCCACCAGTACATCTCTTTTAACGTTAAAATTGTTTTAGAGATCCCTTGATGTGACAGACCCTCCCCCAAATGTGTGTCATAAATCAAGGCTGCTCTACGTTCCATGTTTGGAATTACCCTATCCCCCACTGCAGGGATTCGAGCAAAAGGAACGTTGTTCGCATCAATTACATAAGAGTACTTGAGTGGAAACTTTTTGGTAACGCTGCACTGCTGCCCTTGCTTGAAGCATTGACAGCCAACATTAACTCACCGTCTATTTTCGTTTTTGAACGATTGATCGCAGCTACGGAAGCCGTCTGAACAGCCCCCTTTGCGGCTTCGTCAGCCAATGAATTCCCTGCAACGTGAACGCCATCACGTTGATGACTCAGTGTGTGGATCACGTGAGCCTTTGGTAGATCGTTTTTCAACTGAGCTACTTGTTCCCAAAGCATTTTATGCTTTATTGTGCCACCTTTCGCATCTTTGAAACCATTTTCAAGCCAGTTTCGTATATAGTCATTATACGACTGAACACAGTAAAAGGAATCGCACACTAACAGTGTGGGGAATTCTCGATCTGTACTTTCAAGTGCCAGTTTAAATGCTTGTAGTTCATCTCGCTGAGCTGTACAATCTCCTAGAGATTGAATTTTAGTGACCATAGGTCTGAAGATGCCATTTCGCATGCGACCTTTAACGATAGCACACGCTGCACTGTAAGCTTGCTTACTCCCTGTTGCGGGCTGTGCGGATCCGTCAGTGTAAATTATGAATTCGTACTGATCAAGAGGCAGAATCTCAGTGGGCAGAGGACATTCTTGTTCATATTGCAGGAATGCTTGTGTTTTTAAATCTGGATCAAAAACATATTCAACATCTGTTGCAGCAAGAGAATTAACCCACTGTATCCATCTTGGATGTAATGCTTTAGCATTTGGAATGCTTGCTTTTGTGACCGCTTCTAAAGCTGGTACCGGGGTTACCACAATAATGCGTTTCCCTTGGGCTAAGGCTCTTTCTTTTGCTACAGCGGTTTGAACTGCTGTCAGAATTTTTTCAGTTGAACTGAAGCGCATTTCCGCTTGTGTGTACAAATGAGATTTGTATGCGATTGGTATTTTCTCACCCTCATTGAAGGTTAAGTAGGTGAATCCGCATTGACCCGAAATTATTCGGATCACCAAATTTCGTTGATTTACACGTGTTTGTAAGTGATTTGTTGCTAACATGTTAGCCTGGAGTGAACGCAAGATTTCTGTGTGTTCCTGTGTCCAGTTTTTGATTGAAAAATCAGGTTTGATTAATGCGTAGAGAGGTTTATCCCTTTCTGCGTAATTTAGAATGTATGTTCTTCCAAAATTTAGGAAACCCAGGATGGATTGTAAGTTTTTAGTGTTTTTGGAGGTTGGAGCAGCGCACATTTCTCTAGAAAGTTAGCTGCCAAGCTCTTGCCTTCACTTGAAAGCTCATATCCTAGAAATAGGACATTGAGATGGGCAATTCTGGACTTTTAAAGTTGAACTTGTAGCCCTCAGAGGCGAAACCCAGTATAATGGTGCTCACCCTGTTCAAGTGTTTGTCCAGGTCATCGTCCGTCAGATAGATGTCATCGACATAGGACAATGCCTCATTGTCATAAATTTGTAGTAACTCCGTTACCCTCGCTGAGAATAAACCTGGGCTGTTCTTGAACCCTTGTGGGAGTCGACAAAAGTGACGCTGGGTCCCCATTATGGAGAATGCTGTTAAGTACCTGCTTTCAGGTGCTATGTTTTGACAAAAGAAACCATTTGAGATGTCTAATGTTGTTTTGTATTTTTTACGCACAATGTTATTCATTAATGCTGTGCTATGTGCATTTTGCACTGCAAATGTTTTAGAACAAGTGTTTAAGTGTCTGTAATCCAAAACTAGACGATATGTATTGTCTGGTTTGGAGACAGGAAACAAAGGATTGTTCATTGAGGAGGTGCATGTTTCAATCACCCCTTGATATTCAAGTTGATCTAAGATCTCCCTGACCTGTTTTTTAGCTTCTTGCTTTATTGGGTACTGCTGTTGTGCAGTTGGTTCATGTTTCAGATGTATTTTATGGTGAGGTGAATCCTCATCCCATCCTACATGATTTTTATATAGTGCTGGGGCCTGGGCCACTGCCCATTTCCTGGCATATGTATATCTTAGGTGCATTGGTATATGGTTGGAGAAGGCAGGCATAATAATGTCCTCGCCGTGTGGGCACTCCCTGACAAATTGTGGTGGCCAGTCTTTTTCTGCTAGAAGTATGTCATAGCCCTTTGATAGTCTTTCCCAAAAAAGTGCTTTCACCTGTCTAGGTTTATCCCCCACCATCCGGAGTGTTATTTCATATAACTTTTGTGGAGTACTAACCCTGGTGTCTACAGTCTCAACTGTAATGTACTCATTCAAGTCCACTATCTCCAGAAGTTCCTTCAGGTTCTGGCGAGCTATTGTGACTTCTGCTGCACTGTCCAGCATTGTCTGAGCCCATTCTCCGTTCTTGAGTTGTGTTCTCAGTATTCTCGGCATGTCTGACCTTCAGACCTGCTACTTTCTTTTGGAGAATTGAGGTTTTGCTTTATTTTTTGGAGCGTGTTTTTCGTCTTTTGATTTCACGCGTTCTTCTCTATGTTCTGTTCGTCCTCTTCTTTCCGAAGTCTGTGATGAGATCTGAAAGGGACGAGAGGAACGTGTATCAGTATCTTGATACCTGTCAGGTTTTCTCAAATTATCCCTATTCCTGAGGTTATACCTCCTTTCAGAGGGCTCCTTTTGAGGAGACCTACCCCGGGATTGAGAACGTTTCTCGTTTGAATTTTGTTTATTAGTCTCCCACTTCTTTTTAGAAGATGTAGGAGTTTGTTTAATTGAGTCCTTCTCAGGAATTTCAGATAGTTTCGGCTTCACTGGGCTTCCACCCAAACTATCTCTGCCTAATTCTGCATAAGATTGTTCTATTATTCTGGGTAGCTCAGTTTGATGTTCTGTAACATCAAATTCCCTTAATTTTTGGCGGATCGCCACTGCTGCTGCCTCCCCTTTAATATTAGATAATATTATTGTTGAGACCTGGTCGAAATTTTTCAGTAATTTCATACCTAAATTTAGAGCAGGCTCTGCCCCGTATTCGTTTTGAATTGGTTTCAGGACATCAGGTATTACCGCAATTGACGGAATGCCATGTGTTTTAGTATAGATGGCAGCAAAGACTGAGCCCCAAGTGGTGCAGTCTTCCAGTTGTGGTGTGATCCCCATCGGTAAACTGATTGTCAGTATTCTGTGTTTCTCATGTGGGCTAGTATTTGGAAATACTGCTTCGATTTGAGTAATTTTTTGAGCTATCCAAAATGGAATTTGCTCACGTTTTGTGGGCATTTTACCCATGACTGCGTATAGAGTCTGTGGTGTAATTTGTAGTGTATTCCCCTGTTGAGGAGTTTGATTTGGAAGTGTTAATGGTGGTTGGACTGTGAAAGTCCGCATGACATATTGGACCAATTGTCTGTATATTTTTATTAACTCTGTAAGTTGAGTAAGTAATTCCTCATCTGTCATTATGTCAAGTTCAGGATGAGGTGTGTAGCCGGCTAGAATCGGCCATGTTGCTCCTGGTCTACCTAGTGGACCGAGCCTGGTAGTGTTTCTGTGATGTTTTAGGGCGCCTTTAAACCAGAGCTGATGCTCCTGGTATGTTAATGGAATTTCTATATCCTCGAAAGGAATGTATTCCTCTGGTTGATCATCTTCTTTGTAGAAGTGAAACATGTGTGTTACTGGATTGGATTCAGGAAATATTACCCATGAATAGAATACCTCTGTCTGAAAGGATTCATGTGCCTCTATCACGAAAACTGCTCTACCTCCTCTTGGTGGTAGGCCATGTTTTATAAGTTTTAGAGTGATGGCTCTTCTTAAGTTTGGATGGATGTCTATAACACCCTCCTCGGTTTCATTTAAACCTGTAATGGTAAAAGCTGTTACAGCTGGCTGATCCGTAGCTCCACCGTTTCCGGTGGCATTGTCGGAGTCAGGCATTTTGTTTTTTGAAAAATGTAGAACAAGTTTCAAGGAAACAAAGATAAGGTGCACAATATTTTGGAACACTGTATCCTTCAACGTTGAGCAAACCAAACAGCTAATATATAGGGTACTGCCCTATGTAGCCGTGGTGGATACTTAACCCTGCCCACTCCAGACGTCTTTTGGAGTATATGGGTAGGGGTCTCTGAGAGAAAAAGCACGGCTGAGTTACTCAGTATCTAACGTTGAATTACCGCCTTACCAAACGTTGGGCGCCATGTAGTGTAGCTCCTATTTCCCTAATAGGCTCTGCGCATTGGAATAATATATCCTATAGGTTTGACATAGGACTAAGGTCAGTATGTCCCTATCGAGTATATTAAACTAAATTACTTGTGCCAGCTAGCTCAGAGGCCACTAGAAACTCCTTGACGACAAGAAGGGAGTAGTTTCTGGCAGCCGCAAAACATGACCACTTTGTTTCCCTTTAGAATCAGAACGTATCCCAGAGTCGTGGAAACAATAGATAACTATTTCACTCAGCTCAGTCGTGCATGCTTAGTTTTCTCCAAGTTACACAGAAAGAACAGACGGGCGTTTCAATAAAAGATTTATTGAACAGTCTTGTTTCTGGTGTAAGTAAAATGTGCTGTTACGATCACAAGACAGTATGCGAGATAAATAATGTACAGTGTGAGCAGTAGAAATAAATAATACTGCGATAGCATTATCTTTTAGTATATATGCATTTACATAAATGACACAGACTAAAAATGCGAGTACTCATACGATGCGTTTCTAACCTAGTTCTACCCCAATGTACCTAACCTAACCTAGGTGTAGGGAGAGGTATGAAGTAGGTGAAGTATTCCTTACTATGGTATACTAAGAGTATGTTAAGCCTAGTATGCCTAGTATGCCAAGAGTCCCTCTAGGTTCTAGTCAGCTCCATACCTGAAGAATGAGAGAGGTAGGAATCTCTTTGCCAGACTCGAACTCCAACACCCCGCAAGGGAAGTCAGATCACTGGAAGCTGGACTCTCTGCGTGCAGGGATGACAGCGTCTTCTCAGTGCGTAAGGCCGGGAAACGGGCTCCTCTGAAGTCGAGGTCGCCTCTGATTTACAGGGGTTAGGGAAGGTATATTTATACCTGAGAATTACCTCAGAATGTTAGCATTGACGTGAGTCGGACAGCGGAAGACGTCATGAATGAACCCCTAAGGAATAATGGTTCATGCATAATATATGAGTCCTTGAAGAAATCAATAGTCCTGGGCTAGGGAAACTCCCGCAGCCTAAGGGTCTGTTCTTCACGAACTCGTTGTGACGTTAGGGTGGACGGATGTCGGAGACCATGCCTGTATTTGGAGTGCACGGTTTAATGCCTAAATAAGGACTGGGATTTTATGCCTATATAAGGGCAGGGCGAATTGTGTCTATATAAGGACATGATTCTGGAAAGCCCGTTTATGGACACCCTAAGAGGAATACAACAGTGGGAGAAATCCTGCATATTCCCATTTGTCCCTACCCTGTCAGGCCCAGCTGTTCCCATTAACCCACTGGGTTCCGTTATCCCGGCATCAGAATTTATCACGTGGACAAAGATTTGTTCGACAGGAATCTCATGCCTGCGGTCACTTCCCTAACAACCAAGATGTCTTTCTGGAAGAAGATTTCACTGTCAGTAGCTGGGCACATTGCTCTTTTAAAAATGGTGGTGCTCCCTCGCCTCCTCTTTTATTTGACAAATCTGCCACTGTATGTCCCCCTTCCTTCTTTTGACCTCTCAAAAGGTTGATACCAGAACTTATATGGAATAAATCTTGCTGTTGGGTGGTCCTTTTCGAAATTATACCTATCAACTGAATAGGGAGGGAAGACGGTACCTAACTATGAACATTACTACCTGGCATCCCAGCTTCAGTTAGTGGCCTGCTGGATGGCAGGACTACATCTTACTGACACCTGCAACTGACACACCTGCCTGGAGCCTTGGAGCCCTCTTACATCTGTTCCACCCATGCACCAAAGCATCTCGCCCGACCTGTACTATTACGAGTAGCGTATCGGTACCTCTGCCATAGTATGCCTCACTAAATCCACTACACCCTATGCCCCTTCAATTCCATTACTTGAGATGCACAGAGGACGTGGGGTCCCCATGATGGCAAAGCTAACGGACTGGTACGCGGTGAGCCGCCATACACTTGGGGACCTGTATCGGCATAGTGTCATTCTCTTCTATGAGACATTGATGAAGGATGAGGGATTGCCCCCGGGACACTTCCTTAGTTATAATTCTTGGGTTGGAATGATGCGTCGCGACTGGGGCGAAGTTGCACAGGAACCCCAATCACACCTCACAGTTCAATATCTCCATATTTTGGGAACGGGAAGTCACCTCACTCGCTGGTTTACAGATGCGCTCAGCGTGCATGGTGCTTCCCTGCTAACCTCGCTAGGTCAGCGTTGGGAGACAGATCTAGCCGGACCTTGTACTGCTACATACTGGAGTACACTTTTGGCAAGCCCCACTCATAACTCTCTCAATGCCAGGTTTCAGCGGACACAATTTTAGATAATACATATGGCGTATCTGACCCCTGACAAAATCAATCAATACTTTCACAGGGAGGACACAGCTTGCCCTCACTGTAATTTGATTGACTTCCACCTTCTCCATATGCTATGGTCATGCTGCTTACTGCAGCATTACTAGCACGGAGTGACACACTATCTCTCCGTGTGTACAGAGTGGCCACTGCTCCATACCTGGGAGGTTTGCCAGGTGGGCCTTTTTCCTAGAGACAGGAAGCACAGAGCGGCCACATGCTTCATAGACCAAGGCTTACTGGTGGCCAAACACCTCATTACCCGGTAGTGGAAGTCCCATGAGCCTCCGACAGTGAAGGCCTGGTCACAATCCGCTGTGATATGGGCTAGGGCGAAGGGAGTGGCCCTGCGCAGAGAAGACAACCTGGGGCTCATGATGACTTTATGTGTCCTCGCTATGCCAAACTAAAACTGTAATGCCCCCTTGAGCCAGCATATTAAGGGTTTAATGTCATGAAGCCATTAGCAGGATGTTACTGTAACTTGCTACCTTAGAACATTGCAGAAGCATGTAAAATCTAACTATCACTCTTCTGCGTGGGTTCAAAATCTTGCAAGAGCAAAGGCCATTTTGGGTGCAGGTTACCATTTCAAATTCACCCAAGGCTGATGGATTTCCTGATAGTACATGAATGGTATTTTCTCTCTCTTCTCTTCCCATTCCCCTTTACCTTGTTAGACTTACATCATCTCTGATTTGCAAGTGCAGCACCAAACTGGCGACAGTTGGGTGAAAGAGCTGGGAACTGACTTCTTGTGGATCCACCTCATACACAGGATCAATCACCACAGGTTAGTGTTATAACTCCTGACAGAATACCAAGCCCATGTTCTAAACCTGTATGATCAAGATGGACCCAAAACATGACACTAGCTGATGTAGCTAGCATACTAGAGAGTTATGAGAAGCTCCAATACAGGCAAAAGAAGAGACAAGAATCTTAACGCAGAGGTTAGACAATCTACAACCTCAGTCTACAACTGCGACTGCTCATGCCTGGGGCCTACCACTTCCGGCACTTTCTAGACTCAGGCACATTTTATTTACAATCCTGACACACTCATGACCTGCTGGCTAACACCCCTGTTTGATCTCATGCATATTTACTTTGTAGGGAAACTTTACACTCAGAGGAGGGTTGGGCCGACTAACTCCAACCAAAACATTTCCACAATGAGTGTATTCCATAGAATTTATGGTCCTATTGGATATATAATTCTTGATATAATATAGATTCTGGGAAAGATACTGTCAAAAAATGAAGGTCTTTCATCATAGTATTCTTTCTGAATCTCAAAAGTTTATTTTCAGTTTGTTCTCCTTATTTATAGATGTAGATATTTACAGCATTTGATTACATCCAGAGAGCTTGTTGTCAACACGCTTTCTGTTAATCATCCACAACTGTCACATATATTAGTCCCACATATGTGCTTTGAAGTTCTGTGTTATCTCAAAGAGGATGGATTTCCAAATTAGCCAGTTCCATAAATGTGCTTTTAAATTCTCTGTTACATCAAAGAGGATTGATCTAAAAGTACAATCACAATAACACCGAGCACCAGTGTACAATTCATAAATTCCCACACTAGGTTGATGTAGATGTATTCTTCTTTTTATTTCCACTCTTCGCATGCAACCAATACATCAAATGCGATATGCAGCCAACACATGTTTCGTCTATGGTAGATAAAGCAACAACTTCATCAAGGCTACAAGATAAATCATAACCATCCTTAGTTTTATACATTTGTATTTTTTTATCACAAAATTATCACCACAGTGATAATAATAACCAACAGTGGAAGTGTATATGGATCACAAGCAAAAAGTAGTACAAGTTCTAGAACCATGATTACACCCAAAATATTCTGTGGTCTATGAGATGTATTGTTTTAGAAAATTAATCTGTTAGTTCATGCTTGAGCAAAAACATAAGAAAAAGAAGAAGGAGGAGGCTCCATTGTTTCTGATGTTTAGAAACAAATCATGTTTTACTCCACTTTACCGAGTTTAAGATCACCCATAAACAGATTATTCAAATGTCAGACCTACTCACCTAATGATTCAATTATAAACATACTGTTGCTGCGTGTATTAAAAATCATATAATGCCTTTCAAAATCCTAAACAAATAAGTATTACCATTAATGGTCCCATATCTGACCTTATTCCAAACTCAAAATCAGCCCCAAACCGCTCAACTCCTTACCGTATTATTTAGCGTGGCTGCCAACCCATATCAAAATTAGTATCCTTAAGGTCACAATCATCCAAGTATATTGTCTGTAAGTAAAATATATAAATCTTCATGTCATTCTGTCATAACATCAAATGCTTGATAAGCACTGTGCTTATCTACATCCTCACTATGTCATTATGTCATACCTATTTCATTCCACTTTATCATGTATCAAGTGGTACTTTCTACCAATAAATCAATTTCCTCCCCAGTATCTTCACTATTGACATGTTGAACATAATCACAGAGCTTTCCAAATCTCATTCATGTTTGTTCTGCACCCATAATTTCCTCTGTAATGGCATACCCGTATGATATCATTATCATGAACAAACCGTGATTGGTGTACACTACTTCATAGTTCAGACCTTTTAGGCCATCGCATACTGCTTTTAGATTTTTCCTATTTTTGACAACCCTTGAGTTTTGGATCTACAAATTATGTCTCAGCTTGGTGAGCCAAAAGTTGAAGTTGCAGAGGTTGTGTTTGAGATAGAAAGGCCTATATGGTGCCTCAAATTAAACAGATCTGCAAGGATCTCAACTGCCCTGTTAAATGGTCTGCTAGGAATGAGGAATTGCAAAAGGCGCAGAGGGCCTGGTGGGCAGCAAGAGAAGCTGGGGAGGCTAAGAATGAGAATGTGGCGGTACAGAGCCAACAAGGGGATTTTGGAGCTCAGGATCTGTCTTTGGGGGGAGCACCCTCCAGGACTGGCAGCAGTGTGTCATCTAGAAATCTGCCCCCAGAGGAGTTGGAGGACATTTGACAGGCCAGAGAGCATGAGTGGAAGCTTGAGAAGCTCAAGTGGTAAATGGAAAACAAAAAGTTTGAATTGGAAAGCAAAACTTTTGAAATGGAGAACCAGCAACAAGAAAAGGAGAAAACCCTTGCTCTGAAGGAAAGGAAATTGCTTTTGGCTCATAAGTTTAATATTAAGGAGCTGGACATCAAGACCAAGTGGGCAGAGTACATCCAGTGCAATCTGAGAGGAGGGATATAGTAAAGGATTCCAGAAGAGAGGATGACATGCACAGTTAGTTTTTGGGGTATGAGTCAGCTCTCCACATGTACCAGGTTCCTGAAATACACTGGGGGGCGGGGTGGGTCTTTGCAAGCACGTTGAGGTAGAGGGGAGAGACACTTTGACAGCTC
The DNA here is from genome assembly GCA_963921515.1 of Calotriton arnoldi. NCBI lineage: Eukaryota > Metazoa > Chordata > Amphibia > Caudata > Salamandridae > Calotriton > Calotriton arnoldi. Next base: position 104,899 of record CAWUFW010011596.1, on the reverse strand, counting down.
TAAGTCCAGCACAGAATCTCACCTACTCTGCCATGAAGGATGCCCTGATCACTAGGTATGGTCTCACCCCTGAGCAGTACAAGGTAAAGTTTAGGACATACAAAAGTCTGATTCCCAAATTTGGCTTGAATATGTACATTCTTTTTGCAGAGCCCTGGATGGTTGGGTGAAGGGCAATCAGGTAGCAGACTATCAGGGGCTGTACAATTTAATTGCATGGGAGCACTTGTATAGTCTTTGTTTTCCAGCTCTGCGCCAGCATCTGAATGACAGCAAGCTGACTGACCTCAGAAAGCTTGCTCAGAAGGCAGACCACTGGATAAGGACCAGGGTCCGCAGAAGGTATGAGGGAGACACCGCAAAGGGTGGGCAGGGTCCCCAGCAGAAGAACAGGGGGACATGGAAAAACAGAGGGAGTTCGCTAAAGGGCCCCAATCAAGTTCCCAGGGTAAGGATTCCCATCCCCCAAGTGATAAGCAACCTTGGATATCTACGGGGAAGTCTGCAGAGAGGGATCCCCTCAGGTGTTATGCATGTGATCAGGAGGGTCACATGAAGGGGGACCCCAAGTGGGCACTGCCACCCACTGTTGAGCAGTCACTGGGGTTGGCCAGTGCATCGCTTGGTGAGTAGTTGGTTCCAGGAGAAGGGTGGGAGCCAACTGAGATGACCCTTGTCTCACTAGGGGACAGTGAGATGGTCCAGAGGACCCTAGTGCCTGAGAACAATAAGAAGTACAGGCAGTGGGTGACCATCAATGGACTGAGGGTGGAGGCTCTGAGAAACACAGGAGCCAGCATGACTACTGTCAGGTGTCACCTGATGTCTAAAGAACAGGTGGCACCTAATGTGTTTTACCAAGTAGATGCTGTGGACAACTCTGAGCACCAGCATAAGGTGGCTCAAGCTCCCTTTGAATTGGGGGAGATCTCAGGTTCCTTGAGGGTGGCTGTGAGTCCACCCATGCCTGCTGATTGTCTGCTAGGTAATGACCTGGAGGATTCCCCTTGGGGGGAAGTGTACTGCGGTCACACTTGGAGATGGTGGGTCTGCTTGAATGGGCATGCATGACTACTCAGTCTATGACAGCCGTAAAGGTGATCAGAAGGACCTGGAGCCTGAAAGAGTGGCCCGGATGCCTGCTAGAAAGAGGAAGGGCAGAGGGCATAGAAAACCCACCCCAGAAGTTCCCATAGTCTGGGAGGAGGCTCACCTTGAGGGGGATGCCCCGCAACCTAGAGGGGAGCAAGTGGCTGAACTGGAACACTTGTCTGAGCTGACCTATTGGCAGGCAAGAAGAGGGTCCCACCAGGGAGGAATTCTGCAAGGAGAAGCAGGAATGCGCTACTTTTGAGGGTGTGTGGGGAATGGCTGCAGAACAGGCAGCTGCAAGGAGTTTGGATCACACTGGATCTACTGGGAGAATAGTCTCCTTTATAGTAAGCCTAAGGTTGCGGAGCCTGGGGCAGTCTGTGTGCTGGTGGTCCTCTAGAGCTTCAGAGCCTTCCCACTGGGTCTGGCTCATGATGTGCATTTGGCAGGATATTTGGGGCAGGGCAAGACCTTTGAAAGGCTTGTCACCCACTTCTTTTGGCCCCAGATATCAATGCACCCTGATGCACATTGCAGGTTTTGCCTAACTTGCCAGTCAAGTGGCAAGAGAGGAGGGAGATTTAATGCTCCACTACAACCTTTCACTGTCATGAGCACCCATTTCGAACGGGTGGGCATAAACATTGTGGGGCCACTGGATCCCAAGACAGTCATGGCCAACAGGTTCATCCTGGTCTTGGTGGACCATGTCACCCAGTACCCTGGAGGCTATCCCTCTGAGGACAGTGATGGCACCTTTGGTGGGCCAGGCACTGATGGGGATTATTTCCCGCATGGGTTTCCCCAAGGAGGTGGTATCTGACCAGGGTACCAACTTCATGTCCAAATACATGAATGCCATGTGGAGATGTGTGGGGTGAACTACAAATTCACCACTCCTTACCACCCCCAAGGTAATGGGCTGGTTGAAAGGTTCAACCATACCCTGAAGGGCATGATTGAGGGTCTGTCAGACTCCATGAGACGTAAGTGGGAAGTCCTCCTACCATGCCTTCTCTATGTTTGCAGAGAGGTACTGCAGAAGGGCGTTTTTAACTGCCATGCCAACCTGGCAAGTGTGCTCATTTGCCCGGCCCAAACCTTCTCTTTTATTACATGTAAGGCATCCCTAAGTCAGATCCCAGATAGCCCCATGGGCACGGTGCAGTGTATGTGAAAGATAGGACAATTACTGGTGTGTTTTACATGTCCTGATAGTGAAATACTGCTGAATTCATTGTTCACTGTTGCAAGGACTTTCTCTCCCATAGGTTATCATTGGAGCTTCCTTGTAACATCTTACAAGTGTAACTTTCAATTGAGCAGAGATAGCGATTTAGAGTTTGGGTTCCCTGAACTCAGAATTTAAAAACACATATTTCTGTGAAGGTGGTTTTTAAATTGTGTGTTTGAAAATGCCACTTTTAGAAAGTGAGTATTTTTTTGCTTTACCATCCTGTGCCTCTGCCTGCCGTGGAATCCACGTCTGGTTGAGACTGACATATGGGGCTGTTTCTGCATTCACTCTAAACAGTCAAACAAAGGGAGATGTAGTGTGCCTGGCATATCCTGATTGCCCATTACCAGGCTGATGGGCCTTCCTGAACTAGAGTGGTGGGAGGTATTGTCACTGAAACTTGAATAGGGCTATGCCTGTCCTCCAACCCCTGTAGTGTGTCTGGAACCAGGACAGGGCAAGGCAGGTTATGTGCAATACAGAGACTATCCTTTGAAGTATGCCTACTTCAAAGGCAAAATGGGGTGTAAGTATTGGACCTATAATGCCAGATTTTTAGAACACTTCTAGACTGAGGACTTTGCCAAGAAGAAGAGCTGAAGAGCTGTCAGGAGGAGAACTGCCCCTTAGCTGTGTTGCTTTCCTGGGTTTGCCTGCAGTTGCTGCTCCTGTCTGTGAGCAGTGAAAGAACTGGACTTTGCATTCTGGAATCCTACTTTCCGAGTTCTCCAAGGGCTTGTGTGTGCTTGCCTCCTGTTGGAAGTCTCAGGACCATCAAAGACTTCATATGCAGCTTCCCTGAACTCCTCTGCTGAGAGTTCTGACCTGCCAAGTGGTGCCTACTCCAGTTCTGGGCCCTTGGAAGTGGTTTTCCTGCTTTAAGAGCTGAAAATCAACGCATCACCATTCAGTGCAGTTTTTGTTTCCACAAGCTTCCTGTGCAGTTGAAAAAACAACAAATCACCGCGGTGCAGCCCAAAAATCGACGCAGCGCTTGTTCACAGCTGGAAGAACTGCCGCAGCCCGAGTCCACAGCACTGTGCCTCCGACATCTGAGACCCCCTCTCTGACTTCAACGCCGGCCATGCGGCGCGGCTGAAGGAATTGACACATCACGTGCCCGCGGTTGAAAGAATCGACACAGCGCCTGTTTTGCTGCCACATCGACCCTACGCACCTTTATTTTCCAAGTATCACACCTGTACACCAAGTTTCCATTCCATCGCCCGGCAGTAAGGAGTCGCTTTTTAGAGCTGACGCCTCCATCACCCATAGGACTCAAGAATTGATGCATTGCTGTATTTTCAGATGCTTCCCTCCCTTGTGTCTATTTTTCATCTTGGATTTTGACTCATCAAAGGTACTTTGTGCTAAAATCAATGCATCCATAGAGTTCTATGGATTGAATTGCTTAAACCTTTAAAAAGTGATATCTTGAGTTGTGTATGTTGGATTTTTGTCATGGTTGGTCTTGGTTTGTTTAGACAAAGATTGTTTATTTTTCTAAACTGAAGTGGTGTCCATTGGTAGTGTTTTCACTGTGTTATTCTGTGTTTTATGTACAAATGCTTTACACATTGCCTTTGAGATACACCTAACTGCTTGTGCCAAGCTACAAGAGGGTGAGCAGGGGTTATTCTGGTTGTGTAACTCACCTACCCTGACTAGAAGGAAGGGTCCCTACTTTGACAGGGGTCCATGACCAACTAGAGACCCCATTTCTATCATAACGCTATTGAAAGGGTGATGACCAGCCCAAACGTTAAACACAGGTTTTTCTGCAGTCAGTAGTCCATCTTCATGGGATTTCTTCTGTCTTGATACCAGATGTGCGCCCACAGTTTATTTCTCGCTTCTGGAAAACTCTCAGCAGACAAATGTGAATTGATGTGTGATTGCCCTCCGGTCATCATCCATAGTCTGGCGGGCAGACTGAGAGGGTCAATCAGTGCTTGGAACAGTATTTTCAATGCTAGCTTTTACAAGAAAATGCCAATTGGCCAGACTCCTTGTAGATTGTGGAGTTTTCATACAACAATTCCACCAAATCTACATCAGGTTTCTCCCCATTTTATTGTGCTAATGCCTTTCACCCATAAATGGTTTCTGTTGCAGTATGTCCCTCTTCACTATGTCCAGCTGTACCAGAATTTTATGAACATTTGCTCCTCAAATATTTTTTTACAATGCTAGAGCAACCAAAGTCCAGAACTACCTCGTTTCCCATGGGAGGGGTACCATTGGAATCAGGGCTAAAGTAGCCAGGTGACATAGTTGAAGGAGCAGGGACAACAACAGGGGAACACAAGATGACTTGGCAAAGTTATGAGTAATTACAGGAGCATGAGTGAGGATTCAAATTAATTAAAGTGGGGGCAAAATGAGGACATAACAGAATTACTGTGCATACTGGGCAAGTTGCGACAATCCACCGCCTCCTTGTACAGCATTTCCTCTTTGCTTTATTGTGGAATTACCCAGGAACTTCTTTTTCAAGATGGTGAAACCCAGCTGCCGCCAGGCAGGCCAGTCTTTGGCCCTAAGCAAATCCCCTATTCAGGTGAGCTCTTCTCCCACTCGAAAGGCTCAAATCTGTTTTTCCCTCCTATCTGAGCCTGGCTGTCTGGGGTGTGGGGTCCTTATAATGAGCAGAATAAGCCTTTCTTGTCATCACCAAGTGAAGAGAGGTAGTGCTATTGCTGCCCTTTTTCTGCCAACTGTTTCTATCCACTCCAAGATAGCAAATTGCTGATATGTGTTTAGCAGGTAACAGCCATTGGCCCTTCCTGGGCTCAGAGTCAAGCCATTGTCCTAAGCCAGGGTTGTTAACTTTGCCAGCGAAGGATGTATATTTCAGCTCTCTAGGTGCAATGAGTGGCAGAGCGACGTTTAAGACAGTTCTTGTTAAGGGATTTCATCCTAATAACAGATTTTAAAAGTTAAGCAACTAAGGGGCCGATTCCGATCTGGGTCGGAAAGCTCTCCGACCGATCCGGATCCGGATTGTTTTCCGACTGAGCCGGACCCCTGCAGTCCGACCGAACGAGTACGATGTGGCCGTATGCTGCCAGACTCGGTTCGGTCGGACTCCCATTGAAGTCAATGGGAGCCGGTCGTACGATGTGTACATGGGCTCCCATTGACTCAATGGGTACGTTGCGCACAAGGGGGCCCCCTGTAGTGGGTACGCGTTGGTGCCATCTGCACCATACACGCATGTATAGGGGGGACCCATGGGTCCCCCCTGTGTACGACTCGTATGGCTACGGGTGAAAGGGGGTCCGGCACGGACCCCCGAAGTCCGCGTCCGGGAGCTTTTTCGTGTCTGAGGCTCCGACTCGATCCGGCTGTCCGGATCGTGCATCGTACTGGCTCGGTCGTAAAACGTCTCCATTGCGGGCCATGAATCGAGTGCGAACGAGTCGGACGGAGCGGTTCGGACCCGGAAACGAGTCGGTCGGCGATTTCGCGTTCACTCGCATCGTACTTGCTCGCTCGGACGACTGTACGAATCGGTCGGAAACAAAGCCTCCGACTCGGATCCGGTAAAGCCGAATCCGAATTGGAGCCCTACCGACTGAGATCGGAATCGACCCCTAAGTAGTAAATAAGTTGTATATAATGTTTTAGCCTTTTCCTAAGTGGAGATAGAGAATTAAGAATTTAATCACATCTAAGCTTACTTAGAGAAAAGTGTACAAGGCCTATAGAGTGAAATATCTATCAGCTTTTATATCATTGCAAGGTCAAACTAACCCCATTATGCAGTGTGTCCTATTTTTATATATTGTACAACTATTTTAAAATTATATTATCTTTAGGGGTTGCTTATGAATATATAAAAATAGGCTTTTACTACAAGACAAATACATTTCTTCCCTGGCATGGGTCACCGCAGTGCATTTAAACTGCAGCCAGCCTGAACACAGTGATGCTCCTGTCAGACATAAGTGTTGTTATATATGTGGGTGGTGTAAATATGCACTCAAGCCTACATATGTCATTTACCTTCACATGCCATAGATACACGCTCAATATTAACTTTATTTCGGTTCAATGAACCATAAAAGTGCACAGCGCCAAAACATTTTTTAACTTAATCAATCCAATCACATTTCATGCCAGTGTACATATATTAGTCGATTTCCAACATAATACATCAATTCATAAAATGCAGCCATATGCCTACAGTCAAAACCAGGGAAACAAAAACCTCAAAGCGAGAACCCTTACGGGTGAGCTCCTAAGGGTCCATAATGTGACCCGGGTTATCTGTATTATTTCCAGATGAGGGTGGCTCAAACAATTCACTGGAATAAATAGAGAGATAGTATACATAAACCAATAAAAATATGGAACATTTTAAAACTACAGAACCATAAATAAATATCATTGGACTGGTATATACCTCCCAACTATACCTCCATCTGGTTTGACGCACCATAATTTGAAAGAGGAGGTATACGTATAAAAGTGTTTTTAAAAACCAGGCCTAATAAATAGTAAATACCTTATTCAGGGGTGTTAAAACATTTCAGTTAACTTAACTTGATAATTACAGTGCCTGGCACTCTATTGCAGATTTTACCCATAGCACTTTCTAATGACGACGGCACCCTTTTTTTAAAAAAAAAATATTTTTATTGAAACAACAAACCTGCCATTCATGATGAGATACTTAACATCACGACAATACGATGTCACATCAGTACAATGGAAGGTAATACAATTATCGTACAGCAACTGATTTGCCCCAGTCCATCCCCTCTCCACTCTTTCGTCTCATTCATCCGGCAATGTTGCTTCTCGATCTTGTCTTAAACTCTCAACCGGTCTGCATCTCATCCCTCGATATTCATTCCACTTCCCCCAAACTTTTGTCCATTTATGTGGGCAGCCTCTACTCTCGTAGACCATTCTCTCTGCAAGCATACACCAATCCATATCAGCCTTCCATTCACTCAACATCGGGGTCGACACAGCTCTACACATTCGCACGATATTGTGCTTTGCTACCATAAATCCCAGCGTTACCCATAGACGCTCTCTGTTGGGGAGGTCTGAGTCCCCCCATATATTCAGCAGACAGACAATGGCACCCTTGATGAAATTCAGGATCGCAATACAAATATCACTTGAAGTCAGTGAATGCAAATAAATAAAATCTTCTTTGTAACTACACGGACGTTGCTTTCTCAGTAAGCAAAGCAGAAATCTTGCTCTCAATGGCTTATAAAGTGCACAAAATAGTACAAGGTGCAGGGTACTTTGTTTGGAAAAGTTATCACAAGGACATGGAGTGAGCTTTGCCAACCAACCTCCTTGACATGGGAAAGCTAGCAAAAAGCGCAATATGTCTAACCGAAACCTTGTAAGGAAAAATGTATCTAGTGCCAAACACTACATAAAACTGTAAATGAGTACTCAACTGGTTAGCCAGAGCGAGGGACAGAGTTCCAAAATGTCCCTGGTGGGGCAGATGGGGCATGTTAGCCCTGGTAAAGAATGCAGATTTAATAGTGTCTTTTGCTTTGGTGGTCATTTTTTGTCAATAACAGCTGCTTCGAATATATTGGATAATAATGGCACCCACAAAATAGGGTTACCCTCGAAGAGGTCGAGGGGGACTCCATCCGGGGTGGGAACCTTCAAACTAATGCCCTGTGCTATAGCCACCTCTACTTCTTGGACTGAAATGGACATGCTTAGTTGTGAAGCTTTACTCAGATTGTGGAGCATCTCCAAATCTCAAGCCCCCGGGTCTATTACCTTATTTAAAGGATTGAAAATACGGGTGAAATGAGCTCCTCAAGCTTTCCCTAGGATCAGTGTGTCCATATGATTCAGGTCTTCTGGGAACATTGGTCGGTTTATAATTTCCTAGAACTTTTTTGTATCTTTAAGAGTCCCTGCTTGGACTAGATCCTCCCACGCCTCCTTCCTCAGTTCCCTTTTCCTCTGTTCAATCACAGATTTGTATTTCTTCCTCAGGGTTTTTACTTGTTTTTTATCCCAAGGGGTAGTATGTAAAGCCCTTTTAGTTCTTTGTGGGCTCTGGTGCATTCATTATTGAACCAGTGCACCAGTGGGGCTTTTTTAGAAGGAATCTTCTTTGCCAAACCCAGGCACATTACTGAACAAAGCGCTTCAAAGTCCTGTACTACTTCTGTCAGGTTAGGATCCTGCTTCAGACAGCTAACTATGATATCCCAATTACCGGAAATAATTTCCTGATCGAATTTTTGCGTATCTACCTGGTCCCATTTCAGCCTAATTCCCTTATTGGGGTAGCGCTAAATTACTTGATCTTCCACTTTCCCTGTCCTAGGTTTTATGTTGAGGTAGGCTATAGGCGGGTTATGATCACTCGAACAGTTTGGTGTAATTTTAAAATCTTGTGCAAGAGTAATGTATTGCTTGGTAAATAGCAGCCCCTACAAAGATTGTGCAAAACAAGGTGGACATACTGGCACAGGCATTCAGAAGAATTAGGTCATTTACAATGAGTATGGCATTTAAGGCCTCAGCCAGGCCAGAATGATTAAAATGGCTCATGGGTTGGCCATCCTCGTACCCCATCCCGCAGACATGTTGGTTACTATATTTACAAAAAGTACAATTAAAATCACCAACCCATAAAATACACAGCGGCTGTCTCGTTGCTGTGACTTTACTAATCTCGTCTTGTAGGTCCTCTACTACTTGGCAGCTGCCATTATCAAAGATGTTATAGTAGAATTCACCAGGAGTGAATCAACCTGGCCCAAGCTTGAGATCACAAGTAGTTGATACCAGGGGGAGGAACAAACGATTTTGACTTTTACAGACACATTTTTTACTGCTATGAGCATCGATATGCCACCCTTGGCTCTTCCTGATGTGGAGGGGATTGCCAGTACACAAAAAGAACTGAATCTATTTATGAAAAAGTCATTAAGCGACCAGGTTTCTTGTAGACAAATGAAGTCAACTCAAAACCTAAGACATAGCTTAACCATTCCTCGTTACTCAGCTTTGAGTGGATTCCTGCTATATTCCAAGACAATATCCTGAAAGGGGTGATCATACTTCCCGGATTTACTTGCCCCTTCACTTCGTCATTGAAGATGCAGGGAGATAAGGTGGGGGCGGGTAATGTCACTTTCCCATCCACCCCTGCTGAGTTCGTTTCATGTGGGGTGTTTGTTAGTAAATCGATTCTGCCTACTTGGCCCTGCTCTCTTCCCAGAGTTGCTGGTACCAAATGTCAATCTATATCTGTTAAACCTGATAAAACATCAAAGCAGTTTGCATGTGCAATATACTGCCAGGGTTGAAAGTTATTCTGCATGTGTTCAGTGTGGCCTAGCCGCTGATTAAAACTAGGGCCTGAAGGGGAAGGATAGAAAAAAACCTAAGGGAAATCCCTTTATGTTACCAGAATCCGATGTCACATTGCTCAAGCGTGTTAACAATAAGTATACACACCTAGGGTCTTTAAAATTTAGGACCTCCACAGATTTTGATGTGTGTCCTATCCATCTGGCTCTAAGTGCCATAATAAAGTTTTCCATGATATTGTAGTCACAACCTGATTTCCAAATGCACCAATGTGCTGATTTATTAATACGACTTTGAAAGTCTTCATATTGATCTACAGGCAAAGGTTGGGTCAACAAACTTATGGCACTCTGGCACCTAAGGGCGACGTCAGCAGGCAATGGTTGCTGGGGAGTGAATTCCTCCTCCTCCCCAGCACAGTGCAACACTCCCAGGGCAGACAGCAGCAAGACGAGGGTTCCGCGCTGCGTAATGCCTTCAACAAACTTATGGCGTGCCTATGGGTGACATCAGCAGGCAAGGGTTACTGGGGAGTGAAGTCCTCCTCCTCCCCAGACCATGCAACACTCCCAGGACACAGTGCCAATAGGGCATACTGGGAACACCCATAAGTCGCACCTGGCTCTAGCAGGCTGCTAGTGCCACCATTGGCAACATTCCCCACCCACACAACACATAGCATGCATGCCAAGTAAATAAATACACAAGACAACTTTGTTTGGGTAAATATTGCTGCAAGTTTATTCCATACAACAGTATGCAATATGGTGGGTTATCTTACTGGCGTTCCAAGGGCAGACAGCTGGAACCAACTACGCTGCCTGCCCGCCTGATGAGCCAAGCAGCACTGGGGAGAACCCAATCTGTGCTACACCTTATGGTGTGATCCTCTTTCCGGATCACGTGACACATTGGTCCCTTATTACTCACGCCCCTTTCAGGGCGGAGCGTAGCAAGGCAAGCCCCCGGTTGTTCAGGCCCACAACCGCCCGAAGGACTAACGGGACGCCGACGCGGTTTTCCAGGAACCTCCCATGAGGCTCCTGGGATTTGGCTCTGGCACCCCTATTGTGCCCTGCAGAGGTACCCTTCTGTACACATTTGCTTCCAGATCGCCCTGTAACTCCGCCTGCAACGAAAAAGAAAACATTACAACATTCTATGTATGGTGCCTGCCTCCCCACGCCGGGTAAGCGGTAGGGTGGGAAACGGCGTGACCAGCGCGACAAAGAGGATGCCAAAATGGCAGGGGAGGCCTATATACCCCTCCCTATCCTCAGCGCGCAGGAAGTGACGCGCCTAGCGCGCCACCGGCCAGTCTGGGGGGACTCCTCCCTGAGTCCCCACAACTAGAAAGGGGTGGGTTAGTGCCCAGATGGCACTAGAGGGCCGCCCTCTTGAGTGGCCCCCTGCGTGGGCCACGGGCAGCCGCATAGTGCCACCATTGGCAACATTCCCCACCCACACAACACATAGCATGCATGCTAAATAAATAAATACACAAGACAACTTTGTTTGGGTAAATATTGCTGCAGGTTTATTCCATACAACAGTATGCAATATGGTGGGTTATCTTACGGGCGACACAAGGGCAGACAGCTGGAACCAACTACGCTGCCTGCCCGCCTGATGAGCCAAGCATAACTGGGGAGAACCTAATCTGTGCTACACCTTATGGTGTGATCCTTATTCCGGATCACGTGACACATTGGTCCCTTATTACTCACGCCCCTTTCAGGGCAGAGCGTAGCAAGGCAAGCCCCCGGTTGTTCAGGCCCACAACCGCCCGAAGGACTAACGGGAGGCCGACGCGGTTTTCCAGGAACCTCCCATGAGGCTCCTGGGATTTGGCTCTGTCACCCCTATTGTGCCCTGCAGAGGTACCCTTCTGTACCCATTTGCTTCCAGATCGCCCTGTAACTCCGCCACAGCTCTGGAGGCGGCCTCCGTCACCGCCAGAGCCCCCCATCAAACAGCTATGGTCTTACCTGCAACCTCTCCTCTCTAGAGCAACCTGTAAATCTAGAAGGAAGAGATCCATCCCTACTGTTGATAAATGAACCCCATAATTATCAAAGTATCCTTTAACCTTAGATTGAATCATCTCATGTCTGATGAAGCCCAGACCCCTCTGATCTGTGAACTTCCGCATTGAACTATTCACCCTCTTCCGGGAATGTTCAACAGCCTCCTCTGATTTGGCCCTGTGCCACACTCAGCGTGGAATTATCTCAGACCACCAGAGCTCACATTGCCTCATGTATTTACTGATTTCTCCCAAATCAGCTTTCATGGCTTGTACGAGTGACCTCCTCCCCTTGGCAATGAGGTTGTTGCCCCCCAGGTGTATCACTAAGAAATTTGGGGGGACCTCCCCTTGGACTAGTCTCTGTTCCAATCTGTTCATGAGGCTGGTCCATCTAATTCCGGGGAAACCCATCCACACAAACTGCGTTTGCGAAAATCCCCGCATCCAATTTCGGCGCGCAGCCCACTGCGCCACCCTGGAGACGAATGAATGCCTGATCACCCATACTTGGAATCCTAGTAAAGTAAAGGACACCATTTTTACACTTTGCTACTTTAATGTTCATTGTAATCACGCATAATTTGACATTTAGTACACTCAAAGTCACTGCACACTATAATTACTATGTACAGATTGCCTTCAAGGGTGGATATAATGCTTGTAGCAGTGAGACTCCCAACGTCCCACCTTTTTTATACCCTCAGGCTCCATGCCTGCCTTGAACGCAGTCGTGGCTGCCCCGATCCTGAAGGAGTGACTAGAGTATTTTTTGTCAGGCCGGGCGAGACCCGCCCGTGTTAAGCAAGCCTTCATTATGCGCTCTATCTGTTATTTGGTCAGGGGCCCTGGTCGGCGTGAATCAGGAGGTAGCCAGGGACGTTGGGGCGTAGCGCCAAGTACTCTTTGACCATGGCGACTGGGCAGTATCTCTGATCCCCTAAAGGCCTAAGTACCACCACAGCCCCTCGCCCTGACTGATCAGTCTTGGACCTTCTGATATGTACGGCCAAGGTACCATCCAAGGTGATGTCCTGTCTGCTTAAGGCGCAGCCTGACCTATCTGCCTTAGACTTGGCAACCAGTTCACTGATTCGCAAAGCCCCAAAGAACGCCAGGCAGAAGGCCGCTGAGAAGAGTCTGGCCTCAAACTGTGAGTATGTGACCTGCTCCTTTTGTGGTGAAACCCCCTAGGCATACCAGCTTAGTGAATCTGTCTGATTTAATATAGTGCGCACTGTCTGCAATATGGTGCCTAACAATCAGGATTGACTAAGTCCTACTTTACCCCCATCCTAGAATATTCCCAAATAGGGGGGGGGGTTTCACACTGTCCACCCTGTGCAGCCCCAGCAGTGGAAAATTACCTGCTCCGTTAAATTATAATTTTTGTGGACTACTGGACATGCCAAATGTTCTTTTTACATAGTAGCCTTTTGTGCTTGACACATTGTTTCCCCATTTATTGGGACAGCAGCCACTATGTTGGCTGACAGCGTCCCCACCCAGCGTGGCTAGTATAGCTAACCGGGCGGGGCGTTTGAGCTTAACTGCAGGGACATGTCACCTACCCTTGGTTCTGGGGTGCACTTACTTCGCCCCGTTGACCAGACGATTGCACAAACCCCTTTGATTGCTAATCCCTGGTGGACACCTTAATGGTGTCCAATCTGGTTGGAAACAATATATGTCTTGCGCCCACTATTGGCGACACCTCACCCTTTAGTGCTGTGACAACTTACGCAGCGCACCCCGCTTGCTTAACTGCCGTCGGATCACAGATGCACAGTACCTACTGTCCATCTCTGACCCTGGATGCTTTAAACCCACTAAAGTGTCGGAATCCCAGATTCCCAGTTTCATGTTTAGCAGCATGTTACCTCGCTACCTCATGGAGCTCCATCATGCCCTAGTGTGTCCTTGACAAACACCTGACAGGCTGAACTATCTGATGAACCAGGAATAAGTGATAATAAGCAAGTGTGTCCTCACGTACTTGCCATGAACCCTTTCTGTCTTACAGAAATGACGCCTGTTCAGCTCCATCTGAGGGGACTTCCGGTTTGCTTAACTGCTAGCATGATGTGCAGTTGTGACATTAATGGGTAACATCCCAGTTTGCGCCCACCTTAATGTGCCATGCTGAGCGCAACTAGGTACCCCACCTACCTCTTCTCTATGAAGAGATAAAACAGCCGGCTGAATCCACAAGGCACAGGGAGTGTGCCCAATGAGAGACCCCCAGTTCTGCGAGTTTGTACCTATCCTTTCAGGGTGACTAAGCCCTAGTTTGCCCATACTTGGATGATCCCCAGTACCAGGGTACCGACTGATGGGAATGCTGAATGCTTCTAAGAACTGTTGCCTGGGAGCATTAATTGGGTCATGGCACACAATTTAACAGGCAACCCCACTGGGGTGTGTAGTAAAGATGGCCATGTCGCCTCTGGTGGGGACTTGAACCCTCCCTACGAGGGCCCCCGAAGCTGAAGCCCGGCCTTTGGGCTTTAGTTCCCACCCCAGCCAGGACTGCCCACACTTGCCGCGCTCAATCCGACCCGGATCATACTGGTTTGCACAGTCCCGTTAGCCCAGGTGAATGTTCCCTCTACGCCCTGTGTGGGGCCTAATTCACACTTAAAGCTCTTGAATTTTGAGTGATGCAAGATTGAACTGGCGGCTACCCTTCCTCCGCACGCCTGCATATACTAGGCTCAAAACACGGAACACTTGCTATACAAACCCTTGGATTCTAGCCTGGCAATCTTATGTCCAGCTATACCAATCGATATTGGCTCTACTTGATCATAATGACTCTAATAATTATGTACAGCTACTGCCCTTACTTGATTGAGGGAATGCCGAATGCTTCCTAAGGACTGTAGACTTACTGCTCAAACACAGTTTGACCCCAAAACTTTGGGACAACCTTAGTAGTAATCATGCCCTTAATGGTACGCCTACCCCAGCGTTGACCATCAAATTATTTGAGACACAGGGGTGCAGAAGATGCCCCTTCCAATCTCTGGTTCTAGCCCATAGAAGGATAACCAAGGGAGCAGACAAGTGTATGGGAACAGGAAGGGAACAATATGAGCAAATACCTGCCCCTTCTTGAATATTGGGAATGCCAAATGTTATATAATACCTTGCAGCAATTTGTGCTCTAACGCCGTGTTTCCCAAACTTTTTTGAACCGCAGCACACTTGTTAGATGACAACTACTACAACCCGCTTGCTGCCATGGCTAAGGGGTGGGTGAGTATGGCTTAACTGAAGCAACCTGTAACCTGACCTGGTTTACAGAGTGCACCTCTTCGCTGCATCGACCAGACATTTGCACGGGGAAATGCTGAATCTCTCGCTTACTAACCGCTTAGTGAGCCCAATATATTTACAACATTTCGTTTCCATTTCCGTTTCCGACTGTAATAGTGATGAGATTGCAAGCCCCACTCCCACACAACTAAATTAAACATGGTCCATCAGGGGCCAAGGCCTTGCCTTTGCCCTCTGTGGTGTGATCTGGACTGCTAAGACCGGGCGTCATGAGGTCTCACATTCACGTGTACCCATTCCACTTGTGCTACACCCTCTGAGGGATTAGTATACTCCCTATCCGTGATACTTTCTTACCTCCATAGGTAATGATAAATCATTTGAATGGCCACCGGAGGATGCAAGGCTGAGTGGGCCTGCCGGGATCAAAACCTGTGACCATGAGGTCATACCACGACCCCTACCTTGGGTGCCTTAGCCCGTGGCGACTAGACCCGTGTCTGCCTACTATAACAGGGAACTAATGCTTTAGAATCCTTAAAACAGGGAATGACCCTGCGGCAGCGCTCCTTCACTACCGATTAATAATGGTCTGCACTGGGAAGCTCAGACGGAGTGCAAGTGGAATTGCCTGATGATTTGAGCTGGAGCTGCCCCTTGCCGCTGGGTCATCCTACCCTATTGGAGCCCCTCAGAAAGACCAGGGAACATTATATCACCCTCAACACTTCAGCCTAAATCTTTGCTTAGCATAGGTGCAGAAGGCACTGTGTACACCTTCCACCTGGTCCCGGACACAGTGGTGAAGAGTTCCAGAAGGACCTGGCCAATATAAAAGACACCCACAGACCTGAGGGAGAACTGAGCAAGCTTCAAGGATTGTTTAAGAGTTAAAACTAATCAGCAGGGCTACCCAGCTTGCTCAGGCAATGACTATGGCATTCAGACCGGCCACCGGCACACCGCGCATTTACTAGATATTCCGCTCCCTGAAAAGCCTGACCGATCCGCCATTCATAGCGTTAATCTAACGCGCATTGAGAATTACATATTAATTATACAAATGCAACGTGTAAGTGAATGCAAAGGTATTGAAATGCTATACATGAGCGCCAGTTACATTACATCTTCAGCACAGCTATCCTACTGTGCCACCTGAACGCTTAAAGGTACTTAGTACCATCACACAACGTCTAATTATTCGGGCTCGCACCTCGGACCAAGGTTTATTCGCCCAGTCCTCCGACCCTTATTGCCCCCCTGTAAGGCGTACCAAGCTGACTGCACCAGGGAGACCCACCCTTGGTGTGCCGTCCCAAACTAGACACTCTTCCCCTTTGGCATGGACAGCACTGCCCTACTTACTGCTTTTACCGTTCGCATTGCCCGGCGGCGCGAGTTGGGCCTGGCCGGTCCGGTGCGACTGAAAACTCGCAGCATTACTGGGGAGGAGAGAACAACATGTAAATATCTCCGGGGCGGCACCCAAATTAATGGTCCGTGCCGTCCGCAACTTTCCTACACAGAGCACCCCGCGCTCTGGTGCGCGCCCGCTGTCCCGTGATGTCACCTTTGCGAAGATGCCTTAGAGTTACCCTTTTTGGCACGACAAAGGGGGAACAGGAACACTACACTCCCCACAATCCCATACTATTCGCTTTGACCATGCCTGTTAGTTGTAGGAGCTAGCTAGGCCACAATTGTGGCTACGAGCATGAGTCTGTAGGAAATGCTTCCATTAATAAATGGTGAGACACCAGTTACATTACACAAGGACATATTCATCCTTTGAATCACAGGATTTTGAGCCCAGGTGAGGCTCGAACCTGCTTTCGCAGCTCGAAGGCAGCAGCTCTAGCCTTACGCCACAACCTCGCACCATAGATGGTCCTGAACATTGAATTGAATGTCCCGGTTGAGTGGGAAGCAGTTCCACAGCATGAGATCATTACCCTTACGCGGCTATGCATTGTGATGGGGGAGCGCCGAAGCCAGCCTGGGTCACGCACATCCCCCCCGCATGGGCCTTGGCGCCGCTCACCGGCCCGATGCCGCTCAGCACCGCACAGTGTACAACGTGTGCAGAAGCCGCTTAAAATACCTGTTATGCAAGGGCTTGGCCTGGCGCCACATGCCCCGAAACATGCACAGGCACTGGACCCGAAACCCGGCTACACTGCTGCACAGCTCTGGCCGCAAGACGCACCTCTACAACTCAAGCTGCCCACCCCCCGTGGCTGCGATCCATTACTTGTGCCGCCTGTTTCTTTGCTCCAACGAGAAACCTCTGTGTGCCCCTTGCGTACACCGACTCTGCCTCTCGCAGCCTGCAAGCCCGAACAACTCGGACGAATGCCACCGGGCAGTGCACCAACGGCCTCCCAGCTGGGCAACCCTCCACCCTGGAGGACTAGCCCAAAAAGGCACTGGCCGGTGTGCAGTGGCAGGTCATAGGCAAGGCAAATGCGCTTGGGGCCTCCTGCAGCTGCCCGTGCCTGCCTGTGCATCACTCTCTGAACCTGCCAAAAACCCTTGCCTGTATTTTGCTTTCAAGAGAAGACTCATTGAAACACCAGGATTTGGAACAAAACCTGTGGCGTAATGGAAAAAGACCCTCACTTCCATGCCATCCTCATGTCCCGTGACCGCACAGGGAATGATTAACTTTTACGTAGATGCCCTGAGTTGCCATACCCATACCTGGGAATGCCCGCAGCGCCTCGGGCTCCCATGCAACGTGCACCTCGCCTCAGGACCTACAACACCTGCAGGCCTGTGGTCAGGTACCCGAGCACCAATCTCAAATTTGAACCTCCCCAGCCTTACCGGGCTGCCGGGGTGGTGCACAGCCATGCGTGAGGCACCCAAGAGAACGCTGCGGCGGCCCCCGGTGCTTGATGAGGGGGGGGTGCGATGGTATTATTTAAGGGCGCTGGGGGTGGCTTGGGCAGCCGAGCACGTGGATCCCACAATCACGGCTCAGTGGGCCCAACAAACCCCCCCAAGCATAGTAACTGCCAAGGCCTTCCCCACGCACTAGGCACCGTGCATTTTCCAGCCATGACTCGCACGCACCAGAAGAATACCTCGTCAGAGGCCGGCAGCCGGGCTCTCCGGGAGTTCCTGAAACGCCCCCTAGGTGTGCTGCTGCCCGTGAGCATCCTACCGGATGATCTATCCCCCCTCTTCAGGGTTTCACTGAAGTCTGGATCCCTAGGAGGTGGAGGTTATGCTGGCCGGCAGCGTGCGGCGCAGTACTCAACTGCAGCCCACCATCCGCCGTCGCTTGCACCACCTCCCCCGGCTGTAGTTTAACACTGCGGCTTAGACCGCTCAGCCACTCACCTTACTTTATCAGCACACCCGGGCCCGAGCATGCGGCTCGCCCCAGGCTAGCCTGTGCAAACCCCCAGCTGCCGGGGTGGAGGGGGGGGCGTGCAGGTGCATCCCTCACTCAGCCCAGCCAACAAAACGTTGCCCTGCAGTCATATAGAGATTCAGGGAGGCCGTGGTGAGGAGATTAACGGGGCGCTAGGGAGTAAGGCCCCATCGCGGAAATCCGCCGTCAGGTTCAAAGCGGGGAAACGATGAAGGGACATATTTATTCTGGGTTTTGCCAAGACTCGAACCTGCTTCTCGAGCGCCACAGTCCGCCGCTCTGACCGCTAGGCCACAGCCGCTCCACGAGCGACCTCGCAGTCGGGCCCACTGCCTCTTGCAGCATCGCCTCTATAGCCCTGTGGGTGCCGAGGCCGGGAGGGACCGTGCATGAGGTTTCGAGAGGAGCTAGACAAAACTCCTTGGTTTGCGGGACAAGGCTGCATGGCGAGATGCCGTGTCGCATGAGCCCCACCCCCCCCTAAACTGCCCCCGTCCCAATCCATCACCACAACACAGCAGGGCCGGGCATGATAAATTGCTACTGGGACTGGGTCCCACACGGGCCATGGCAAGCATGGTGGGACCCAAAGGGGGGGGGCATTTGGGGTAGCACTCACCTCGCTTCTCACGCACCGAAGCACGACCTCAGGGCACCAAGTCCCGCAGCAACCCACAGCGCGACCCACAGACGGCATGACCAGTGCGACAAAGAGGATGCCAAAATGGCAGGGGAGGCCTATATACCCCCCCATCCTCAGCGCGCAGGAAGTGACGCACCTAGCGCGCCACCGGCCAGTCTGGGGGGACTCCTCCCTGAGTTGATATTAAAATGATTCAATGGAACTTACCCACCATTTATTGTAGAGTAATCACACTGTGAGAGACTTGTGGGTCAAGGAAGGAAGATGAGCACTGGCTCCACTCAAATATGGGGGGGGTTAGTTAAAAATGAACAGGTGGCGAATGCTAACAACATACAAGAGGAGGAGGAAGATTTTCGGCCTCTGATAGGCAGTTTTTCAACAGCTTTGATTCTAACAGACTATTTCACTTAATAAATGGATTAACAAGTATTTTTCTCATGCTTTATATTGTGTATCATTGTTGAAACTGGTGTTTTGATCAATGGAATAGGTAAAGGAACTATAATAATATAAGCATGATAGGAACCTTGGTTAACTAGTATGCCTTAGAGTTATTCTTTTACTTTGGATGTGGTATTGTTAGGATTTTTCATAGCTCTTGTATGAGTCTTCTATATTTCTCCCCATGCTATGTGATGTGGTATGTTCTAATGGATTGTGGAATTGTTTATGTTGGATTGGTGAGCTGTGAAAACAGTGACTGTTGCAAACTGCTAGAGCTTGCATACTGTAGCTGGAGTTTCTCTTCTTTACCAATAGAGAAAAGGATTTATTTTACTTCTGCATGCTGTAGTACTTTTACATTGGCGACGACTGGTTGAACCTTCTTGTTGCCACTTCAAGAAACTTCAACACACTCATCTTATGCCTATGTGGATTCTCTACCAGGATTTATTTTCTTCCCATCATCACAAGGTACTGTTACTAATATGGAATACTAAGATCTTTATAAACTTTGCTACATAGACACCACTCTGTCTATGTTTCATATGCTTATTGGGCTACTTCGTGGGACCTTCTGTTTGTGACCTTGCTGTTTCACCAGACTCTCTTCCATTCCATTCATCTGTTTGCTTCTACTTAAAGTATCCATTTATTTATTTTTGCATGATTCTAGTTTCTGGCACATTTGGAAGTTTAATTGTTACTTGAAAATCGTATGCGTGTTATTGCTCCTACGCGAGACTGTCTTTGCCAGCGCACACCATTCCCATGTCATCTAATCTGTGTCTGTTGAGAGTGACTGCTTCCTACGTGTGCCGCTCCCTGTTCACCAGGCCTTTGCATCGTACCTCAGCGGCCTCAAGTTACTTCCATTGACTCCCGCCGAAGACTGCATACCACTCCCATTTCCAGAGGCTTCTAAGCCTTCCCTCAGCAGCACTTACCGCAGTACCGGCTGAAGTGACTCTTGGTCATGAACTGCTCCTCTGTTCCCCTGCAGTTACGCATTTTGTAATGCTTTGGGCACTCTCCAGTCTCCAAGGACAACATTGTCAGCATTCTGCAGGCAGATACTTTCCTCAAGGACTTCCTGTTCTCCGCTGATTTACTGCCATGCACACTTTCCATTGACAAAGAAGAAGGACTGTTGTTCATGAAGAAAGACTTGTCTGGTTGAAGCATATAATTCTTAATTACATTATTTCAAAAACAAATTAGGTGGACATTGGGTACATTATTGTGTACTGGGGTGGTAAATTAAAATACTTTCTGTAACTTTTTGTTCTATTTCTTAATTATTCATGTATTTCTCTCTTTCTTTTTCCCTGTCTCTGTTTCCTCCTACTCTCTTCAATTTTACTTCTTTTTCCCTCTTTTTCTCCTCTCCTCTTCTTTTCTTACCTAACCTATTCTATTTAATCTTTTCTGTACTTCATTGTAATATGCTAAATATTTATCCTTCTCCATTTTATTTAGTTTCTCCAGGTCAACCTGTTCTTCCTGGGTCCAAATGGAAGGAATTATTCTAAAATTATTTGAATGTATGAGGTTACAATTTGTCACCAGAAAAGAAAACATCTATGTTAATTTGCTATTTAGAGGCAGAGGGACAATACATTGTTTCAACTTGACAGAGAAAGTGAAGATGAGGGGCCTTCACAAACTATGAATTAATTTGAGGTCGCGATAAAGAAATTAGATAGTCATTTCCTTCCCAAGGCATCAATTATATTAAAGCACCACTATTTTGGTAAAAGCAAACAAGGAAAAGAATCTATTGCAGATTTTGTCACTGCTTTACATAAATTAGCTTCTTCTTGTACTTTTGGGGACAGCACTGAAGAAAGGATAGGAGATAAACTCATGTTAGAATGTAAGTGTGATAAAATAAGAGAAGTACTCGGGACTAAGAAATATCCAAAGCTTAATGAGGTTTTAGTCACTGCTAAACATGTTGAACTCTCCATATTGTGCATACAAGAGCTACATAAAGACAAAGGACCTTTCTCTTCCATATAATCTGTTTCTTCAACAAAAAAAGTGCACAGCTTCCTGTAAAACAAGTTTTCTGGTTTTAGATGTGGTAATCCCAATCATTTGCCCAATTCCAAGGATTGTCTCACCATCAAGGTATTATGCAAAATGTATGGGCAAAAATGGGCATTTTGCTAAATGCTGCAAATCCTAAGTGAACAGGAAAAAGTATTTGAGCTGGGTTCTGAAGAAGCAGATGTTGTACCTCAGATTGTCAATGATATTAATTTTGTATCTAAGACTAAGGGCCTGATTACGGGTGTGGCTGATGGGTTACTCCATCACAAATGTGATGGATATCCCGTCCTCCGTACTAGAAGTTTCATTATATCCAAAGGGATATCTGTCACGTTTGTGATGGAGTAAATATTCTGCCAAACTTGTAATCAGGCCCCAAGTGTGATCATCACCTTGATATTGTTGCTCTTAATGCTATCACTGTTTCAATGAGCATGCATTCTGGAGTGAGGGTTTCCCTGGTTTCAGATAAAGACTCTGTTCAGTACTTCCAAGGTAAAGTTGAGCTACACGAGTCAGATGTAACTTCATACAGTTATGGTGGTAAGCCAATTGATCTGGTGGGGTATTTTGACACAGAGATAAAAGTTTGTGGTAATGTGACTTATGGCAAAATGTATGTTCCACTAAAAGGGGACCCTATGTTGAGTTGGCCCCATCTGAAACATTTGGGTATCTACCTTGATCCCAAAGCAGATCCCAGGTGCAGATCAGAAAAATAGATACTATTCCAGAAATTCTTCTACCAGATTTTCCCAATGTATTTTCGGAGAAGGTTGGGTGTGTTAAGGGTTATGTTAATCGCATTAAATTAAAGGAGGATGCAGTACCCAGTGTTTCTAGGGATAGAAATACACCATTTAGTGTACAGGATGCTATCAAAAAAGAGTTGGATCAACTATGTAAGGAGGGCATTATTAAAATAGTGGAGATTTCCCAGTGGGTGGAATCTGTTGTGGTTGCAACCAAGAATTCTGGTTAGATCAGAAAATGTGTAGATCTTAGGAATCTTAATAAGGAAGTCGTTGTGGACAAGTTTCCCCTACCTCACATATCTGAATTGATCTGTCTATTATGGAATGCAAAGTTCTTCACCACGTTGGATTTTACTTCAGCTTATCGTCAGGTCTAATTGTGTGAAGACACTAAGGATCTAACTGCTTTCATAACACCATTTGGTGTATTTCACTTTAACAGGATTCCATTTGGTTTCTGTTCTGTGGCATCAGTTTTCCAAAGAATCATGACAGATATTTTGGGTGCAGTTTCTGGAGCAAAGTTTTTCTGGATGATGTGTTCATTTTCAGCCAACTCTTTTGAGTCACATACTGTGAAAGCGAAAGAGGTGTTACAGATTTTTTTCTTCAAGGGATTACGTTGAAAGTCAACAAATGCAGGTTTGCCAACTAAAAATTGCATACTTGGGTCATGTCATCACAAAAGATAGTATCAAACCCAAAGCACATCTTGTCAGAACCATCATGAATGTACCTGATCCCACCAAAAAAGAGGGAGTATACGTTTTTTTGGGCATGGCTGAATTTTATAACAAGTTTGTTCCTAATTTTGCTAGTCAAACTTGCGCCATCCGTTGTTTACTCAAGAAAGGTATATAATCTAATTGGGACAAGGAGTGTCAAGAAGAGTCCTCTAATAATAAAGCTAGTCTAACTTCAGCACAGTCTTTGAAACATTTTGTGGCAGGGATGCCCAGTTTGCTTGTGACAGATGATAGTGAGAAAGGTTTAGGAGCTGTCCTGAAGCAGAAACATAATGATAGTGAAGTTACCATCACTTTTACTTCAAGGTCTTTGAAAGGGATAGAAATACGGTATTCCACTATTGAGAAGGATGCTTTGGCAGAAGTTAAAACATCTCTTGTGGGGTGTAATGTTTGTGATACAGACCAATCACAAGCCTCTTCAGGACACTTTTGGCAAAAAGGGGTCGGATAATATTTCTCCTTGCATTTGTAGATGTTTAGTTGCTTTCCAGGCTTATCCTTTTGCAGTATCTTATATTCCTGGTGTGGACAAAAAGACAATAAACTGCTTATCAAGATTAGTTACAGATTCTGAGGGGGTTTAGGGAGATTAGGATACATTGTAGAAGGAGGATGAGGTCACAGTGTATGAGATATCTGGTGGATGTGTATCGGAGGTTAAGTGTGATTGACAAGGATGATCTTGTCAAGAAAGTCAGGGAGGCAGTTGAAAGTAGAAGGAAGGTTCCTGATGAAGATGTGAATTTCATGACTTTTAGGAAAGTTTGGGATGAACTCAGTTAGTAACAAGTGGCTGTTCAGAGGTGGTAGGCTCGTTCCACTGTGTGGTGGGAGGAATTAGTTGGTGCAGTTAGCTCATGAAGGTCATCAAGGAATAAGCAAACCAAAGAATGCTTGAGAGGTATTTATTGGTGACATCATATCATTATGCAGGTTGAAAGGATTGTCTGTGATTGCTGTGAATGCAGGTTAAGTGATAAGATGCAAAAATCCAGACTTCTTTGATTTTTCATGAGACTCCTGCTGATGTATGGGATGAACTAGCATTTGATATTGTTGGACCTTGAAATTTTGGTGGACCATCTAAGTATTTGATAGTACTTATGGACATGCTTTCGAGGTGGCCTGAAGTCAGTGTGGTGCATGATGTTTCTACATCATCAGTTATCAAATTCTTAGCTAAGTTGTTTTCAAGAGACGGAAGTCCTAGGTATATTCTGACCAACAATGGGGTATAGGTCACTTAGAAGGAAATGGCAATTTATTTTAGGGAGACAGTGTGTTTTTTGTACCATTCAGATACAAATGGTATGGTTGAAAGGTTCAACAGAACATTGAATGAGACACTACAAATTGCTAAATTTGGAGAATATGATTAGATTAGGATGGTGGTGGAATACAGGTTTACTCCACACACAACAGGGATCACTCCATTTGAGCTGTTTAAAAAACACAAGCCATGTATTAAGGTATCCTCCTTGGCTAATTACTTAAAATGGGAGTAATTCATATGTAGAGGATTATGTTGAAAAAGGAAAAGCAAAATAGCTTTGTATGCACCATGAAAGTGAAACATTGTTTGATCTCTAAAAAGCTGTCAAGTCGGGGACATGGTGAAAGTGAAACTACCTACGAAGACATGCACATCTTCTTGTTTTAGTAAACTTTATCATGTAACCAAAGTCTTTAAGGGGGCAGTGAAGTTGGGGGACAGCAGGATATGGAATTTCAACAGGATTGTTATTAATAATTCTAACTGAGTTGTTATTGTGGTGTATGCTGTTTTTTTGGTTTATTTTTATTATTTGGTTTTGTTTTGTTTTGTGGGAGGGGGAATATTTGGTATTGTTAGGATGTTTCATAACTTTTGTATGGTTTCTTTTCATATATCTCCCTGTGATATGTTCTATTGGAATGTGGAATTGTTTATGCTGGATTGGTGAGCTGTGGAAGCAGTGGCTGCTGCAAACTGCCAGAGTTTGCATACTGTGGCTGGATTTTCTCTTCTTTACCAAAAAAGAAGTGGATTTATTTTACTTCTGCATGCTCTATTACTTTCACAGATTAGGTAAAGGAACTATAATAATATGAGTGTGATAAGATCTTTGGTTACCTAGTATGACTAAGAGTTGTTCTTTTACTTTATAGATATGACTAGTTCCATGTTATGATTGACAAGAGGGGGTTCACTGAAGAAGGATGCTTGAGTCTCCCAAATGTATTTGAAATACATACACACCCTATTTATTAATGAGGAACAAATGAATTTAGCTACTTAAGTGCTGTAATATTTATTTATGGATATCAATAAAGGATATAATTAATGTTGTAGTTGAATCAAGTTTGATGGTATTTTGAAACTGAAAAAATAGGATTGCTTTATTTCTGTGTGGTTATGGAGGGAATAGCTTGTTATCATTAGTATAACCTTTTTCATCAGTATTGTTGAAATAATTAAAAAGGGGCAGAAGAATGGAAATCACCCACCCTTTCCTCACTGATCGTGTCCAGGGTTGATCCATTGCTCCTCTAATAGTCATTCTTCAGTCCCTTATTTGCTGTTGAAGACCTAGTGAAAAGTGCAAGTAGTAAAACCAACAGAAACTAGACGAGGTACATAGAGTCATAGTCACCCCTCTGTTCCTGTCATTGCCTACATTACTGCGGAGACCAGTCATAGCAAGACAGTGTCAGGGATAACTTGAAGTTGATGATCACGAACAACAAAAAATCTCGCCGGGAGGTGGATTTTCCTCGCTCGCGCTCACCAACTTGATGTTGATGAACGCGAGCGAGGGAAAAAACTCAGCTCCGCTATGCGGAGCGGAGTTTTTCGGAACTCCGCGAGCTTTGCATAGCACGGATTGCAGAAAACTCCGCAAACTCCACGAACGGAGCGGAGTTCACTGCCCAGACTTACTCAATAACAAGCAGCAAGAAAACCCGACCCTAATTTCCTCTAGAGTGTGACTACCATTCACTCTGTGGACTATTTCTGAACAGCTTTACCATTCTGATGCCAGTTGCATTTTGTACATTCGACTTCAAACAATTTTGGTTCGCCAACTACGGTTTCATTCACCATGACTGACCTCTTCGCTTTTTGGTTTGCTTTTTGATTTTCACACTGTTTAATTTCTTCACGTTTAGTTCAATAAATTCACAACTCAAAAATTATAGGCTGGTGTTGTATACCTCAACGCTATTAATGCATTTGTTTCCTTCAATCATAACTTTAAAACGGCAAGAATCAAATGATTGTTTAAACATAGATAATTTGCAAGTAGCTAGTGTTTTTCTCAAGTTCCCAACCATGACTCCCAAAAACATATACTATTATATCATCTACTACTACGTTTATTCCATTTCCCCAATAATTGTCTGTCAACATGTTCCCTAACATAACAATCCATACATGACACTAATACTCAGTGCCAGTTTTCACATTTCTAGTTTCAGACCTTGCCAACATGAAAGAATGTAATATATCAAAAAAAATCAGATTGAAAAGGCAAATTATCATTCACTCATGTCAGCAGCTGGAGCCAGATCTTCTGGCTCACATAAGGAATCCACATCAATAACACCAATAGACAAACACATGGCAGTACTACACTTTGTAGACACAGGATCATTCCACTCCACTGTTTCTGT
The DNA here is from genome assembly GCA_963921515.1 of Calotriton arnoldi. Classification (NCBI taxonomy): domain Eukaryota; kingdom Metazoa; phylum Chordata; class Amphibia; order Caudata; family Salamandridae; genus Calotriton; species Calotriton arnoldi. The sequence goes on along the minus strand of CAWUFW010011596.1, from coordinate 78,266 downwards.
ATCTGGTGGAATGTCACAACCAATTTCAGTGGTGTGCCACAAGACATATGCCATACAATGATGAGACACAGCAACACCTACATACAATTTACACCAATGAGGAATTTGCTAACATGAAGGGAGATTAGCATGATTTGACCCCACTCCTAAATGTGGTTTGAGCTAATGATGCTACACATATTGCCTTAGTGCCAACACACGACAGAGAACAAGTCGAATGTAGTCTTCAAATCTTCCATTCAATCACAGTGCAAGTTGCCTTTGTGTAAGAATTGTACACCCAAAGTCTGTCTGACTTTCCCAGCATCAACCAATGTTCCCTTTGTACTTCGAAACGGCACCATATACCTGCAAATTTCACAACTCTGAAATGCCCAAATGAAGATGACATGGTGAAGGAACCTAAAAACAGATAAAACCAAAAAGACTAACAATCCAACATAACAGACACATTACAAAGTAAACTTTTGGAGGACACAGTTTCACAAAACAATCAGTGATAAACAATGCAATTGAACACAGTAGTCAATGGGGTCGATTCCGATCTCGGTCGGAGGCGCACCCAATACCATTCGGTCGGGAAAAAAGCCATGCGAAAGCCTGTTTCCCGACCGGACCGTCTGCAGGTCCCGGCCGAGCGAGTCACGATGCGGGTCGCCGACCGACTCGTCCGGGCGACCCGACCGCTCCGACCGACTCGTGACCCGGACCGTACCGCTCCGACCGACTCGGTCGGACCCGGTCGCACCGCGCAATGGAGACGTTTTCCGGCCGGGTAAGTACGATGCGCACCTCGACCGCTCCGACCGACTCGCGCCCGTCCGACTCGAACTCGCTGTCGGAGCCGTACTTTGGGGGTCCGTGTCGGACCCCCTGTACGCGTACCCGTGCGAGGCGCACACAGGGGGACCCATGGGTCCCCCTACCTGTGCGTGTGCGCCGCGAGCGCTCGCGGCGTACTCGCTGTAGGAGCGCCCTTGTCCGCCTCGCACCCATTGAGGCAATGGGAGCCCGCGTACGCGTTGTACGACCGGCTCCCATTGAGTTCAATGGGAGTCCGACCCGACTCGTGTCCGATAACATACGGACGCATCGGACTCGTTCGAGTCGGACTGCACGGGTCCGATTCGGTCGGAAATCTCTCCGGGTCCGGCTCGGTCGGGGAAATTTCCGGCCCGACTCGGAATCGACCCCTATGTGTCAACACCTTTATTATCAAACACCTTTGGCCTGAATTCCCCTGAATTTGCCCTTCCTAACAAATAGTTGGTGTAACGGTGAAAGTAATAACATTAGAGATATACTTACACTCATGAGAAGTTGTCAATGACATCTTGATGTAAGTCAACTCCTTCCTCTTCACCACAATCATCTTCATTTGGCATTGCAGGATCCTCACCCAGTAGCTATTTGTGGTTTCCATCCTCTGCGAAGTAAGGGATGCTCTGTCGCAGGGTGATGTTGTGGAGCATGCAGCAGGCCCTGGTGATTTTGCACACCTTATCATGTAAGTGAGGAATCAACAATTTTTGTCCAGACAACAAAATCTTGCCTTTAGGAGCACGAAAGCCCACTCCATTGGCCACCATGCTCTTCCATGGATCTCATTGAAGCAGACATCCACTGGCGTTGTTGGATTCCTCAGCGGGTGCCAACAACCATGGTTGGTTGGATAAGCTGAGGTTCCTAGATTGAAGACAAAAAAAGTGCCAAAAAATGTCACACAATTTCAGATTATTCAACTAGAAATTTTCCAAACAATTTTATGAAAGATTATACTGATCAACAAGTCAGGCCCTCTGAGGTCCAAGTTGTGACATTTTCAGGGGTATGGAGCTATTCCATAGTACAAAGGAATCATGGGCAGAGCCAGGGTAACGCGCACAGATGTTTGTGATGTACAAATCAGAAAAGCAGACAACTTGCATGTTGAGTCCATGGTAGTATTTCTGATTCCGTTAGACCTGTTTTCTGGCATGTGGTGGCACTAACGCAACATGTGTGCCATCAATTGCTCCAACCACACGTGGTAGGTGACCCAAAACATAAAAGTCCACCTTCACATTGGCTAAATCCGTGGAAACTGGATGAAGCTGTGTTTCATCATTGAGGATATAACTCCCTCTAGCACACCACTGAAACTTGGTTGTGACATTCCACCAGCCACAGTGTATTAGAAGGATCCTGTGGCCACAAACTGAAGTACTGCCATGAGTTTGACAATTGGTGTAATAAATGTGGGATTTCTGTTGTGAGGCCGAAGATCTGACCCCAGCTGATGATATAAATCCAGTATAGTTTGCATATTCAATCTGATCTTCTTGATTATTTCCCTTTCTTCCTTGGTGGCAAGGTCTGGAAATGGGTGCGACACCTGAGGCTTTTGTGTCCTCACTCTCCCAGGGTTAATATGTCTGCATTGGTAAAACATTTAAATGTTTTTCACTTTTTCCACAACAACTTATTTTTTTAAGTTTGAGAAGAAGTTTAATAAAGAAGAATGCAACAATTTACAAATGATTACAATAAAAATTAGAAATGGACAGATAACAACAATATAACTAGTGCTAAGTAAGGTTATTCATTGAAGTCAAATAATTGCATACAAATATAGCATATCTGTAAGGGGAGAGAAAATAAAAGGGGGGAGAAAGAATAAAGGCTTATCTACATATGTGTTATGGAAGGAACAAAAAGAGAGCAAAATAGAAAATATACAAGCATAACATTATTAACAATATATAATCAGCAAAACGTTATAGAAGCAGATATTAACAAAAAGTAAGAAAAAATAATGCATTTCACTGAGGTATGGGAACATCTTCTAATAAAGGATGGTGATGAGTAAAAGTTAAAGCAGAAGTGTCTAAAAAATAGTAACATGTGAACACATATATTGTTTAATAAAAAGGGAAAGTGGGGAAACTTATGCTCTATCTAATTGATGAATGTAACACAAACTGCACCACCAGGCCTGAAAAGAAAGTCGTGAGTATTGTTTCCAATTCTTAGTAATTTGCTGAAAGGCAACTGCAATTAATAAATATAAAATATTAGTACTACATGTGAGGGATTGCCAATGATCCGAAAGGGCTCTGAGAAAAATATTTGAGGGTGAAAATTGAATGTTTGTATGAAAAATAGTGTTAATTTGAGTCAATACTTTTAACCAAAATTGATTTGTAAGTGGGGAAGAAAAAAGAATATAGTATAAGTCAGCAGGGGCAGCATTACATGACCAACAAGTGGACAAAACCTCAGATTCAAAAATGTATGTAGAGTATCTGGAGTAATCATGAGTCTGCTGTATATAAAGAAAGGAGTTTGAGTAGTGGCGGCAGAGCATGATGATTTACGAATTCTCAAAAAAAGTTTATCCCAGAGTGTAACAGGACATGAAGTTTGAAAATCTCTTTCCCATTGTAATTCAATTTCTGTTTTATCTCTATGCTCTGGAGGTTTAGTATGTATTTTATATATGGAGGGGGCATTTGGATGGGTGGGTAGTGTTGGAAGAAGATGTTTATGAAGTTTCAGAACAGGCGTATGTGAAGATAAAGAGGTTAGGGTAGAAGTAATATGCTGGATTAATGTATTCAATTTATTATTATATTATTGCGGAAGATTATATAATAATTGTGCTTGTGAAAATGTAATGGAGGGATCATTGGATTGAACCCAAAGTAAACCCTTGTCTCTCAATGATTTCCAGAAAATGGGTTTATTATTTATTTTCAAAAGGTTGTTATGCCAAAGAGAAGAACGAAGAAATTGTTCTTTAATGGAAAGGTGTGAGAAGAGTATTGGTCCTAAAAGTTTATAAGTAGTTTTATGAACAGGTGATAATAGAAAGCATGTTTTATGGGTAAATGAAAGGAATTCTTTGAATGACATAGCAACATATTTGATCTTTAACCCTAAAGTATTGTAGTTCTTTGAAATATATATGGTTTTACTACATAATTTAATAAAACATTAGCATTTTGTCCTTTATTCTCACAAATTACATTTATTGCCAAAATAAAATGTAAAACAAAATGTTTAAATAATACATTTCAATTGTATTATTTAGAAATTCTTTATTTTTTAAGTTTTCCCTCTAAAAATACCATTAACTGAGGTGTAAACAACACTGCGCTAATATCGCTTTTCAGCACAGTAATGCACTACATGTCAATGTTTATTTTTAAAAGGATGAATGTCCATCGAAGTTAAAATATGTAAACAAACTAACCTCCATTTAGAGTGGTGGTGACGAACAGTCACAAACACACTATTTTAAACTTCTAAAATGGCAGGTGACTGACCTTGCAAGTAGGACATTTGGAATCAGACGGGCGTGGCAGACGTTGACCATGTAGTGGGCGGTAAACTCCACGAGGGGCACAGCCATAGGATAACATCGGTGAAAGTAACATATTAAGGCTAATGGCTGTTTTCATCTATGCTGACGATCGTGTACATACTGTACATATTGGCGGTGGTTGGAAAAAGAGCTCACTTACCTCCTAACACTGCTGCCATCAAGACCTCCTCTGCTTTTCCTGCTGTTTGTCATCTCTGGGAGCAACAATGCCAGGTCGAGCAGGTGAGAGGGCCCCTGCCTTCTCACCAGAGGTGCTGGAGTTGCGGGCACAGGAGGGACTCTACCTGTATGGCCAGCTCTATGGCTCACCAGAGGAACAGGTACATGTTTGAAATGTATATGGGAATCTGCCTAACTGGTTTTTTTTCTATTAACACAGGCTTCGATGTCCCTTTGAGTTCCTGAGTGAAGTTCAGTTAGTGATATGAAGTGTCATATATTTTGTTCCTTACAGAGGACAATGATGCTGGAGATATGTAAGCACTAAAATGCAACACCATTAGTATATGTTGTGTGTTTAAAACCCTAGATTCTAATTGGTGCGAATGTAGAAATATATCTATGTATATGTTTGAATGACATATATGCTACGTTGAAAACTCATATCATGGAAATTAGAAAAAACATTATATACTCTTTACAACTGTACATAAAAATGTTTTCTGCCCAAACCAAATGAAAGTAATGTTAGCTATGTGTATCGACCCACAAATCACTCAGCCTAGATCAGGGATCTCCAAACAGTTGTATGGGAGCTACCAGTAGCTCCCAGACCCCTTCAGAGTAGCAAGCAGCCTTGAGGTCATTTATTAGATGGGCACAAGGTAATTTTTGCCTGTAAAAGTTAAGGGATGGTTGAGTTCATATGACATCATGATCATCAGCCTGCAGATAAAAAGGCCTGAAAATGAGCAGTGCTCAGTCAGAATCAAGGGCCAGGCTGGGGCTCAGTCACAGGGACAAACAACTGAAGAACAGGTATATCTGTCATCAACATATCTCCTTGCAGGTGAAATGTTGAGGTGTGCTTAAAAATAAGCCCTGAATGCTTTTAAATGTACAACAGTTGAATGGCAGAGCTACATAAGAAATTTAGCTAACACTCCATTTCATGTTACTCCCATTTCAAAGTGTGTCATGTCCAAACTGCAGGCCCCTTACTCGCAGTGACCACTATTCACTCTGCCATAAGTATTTATGTTTAGTCTTCAGAAGTTCACAATGTTTTGCACTGATCAGAAGTAGGTCACATCACACTATATGTAGGAGCCACTTAGGCTAGTTGATGTCACAGGCCTGAATTGGTGAGTTTAGCTGGCTGGTTTACAATTTGGCCTCTGAAAATCAATGCTTTCTTTTTAACCTGTAACGCCATTTTCTGTACTTATATGATGAGGGGTAGTGTTTTATTGATTTTTTAACTTCTTTTAATGTAATTGTATGATGTTTGTAGGCCTATTTCTATTTATTTTGTTGTAAATTTTATATGGTGATAATGACTTTTGTCTTTTTAATGTATTTATTTGTATGTTTCTTTTATGGCACCAGGCCGAAATAAAGAGTGTTGAACTGAACTGAACTGAGTTTAGACCATGACATAGGATGAGGGTAGTCAACAGGTCACTGCAAAAGTGTACATTAAGATATAGGTTTTGGTCAGCATGTGAAAATACACGTTGTCTGCTAGCTTATGAGTCATGCTAGTGATAGTTGTTGAAAAAATTTCATAAATCAATACAGACAAACAAAAAGTCACAAAACCATTGTTTTTTCTTTCATTTCTTGTATTCAGGCAGGTCAATGCCCATCAGAAGGCGGACATTTAGAAGGCCATCATCAGGAAGGTGCAGACCCTGGGGGTCTACAAATGATGCAGCATCCATTGCTGCAAGAGGTGGGGGGACCTACAACGCCAGCCCAGAAAGGCAACCGAAGTCCAGGTCAGACAGTCCTCCCAAAGTGGGAAGCCTATGCGCTGCACCCTGACTCCCCCCCCCTAATCCCTGCATTCTTCTGTGGCCTATCCAGACCTTGATGGGCAGTTGAGGGTCCAACAGCAGCAACAAGGGAGTAAGTTTTTTTCAGAGTTCCACATGTTACATGACAAATTTTTTATTACAGCAGGATTTTTCCTATCAACATTAACGGTGACTCATGTCTAATGCACAAGAAGAGTTCTTGAAGGTATAAGTTTTGAACAATGTGTATGAAGATGTGCTTTGTCTATTAATTTGTTGGAAAGAATCCCACCTGATTCCTATTAAAAACCAAAGGACTGAGCATACACATGGCTACCTAAACTTTACATATACATCAGGTTCTTTGATGTCATATGGGACAGTTGTATCAAACAGGCCAATAGTCTTTATTGTGTCAGGTGAGATGCTCTTTCATTGTTGCAAATGTTGTAATGGTAGCCCTATTACATGCAACATAGCATACTAGGTACTTATGATACAGTGAATGTACTAAATATCACATTGGTAAGTTGGGATTCTACACAAACAAGAGCGAGCACGTGATCCTAAATGACTAGTGACTTCAGAATTAATTGCTACATTTTGGAATCAAAATATATCCAAATTATGTTTAACATCAGAATTACTGTTTCATGCATGTTAAAAGCGACAGATTAGCAAGATGTCTTACTCCTTCACAAATGTGTATGTAAGCCAGTTTGTTCTTGGACCAATTGTTGTGATAGGCATACACTTTTTGTTGAAACACAGACAGAAATGTGTACACATTGGTAACAGAGTAACATATACCCAAAACAATTTCTCAGTGTCCTTTGTCATGTCCAGATGATATATCAATGATGGAGAAAAATAGAAACTAAAAGGGATTTTGGAAAATGGAATGTTCCATCACAAATACGTAGGAGTATACCATCAGGAAAACTCAGAATCAGACCAAATTAATGACTCATTAGGCAAAAGTTGAAATGCATCAAGGTGTAATATGTTGAATATTGTGATTTACATTTGAATCTTTATTTAGTAATTGTTATATATGAATCATAGTATTTAATGATTACTACAGTGAAAGTCAGCATATATAGTGAAACAATTTCACAAAGATGCAGCAAACTTAAAATAACTAGAGATATTTAGAAGTCAAATGTGAAAATGTTTTTGCTCTGTACTGAAGTGTATTAGAAATGTTTCAATGACTATGTATTTACTTATGCTGTAGAAGTCATTTGTCAATCCACCCAAATATTTGTTTCTGACTGTCTTCTACAGCACAGGTATTTACATAGAATGAGATATATTGCTAAGCTACTTCAGTACATAATTCATTTATAATTTGTTACATTTGACATATACTTTAGTGACTTGAAGTAAGTGTTACCAATATGAAATCCGCAAACAAAGGTAACCTGCTTTCAGTTTATGCTAATATTGGTACAACATTGTAGTATTTGTTGACACACCTTTCTTCATATTTTACTTATTGAGAATGAAAAGTATGTGGATTTTAGGGCATTGTAAAAACACTGTACAAAGGTATTTTTGGTTGATATCATTTTTGGTGACATCAGTTTACTATTCTAAAATACAAAGGCCAACCATTCAGAGGTGTGAAACATTTCCAGGAGAGACATAATATTGGATAAGAGACAAGATCATGCATGGTATAGGAGCTATCATTGGAAATGACATAACTGTGCCCAAATGTTCTCTGAAAATTTTGCATACATGCATGAGCTTATGCTAATGCAGAACCAAAGTTTGAGAGCCTTGAAGCAGGAGAAATCTGAAAACTTGTAAACTGTTCTGTGATCATGATCAGTTCTGTTTACACAGATTCAATAAAACTATTGTATATGTCATTTCAGCATCATCCAGAGCAGGCAAAGGAGAAGTTGCCAATGTAGGCAGGGAAGCAGCTGGAGACTGTGGTTTGGGTGCGGACACCACCAACACCGAGGGACCCAATGGCACGGAAGGTGAGGGGAGTGCAACAGAGGCAGCCAACTCCTCAGCATCTTCTTCAGAGGCCTCCTCCAGAGAGCACTCTTTAGTGGTGGTGGACCCTACAGGAAGTCTACCAACTGCATCCTTGTCCGCCACCCAGGGTACCATCTCCAGACTCCCTCTTGCTCCACCCCAGTTGGCCGAACCTGCATCCTTGAAAGGGGTGACATCTTCTTCGCTACAGTCACCTCCCCCCATGCCCTTGTCCTCCTAGCTGCTCTGAGTGAGGAGGCTATTGACATCCTCCGGAACATCTCTGTCGGCCAGACTGCACTACTGAATGTCATCCAGGGGCTTGGCTGCCAATTGCAACAAATGGTAGTCTACCTGGAAGGCATTCACTGTGCTATGTCTGGTTTACAGAGGTCTTTTCAAGGTCAAGCATCCTCACTGATCGCAGCCTTCCAACCATCCCAACCTTGTGCTCCAACTTCTGTCCCTTTCCCATCCAAATTCCTTATTCCCAGACCTGCCTCAAGCACACTCACATCTTTGCATGCACCTACTCACACAGACACAACCATCACTCCCACACAGAAACACAAATACTACAAAAAACGCAGGTTCACATCCAAACATACAGATACTACCCCCACCACCAGCACAACCACATCCATTGAAGCCACCACACACACACATTGGCCACAACCACACCCAACACCTCAACAGACACCGAAGCCCACCACCACACCCACATGCACCACAACCACAACCAGCACCTCCAGACACCACAGCCATCACCACACCCACATGCACCACAACCATGCCCAGCCCCTCCACAGCACACCCTTACACACACACACACACACACACACATTAGAATTCAGACCTACAAAACTCAAACGCCAACACTCATCCAAACAGACACCTATGATGCAAGACACACCCAAATGTGCTGACAGGCACCTTCACCCTCAACAGAAGCATGCACTTCAGACACTGACACTCCCTCTACCTCCCAAACCCAACTCCCTGTCGTTCACCCTTCCCATTTTCCCATAGAAGATATCCTTTTTACCCTTGCCCTAACCCCTGCCAAACTCAAACCCACCCTTAGCAAACACCAATCTATCCCATCCACACCCCAACCCAACCCACCCCTTCCACATCCTAACCTACCCCTACAAAACACAAGAGCACCCCTCCCAAAAACACCCCCCTCTCCTAAACCTAAGGGCACCCCTCTCAAACTCAAGACCACCCTTCCAAAAACCACCCCCTCTCCTAAACCCAAGGGCACCCCTCCTAAACCCAGGGGTACTCATCCCAAACCACAGGCCAACCGTCCAAAACCCAACTCCCCTCCTATGTAAGATCTTGGCGGTGCCTGCTCTGCCCACTAGATGTCCCTTACTGAGAAGGGTTTCCCTTGGCAGTGTATTTGGAGGCAAGCTTTGTGCCACTGCAAAACAGTGCAAACCTTTCCACTTTATGGACTGCCTTTGACTTGATTATTATTTTGAGGGCCTAGTTCCATTTTGTGTAATAAATCCATACTTTTGATTTCACCAAATTAGTCCTTGCATTATTTTTCCTTAACAATTGTTTGATTTCTAGCAATGTTTCTGAGTGAAATGTGACGTACTTATTTTCCTTTACCACGATGTTAGGTAATACAACTAATTTTGTTAATGTGGCATTTGTTAAGGACATACACTGGTTAACATAATATGTGAAGGTCATTTGAATTTAAGTGCAGGCTCCATCATAGTAATGGGCACTTGCATCAACTAATTGATGTTACAAATTGTATTTGAATGTGTTAGTACAGGTGTTTGTTTCACATTGATTACTGATCAGTATGAAATACAAGGGGAAATTGCATGGATGCATGTGTTGAATACTTCTAATTTGTAATTGACATTGATTTTACAGTTAATTTCTAAGGTAAAAGTTACACCTTGTCTAGTGCAATGTCTACATCATGTTACAGTGCACTTATCCCTATGGTGTGTGTTGCATATGTTTTTAATGTGGGAATTTTTTTAATTTCTTTAAACACACCTGTTTGGTGACTTTTTGATTTTTATTTGGATATCCATTTCTGTGCCAGTGTCCATTTTTTTAAAGGCAGCTTGCTCCAAATTTATACATAGAATGTGATCATACAGATATGTTTCTTTAAATTTCTTGAACGTCAACATTACAGACATATGCATTGCACAATTGTATGCTATTGCTTGAAAGAGAGATTTACAAATGCCCGAGTCCTGTGCACATGTTAACAGACAAGTCAATAGGTAACAGGTAAAAGTCGATTGTGTCTATGCCGGTGTTGGTTTTGTTCGTCATCAAGCAGCAGCAGCAGTGGCAGGACTTGGAAGATCGGATCCATGGTGGAACAGGAAGTGCGAAGGGTGGAATGGTGAGTTTCTGCCTTATATCCCTTCCATTCTACCAACTCAGGTATGGAGATTTTACCATCAAAGTCACGTCAGCAGGAAGGCACATCGTGATTGTGCTGGTGGGGAAACTGGCGGGCCTCCCTCCGACAGCCACTTTTACCTATCCCGCCGTCGACGCGGTTAAGATTTCCTGGCAGTAACAGCGGGACTGTGGCAGTCTTTTGTCTATGGACCAGCTAACATCTAGATGGGGCAGATGGACCGAAAAGCCAGCAGGCGGGAAGACTGATGAAAAAACCACAGCTGGACTCAGTTCTCTAAGATCTAAATCAGGCTCTTTGTAATGACCAAAGTGGCAATATAATTTTATTGAAACTTAAGCCTGAATGGTGTGCTGGTATTTAATTGGATGCTGACAGATGACTAGAAAGACACTGACACAATTCCATTTTTTAGATTTTTTTTCGTATACTAAACTGTTTGTAAACTACATTTTTACCATATGAATGAGTTGAATAGCATTCCCTACTCCCAATTTTCAAAGTGAGAAATGCAGTCTCAATAGAGGGTCAAGATTATTTGTTTAATGAATTTATGTACTCTGACGATCATGCACCAAAGGAGAGTTATGTACACTGCTTCACAATGCAATCAGGGTCATATTTTAATTCAGCTGATTCTGCACCTGCAGTATCACGTCTGTAAATAATGCATATTGTCAGTCAGCCTTTTTGAAGTACAACATTTCCTAGCTTTGGCATCTGAAAGATGAAATTGTATTTGGGACACCAAAAGCAAGTATTAAGTTTAGCCTTTCTTTGCTGTCCATACAGCAACTCTGTCAAAACACAATCAGAAAATTACAACTCTCAACAACAAGAACAGTAAAGAATGATGGAGTACATGATTTCGATTATCCGATCATACAGCCCACAATATCTTCAAATGTGGTTATCTTAGCCTCTTTCTTTGCATGTCAGCTGGTTCATCTTCACCAATAATGCAACTGTATTGTTCTGGTTTTTGCTCAGTTCCTAAAAGACAAACAGGGAGACTGGACATCAGCTGACTAATGAACCCTAAATTATATTTCACTTGGCACCATACTTCAATTAACTAGGTAGGATATTTACTATATCACAAACAATTTCAATATTTCAATATGAGAGCCACAAGATGCAAAACAATTATATATGTGTGCCAAATGATCAGTTCCTAAGTGGAATGATACTCACTTCTATGTCTTTAATAGAATTACAACTTTAGATGTGAACTCTAGCCAATTTTGTATTCAATGGCAGGAGCCAGAGGTGTGTATTATGCTATTCAAAGCTTTGCATTTTACTGATTTAAAATTTGATTTTTTAAAGAAAGAATAATTCGGGTCTTTCAACAAAATATTGTGACACAAAACTATTGTTTCCTTCCTGACGTGGTATTGCAAGACTCTGTTAATTTACCCTGACTCCCCTGGATCTGTGGAAATCCATCATACCCACCGGGGAACCGATGAGGAGGGATCGCTTGCGGAGATAGATGGGTAGTCCACCGTCTTGCCGACACGACCCTCTTTAAGAGTAAGGGGCCAATAACGATCTCGCTAGGAAGGCCTCCAGATTTGGAGCCTATGTTTCCGACCAAGTCGTCCCCCGTTCCGAACGACCAAGTACAATGCGAAGATCTCATCCGCGTCAACCGAATCGTTTCCGTACCAGATTCTGTCCGTCCGACTTGTTCGGAGCTGCATCGTGCTGCGCAATGGAGCCGGATTCCAAACAAGCGAGTACGATGCACGATTCAGACAGCTGTATCGACTCGGTCTCAGCGAGACGAAACGACTGTCAGATTCGGACTTCGGGGGGCCGTAGCAGGCTCCCCTTCATCCGGAGCACTCTGAATCGGTCACGAGGGGGTGCGCATGGGTCCCCGCGATCCAAGCATGCACAGAGTGGTGGGCAACATGGGGTGCCCGCCAACGGGTGTACGCTTTTCCCCACCCACCCATTTTTTTGCTATGGGAGCCTGTGTACGCGTCGGTACACAGGCTCCCATAGAGTTCAATGAGAGTCCGAGCGAACCGAGTCCGTCAGCATACGGCTGCATCGTACTCATTCGTTCAGACTCGCACAGCGCGATTCGCTAGGAAAGCCCTCCAGATCAGTCGTATGGAGGGCTTTCCTAGCGAGATCGTATTCGGCCCCCTAGTCTCCTCCTCCTTGTCCTGCATTCTCGGCACCTTGTATGCACAGCACCATGAGCCCTACCAAGAGTGCCCGGATTGGGATCTTTCTAATGTTAACTCTCAAGTACTCCTCGACCACACGCCTTACTAAACGTTCCTGTCCACGGCCGTGTGACCTTTATTTCTCTGATAGCTGACACCAGCATGTTTACAGTACATGATACCATATCTGAGCATATCAACAGGTCAGTAGTTTGGCATGCCCCATTCATCACTTATCCACTGCATTAGCTGGTCATCATGAACTACGTTACCCCACTTATTATTTTTGAATTCGATCACCCATTTTCACATGGGCTCCTATTATTGCTCACTTTTAATGGATACAGAGCACAAGGGGCATGCATGTACATAGCTCCAATATAAATTCACTAACGGTATAGGCTTGTTATGTACTACACATTGCTGGTTTGACTAAATGTGAATAGATTGGTACTTATATAACCCCTTATCTTTTTTCTTCTTTTTTTCCTTTTTTTTTCTTTTTTCTTTTATCTGCCTTCTTGTTTCCCCTCTCCCTGTTTTTTCTTCCCTTTCCCGTTTCTTCTTCCCTTTTTTTCTTACCAGGCTATTACTCAGGCATAAATTCTTGTGTCCTGTTGTTGATCCCCTAATCCCAGTTGGGATCGAAACGTTGTCAACTTCTGTGTCTTGACTCCAAAATGTTTCATTTGAATTCCTTAGGAGCACAAGACACTCTTTCTATTGTGACTGACTAAATGTGTATTTATTGTTGACTCAATATGTATATAAATGCCTGAGGTCTGGAAATCTGCTGATTTCCAATCCTTTGCCCACGTATTTTGATATCTCTTCTGCTTCATGGTTTCGAATCATTGTGTATATAATAAATGAATGAAGTCTCCAATTGGAGAAATTTAACATAGGTCTCATTGTAGCTCTATGTCCATTACCTAATTAAAGGGACCAATGTTTTTTGAAATGTGAAGAATATGTCTAAAATATCATTGACAGGAATATTGAATGTAAGAATATTGTTTTAAGTGTTTTCATATCGTTGTTAAAAATATCAATTTAGAAAATATTGTTGTATGTAATATCGTTTGTAAGTTGTATTTTGTGTGTCATTAATTGTAGTGTTTTTGATAGTATATGACTAAACATTTTTATTTTTGTCTTGTCAGGAAGATAATTTATTAATAATGAAATTGTTGAGATTAGCAATTTTTGTTGTTTTAATGTCTTAAAATGATGTAATTTTTTTTGCAGTGGGATATTGCGTTTATAGAGGTAATGGTGGCGAGACTATTAAAAAGTGGATAATTTAATTTTAATAATCATTATTTTAATATTATGCAAATTCGCATTGGTATTTTCTTTCTTTCTTTTGTTACATTAATGGTTTTAATAAATAATAGTTCATAATATATCATAATAAAATAATATGTAATTGTTAATTTTAAAATAAATAATACCGCTATAAAACCTTTTGGAAAAATATTACTATCCCACAAAATGTATTTAAAAATTTGAAACTATTTTAAATGTATTTAAAAATTACATTTAACAATGATTTTCCTAAAAGAATTACAATTATTGTTGAAAATAAAATAATTTTAAAACAATTATGCAGAAAGTTATAGTATCAATGTAAAAACAATTGGACCTATCTTTTTACATATTTACATTTATTTGAATTTTATTATAAATAATGGAAGAATTATGATGTATAGATATATATCTATACATATAAGAGGACTCTATGGTCCAGTAGAAGGCTGGGAGCCGAAACACGTAGACCGTCCTCAATTGTTTGAATTGCACTATGGTGTGGAAAATAAACACTTTTTAAAATCTACCTTTTGTCGTCGTGCCGTGAACTCTCTCGCCATGCAAAGGAGCAAAGGAATCTTGGACATATTGGATGCAGTGGCTGCGCTGCATATCACGAGCACTCGAGGAGTGAGGCGAAGCGGCTTGGAAAATTGCAGTCACCAACGAGGCGAATTGGAGAAAACCTGGCTGATGCCTCTGCTTGATGCGGCGCTGACACCGCGTCTGAAGGAATCAGAGATCAAGATGCGGCGGCCGGCGAAGTTCCAGGGGTGAGTAAGAGGGGCAGGGAGAAGCGTTGCAGGCGGCAGCCTGAAAATACTGCAGAGGCGGCGTTAGGGTGGCAGCCTGTCGCTGAACCTCGCATCAAAGAAAGCCGCTATGTCCTGAGCCGTGCCGGGGGAGGGAGTGGCAGAGGAGCTCTTGCTAAATGCCCAGATAGCCCTGTAACCTTGTCTACCAACGTCCGCACAGGAAAAACAGCTTTTAAATATAACGCTATTTATTTACAAGCATTTCCTCGAATCTTGCTACAAAAAGGAAAAAAGAACAGCAAGAATGACAGAAGGTGAACATTCACCCGACTACATAAAAAGCACACCATTGCAATCAAAACAAAAAGAAATTATAATATGATCCTCAACATTAAACATGGCTGAAAGAAGCAGGAACAGAACGCAAAGAGTAAGCGAGTTGTTAAATGACGAAGCAGCACCCTCAACTAGCTCTAACATAAGGGAAACCCACGGAGAAGGAAAAAAGAGGACAATCACATGTGTGATTAGAGAGTTGCAACAAAATCGCATTCTAGAAGTAAACAAATGGTGGGAGAAGGCCACTCTGGAGAAGTACATTGAGTTTAAGAGAGTAACGAGAGGATTGCGAATCCTAATAATGCCTACTCTGAACGATCTGGATGTGGACCTAATAAAACAATGGCAATCCAACACAAACGAATGTTCCTTTAAATTGATGAAAACTTTAAACATGCACGCAGAAAGGAAACTGGAGAAAATAACCGCTAAAATCAAGGAATTGGAGGAAGAATTAGACAAATACCCCACAACTGAGGAAAATAAAGAACTAATTGAAACAATGGAAAAGAAAATAAATAAACATGAAGCAGATGTAGAAAAAATAAAAGCTAACAAATTCAACAGAGATAGACTTGACTACGCAAGTGGGCATATACATACTTTAGCTAGGAAGAATGACATGTACAGGAATAGAGCAGTGATGGATAAATGTGCAGGCTACGATATAGCAGGAACTGTGGATAGTTCCGATATACATCAGCAGATGAGGAACGCATCGAATCTGGATTTTTTGGGGGGAGATGCGACTAGTCTAGATGATAACGCGACAAAGAGGGAGAGGAAGAGGAACAACATGGGGAAGAGGACAAACCAAAGCAGAACCAGAAGAAGCAGAAAACGAAGCAAAAACCTAAAAAGGAAGAGGAAAGAAAAAGCAAAGTTAAAGAAAAACTTAACTAAGAAGGACTTAGTGATTAACATCTCCGGGGAACTGGAAAACCTCTGGAATCAGACAAAGAATTATGTCAGAGAATGGGAATTGACACATGCAAAGGTGGAAATAGTAGGCTAAGAGTGCAATAAACCTTTTGCCCACAACTCCCACCGGGCAATAAGAGCGACCTATTCCAAGAAATCATGGTAGAGGACATCAATAAAATAGTGCAGAACAACTCTGAATTTAACAAAAAGAAGAACAAAAAATCATGGAACTTAACAACAGGAGAGTATAAAGCCCTCAAAGAATTGAGAGATGATCCTCAGATAATTATCAAAGCCTCAGAAAAAGGCGGAAATATCGTGGTCCAAAATCTTGACGATTATATAAATGAGGCCAACAGACAATTGGGGAATGAAGATCACTACGAAAAACTTGTTGAGAACTCAATAGATGCCTGGACTAGAGAGTACCATCTCATGTTACAGGGTTGGAAAGATCATGGTCTAATTGATTTTGAGGAATACATGTATCTAAAAGTTGATCATCCCATCATTGCAACAATCTACTTTCTACCGAAAGTGCATAAGTCAATCACAAATCCACCGAGAAGACCAATAGTAAGTTCCATCAGATCTCTGCTAGAAACTACATCTCGCTTCATTGACATCTTCCTTATGAATTATGTAACATCTTTACCATCCTATATAAGAGACACAATGGACTTCCACAGCAGAATTCAGAAAATCCCATGGAAAGATGGCCTGATCATGGCAACGATAGTCGTAACATCTCTATACACATCAATCGTCCACACTGCTGGATTGATGCTGTCAGACACTTTTTACAAACAAGATCCATAAGTTACTTGAAACATTCGGAGATGCTAATAGAAATGTTGACATACTGTCTACATCACAACATCTTCCTCTATAAGGGTGATCTCTTCCGACAGAGACAGGGAACCGCAATGGGGACATCTTTTGCGCCCACTTATGCCAACTTGCTTATGGCAGTATGGGAGGCCGAAGTTCTGAAGACTCAAAATCAATCTAACATCAAAATCTGGACAAGATTTATTGACGATCTCCTCGTAATATGGGAGGGGGATCGCACTGTTCTTCAGAACTTCATAAATTCACTGAACAAGAATAAATACAACTTATCCTTTACATTTACGATCAGTGAATCAAGTATCATTTTCTTGGATGTGGAAGTTTTTATCAAAGACCATAGGTTATGCACCAGGATGCACAGAAAACCTACCTCGTATAACAGCATTCTGCAAGCTAATAGTGGACATCCACAAAACTTAAAATGGAGCATACCTTACGGAGAAATGTTGAGAGCAAAAAGAAACTGCTCAGAAGTCTCTGATCTAAATATCCAACTAAATGAAATGAGCAGCCGCTTCCTTGAAAGAGGCTATCCGTTGGAAGTTGTCCAATCCGCAAAAACCAAAGTGAAATTGAAAACAAGAAACGATCTCTTAAAACCACGCCAAGAGAATCTAGAGGAAAACAATAAAGAAGATACAACATCTCGACTTATCATCGACTTTAACAACCAGAGTAAAGAGTTAAAACGGATTGTGCAAAAGAACTGGGAAATACTGATGTTAGATGAAACCCTAAAGAGAACGCTGTCTTCGCGTCCAAGCATCACATACAGAAAAACAGCTTCCTTGGGAGATATTTTAACGCAAAGCCACTTGGAATTAAAAAAAACAAAAATAGCTTCCTGGCTAAATACTCCTGGTTTCTGGAAATGCTCAAAATGCAGAGCCTGCGAGCATGGGCAAAACTCAACAACTTACCAACTCCAGAATGGGAAAATTGAACGCATACAAGATCACATCACATGCTAATCGAAATATGTGGTGTGTACGCTAGAATGTCCCTGTAAAAAACAATATGTGGGAAGCACAATCAACAAGTTAAATTTGAGAATCTTACAACATCTGCGGGCCATCAAGAATAAAGACTTTACCTATCCCATGGCCAAGCACTTTCATGACTTCCACTCAAGTGATAGCCAACAGTTAAAATTACTTTGGCATAAAAATTGTGAAACCAAAAGAATGAGGAGGTGACAGAATATTAAATCTACGACGAACAGAATCACGACTTATCTTAGCAATCGGCACTATAAATCCATATGGGCACAATCTGGATGCAGAATTGCATATCCATCCATAAAGAGTGACATTCCAATCTGAAGAAAGAACACTGGATGGTGATGGAAAGTTTGCCCCTGCCGACCTCAGGTTCACACACAAAGAAGTGGAATATGGAAGACAAACAAAAAAACAGAGTGAAAAAGAATTCCAAATAGGACATACTAGTAATTGAATAATGTTGTGCTGTTTTATTGGACTCATATTAACTTGACAAAGCTCTTATCAAGTCACTAAAAATGTTTATGAATTGATTTTTATGCAATGGGTTGGGATATACATTTTTTAACATGAATTGACAGAGTTGTAGTACAGAAAATCGCCCACATTTTTCCCCCTCTTCTCCTTCTTTCCCCCCTTTTTTTTATCAAATTGCAACATGGTACAGTTATACCAAAATGAACCACAAGAAAAGTATTTTTCATCGGTGATGTATGCACACACTGCACTTTATGGAGAAATCTTGATGAAGTGCTAGAAGCACACACTTATTGGTTTTAATTCAATTTTTATTTTACATTGAATAGATTGAGAACTTTTAACCAATATTGCACTAGCGCACTAGTCACTTTATCAACTGGTAACCTCTCCAGTAATTTTATGTGTAGATATGAACTAAATGAACCACAAGAAAAATATTGGTCATCTGTGATGCATGCACACACTGCCGTGAACTCTCTCGCCGTGCAAAGGAGCAAAGGAATCTTGGACAGATATATATCTTATTGTACATTTATATGTTACAGGTTTACTCATGGGAATATTTGCTGAAGCAAAAGTGAATTTTATGATGTTTAATATTTGAATAAGTTTTGTTGTTGGGAAAATATTTTATACAATTTTATAAATGTATTATTTTAAATGTATATTTCTCAAATAAATGAAATACATAGTTTCAATTTTTATGATCGTTAAATTTGAAGTATTGTATTTTTTGTATTTCATGGGTATAATTTTAGGAATAGTAGTAAATATTTTTACAAAAATGTAAATATTTTGGAGTTACAAAAATAATTGATTATTTTACCATTTTTAAATATGTATATTAAGACTGTAGTTTGGGTTAGTGTGTTTTTGAAGTAATGCTTACTGTGTTTTAAAACTGAAAATTTCTGTGTAAGTATGGCGTATTGAATATGTATATTACATTTCTAGTTTGTATTTCCTTGCATTAAATGTTTAAGAATGTTTTGCAAATAGTACATTTTACCTTCCTTAGTGTCTAGCCACTTCCCCAAATTCATATAGATGGGAGTGGGAACAGTAATTTTCACCCATTTAGTGTCCCAGACCTTCCCTAAATAGGTATATATTGGAGTTGGAATAGTGAATGTCACCCTTATAGGTCCTGATTATGAGTTTGGCGGTGCGGGTGCAGGGCCGCCGCCCCACCACCAAACCTGTGTGCACCGCCCGCCAGAATATGACTTTGGTGGTTCTTTGGTGTTCCCACGGCGGTGCAAAAGGCATCGCAATGGGAACATCAAAGGCAGTACCTGCACGGCATGGACTGGTGCAGATAATGGGGTGCATGCACACAGGGCATGCACCCCATGGCCTCTGTAGGGCCCCCTTTGTTTCCTCTCTGCCACGGTTTTCATGGAGGAGAAACCCGTGGCAGAGAGGAAACTCATAATATGCTTTGCGGGACTGCTGCAGTCCCGCAAAGCGTATTGTGGCCTCAAGACCACTGCGCCACTGCCAGGGATCTCTGATTCCATGACAAGACCACATTACCTAGCACCTACAAGACCGCCACTGGCTCCCTGTCGAGAAAAGAGTGACCTTCAAGCTACTCACTCATGCCTACAAATCCCTCCACAACACCGTACCCCAGTACCTCAACGAAAGAGTCTCCTTCTACGCACCCAAGAGAAGCCTCTGCTCCGCTGACCTCATCCTAGCCAAAACCCCTCACATCCGCAGAGCCAGAACGGGTGGAAGAGCCTACTTCTACATCGCGGCAAAGACCTTGACTGAACTCCTGCTCAGCATCAGATGGTCCACCACTCTGCATGTCTTCAGGAAGAGCCTCAAAACCTGGCTCTTTCGGTAAGATGCGGCTGCACGATCTCCCCCCCCCAAGCACCGTGAGACCCTCACGGGTGAGTAGCGCGCTTCACAAATCCCTGATTGATTGATTGATTGATTGGTTGCAGCAGTCCAATGGTGGTCCAACCGCTCTAGATGTAATAGGGGGGTTGAAAGTCTGCCACTGCCACGCCCCCGTGAGTCTGGCAGTCCATGGACCACCAGACTCGTAATTAAGCCCTTAGTGTCCATACCTGTCCCAAGTTGGTTTAGATTGGGGTGGGAATAGTGAATGTCACCCCTTTTGTGTTCAACATCTTCCCAAAATTGGTTTAGAGTACAGTGGGAATAGTACATATCATCCCTTTATTCCCCAACACCTTCCCAAAATCGGTTTAGATTGGAGTGGGAACAGTTACTATGACCCCTGTAGCATCCAACAACTTCCCTAAATTGTTTTAGATTGGAGTGGGAATAGTAAATGGCACTCATTTAGGGCCTAATTATGAGACTGGCAGGCCGAGGACTGCCAGACTTGCTGGGGCATAGCGGTTGTGGTCCAGCGACCGCAGCAACAACAGTCCGACCGCCCCATTCCGAATTGGTGGCACGGTGGTCAGGGCCTTAGTAATATGCTGGTGGTGCCACTGCGGCACTGCCATGCATATTACGTGTTTCAGGACCGTCAGCGGTGTCATGAAGGTCTTTCCTCCATGAAAAGGCAGGTGGTCCTGAAACAAAGGGGGCCCTACAGGGCCCCCTGTTGCCCATGTGCAATGGGATGCATGCAGAGGGGCACAAAATGTGCCTCCTTGTGTACATTCACCCCAGTTCCATCACGGCATGGACTTTACAGTCAATGCCATGCAGGAACTTTTATTGGCCTTCCATGGTGGTGCCCATTTCCAGACGCACTACCATGGGACCGCCAAAAGCAGCCCGTCAGACACGAGGTAACTCACAATCTGGCGGGTGGTGCAACCACGGGTTTGGCAGTGCAGAAGTGAACTGCCTGCGTGGCGATCAGCTCCCGCACCGCTAAACTCGTATTTAGGCCCTAAGTGTCCAACACGTTCTTAAAAATGGTTTCTTTTGGTTTGTGCTTATTTCATATCAGAATTTTAGTTTTAAATCCTTTGTTTAAATTGTACTTGTACATAGTAGAAATAGTTTATGCTATTTCATTAGTATTGTTGGTGTTTAGAAATATAATAAAAAAGTAATTAGTAGTATGTTTGTAATAAATAATATTATCAATTATATAATTCTTAGAGAGTAAAGACGTAACACATTTTAATAAGTTTATTTCTTTATTCAAAGTTTATTTAATGTATTTTTTGCACTTTTCAAAATATTTATTTCAAATTCAAAATACATTTTCATATACAGATAAACCACACAATTTTTTAATGCAGCTGTATTATTACATAAACAATTTTAATCATATTTAAATAGTTTTGTATGTTGTACATGTACTTTTTTCCATTGTTTAACATTTTTTATCCAATTATAATTTGTTTTATTTTTGGCATAATTTCAACATACATTTTTTCAGTATATACTAAATAATTGTATGTATTTTATACAAATATTTAATTTATACTTTACAATTTTTTTACCATTTTTGACATGTTTAATAATTGTTTACAGTTTTTAATACATTTATTTATCATTGTTACATTATTTTCCATTCATTTCTATGGTGAGATAGTATTTTTTTTGTTATATTTACCACTTATATATTTTACTGCTCCCTTATAAGTTGTAGTCTATTTGTAACTATTTGGTCTATGTTTGGGATGCAGGTAGTAGTAAGGTGCTGCTGCTGCTCGTCAGAACAGGTAATTCCTTTTTAAAAGTTATTTTAAGCATTTGGAGGGTAGGGGGAATATAGGTAGGGAGGGCTAGAGGTTAATTCTTGTGTTGTTTGCATGTTTTTTGTACTTTTTTATTGATGGTAGTTTTTTTCACTATTGTGTAGTTTTGGTTTTTTTACACCGTTTTAGTCATTTATTGTTATGTTATATTGTTTTACATTTCTTATTTTATGATGATTAAATGCAACATATATGTTCTTTTGGGACTGTAATGTGTTTTGCGGGTGGGTTTTCTTGTTTATTTTCCAGGTTTCTTTTCTATGAATGTATCCTATGGGCATTGGGAGTTACAGTTTTATTTAAAGGAAGTCACTTTTGATTTATAATAAATCAATATATTTAAGTCTGGTTTCATATTTTTCCAGTTACCAGGAGTGTTTCTTTTTTTTTTTTAAAAATGCTGGTGTTTTTATGGTTCCGAGATACTTTGGATTGTTTTGAGAGATCTCTATTAAATTATTTTTGGGGGGGATTTTTGAACAATATTTTTCCCGTTTTTGTTGGATTATTATTTTTTACTACTGTTGCTTGGATATGAATTTACCTTAAATAAATGAAAAAACAAGAGGTTTTTGGCAAAACAGGAACAAGTTAGTTTAATTAAATGCTGTGGGCGGGAGAGCGTGGACAGAATGCTTCTGCTAAAAATCTCTACAAATGTACAAAGTTTTGCCGTCAATTTATACAGTTCATGAGGTACAATAAAATGT
Organism: Calotriton arnoldi; assembly: GCA_963921515.1. Classification (NCBI taxonomy): domain Eukaryota; kingdom Metazoa; phylum Chordata; class Amphibia; order Caudata; family Salamandridae; genus Calotriton; species Calotriton arnoldi. The sequence continues at coordinate 55,272 of CAWUFW010011596.1, read as the reverse complement.
TCTCTACATTTCTAAAGAGCATCTTAGTTGTAAATGAATCACATGTGCACATCTGAAAAGGATATAGATGGCTCTCGACCGGGAGCCAGTGTGTATGTGTCCAGATGTCCGGTGTGAGGAGCATGTGATCACTACGTGTGGTGTGAATGTCGTGTCCTGATTGGTTGAGTTTACCTATCTACATGTGGTTCCTAGATTTGTGGTATTTCTAGGGAACGCGGCCCTTTGGCCAAATGGGTTTTATTGGGGCCAATTATCTCAGACATGTTTGCGGTGCAACTATCTATCTGTGGAATCGATCAGGGTTTTCCCTGGGTGTGTGTTTGTCTTTAATTTATGTGGAACCCCCACCTGTGAATCCAACAGCAATGCTGATATTTCATTGGAACTCCTAAGAATAATATGGCGGCCACTGGTATAATTTTTATCGACATTATCAACATTGTGCATACAGTTGTCATCTTGCACGTTGACATCATTCTTACTGGTGTTGTCAAAGGTATGTTTGCTTTGGTCTGAACGTACATTGACATTGTTCTTATTGACAACAATTGTATTATCGTACAAGCATGGATTATGACATACAGCGGTATCATTGTTGCTGATATCGGCGCTGCTATGCGGACACAAGTTATGGTATTTATTGACATTGCATTGACGAGCGTTGACAAATTTATGTGGGCACAGGTTGTGGAATATGTTCACATTGCATTTACTGATATTGCAGTTGTCGGGCCTGCACATATCATGATATTCATTGACATCGTATTCACCCATCCCAGCATTCTCTCCCTCTAGTTGAGTCATCAACTACTCTGTTCTCCTCGTATGTCATGAAAGTTATGTTATTTTAAAGTGTGTGTATATGTAGTATTGGTTGCTTTTTACCTAATTAAGTGCATACTACTTAATTTGAGGACTGCTTTTTTATAGCAAGAAACCCCCACTTGTAGGAAACCGCATAACAGAAGTACAGCAAGGAGAATAGGCATCACAGATGTCAGTAGCTTGGAAACCCATAATTCGATCCGCAAAAAGATACTGCCCTACCAGTCCTGCTCCGTGGGACCTCCTTCCTGTTTCATATCGGCATGTAGAATATGCAGATTTTGGATGGCACGGGCTAATGTCTCATTGTTCATATATTTTCCGAGCATAAAAGTATCAGATGAAGCACCAATCTTAGCACACACCCCTATATAAGTTTCCGTACAATATGGGTTGCCCTTCCCCCTCCAACCAGATGTACCTATTGATCTTGCTATCCCAGATTTCCTGTCACAGGGTGTCCATGCTGGCATTGGACCCCCTTCCTTGGTACTCATTTCCCCCTGCGGGATTAAGATGACCGGCCCTGCACTGGAATTCAGTGTACGGGGTCCATTGATCGTTAAAGAAGATGGCCCCAAAGATGTTAAGGGTCACCCTAGGTCCACAGACGGAGGTGGGAGTGGATGTATTTGTGCACTGGTGTGGTGGTTGTGCTACCTCCAAGAACCTTTTTCTATGAAGTCCAGGGGCCAAACAATGTCATCCCCTATGGTGCCCTTTCTTCACATCCTGCCTACCTCAGATTGGATGTCACTCAGCTCAGTGAAGAGATATAGCGCATTGGTCTCATACAGAGTGATGTGTACTAATGTCCTACGGGGCTCTACTCTATTGCTAATGCTGTCACCACTCTGGAACTTAAAACGGCCAACTTTAATATCGTAGGCGATCTGAATCTGCATCTGGAATTACCAGGCGACCCTGATATATTTAATTTCTTAGGAGATTTGGCAGCCTGTCAACTGTTGCAATGGGTTCCGGGACCCACACTCCTGGCTGGTCATCTCCTTGACCCCGTTTTTTCTAACATCCTGTCCCAAGAGGTTCCGGCCCCCCTCCCCCTCTCCCTCCCCATGACCTGGACCGACCATTTTCTCATTTCTTTTCTCATATATCTAGAAGGCTCTAAATCCCAGCCTCAACGTAATCCGCTGAATAAACGTCCTTGGCACAAATTGGATCCCACTACCTTCCAAGCCGCCTTAAGTGCTCAGAGAACTGCCTACCAACATAGAGGCAGCTAAGAATACCTTTCAAGGGTGGATCACTCAAGCATTAGATAAGTGTGTTCTGGCCAAACTGACCTACCCAAAAAAAAAATTCAGGCCAACGTCTGGTTCAACAAGAAGAAGTGCATGGTTCTAGAGTGAGTCTGGAGGCCCTGTGGCCCATTCTCTGTACTCCTTTCCGCCCATTTCCGTCGCTGCCCTTGAAGCCTTGCTCTCTAAGGTCAGGTCAGGATCTCCGGATCATCCTCTTAAAACTGACATCTTCAGTAAGTTTCAACACCTGCTCTTACCCGAGTGTCTGAAATTGATGAATCTATCTCTATCCTCGGCATCCATCCCGGAATCTTGGAAACATGCTAAAGTCATCTCTCTGTTGAAAAAGCTGACTCTGGAAGAAACTAGGCCTGAAAATTTTCGTTCTTAGCTAAAATAACGGAGTAGCACGTTAATATCATTCTTACTCAGTACATGGAGCTCAATTCGATACTGGACCACTCTTAAAAAAGGTGTCAGGTACACGGCATAGCACAGAATTTGCTCTGCTTGCAGTCACAGAGCAGCTGCGTGCCTCGTTGGATGAGGGCAGAATCTCGGCTCGGCTCCGATCCTACTCGACCTCAGTGCAGCATTTGATACCATCTCCCACAAGAGCTTGTTGCACCGGCTGCGGGAGATCGGCATCGAAGGAATAGGCCTGTTCTGGTTTGCGTCTTTCTTGGCTAATAGGACCTTCCAAGTAATTTCCCCCCTTTTCATTCTCAGACTCATCTTCTACGCTGTGGCGTCCCCCAGGGTTTGGCACTCAGTCCTACCCTGTTCAATGTCTACATCCGGCCTCTGGCTTTGGTAGCAAAATCCCGTAACATCTCACTGGGGTCATATGCTGATGACATGCAGCGTGTGCTCTCCTTTTCTAAGGATCCGAGTCAGGACGCAGCAAAATTTCAGGAGGACCTGACTGCCATCTCTCATTGGATGTCAGCCAACTGTCTTCAATTGAACTCCACTAAATTAGAGATCCTCCTTCTAGGAAGAGACCCCCAGCTTTGGGGCAGCCAGTGGTGGCCTTCTGAGCTTGGCTCACCACCTCTGCCTAAACTTGCTGTTAACAACCTCAGTGCCTGGGTGGATAGTACCCTCTCCTTTGACGTCCATGCCAAATCAGTTGCAGGCGCATGCTTTGGACTGTTACGGGGCATGAAGACTATCATAGGACTATTTGACGCTAACTCCCGTCAGATGATTGCCCAATACACTGTCTTGACTAGGCTGGATTACTGCAACGCACTGCTCCTAGGTTATAATAAGACAGTGATCAAAAGGCTCCAGCGCACTCAGAATGCCGCAGCCCACACCCTCTTTGTGCCTCCCAAGCACCATTATGTTTCTGGCCTCCTCCTTCAACTACACTGGTTGCCAATGGAGAAAAGAATCCCCTTCAAAGCTCTCTGCATCACTAATAAGATTCACTCAGGCCTCTGTCCTGTGATTCTGAGCAATCTGTGCCTTCCATATGCACCTGCTCGTGCCTTACGCTCGGTGGACCTTCATCTGGCCCACGTGCCCCGGATTTGCAGAGCCAGAGGGTGATTTTTACAGGTGATTGCCCCTGCTCTCTGGAACTCCCTGCCTCTTTCCACCCGCAGCATTTCCAATCACTGGGCCTTTAGAATAGCAGTGAAGACCTGGCCTTTCTCTGATCATTAGTTGCCTCTGCGCACCACTCACATCGTGCTTTTTCTTAGTGCTGGGACGCCCCGTCGCTGAGACAGCCATGCACTTTACAAATATTCTAACATAACATAACATATTGGGTTGGATTTTTGCCTTGATCTTACAGAGGTACAGATGGACGAGGCATTTTGCTCTTTCAGGGGCTATCCCTTGCGCTAAACAAAGTCTATCTGCACCTACAGCATGAGGTATCACTAAACAGATGTTACATGATCTGTTCGTACTTTGTGTGCCTACCTCAGACACATGTTGGTACCAGGTGTTGTGATGGAGTGTGCTGTGTAGTGAGTGTGGAATACTAACATTTGGTTCAGTGTAAGTGTATGTGAGGTAAGAGAGGCCTCTGTGCATGCATTGCAAGAATGTAGAAGTAGAGCTTACAAAATCATGTACATTTTTGTTACAGAGGGCCTCAAAAGCACCCCAGCTAAGGAGAGTCGGTGCAAAAATATAAGGGAACATAACTTAGGAAGCATTTGTTGAATGTAGGATCGTCCTTGGGAGAGATGTTTGTCATCTGGGACTGTCTTTTGTTGTTCGTTGTCTGTGGTCTGGTGTTGGATGGCTGTTGTCTGTGCTTTGGTGTCTGATGTTTGTTGTCTGGGCGAAAAGGGGTGTTTTTGTCTTGGTGCAGTGTAGAAGGAATGTCTCTTAAAAATGAAGTCACAAAAGTAATTTGAATTCAGAAGTACTTGAGCAACTTGTCTTTTGAATGTCTTTTGGGAGTCTGTATTAAAGGAATTGCGGGTTACGGCAACGTTGGTGCACTTACAGTTTGATCATGGACCTGCAGAGTAGGAGCTGTGGGTTGTAGGTTAACTGGGAAAAACACATTTGTTAGGCAATTTATTGGAACATTATTGTTTCATCTGTAAAACCATCCTGCATATGGAAACAGTGTTATGGCATACAAATTGCCTTTATCTGTCACATATTAATGTGTGATACCAGGTTTGTGGAAGAATATAACCTTACAAAATAAAATAAACTTCACTGATCCAGAGATTCCCAAAACAGCCGTCGAAAAGACAAAAAGAGGGGAATATGCAGTTTGAAGTAAAGGCTTATTAAACAAGTATAAATAGTACTTGTCATCAATTGTTGAAGCACTGTCATTGGCTCCTGAGCAGTGCTAAATCTTCTTCCACACTGGTACAAAATTTAAATGGATAAAGTAATAGTATTAACAAAACAAACCATATGACTGTCCTTAATTATGCTCTCAGAGATCCTTTTCAGCAGGCACTCCTGCCTTGCAGTGCAACCTATCCCTTGCTCATTGCAAAAGTATTGAACATTCAATTATTCAATTCATTTATTATTCCATCTGAATTCTAAATTATTCATTCACAACAGTGCTGCCTATGATTCCAACCATTCATGACTAAAGAAAAAGGCTTATAAATAATAACAACCTGCTATAAATAGGAAGTGTCTCGAGACACCAAACTGTCCTATTGGGTTTGTAATGAAATGGCAATGGCAGATTTGCATTCTTAATTTAAGTGACTACCTTTTGAAAAAATAGGACCTGACGACTGGAATGCAACATCATTAGTATAAGGAGCAAGGTAAGTTAAAAATAACCGTATAGTTGGAAAACAAATGCATTATAGTCCATACAGTGGTGTAGTAATGGTGCAATGGGTCCCAATGTACACAAAGAAAAGTTACCTCCTGCACTCCAGGCTGAGCTTAATTTGAGTTGGCTGCATGTGTTGCCCATTCAACATTCCGCCATTCTGCTGAAAAGTGCAAGTTTTGTTTTGACTAAGTACCGCAGCCAGACTAAGAAGTTGGCATACATTTCCATTACAACAGTTTTGGAAAGAAGTGCTGTATTATCTGATTAAAGAAAGAACAGTAAAACTGAGAAATTCTTGTTCTTTTCATCCTCAAAGTTTGGCAACCTTGCAGAATGGTGTTTGTGTACCATTTGGGCCCCAATTATGCGTGGGCAGATTGGAATTCCCGCGTGAAAATCCGATCCACTGAATCACAAGTGGGCTATTATGCACCTGGGAGAATGAACTTGAGTCTACTGGATGGAAAATACAGTTGGTAAAATCAGTTTGGAAATTGCCTGCAGAGCAGCCTGGCCCCAGTCCCTGACTGGATCTATTCCTAGGCACTAGGAGTATGTAATTCACATTCTGCCAAAAAACACCCTCTTCTTCCTTCTCTAACCCCTTGCTCAACTTAATACCGCATGCTAGCATCAGCCCCACACTCCCATTGACCACCTCTTCAATGGAGATGGTAAAAGTGATTGTTAATCTCCACAGAAAAGGCAGTACTATGCAGATTTCTATCCAGTTAAACTATTTGCACATAGTTATTTGCCATTCCATGGAGATTGACTCATATCATACTTGTGGGACGATAACCCCAATACTCTTGTTAATGTGTGCAGAGATATCACTCAGCTAGTACCATGCAAATCCTAATCTGGGACTAAAAGTACTTCACTTTTGAGAAGAACAAATATCCTGTCAAATTTGTTTCAGAGGTTAAAAGAAAGTTCAGATTCCATGGTCACTCTGGGGCATATTATCAAGAACGGCGTTAAAATTATCGGCGCTTTAGCGGCAGAAAACTGCCGCTAAAGCGGCGATAATGGGCTTGATAATATGCCCTTGAGAATTCCAATAGAAGCCCATGTTGACACCAGAACATGGGTTTCTATTGGAATTCTCAAGGGCATATTATCAAGCCCATTATCGCCGCTTTAGCTGCAGTTTTCTGCCGCTAAAGCGGCGATAATTTTAACACCGTTTCTTGATAATATGCCCTATAATTCCTTGCCCTCTATGCCGAGACTACCAACAAATGTCATTAACAACATTGCATGTACAACTTTACAAAATTGGCACATGCTTAGCATGCAACATATCTTCATATTCATTCTTGAAAAAGTGCCCCCGTTTCTTTGTTGTGACCCATGTTTATAGGTTATAACAAAGTCTAATTTGCTAAGGAACATCAACCAACAGATTTGTCATCAAGTTAGGACTTTAAGAGATTTAAAGAACTGTCCATTTTTATGGTCAGTGTAGATAATCTCAGTATGTCTAACCTCTAAGAGGTAATGCCTCCACTTCTGAAATGTCGACTTGAATGCTAAAAGTTATTGTTCAGCTACTCTATAGTTTTATTCTACTGGGAAGAATGTTTTAGAAAAATAAACTACGGGTGCATGTGTCCTTTGGAGACATCTCTTTGTGAGAGAACTCCCAAAGAGGTATCAGCTTCAACAAAGAACGGTTGTGTAGGATAGGGATTATTGAACACTGGGGCGAAAGTGAACTTTTCATTGAGTAGGTGGAAAGCCCTATTTGTGTCCGGCATAACGTTTGAATGGCACTTTTTTTTTATTCAAGCAAGTCGTGAAGGGTGTTACAGTGTGTGTTGAACCTCTATAGAAATTGGCAAATCCTTGAAAGGTCTGTATTTTCATTATGGAGGAGGAGGCTAGCCAGTCTACGATTGTTTTCGTCCATAGTTACACCTTCAGGGGAAAGAAAATACACAAGAAATTCCACTGTGGTGGTGTGAAATGAAAATTTTTCCAATTTGGCAAACAAATTGTTTTTATGAAGCAGTTGTAAGACAGCTCTTACATGTAAAATGTGTTCAGTGTTGTTCATACCCTGCCAACTTAGGGTGAACCAAGCAAACACAAAGAGATGATGAACAGAGCGCTGAAACTTTTCAGACACTCACTCCCAGTCACCGTCCATCATCTCTTTGTGTTTGCTTGGTTCGCCCTAAGTTGGCAGGGTATGCCCAGACGTGAGTCCCTTGCTCACTTTGCCACTGGATTCAAGCTAGCCTGGCTGATGAGGGCTGTTAGCCCGAAACCGGGCCTAGGATGCTTGTTTCCGGTCCAGGGAAGACATGGCTTGGCAGTTCGGGCTGGACTGTTCCCGTGAGGCACAGGGTCAAGACTGATTTGCATATAGCTGTGTCTGAACTGGGGTGGTGAAGTGAGCTAAAGAACGATGATGGATTCATCCCAGATCTGTGACTGGGGGTGAGTGTCTGAAAAGTTTCAGCGCTCCGTTCATCATCTCTTTGTGTTTGCTTGGTTCGCCCTAAGTTGGCAGGGTATGCCCAGACGTGGGTCCCTTGCTCACTTTGCCACTGGATTCAAGCTAGCCTGGCTGATGAGGGCTGTTAGCCCGAAACCGGTCCCAGGATGCTTGTTTCCGGTCCAGGGAAGACTTGGCTTGGCAGTTTGGGCTGGACTGTTCCCATGAGGCACAGGGTCAAGACTGATTTGCATATAGCTGTGTCTGAACTGGGGTGGTGAAGTGAGCTAAAGAACGATGATGGATTCAACCCAGATCTGTGACTGGGGGTGAGTGTCTGAAAAGTTTCAGCGCTCCGTTCATCATCTCTTTGTGTTTGCTTGGTTCGCCCTAAGTTGGCAGGGTACGCCCAGACATGGGTCCCTTGCTCACTTCGCCACTGGATTCAAGCTAGCCTGGCTGATTAGTGCTGTTAGCCCGAAACCGGTCCCAGGATGCTTGTTTCCGGTCCAGGAAAGACATGGCTTGGCAGTTCGGGCTGGACTGTTCCCATGAGGCACAGGGTCAAGACTGATTTGCATATAGCTGTGTCTGAACTGGGGTGGTGAAGTGAGCTAAAGAACGATGATGGATTCAACCCAGATCAGTGACTGGGGGTGAGTGTCTGAAAAGTTTCAGCGCTCCGTTCATCATCTCTTTGTGTTTGCTTGGTTCACCCTAAGTTGGCAGGGTATGCCCAGACGTGGGTCCCTTGCTCACATTGCCACTGGATTCAAGTTAGCCTGGCTGATCAGGGCTGTTAACCCGAAACCGGTCCCAGGATGCTTTTTTCCGGTGCAGGGAAGACATAACTTGGCAGTTCGGACTGGACTGTTCCCATGAGGCACAGGGTCAGACTGATTTGCTTATAGCTGTGTCTGAACTGAGGTGGTGAAGTGAGCTAAAGAACGATGATGGATTCAACCCAGATCTGTGACTGGGGGTGAGTGTCTGAAAAGTTTCAGTGCTCCGGTCATCATCTCTTTGTGTTTGTCTAGGGTGAATATACAGAAAGTCCAATCAAAGTGGTGGTTATGGAGTTGCAACCAGTGCACACCAAGGATGGCTCCAAAAGTTGGGTTTTGATAAAGTCAAAAAACAATTCTTCAGTATCACCACTTTCACATTCTAGGGTTAAAGGTACAGTCTGGTACTAGATCATACCAGAAGACAATTTGGAGTTGTCAACTGCTCATACCAGTCAGGTTCTGATTTTTGATATGTAATATGTTAAGAGTGGTTGCCAGAGAAATATCTAAGAATTTCCTGATTGCTTCGGAATGGATCAACATGAGAAGAACCTTCCTCTGTTGGGGGGCAGTTATGAGAGTTATTAGGATGGTTAAATGATGCAGAATTTTACCCATGTAATTAGCTAGATACTGTGAGGTCCATTTTAGGCGGTTCCTCAACAAGTCAACCTTACTCCTTGCTGAGTTCACTAGTTTTCTGAATTCTTCCCTAGAATATTGCTACCAGCTTACATGGATTTTTTATTTTTGCATAACAATCCAGGGCAAAATCTCAGGCCTAACCTTAATACAAGCAAAGATTAAGGACCTGATTTTGATTTTGGTGGGCTTCCCACTGGACTGCCGCCATGGCGGCCTAAGGAAGACTGCAAAGCTGTCAGCATTTCCCGCCCACTAGATTACAACAGTAATTCAGGGCTGGTGGTGTGGCAGCTTCATGGTGGTGGGAATGTTTGGCTCATGGGAGAGCCTAAAAAGCATCCCACCACTGTGACAGCGCCTCCAGCACGTCTGTGCATGATGTGGCATGCACCATGTTGTGCATGCCGCACAGTGTCCACGTGACCTGCACTTTTGGGGGGCACATCATGTGCCCCCCGCATGCCACCCCCATGGGCCAATGTGCCCGGCAGCCTTGTTGGGGGCCCATTTACATGCCTTTCTACAAAGCATTTCATGGCGGGGTCCCTCCCATGAAATGCTTAGTTGAAAGGCAGGTCGGAATCTGCTTGGTGGTGCCGGCATCTGCACCACCGCGATTCCTACCTGCTTTCTCCACTCTGCTGCCCTGGGATCCTGGCGGCACTGGTGGTCTTGTGGCAGTCCCACCAGCACCATCATGATCGAAAGGGAGGCCAAACGTGATGGTGTCTGTGGGATCCCCATCCATCGGTACAGCGGTACCAGGACCGCCAACATCAAAATCAGGCCTTAAGTTTCTCTTTTTCATCAGAAGCTAGGGGACTTTGCAGCCCCCCATATCTGCATAGACTCTGAGGTGTCTTGGACTATATTTTCAGCTTCTTTCTTGTCTGTGTAAGTCACCAGAAATTTGGCCTCACCATGAAGAAGCTCCCCTTTTCTCTAGGTTAATCAGTGATCTAGTTTAACAGCAAGATCTATAAACATAGAACACTCTTCTCGGGTGATTACTATGTGAGAACATGTACTACAGAAATGTTAAACTTTTAACATATTTAAATTTTCACAAAAAAGTCTGCGCGGACTACCACAGTAATACCTACAAATTACAACGCCAGAATTCTTTTTTTAAAGTGCAGCTCTCCATAAACGGCTGGAAATATACATATCAAAAATTATAAATATATTTCTCTAACTATTATGACTTTTATAAAGTGTCAATAGGTAGGGAACAAATATAAAATCTAATAGTTACCTGTATATAAGGCCCGTTCCCAGAAAGCAGCAAGAGATTTCTGAAAATGACGTGGGTGCCTTTTACATTTTGTAAAAAAAGCCATCAGCCAATCAGATTCTGCCTTCTTAGTGACATGTACCGCGGTATACCGCGAAGTTTCAGTGGTATATGGCGGCACAATATATTACAAAGTATTTTAACATTTATATCTTTAGCACTACTTGCACTATTTACAGCTACTATAAAAAATCAGCCTTTACAACTCATTGTCTAGTATCCTGGCGCATTAGATATACATCCGTTCACCTACTTTCATGCTACATCTGTTTCAAATAACACACTCCATTCTGCACCACTTCACCCTATGACACTCCACTCTACGCCACTCCACTCTACTTCACTAGATTATACGCCACTGCACTCTACGCTAATCCAATATGCCACTCTACTCTACCACACTCCACTATACACAACTATACTCTAAACCACTCCACTGTATGCTATTACACTCAATCAATCAAAGATGTTTATTTAGACCATTTGGTCTTCAAACAATATCATATACATACCATTATTATAGCAGTTAATACAAACAATAAAACATGTTACACTCTACGCCACTCCATTCTATGACAGTGCAGTGTACACCACACTTTTTGACCCCTCCACTATATGCCACTCCACTTTACGATATTCCTGACACAAGAACTGTTGCCAGATAAGACAGGGTAGAGAGTACAAGGGGTAGAAATGATAGACGTGGTGTGTATGGAGCAGACATACCTCACTTAACCATGTGGTGGAGCTATATGCATGGTGCGGCTCCTGTCTTCTTGGTGCTCCAGATATTCGGTGCCACAGTGTGCACAGTGACGGGGTGCTGCCAGTGCTGACTCACGAGAGAGGGTGGGGTGGGGGGAAAGAAATCCCCGTTCTATGAGCCCCCACGCCTTCAACTCCTTCTGAGCTTGCAAGTCTGCTGAGCTCGCGCTCCACTAATGACAAACCTGGGAGGGTGAGGAGTGTATGGGTGTTTGCCTTCCTTTAAGTTCTGTTTTCCTAATATGAGGAACTGGAATGAGAAGAGTTGAAGAAACAGAACCTAATTTCGGCACGTGTGTCTCTCGTATGAGGGTGGGGTCAGGATAGGGAGAGGCACTCACCTGGCTCAGTGTCCCAGAGCCAGATCCACTCAGCTTTGCATATTGCGGGATGGGCTCAGTGTGAAAGCAGCACTTACAAGACTTTGGACTTCTTCTAAGATGGGCGTGTGCCTCGAGGTTCATATGATCAGAAAAAGATGATCACGTAGCCAGGTTAACTTCACCTCATCATGCTCTGTCAAGCCTCTGCAGCAGCAGGCTGACCACACTGCAATACAGAGCATCAGGCTTACCAGCCAAGGAAAAGAGTAGCTCTAAAAGAGTGTCAATGCATGTTAGTGCAGTGATATTGTGTCATAGAAACAAAACACCGGTTCCATAGGTCCCTTTGCACATCATCAATGAGTTTGTGTATCTATTCTTTAAACAGGTGTTTAATATCACATACAATTTTCAGTAGTGCTCATAGCTGCAGTAATATGAAATACTTCAACAATATATATATACAATTGTGATGTCACGAAAGTTCTACGAATCCGCAGTTCAGTATGTATTCTAAGTCATGTCTTAAGTCCATTGAACATTGGACAAATCCTGTTACAGTGTCGATGTTTTGACCACCCCCAAAGTCATGATGCCTCTTAAGTTGGCTTCTTCATCTTAGCTAGAGAGACTGGACATTAAGATATCCATACTAGTGAAACATAGTCATTATTGCTTCAACACAGCAATAAAAAGCATTATGCATTACTGAAGGTGATTGGGCATTATGAAGCTTGTACCAAAAACAATAGTAAGGTCAACCGGAATCCAGGCTATCAACAGACCCATGTGCCGCAACACATGTGTAGGTTAGATCCCATAGCCCTGTGACACTCTTGGATCTATAAACCATGTCTCCTCTTTTTCAGTGACCCTGATTAGGTGCTAAAGGGGTCATGTAATATTATCAGTCAGAACAATACTACTGTGTCCTCAATTTTCCACTGTACACAGCACATCCCAATAGTAATTACAAAGAGCCCGATTCACAAAGGCCTCCACACTTGTGGCAGAGGCCCAGCGGTGGTGGGAGAGCCAGCACTAATGGGAACTCCGCAATGAGAAACTTTGATGCCCCAATCACGACAATGGGGCCCCCGCCATGAGTGGTGAGGCCCTTTGTGAATTGGACTTTGTGGTGATCGGGTAATGTGACCTCGTGCTGTGTGTGGAATCAGAGCAGTGTCATGCGAAGATCCCACGCTCAGGATGTTTGGCATCTGAGATCGACAGCACCGCTATGGACAGCTCGCTGTAACATCAAGCTAAATAAAGCACGCATTTGCCTACCTGAAGTCTCTGTCTTCTCTGGATTACTACAAGTTTTCGTGGCGACGAGCGGGCGAGCTGTTCACATGGACCCATTCGGCGCACAGTTGGAGGAACCTGCAGACGATCTGTAGCAGTGTCTACATGAGGCACTGTTGAAGTCTTGCTGAGTAGCGGTGCTGAGCGCGGATGATTAACAGGACCAATGCGATAAAGTTTGGGTGGCATTCATGTATAATGCTGAGACTGTTGAGTGGTGAAAGGACGGAATACGATGAGCATGTCCATGGCCTGAAACGCACATGGAGCCTTGGAATGCAACATTGCGGAGTAAAGCACATATGCGTGGCAGCCATCTTAGATGTCAAGAAGTTCTCATACTGTCGGTCCGATAGCATAAAGAGAGTTTGTATGCTCACACGCACAGTAGGGTTCTCATGCGTGCCACATTTATGTTAAGTATCAGACAAACAAACATGTGCTGACACGCACAGCTTGTATTAGTAATTGTAATTAGAAATTTTGAGTGTCATAGGTATGCTGAAAGTGGAATAAGGAAGCATTCGCTAACATGCACAGCACATCATAAATTAGAGAGAAGAAGGACAAAAGTAAATAGTGGGCATAGTACAGGAATTTGTGGATTCCAATTAAAAGGAAGTTAGCTAATTGGTGATTTTGACAGACCTGTACATCTTGCTAAGAATACCAGTAGGTTAATGTTATTAAAACTTTGTGGTTCTCATCAGTTACATGTAAATCACCTATGGTAGCACTGTATTTGTTTTAGTGATTTTAGACAGAAAGCTTGTGTACACAAGAGCTTGGTTAGTGTCCCAAGATTCAGTGAATTAAGGGGAGATCAATTTTAAAACATTTACCTCAAATTACCAATGGGGAAGAGGAGTTGGATGACTACCAAGAAACGGTAAAGAAGTTGCAGGAGCGCTTCGATGTTCAAAACAGCTGGGTGGTGGTGAGACATAAGTTCTTCAAAAGAGTTCAGCAAGCAAGTAAAGACATTGACACATACATAATGGCACTCAGATTAGCGTCAGAATGTCAGTTCGAGAACTTTGCTGATCAATTGGTAAGGGATCAGTTTATTGGTCACTGCACTGACAAAGCTATAAAACAAAAACTTTTGTCCATGGGAAATCCATCATTAGAGGCAACAATAAAAGTGGCAAAGAGTTTAGAAACATCACAAGTTTGGGCAAAGGAATTGGATAGAAAGAAGGATGAACTTGTAGCTGCAGTAAACACAAGTATGAGTAGAATACAAAAAGAAAGCAAGCAGGAGGACAGATCTAAAAGTTTCTTTTCTCAACAGGATGTATGTTTCCGATGTGGGAATCATAGCCACATTAAAGGTGGTAGACAATGTCGAGCGAGAAGCGTAGTGTGCAGGTTATGCAACAAATGAGGACACTTTGCTAAGGTGTGCCAAAGTCATAAATCCAGGATGATATCATCAGTAAAATGCATCACAGATGAATGTGTAGCTGAAGACGAGGACAACATTGAAAGACATCATAGAGACATTGTTTTGGTTGTGAAGACTGATGATATAAAAAGTGGAGATCCCAGTTCTTGTATTGATCCTTATGTTGAAATTTCTATGGGTAACAAAATTGTGTCATTACTGGTGGACTCTGGTGCACGGATAACTATGATTACCAGGGAACTATTTGATAGGGTCTGGCCTACCAGAGCATTGTCTCTACCAGATTGGAAGATAGTATCTTATGAAGGTTGTAGCATTGACCTTTGTGGTTACATTGATGACATACTTGAGTTCAAAGGGAAAAGAACAGTGAGAAGAGTGCATGTTGTAACTAAGTGACTTGACATCCTGGGGTAGTTTCACCAAGGACTCTTTGGTATGATTTTGAAACCTGGGACTTCAGAGCAGGTGTTAGCCATAAGAGACGATTCTGAACTTTAAAACATTATGAATAAGTATCCATATGTGTTCTCAGGTGAGGTGGGCAACATTTCTGGCTTAAAAACACAAAATCACTGTGCAGGAGGGGGCCAGGCTTGTTAAGCATAAACTCAGTAGTGTGCCATTTAGTATTGCCAAAGACCTGGAGAAGGAATTAGACATGTTATGCAGGAAGGGCATAATCGAACTGGTGGAATCCTCACTCTGGTTGTCCCCTTTAGTTGTGGTCTGAAAGCACAATGGGGAGTTGAGAGTATGTGTGGACCTCCGCTGTTCAAACAAGGAAATATGGGTAGACTCGTACCCATTGCCCAACATCTCTGAGCTATTGGCAGGATTGAAAGAAGCCAAGGTTTTCTCAAAACTCGATTTAGCTTCTACCTATCACCAAATAGAACTGGATGATGAATCTAAACACTTGGCAGCTTTTGTGTCCCCTTTTGGCACGTACCAAGGCTGCAGGATGCCTTTTGGGTTGGCGTCGGCAACCTCAGTATTTCAGAGAGTCATGGTGAACATGCTTAAAGGTATCAAAGGGTTATCAGTATTTCAAGATGATGTCTTGATTTATGCACCAGACAGACAAGCCCATGATTTGATCTTAGATGAAGTACTGATCAGATTTCAGAGTTAAGGAGTGGTGCTCAGACTGGAAGCTGTGCTTTTCTCACAGATAAAGTTGAATGCTTTGGACATTTAAATCACAGGGCATTGTGTTCAGCCAAAGCCTGGGTAGGTAAAGAACATTACACAGGCTAAACCCCCTGTAGACAAGCCCAGTTTGAAATAATTTCTTGGCTTATGTGAGTTCTACTCTAGGTTTATCAAAGATTATGCAAAAGAATTAAGGCCATTGTCCGGTATTTTGAGGAGAGGTGTTGTGTTTGAATGGAAAAAGAATATCAAGAAGTGTTTGAGTGTGTGAAAGAGCAGTTATCATCACACAAGGTGCTAAACAATTATGATCTGGAACTCCAGTGTGTTCTTACGGTAGATGCAAGCAATGTGGGGTTGGGTGCCGTACTTAGCCAGATCAAAGATTCCCAAATGCAAACAATTGGATATGCATCACATGTGTTTTCAGACACAGAGAAACAATACTCCGTGATTGAAAAAGAATTGTTGGCTTGTTGATGGGCAGTCATGAAATTTTGGAACTACTTATGGGGGACATGTTTTGTAATCCAAACTGACCGCAAACCGTTGATCTACATATTAAGTGGAAAACATTCAAGGGGATTCACTCCTCGTATTGCGCGCCTCTCCACCAAGTTGTTACAGTTTGACTTTACTCCAGAATACATTCTGGGTATGGAAAATGGCTGTGCAGAACTTTTATCACATTCTTCATATTCGGTTAAGGATGACAAGGAACTGAGCTTTGAGGAGGATAAAGAAAACTGCATTATGGCGTCCATTGACTTGCCACTGGTAAGGGCTTTTTCTGAACAGGTTTGGAGGAAAGATCTGAAGGAAGATTCCACTTTGAAATTAGTCATGAAACACATTGAGACAGGTTGGCCAAGGAGAGGAACCTTGATTTTGACCTCAAAACCTTTGTTAAGGTGGTAGACGAGCTATCCGTTGAGGATGGTTTGTTGTTGAGGGCTGACAAATTTGTTCCTCCTATAGCTTTGAGACAAAATATTGTTGTGGGTGCCCATGATGGTCATTTAGGGGCTACTATGACTAAAACATGTGTTCAATTATCTTACTGGTGGCCAGCTATGGACTGGTAGATATATCAAGTAGTAAAAAATTGTGTAATCTGTTTGAGTTGTGGCAAATCTTTGAAATTAAGAACTCCACCATTGTGTCCCATTGAATTACCCATTGGTCCTTGGGAATTGACATTGTTGGGCCATTTTATGCCTTAAATAGCACCTCTAGATTTGCTGTGGTCATGATGGACTATTACAGTAAGTGGCCTGAAGTAAAGTTTGTCAATGAGGGAACGTCCAAAGTGGTTGTAGACTTTATGAAGGAAGTCTTTTTGAAGGAGGGATTGCCAGCTACCCTTGTCTCGGACAATGGTGCCCAGTTTGTTTCAGAAGAGTTCAGATTGTTCGTGGAAACAAGTGTTATAAAATACCTCAAGAGCTCCCTATAACATCCTCAAACAAATGGTCTTGTAGAGAGGATGAAGAAGGTGTTGGGAGAATGCATCCGGTGGGCGATTGCCAATAGGTGTGTAGTTGTCAATGCAGTTAAGAGTAGGCTTTGGTTTTATCTCAGAACCCCACAAGTGGCAACAGGTGTCTCTCCGTTTGAACTGTTGCAAGGGTGAAGAGCTACTTCTTGCTTTTGCCCTGCTTGGGTGAGTAAATGGGTACGATCGGGACATAGTCAGAGGTCGGATGAGGTAGTCAGGTAAAGAGTCTCCACATTTCGGGAAAATAAAAACGAAATTTTGATGAAAGAAACAGAGCAGGCAAATGGATGTTAAGGTTGGGGACATGATTCATGTGTGTAATCCTGTTCATGTGTCTAAAGGAAAAGCCAGATTTGGTCCCCCCGTTAGGGTCATTAAAGTGAATGGTAGTAGCGTGAAGAAGGTGTGCGTCATGATAGAGTTGTAAGAGGCATGGAGAATGTCTGCTCAGATGACTTGCTTCTCTGTCAGTGTCCCAGCAAAGGATGTAAGTTTGAGACACAGCACAAGGAAAATCAGGGTACAGGCCAAGTATCGAGATTATGTCTAGTCTTATATTTCTTGTATAGTTATTCCCCTTTTGGCCACATTTTTACTTGGTACAGTTTTCCTATAGTATGTGCCGTGTCGGAAAGGCTGACATGCAAAGGCTTTGGGAAAGTGCTTCATAATCCCGACGGCAGAGCCGAGGCTGGTGCTGTCGTCATTATGGGAGTATGTTGCCTTCCGATGCTCAGATGGGCCATCGGAAGTGCAGCGGGCAGTCCCTCTGCCTGATGCCTCGACCCGCTGCATCATAATGCAGCAGGCGGACCGCAGGACGGATGTCGGGTGGACCGCAACCGACGATAGGTCGGTAGCAGTCTGCCCAACATCGTAATGAGCCCCCACATTGTTAATTTTAAAATACACTGCACAAGCATTTGCTATTAGCTCTGTCCCCTGCCTCCATGCAGGTTCCTGTAAAACCATACTGTCAGTACCGAAAGTTGCTTCAAAAATCCGTCGCACCAATCATCTGTCATATACTTTTTTGCCACAACAATCTGACAAATTATTAAATTATTTCTAACTAACTCATTTGCCAATCTGTCGCAATGAGTCTCAAGTGATGAGCCACTCTGAGTATATTACACAGTAGGGTTTTACAGGAAACCATATAGAATTAGGGGACATGGAGGCAGGGGACAGAGCTACTGGTAATTACCACTGCCCAATACCCAACAGTAATGAATAATGGTGTTTTTTATTGTCGTGTAGAAGCAGTAATGACTATGCTTCACTAGCAATGACATGTTCATGTGCATTCTCTTTAGCTGAGAAAAAAAGCAACTATAGAGGCACACGGCTAGATACACCCTAGCATGTGAAGGACACACACTCTTGGAGGTATGTTACAATGTTCTGATTAATGGCAAAACTGGACTGATGTGTCAGGTCCATGAAGTAAATGGCCTCTCTCTATGTTTTACTTCATTGGTGTTGTGCCAGACGGTATGTTTATGTCCTGAGGAGTCACATGTAAACTTGGTGGTGGGTCAAACGTCAACACTTAAGTCCATTCAACATTCACAATCCCTGTTAAGACAGTAATCAGAATCCATACTGAACTATTCATCTGCATACATTTTGTGACATTCCGATTGTATATATGGATAATTTTTAGTATTTCCTATCACTGCACCTATGAGAGTGCTCCGTCTGCCCCACTAAAAATTGTGATATAAAGCACCTGTTTGGAGAATAAATACACAAAGTCATTGGTGATGTTGAGAGAGAGTTTATTTTAGGATAGCTTCATGGTAATATTAGTATTATTATTATTATTTGTGACTTGTAAAGCGCCCGAATCACCCCCAGAGGGGTATCTCAGCGCTGCGGGAGTGCTACAGTGAGACATGAAGAGGAATTCAGAAAAGCTCAGTTTTAAGGAGCTTAAGGAATCTCAGAAAGTCGGTGCTTTCCGGAGGTGGCTGGGAAGTTGATTCCAAAGGGAGGGGGCCAGATGGTAAGAAGCTTTCTCACCTATGCTGGATTTCTTTACTCGGGGCACCGAGATAAGCGATCTAGAGCCTGACTGGAGAGTTCTAGAGAGCTGAAATCGAGTGAGTCTATCTGCTAGGTAGCTAAGGCCATTGCCGTGTATTGCCTTGTGCACTGTGCAGCAGATCTTAAATCGGATCCGCTTGCGGATTGGTAACCAATGTAGTCCATAGAGTAACGGCAAAGAGGCGGTCCTGGCAGGAGAGTTGGAAACTAAGCGGGCCGCAGTGTTTTGGACCACCTGGAGTCTGTCAAGAGAGGATTCGTTTGCTGAGATCAGGAGTGCATTACAATAGTCTAGATGACTTATTACTAATGTTTGAAGGAGTGTTTTACGGACTATCATGGGGAGAAAAGGGAAAACCCTTTTCAAGAGGCTTAGTGCATGGAAGCAGGAGCCTACCGTGGTCGTAATTTGCTCCTTCATCGTGAGTTTCTTGTCCAAGTATACTCCTTAGATTTTTACTACTGCTTTCAGGACCGGGGCAGCACCTAGGTCAGCAGGCCACCAGTCTGGGAACCAGAGTAGGGGGGCTTCTCCAAATAGCATAATCTCCGTTTTGCTAGCATTTAGCTGCAGGAAATTGTTCCTCATCCAAGACGAAATGCCTATCATGCCTTTGGAAAAGGTTAACTGGGCATTAGGCAAGTTTTTTATCAAATGTCATTAGGAGCTGGGTGTCATCAGCGTATGAAATAGGGATGAAGCCCAGCTCCTTGAGTAAAGTCCGCAAGGGGAGCCACATAAATGTCAAATAGAGTGGGACTAAGGCAGGAACCCTGAGGTACTCCTTTGGTCAGCTCCGACGTTTGAGAGCGGAAGGCACCGAGGTTGATGGTTTGAGTGCGGTGAGTTATGAAGTTTGACAACCACTGAAAGGCAAGGCCGTGGAGTCTGTTAAGTAGGATGGAGTGGGATATCGTGTCAAACGCTGCTGACAGATCTAGCAGCACTAATAGTGCTGCTTGTCCATTGTCCAAGGAGTGCCTAAGGTTTTCTGTGACAGCAATCAATGCTGACTCCGTACTAAACCTGGGTCAGAACCCAGTCTGAGAGGAGTCGAGGCAATCTGCTGCTTCGAAGTACTCTGAGGGGGATATTCACAAGGACTTATCTCCGATTTATCGCCACCTTAACTCATCAAAAGTGGAGATAGATTTAACACCCCATACACAAGCGGGTGCAAACTGCAGACATCGCCAGTATTCCCGAGAGAACTGCCGCAAAATTTATCTCCACGGCGGACACCACCGACTAACCCTAATGAGATGCAGAGTAGGCGTTCCCGTGCAAAAACACACGAAAAAACCAATACAACACTTTCACAACGAACTGCCAGATCTGCGATGCGAACCAAAAACAGGCGATAAGCTGCGGTAGCACCAGGGAATTAACACCTGCCTTTTGCTGGTGTTAAGCAGGACGAATACCTGCAGCATGAAAGGGAGCTCAGCCAAGAGCCACATCTGAAGACCCACAGATGCCATGGAGACAATGACCATGCAGCCCGGAGACCCATGAGGGCCACAACACCCACCGCCACCACTCCCAAGCCCCCCTCCTGAGCCCCCCGGACAAACACATACCGTGCACGACACAAGAGCCACAAAAAGCGCATGACGTCGCACAATGACAAAAAGAAACACACATGTGTGGTGAGAAAAATGAGAAACAGTCACCCATCATTGAAGTAACAACCAAAAACTTTATTGAATACAACACAAAACACCAATGCGGAAGACTCTTGTCGGGTCCGTCCGGGACAATCATGATGTCACATCCTGGAAAATAAAGCACAAAATCAGAACGTGTGTCATGCGCACATCAAAGGAGCGAGACACAGAGAAACAGAGAAGGATAGAAAGGCAGAGAGAGAAAGAGAGAGAAGGAAAGGAAGGGAGAGAGAGAGAGGGAGGGAGAAGGAAAGGAAGGGAGAGGGAGAGAGGGAAGGGAAGGGAGAGAGAGAGTGGGAGAGGGAAAGGAAGGGAGAGGGAGAGAGGGAGAGGGAAAGGAAGGGAGAGAGAGAGAGAAGAAAAGGAAGGGAGAGGGAGAGAGAGAAGGAGGGACACTGCTGCCCCGCACACCCAGGCACCACTGCTCACCTGCTGCCACCGGTGTGTCTCCAACCACGTGCTGGTATACACTGCAAGCCACCAGGTCTGCAATCTGTAATCGAAGCCAGAGTCAATCATGGCAGAGTCCATCTCACTGCACACAGCAACAACGCCTGTCTGTCCTGCGCACACATGCAGCCACACCCCACCCCTTCCCGCCGCCCAGCGCTGTCTGTCCGCACTTGCGCACCCAGGCCCCACTGCTCACCTGCCACCAATGGTGTGTTTCCACCAGTGGGCACACCACGTGCCCGTGCAAGCTCCAGGCCCCGGTCCCGCCACCATGGCATGCTCCACATCATGCGGACCCGCACCGCGGCCCAGCAGGTCCCACACATGATGCTGAGTCCTGAGGCATCAATGGCAGAGACCACATCAGTGCACACGTCATCATTGCAGGCTGCACACCCGCTCAGCAATTTCGGTGCCACTAACCCTGTGCAACCCGAGTCAGCGCCACGTGGTGGTAGGCCCGTGACGGCCGCAAGGCTTCGGGTGCCACTACCCTGTGCAACCCGAGTCAGCGCCACGTGGTGGTAGGCCTGTGATGGCCGCAAGGCTTCGGGTGTCACTAACCCGGTGCGCAACAACTCATGGGCCCTTTATGATTGAGAACCGTGGAGCATCCGTCATCCAGTCACCACCGGCAGAGGGGAATGTGACGTTGTCTGCCCCTTATATTGGCGGGGTCACATGGCCTGTGACGCCTGCGCCAGATGGGTGTGGTGTGTGTGCAAACCTGCCCTCAGGGAGTGGCCGCGACATGCTGACAACTAGACCAGCGACCTGCGGACCACTAGCGTGTAGACCTGTGACATGTGGTTATGTGGTCCCCCCTCGGAGCGTAAGCGGAGTGGTCCGTCCTGGCGTACGCCGGACCAGCGCAGGGCTTGCAATGACTCGGGGGCTCTGGGCGTGGTGCAGTCCATGTCTGGACAAGGAAGTGACTAATGCGTGTGTCCCTGTTGTGGTGTCTACAGCACCCGCAATGCAATCGGCAACGTAGCACACTGTGACTGGAATCCCACTAGATGAGCATCATTGACGTTAGGGGGAATCACTGACCCTACATTCATCCACACATTCATACTTGAATGATGAAAGACATGACACAGCAGTGCGTTCCTGCATGTTTATTGCACATCCAGTGGAGTACAGCAGCTGGAGCAGTACAGGGCCATGTCAACCCCACTTCACAATATGGGCCCGTGGAGGGCCAGCCAGAGTCCATCGGGGAATGACAAGGACAGAGGATGAGGAAGAGTACAGTCCGCAGTCTGGTCGCCGTGTCATTGGTCACCAAACAGGATATGGAAGCCCATGTCGTGGTCCAAGGTGAGTGCCGCAGAGTGTATCGGGGGTCAGTGGGAGGTCATGGGCCCATGTGCAGCACCAAGGAGCAACAGGCCAGGTGGCGGCCATGACTGCTAGTGCCTCCTTCTGAACTCAAGCCCATCCACGTCCTCGTCCTCGGATGAGTGCTCTGCGCCACCTGTGGGTGGTGCTGTTCCGGCTGCGGCACTGTGTGCCACTGACACATCAGGGGCTGGAGGTGTATTGCCGGCCGCTCTGTGTGGCATTGACACATCAGGTGCTGGAGGTGGAATGTCTGCCACACTGTGGGGCACGGACACACCAGGGGGCGGAGATGTGGATGGTGTAGGGGCAGCAGCATTCATCGGCGCCACGCCTTGTGGCAGCAATGCCATGATGAGGACATGCAGGGCCTGGTAGATCCCAGCTACATTTCGCTGATGTGCAGCGGTGGCTGCCATCCTTTCCGCCTCCATCCGCACCATGTCCTCCATGAGCCTCCGCATGCGTGCCATCTCCTGGCTGAGATCGCTGGAGCCACCCTGAGCGGACAGGTGCTCTTGTCTCCGAGTCATAACTCCAGCAATGTCAGCCAGGGCTCGTTGGAGACCATGGAGCGGCATGTGTGTGTCCGTTAGGGACTGGAGGTGGTCCCTGATGGGACTCAGACACCCATGGATGCGTCGAGTTTGGTAGCCATGAGGTGGAACCCCACCCGCACCTGCTCAGCCATCTCCCTCTGGACCTCCAACATACGGCGCTGGAAGGCCATGGGTTGTTCGGGGGGTCTTGGGAGACAGCCGGGGTTGTGGGTGCCTCCTGCTTGGTGGTTTGTGGGTGGTTTGTGGGTGGGGTCTCCTCGATGCAGCTGGGCTGCCCTGGTCCTGGAGGTGCTTGGCGGATGAGCTCAATGATGTCTTGGAGGGCTTGGGTGTCGATGCTGGTGGTGTCCTCCTCGTCATCAGTGAAGAGTGCCTGGGACTGCTCTGCAGGTGGCATTGACGGTGCCCCTGCAATGTGAAGGGGAGATGCTGTGTTACAATGTGTCCACATGTATGTGGCCGCATGGTACATGTTGACATTCAGACAGCATGGCAATGTACATTGTGACATGTGTAGATCAGGGCCATGATCCAGAGTCATTGTGGGTGTGCACTGTGCTCTGCTTGATTGTGTATGTGTGCCATTGTGGCCATCTCCACCCATCCCCCCAGTACCTGGTGGTTACTCACCCTGTTGCCGTTGTGTTTTGTCCTGTCGAGCAGTGTCCGGTGCCCCGACTCCTGCCACGGTCTCCACACTGATGACTGTCGACACCAGCTCCTCCATGTCATCCAGCTCCAGCTGTGGCGCTGGGCTCCCACCTCCAGTCTGCATTGCTGCCTTCTGGTTGGCTGCGAGTTTCTCCTTGGTCTTGCGCTTGATGTCATTCCATCGCCTCTTGACCTCGTCCATTGACCTCTTGTGCTCTCCGACGGCATTCACCTTGTCCACGATGGCCCGCCATATTCCATTTTTGGTGCCCAATGACACATTGGAGGCGACGAACAGTTGTTGATGGTGTCCTATCACCTCCGTGACCAGGATCCGATTCTCCTGCGGACTGTACTTCGTCTTCCTCTTCTTCTTGTCCTTGCCCTTCCCTGTCACCGTGGTCCCGGGCTGGTCGTCCGGGGTACTTGTGGGGTTGCGCTCGTCCTCTGCGCCTGCTCGGGCTGCCTCCATGGTGCTTCGGTGTTGGTCATTTTGTGTTTGTGTGTTTTTTCTCCTTTTGTAGTGATTTTCCCACCAGCCGTGTGTGTATGGCAGGCCTGGCGCTGCTTATCGCTGATTTCCTCATCGCGAATGGGCTCATCGCATGTTTTTTGGTGTTGGGGTTTGTGTTTTTATCGCTGTCGCGGTGGTTGTATCGCGGACATTGTCCGCGGTTTCAGGTAACTATCGCATGGTACCTCCGTGTTGTGAATTCCACGTTAAAACAGGGTTATTTTCCCGCGATGGACTGCGATGTGTGAAGTTGCGTTAACATTTTTTGGAGATGTTTAGCACACGTTCTTGTGAATATCCCCCTGAGAGTTGCTTATTGTAGGAAGGTGGAATCTGACTACATGGTTGCCCCCACTTTTTTTCTGGTGTTTTAATGGTTTTTGACTTAGTTTGGCTGGGAACCTGCTATTCAGGTCCCCAGCCTATCTGCTTTCTCTTATAAATTGATTCCATGTACTTTAGGTACACCACAGATTGGATTCTGGAGTGCCCTTTTAAGTCCCTAGTATATGGTATACTATGAACCCAGGGCATAGGTACCCCAGAGGCCTAACAGGGGCTGAAGCATGTATTGTGCCACCCCTGGAAGGCCCTCCAAAATGACACCACAGGTCTGCTACTGCAGCCTGGGTAAGGTGGTGCGTGCACCCCTTACTGTGGTATAGGCTTCCTATATCACTACAATTGCACACACATATAAACATATAAGTCACTCCTACGGCAGGCCTTAACAATCCTGAAGGCAGAGTGCTTGGTTTTTATGTGAGAGGGTGCCCCTGCATGAGCAGAGCCCCTCTGCAGCGTTCGGAGTCAATCCTCTGGTGCTGTTTGTGGTGCAGCCTGACCATATACTCTTAAGTGCATTATAACCTCGCGTTAAATGCTAACTTTGGGATGGCTGCACGGAAACATGTTGTGTTTGGTGTCAAACATCTTGGAATACTACCCCCCCACCAGTTCTGGCAGTGGGGGTAGCATTCCACCCTTCTAGAGGGAGAGACATGTACCCACCGGCATACCCGGTAGTAACTTTACAGAGCCCTGGCTTCACAAAATGGATGCCGCTGCCACAGACACGGGTCTGGCCTCCTGCTGCTGACCGAAACTCCAGCAGGGGAGGCCTGGACAATAGGTTTCCTGTTGAAGGGAGGTGTTACCACCTCCCCAGACAGGATAGTGTGTATTGGGGCTGGGCGGGAGCACTCTCTGGTGCTTTGAAGTCCTGCACTGGGGGCACATTGGGTGTCCCTGTGCATAGTCCAGTTCAAACCGGTTGCAGGGGCTACCTGCCCCTGCTCTGGCGCGAAACTGGACAAAGGGAATGGGTGTAACCACCCCTCTTCCCTGACCCTCCCATAGGTGTCCCCCCAGAGTATGTCCAACCACCTAACTTGGTATAAGTATGGGACAGCTCGAATCCAGCTCCTGTTTGTCATTGACGCCTCCTGGACCTCGTGGCTGAAGAGTCAAGACGACTGTCAACCTACCTGAAGCACCCGACATCGGTGGGCATCTGCTCATCGCCTTCCTGGTCACTGGCTAGTGACCCAGACTCTGTCCCCTCTGCTTTCAGGTCCTTCAGATCTTCGATCCACCCTTGGATCCACCCGGACACTTTCGACTTGGTCGCCAGCAGCCTGCTGCAGCAGATCGCCATTGAAAACGACGACAAAACCCGACGCCAAAAGACACCTATGCACCCGGCTTCCCTGGGTGAGGTAACTCGAGTACTCTGGTGCTCCCGTGGGTATTGACTCTAGAACTGCCTAGTTCTAAAGGGGTTTGCTCCAAGTCCTCCTCTAAGTGCCCTTTCCTTTTAAAAATCCAACCGCGACTTTCTCCATAGAAGTCAACGGTGGCTCACGGCTGTGTTCTCACACTGCACGCGTCCCCCGTGGGTCCCCTGTGTCACTACCTTGGGTGGTTCCTTGGGGTCCAAGCACTTCTACAGGCTCTAGGCCTTGTGTCTAGCTTAGTCGTGGTTCTTATACCACTTTTTTGGTATATGGTTTGGTACGCCACTAGGGCTCAAACGTGTATTTGTGCTATTACTGTTGATATTTGACTTGTAACTTATGTACTTCGAAATCTAGCCTCATAAAGAGACTAGAGGGGTGTGTGTAAGACTAAATACATATATTTTATATATATACCTGGTGTGGTCCTCTTTCATTTGGTCACTCAGGAGATTATAGACTGGTAAAACAAGCTGCTTTACATTCCTTCAAGACTTAGCCTGAAGGCTGCTCTCCATAGCTACCACTAGGATAGCTTTCAATAAAGGTTGTCTTTAACCTATCTCCTTAAGGGGTTGTTTGGACTGGTGCAAGGTGCCCACTAGAACTAGTGGACAGCATATGCCAGGCCAACTTCTCACACTTATTATCATGTTTTTCCAGACGTTTGCACAGAAAAGGTAGCAGGGAGATAGGGCAGTAGTTGGACAGATCATCCTGGGGGGCATTAGGTTTCTTCCGGATGGGAATTACTTGGGCGGCCTTCCATTCAGATGGTAGATGACCCTTGCTCATGGAGGAATTGAGAATTGAGCAGATAGCTGGTGCCAACTGTTTATGGAGTTTTGAGGCTACTTTAGCAGGTAGAATATCCCGAGGGGAGCCTGATTTGACTGTTTTCATAAGAGACTCCACAGTGTCAATTGTGAGAGGGGGGAAGCAATCCAAAGAGTGTGTAGTGAGCGAGTGTGAGGGATAGATGGCAATGATGTCCTTCAGAGGGTCCCTATCTTTAGTAATTTTGTCATAGATACTCTCAATTTTCTGGCTAAAATGGTTGGCTAACTTGTCACAGAGTTCTTGTGAAGGAGTTACTTTGTTATGGCAGGCTTTGGGATTCGTGAAAGATTTAAGGATGGGGTAGAGTTCTTTAGAGGATTTTCCTGCCTGATTTAGTTGTGACTCAATATGGATTTTATGCGCTTTCTT
Source organism: Calotriton arnoldi (assembly GCA_963921515.1). NCBI lineage: Eukaryota > Metazoa > Chordata > Amphibia > Caudata > Salamandridae > Calotriton > Calotriton arnoldi. The sequence goes on along the minus strand of CAWUFW010011596.1, from coordinate 28,079 downwards.
TAGGTTCTTATGATATAGGGCAAGAGAACTCTTGTATGTTTCTTTATTGTTTGCGTCATGGGAGAGACGCCAGCGTCTTTCCAGTTTTTTGCATAGGCGGTTTTCCTTCGGTAAATTGGGAGAGAACCATGCCGCCTGCGTTCGTCTAGTCTCAGTGGGGTAAGATTTTAATGGGGCCAGCTGTTCTAGAGTTGTTTCCCCTAAGATGTTAAAGCTGGCCAAACAATCCTCAATATTATCTAATGCCAAGTTGGCATTAATTGGGAATGTGTCCGTAAAGCGGTCGGGCGTGATTTTATGCCATTGTCTTCGAAAACTGCGGGAGGCTTTAGCGGAAGCGGGAGTAGCCCTTGCTCCTTTTATTTGAAATTGGAGTAGAGAGTGGTCTGACAATGGGAGTGGGCAGGGGGCCTCACAGCTAATATTGGGAGAGGTAGTCAGGATGAGATCTAAAGTGTGTCCTGCAAGATGTGTGGGGCCTGTGTTGATCTTCTCCAGTCCCAAGGTGGCTAGGTCTGCCAGGAGCATCGAGGCATCCACATTGGAGGAGATTTCGCTATGTACATTAAAATCTCCTAATAATATGAAATGTTTAGTGGAGCTAATGTGGGGGGCAATTAGTTCCATAAATTGTAGCGAAAAATCCTGAAAGGGGCCTGGCGGTCGGTATATAAGTGCGCCTTTCCAGCAATAGTGAAGTTGGGTGTCGATTCCGAACACAAGAATTTCTAGTTTGTTGCCACTAATTTGTTCTAGAAGAGTAATCTTGATGGAGTCCTTAAGGACTATGGCTAAGCCTCCACTGACCTTAGACTGTCTATCAAGTTTTTGGATATGGTAGCCATCAGGGATTGCCACCGTGATCGCAGGGGAGGAACTAGGTTTGAACCAAGTTTCTGTTCGAAAACAAATATCGGTATGCCCTGAGGAAAGCAAGTCCCAGATCTCAGTAGCGTGCTTAGGCAGTGACCTGATGTTAGCTAAGAAGCAGTGCCAGCCCTGGCTAGGATTGCAGATGGGCGGGTTAAGGGGGAGATGATGATTATTGGCTTCCAGCTGTGGGTATTCCTTGCCTGTGGTGGTTATCAGAGAATTTACCTGCTGTGATTCTAAACTATGAAATTGGCAGTTTCTATATGGGAAAGGTCCTTTCATCTCTGGGGGGGCCTTAGAAGTGCATTTGGAAGTGCTTACCCTTCTTAGTGCTATGAGCTCCGTACTTGTGTAGGAGTGTTTCTGTCTGTGGCTAGACCCTGAGCAGGGGTCCTGGCTCCTGGCCATGGCAGGGCGCAGACGGGCTTGCCTTTGGCACACCTTTGGCGCGCCGGCGGCGCACCCGCTGCGCACATCCGCTGCGCGTCGGGATCGGCATGAGTTTAAGTAGAGCCAGGAAGCAGCTAGAATGCTAACCCTGGGCTCCGTCCCTGCCCGAAAGTGAGGAAAAGTGAGGGAAACACCACCGCTAACTCCCTCCACTCAATCGGGAAAGCCCGTGGTGGACCAGGGAGATAAGCGGTGAGTCACTGCCGGCGGAGGAGCAGGGTCGAGAGAAAACCAGTCGGTAAGGGAGTTCAAGAAATATTAAGAAGCTTAAAAGTGTTAAGAACAAATAAAACACAGTAAAAACACAGTAAATCGTTTAAAGCTATTTCAATAAGCGTATAATCGCAGCGTGAATAGCAGAGTCAGCCTTACTCTATATCGCGTGGAAAGAGACCCACAGAATAGTTGTATTGTTTCTATAGAATACCCTAGTTCCGTTATTGGGTAAAAGGGTTTGGTCCTGTGTATTTTGTGATATGGTGTCAAGCACTGAAATAGTCTGGTCTGAGATGCATGGCACTTGGCAGGTTCAGTCCCTCAGTGTTCTATCTTGTCCCAGTCATCTTGTACCTCTATATGTAGCTCTCAAGGACTCTACTTGTCTACAACAGCATCAAACGTCAGAAATACACTGATGAAATTCACCTTTATTTGAAAGATTCCTCTGTTGCTAAGAACCAATGCTTCAAACACGGCCTGTACTTCAAGCTTCACCCCACCAAATTTCACCAAGAACAAAAATCAACATTTAGGCCAAAACTAGGTCAACAACATAAACCTAGACAAATTTGAACCAAAAGTTTCACCCAATGCGAATGCACTCAGATTTACCCTAGACTTCACCTCACCTTCAAGAAACACATCACAAAGAAAACCAAGATGGCCTGATACCATTTGTCTCTACTAAAGAGAGTAACGCCATTCTTCTCAGATAAAGTGCTTTCTCACTGTTTCATCTGGATGGAGGGAATGCCCTGCTCCAGAGCTCCCCTCAGACTCCACACCCCTAATGTCATCCTACACACCGCAGCTTGCTTCATTAAGGGCATGAAGAAATATGAACAAGTCACCCACACCCTGAATGAACTCCACTAGTTCTCCTTGCTAGCCCTCACCATTTTCAAAACCACCTGTGTCATCTGCAAATCCATTATGACTGGCACCCCTGCCTCTCTCATGGCTAAGTACACCATTATAAGCAGTTCTCAGCACACCAGCAGCCAGAACTCCAACAGACTTGGTACATAAACGCGCAAACAAAATAAAAACAAGGCAACAAACAATCTCCAGACAATTAGTTTCAGGAAGGGCATCTCTGTATCCATCAGGACTGAAAAGACTGCTCCAATTTAGGCAACAGTTGCCTTTTTAAGAATACCACATCATAATGTATTAACAGTCCACCCTCGCACCTAGAAAACAGCTATCCCTCAAATTATATGTTGACTGTATCTTTGCCTTTTCCCTGCCCAGCACTACACCACCCTTCGGCTAGAATTACTCTATACAAATATCACATAACTACACATATGCCTTCATGCATACCTATATAAATACATACATACATACTGTTTAATCATGTCTCAAGGAACGAGCCAATAATGTGGCAAATGATTTCTGGCACCTCAGGGAAGAGCATGACTCGTTCAAAATGTCCTGGCACATTGGGATTGTCAGTCTAGGAATTTTGAGCAGTGTAGTATAGTATCAGTTGTTTTCATCAGGCTGAATATGCAGGCAGGGATTTGAGGATTATGAATGAGTATCGCCCTGTACAAGCAAGAGAACCAGGGTAGAGAAATTTGTTAATCCAATTGGAAGGAATTGGAAGCCATATGTTGAGGAGTGCTGACTTCTTCAAAGAAAATCACATAACACACTGTATTGGTGTGCGCGGAAAATACTGCAGCAAAATCATATAAACACTGCCAATGACTAACTAATTCATAGGCAGTACCTATCATAGCCTTCACGATTGTAATTTGGTCAAAGAAATACCCGGTATCCCTACAAACAGTTTACACCAGAGCTATGGAGAAATAGGGTCAGTCACCAATGTTGCATTTATCATTTTGGTGACAGAAGGGCTATTCAGGAAAATGTGTTGCTGATGATTGCACTCCACCAGAAACCTAGTGGCAACCAAGGAGAACAGGATAGCACTGACCTTCCATGTCCAATGTCTTGATCTTTGAACCCATGGATTGAATTGCCTATCAGTAACAGAACAACAGGACCTTCTTTCAGATTCCAGCATTTTACCCTTGTCCAGAGTACACTGGCCAAGATATTAAGGGAAATGAAGTAGTAATTATGATGCTGTATCAGACAAGGAGTTTCTTGTTCCCATTTCTGTGTAGGTAGAGGCTCAGGTGTGATTCCACTGACTGACTCTATTTATAGTCAGTTGCATCTGTTGGTTTAGTGGTTCAGAGAGTACACTGACAGCATATGAGGAAGTAAAGAGAGGCCAAACTACATATTCAACAATTTACAGGGATATTTAATAAGCAGGTTTGTCCACACTTGCTTGCTTACCAAGCTTGATGTGTTCAAAAGAGGTTTCATCCACTGGGAATCACTGACATAATATTGATCACAACAATATCGTAATACAGAATGTTGTGTCTTAAAAATATTGATTACAAAAATATTGAAAAAACATATATTGTTTCACACTAATATCTTTAAAATAAAAATCGTATTTTAATATATATATAGTTTTAAATAGTAAATCTGAAATATTTTGATATATAACATCAATATAATGTAAATTAAATAAATTTACATAGTGTTTAATAATATATATAAATATATACTTATATAAACATACACACATATATATATATGTGTGCTTGTTTATATATACATATATATAACACTATTATCAAAAACAAATATACATTATATTACAATTTTAGTTTTTTTTTATTTACTACTATAAAAATCACATATATATATATATATATATATATATATATATATATTCACTGAAAAAACCATAGGTTTCAGGCACGTTATAGTTAGAAATTAGCATTTAAAAAACCTTTGAAATTCACTGAAAAAACCATAGGTTTCAGACACATTATAGTTAGAAATTAGCATTTAAAAAACCTTTGAAATTCACTGAAAAAACCATAGGTTTTAGGGACAGTTATAGTTAGTTGGACATTGCACTCGTACAAAACCCGTGGAAATTCCCCTGTTATAGTTAGTTCAGCTAACTATAACTCGCGCCCGCAATGCACTGCTGATGACGTCACATATTACATCACTCATGACATGGTCAGTGACATCACTGATGACATCACTGATGACATCTCAAATGACATCACTGATGACATCATCCAGTGACTGTGTTTCTGTAAAGTTTAAATATGTTTAATATATATAGGGAAAGGCGTATTGAAGAATGAGTGGGTGTATAAGTGTCTGAATGGATGATTTAGTACGTGAGTGACTGACTCTACAAGTGAGTGATTAAACGTATCTTACTGAATTCATGGGTTAGTGACTAAACTGTGTGAATGTCTGTATCCGTCTGTTTGTTGGTGTGTAAGTGGATGCATGGATTTGCGAATAGCTACATGAGTGTCTATATGGGTTATTGATTGGTTCTCTGAGTATCTGTATGGCTGCCTGAGTGTTTGTGTGGGTGGGGTGTGTGTGACTCTATACATAGATGTGTGAGTGGGTGATTCACTGGGTGCATGATTTCAAGAGTGCATCTGTGATGGACTGCTTGGGTGGGTGAGTGTGTGTATGGGTGTGTTAGTAAGTGAATGTATATCTCAGTGGTACATGTGCGAGTAACTACATATGTAAAAGGCAGTATATATGTGTGTTAGAGTATTTAAATGGCTATAAGTGAGAGTGTGTTATTGTGAGAGTGGCTGTATGGATGCGTGTGTGCTTGTATCAGTTATTGTATAAGAGCGTAAGAATGTGCTAGTATTTGTATGAGTAAGTGAGCTGGTGTGTGTATAACTGTATAGGTGAGTAAATGGGTGTGTGATTAATTTTTGCATGACTGACTAGGTGTGTGAGTACCTCTATGGATGAGTGGCGGTGTGTGAGTGTTTATATAGGTGTATGAGTGCATATGATAGTCCTGTACTGAGTGACTGTAAGTATGAGTGACTGTACAGGTGAGTGAGTGGATGTGTGTGTAGACCTAAGAATCAGTGAGTGGGTATGTAGTTTTTGGTGTTGGAGTGTCTATGGTTTTGAGAATGGCAGTCTGTAATTTAGAGTGGGTGTATCAAAAGTTATATTAGGGTGTGAGAAGATGCATGAAATTATCACATGGATGATGTCATCAGTGATGTCATTTGAGATGTCATCAGTGATGTCATCAGTGATGTCACTGACCATGTCATGAGTGATGTAATATGTGACGTCATCAGCAGTGCATTGCGGGCGCGAGTTATAGTTAGCTGAACTAACTATAACAGGGGAATTTCACGGGTTTTGTACGAGTGCAATGTCCAACTAACTATAACTGTCCCTAAAACCTATGGTTTTTTCAGTGAATTTCAAAGGTTTTTAAATGCTAATTTCTAACTATAAGGTGTCTGAAACCTATGGTTTTTTCAGTGAATTTCAAAGGTTTTTTAAATGCTAATTTCTAACTATAACGTGCCTGAAACCTATGGTTTTTTCAGTGAATTTCAAAGGTTTTTTAAATGCTAATTTCTAACTATAACGTGCCTGAAACCTATGATTTTTTCAGTGAATTTCAAAGATTTTTTAAATGCTAATTTCTAACTATAACGTGCCTGAAACCTATGATTTTTTAAGTGAATTTCAAAGGTTTTTTAAATGCTAGTTTCTAACTATGCCAACAGAGGTAGGACATGTGAAGAAAGAAGAAAAAACGCACAGAAAGAAGCAAAAGATGTGCAGAAAGAACCAACAGAGGAACAGAAAGAGGCCTTGTTGCAAAATCATCCTGTGCCCACAACTTTTTCACACGGGTACTGGTGGTAACTGACTCTGACTAACCAGAGCCAGTGCGCGTTTGCACAGTGGTGAAGGGAGGGGGCCTGAGGTGACATGTGTGCAAACGCGCCCGTGGCGCGTTTTAAGTTGCGGGATTAAGTCCCCTTGAATCCTGAGGGTCCCTGGGGCCCAACTAGCCCCCAGGTACCTACAGTTAGGACCACAGAGCTGAGTTGCAGAGAGGCGTTCCGAGTCCACGCACCTTTTTCACCTCTCTGCAACGCAACTCTGTTGTGCTTACTGAAGGTACCTGGTGGGCTAGTTGGCCCCCAGGATTCAAAGGGAATTAACTCCCCAACTTAAAACGCACCACAGGGCGTGTTTGCGCACATGTCACCTGAGGCCCCGCCGCCTCCTTCACCACTGTGCAAACGCGCCCCGTGGCGCGTTTTAAGTTGGGGGATTAGGTCACCTTGAATCCTGAGAGTCCCTGGGGCCCAACTAGCCCACCAGGTACTTCCAGTAAGCACCACAGGCCTGCGTTGCAACGCCTGTAACAAATTGTGCAGTTGTGTTTAGGTAGTGAAGAGGGTCGTGCTGGGGGTAGTGTTTTAGGGTTTAGGGTAGTGCAGTGGTGTTTGTGTAGTGTAGGGGGTCATGCTGGGGGTAGATTTAGGGTTTAGGGTAGTGCAGTGGTGTTTGGGTAGTGTAGGGAGTCGTGCTGGGGGAGTGTTTTAGGGTTTAGGGTAGTACAGTGGTGTTTGGGTAGTGTAGGGGTCGTGCTGGGGGTTAGTGTTTTAGGGTTTTAGGGTTTAGGGTAGTGCAGTGGTGTTTGGGTAGTGTAGGGGATACTGATGGGGGTAGTGTTTTAGGGTTTAGGGTAGTGCAATGGTGTTTGGTTAGTGTAGGGGGTACTGCTGGGGGTAGTGTTTTAGGGTTTAGGGTAGTGCAGTGGTGTTTGGGTAGCGTAGGGGGTACTGCTGGGGGTAGTGTTTTATGGTTTAGGGTAGTGCAGTGGTGTTTGGGTAGTGTAGGGGTTCGTGCTGGGGTAGTTTTTTAGGGTTTAGGGTAGTGCAGTGGTGTTTGTGTAGTGTAGGAGGTCGTGTTTTAGGGTTTAGGGTAGTGCAGTGGTCTTTGGGTCGTGTAGGGAGTCGTGCGGGGGGTATTGTTTTAGAGTTTAGGGTAGTGCAGTGGTCTTTGGGTAGTGTAGGGGGTTGTGCGGGGTAGTGTTTTAGGGATTAGGGTAGTGCATTGGTATTTGGATAGTGTAGGGGGTCATGCGGGGGTAGTGTTTTAGGGTTTAGGGCAGTGCAGTGGTGTTTAGGTAGTGTAGGGGGTCGTGCTGGGGGAGTGTTTTAGGGTTTAGGGCAGTGCAGTGGTGTTCGGGTAGTGTAGGGGGTCGTGCTGGGGGAGTATTTTAGGGTTTAGGGTAGTGCAGTGGTGTTCAGGTAGTGTAGGGGTCATGCTGGGGGTAGTGTTCTAGGGTTTAGGGCAGTGCAGTGGTGTTCGGGCAGTGTAGGGGGTCGTGCTGGGGGTGGTGTTTTAGGGTTTAGGGCAGTGCAGTGGTGTTCGGACAGTGTAGGGGTCGTGCTGGGGGTGGTGTTTCAGGGTTTAGGGCAGTGCAGTGGTGTTCGGGCAGTGTAGGGGGTCGTGCAGGGGGTGGTGTTTCAGGGTTTAGGGCAGTGCAGTGGTGTTCGGGCAGTGTAGGGGGTCGTGCAGGGGTGGTGTTTCAGGGTTTAGGGCAGTGGTGTTCGGGCAGTGTAGGGGGTCATGCTGGGGGTGGTGTTTCAGGGTGTGGGGCAGTGCAGTGGTGTTCGAGCAGTAAAGGGGGTCGTGCTGGGGGTGGTGTTTCAGGGTTTAGGGCAGTGCAGTGGTGTTCCGGCAGTGTAGGGGTCGTGCAGGGGGTGGTGTTTCAGGGTTTAGTGCAGTGGTGTTCGGGCAGTGTAGGGGGTCGTGCTGGGGTGGTGTTTCAGGGTTTAGGGCAGTGCAGTGGTGTTCGGGCAGTGTAGGGTGTCATGCTGAGGGGTGGTGTTTCAGGGTTTAGGGCAGTGCAGTAGTGTTTGGGCAGTGTAGGGGGTCGTGCTGGGGGAGTGTTTTAGGGTTTAGGGCAGTGCAGTCGTGTTCGGGTAGTGTAGGGGGTCGTGCTGGGGGAGTATTTTAGGGTTTAGGGTAGTGCAGTGGTGTTCGGGTAGTGTAGGGGGTCATGCTGGGGGTAGTGTTCTAGGGTTTAGGGCAGTGCAGTGGTGTTCGGGCAGTGTAGGGGGTCATGCTGGGGGTGGTGTTTTAGGGTTTAGGGCAGTGCAGTGGTGTTCGGGCAGTGTAGGGGGTCGTCTTGGGGGTGGTGTTTCAGGGTTTAGGGCAGTGCAGTGGTGTTCCGGCAGTGTAGGGGGTCGTGCAGGGGGTGGTGTTTCAGGGTTTAGGGCAGTGCAGTGGTGTTCGGGCAGTGTAGGGGGTCGTGCAGGGGTGGTGTTTCAGGGTTTAGGGCAGTGGTGTTCGGGCAGTGTAGGGGGTCATGCTGGGGGTGGTGTTTCAGGGTTTAGGGCAGTGCAGTGGTGTTCGAGCAGTAAAGGGGTCATGCTGGGGGTGGTGTTTCAGGGTTTAGGGCAGTGCAGTGGTGTTCGGGCAGTGTAGGGGCGGTGCAGGGGGTGGTGTTTCAGGGTTTAGGGCAGTGCAGTGGTGTTCGGGCAGTGTAGGGGGTGGTGCAGGGGGTGGTGTTTCAGGGTTTAGGGCAGTGCAGTGGTGTTCGGGCAGTGTAGGGGGTCGTGCAGGGGTTGTGTTTCAGGGTTTAGGGCAGTGCAGTGGTATTCGGGCAGTGTAGGGGGCGGTGCAGGGGGTGGTGTTTCAGGGTTTAGGGCAGTGCAGTGGTGTTCGGGCATTGTAGGGGGTGGTGCTGGGGCTGGTGTTTCAGGGTTTAGGGCAGTGCAGTGGTGTTCGGGCAGTGTAGGGGGTCGTGCTGGGGCTGGTGTTTCAGGGTTTAGGGCAGTGCAGTGGTGTTCGGGCAGTGTAGGGGGTCGTGCTGGGGCTGGTGTTTCAGGGTTTAGGGCAGTGCAGTGGTGTTCAGGCAGTGTAGGGGGTCGTGTTGGGGCTGGTGTTTCAGGGTTTAGGGCAGTGCAGTGGTGTTCGGGCAGTGTAGGGGGTCTTGCTGGGGCTGGTGTTTCAGAGTCTAGGGCAATGCAGTGGTGTTCGGGCAGTGTAGGGGGTCTTGCTGGGGGTGGTGTTTCAGGGTTTAGGGCAGTGCAGTGGTGTTCGGGCAGTGTAGGGGGTCGTGCTGGGGCTAGTGTTTCAGGGTTTAGGGCAGAGCAATGGTGTTCGGGCAGTGTAGGGGGTCGTGCTGGGGCTAGTGTTTCAGGGTTTAGGGCAGAGCAATGGTGCTCAGGCAGTGTAGGGGGTTGTGCTGGGGGTGATGTTTCAGGGTTTAGGGCAGTGCAGTGGTGTTAGGGCAGTGTAGGGGGTCGTGCTGGGGGTGGTGTTTCAGGGTTTAGGGCAGTGCAGTGGTGTTCCGGCAGTGTAGGGGGTCGTGCAGGGGGTGGTGTTTCAGGGTTTAGTGCAGTGGTGTTCGTGCAGTGTAGGGGGTCGTGCTGGGGTGGTGTTTCAGGGTTTAGGGCAGTGCAGTGGTGTTCGGGCAGTGTAGGGTGTCATGCTGAGGGGTGCTGTTTCAGGGTTTAGGGCAGTGCAGTAGTGTTTGGGCAGTGTAGGGGGTCGTGCAGGGGGTGGTGTTTCAGGGTTTAGGGCAGTGCAGTGGTGTTCGGCCAGTGTAGGTAGTCTTGCTGGGGGTGGTGTTTCAGGGTTTAGGGCAGTGCAGTAGTTTTCGGGCAGTGTAGGCGGTCGTGCTGGGGCTGGTGTTTCAGGGTTTAGGGCAGTGCAGTGGTGTTCGGGCAGTGTACGGGGTTGTGCTGGGGCTGGTGTTTCAGGGTTTAGGGCAGTGCAGTGGTATGCGGGCAGTGTACGGGGTTGTGCTGGGGCTGGTGTTTCAGGGTTTAGGGCAGTGCAGTGGTGTTCGGGCAGTGTAGGGGGTCGTGCTGGGGGTGGTGTTTCAGGGTTTAGGGCAGTGCAGTGGTGTTCGGGCAGTGTAGGGGGTCGTGCTGGGGCTGTGTGTTTCAGGGTTTAGGGCAGTGCAGTGGTGTTCGGGCAGTGTAGGGGGTCGTGCTGGGGCTGGTGTTTCAGGGTTTTGGGCAGAGCAGTGGTGTTCGGGCAGTGTAGGGGGTCGTGCTGGGGGTGGTGTTTCAGGGTTTAGAGCAGTGCAGTGGTGTTCGGGCAGTGTAGGGGGTCTTGCTGGGGGTGGTGTTTCAGGGTTTAGGGCAGTGCAGTGGTGTTCGGGCAGTGTAGGGGGTCTTGCTGGGGGTGGTGTTTCAGGGTTTAGGGCAGTGGTATTCGGGCAGTGTAGGGGGTCTTGCTGGGGGTGATGTTTCAGGGTTTAGGGCAGTGCAGTGGTGTTCGGGCAGTGTAGGGGGTCTTGCTGGGGGTAGTGTTTCAGGGTTTAGGGCGGTGCAGTGGTGTTCGTGCAGTGTAGGGGGTCGTGCTGGGGGTGGTGTTTCAGGGTTTAGGGCAGTGCAGTAGTGTTCGGGCAGTGTAGGGTGTCGTGCAGGGGGTGGTGTTTCAGGGTTTAGGGCAGTGCAGTGGTGTTCTGGCAGTGTAGGGGGTCATGCTGGGGGTGGGGTTTCAGGGTTTAGGGCAATACAGTGGTGTTCGGGCAGTGTAGGGGGTGGTGTTTCAGGGTAGTGCAGTGGTGTTCGGGCAGTGTAGGGGGTCGTGCTGGGGCTGGTGTTTCAGGGTTTAGGGCAGTGCAGTGGTGTTCGGGCAGTGTAGGGGGTCTTGCTGGGGGTGATGTTTCAGGGTTTAGGGCAGTGGTGTTCGGGCAGTGTAGGGGGTCTTGCTGGGGGTGATGTTTCAGGGTTTAGGGCAGTGCAGTGGTGTTCGGGCAGTGTAGGGGGTCTTGCTGGGGGTAGTGTTTCAGGGTTTAGGGCAGTGCAGTGGTGTTCGTGCAGTATAGGGGGTCGTGCTGGGGATGGTGTTTCTGGGTTTAGGGCAGTGCAGTAGTGTTCGAGCAGTGTAGGGGTTGTGCAGGGGGTGGTGTTTCAGGGTTTCGGGCAGTGCAGTGGTGTTCGGGCAGTGTAGGGGGTCGCGCTGGGGGTGGTGTTTCAGGGTTTAGGGCAGTGCAGTGGTGTTCGGGCAGTGTAGGGGGTCATGCACGGGGTGGTGTTTCAGGGTTTAGGGCAGTGCAGTGGTGTTCGGGCAGTGTAGGGGGTCGTGCTGGGGCTGGTGTTTCAGGGTTCAGGGCAGTGCAGTGGTGTTCGGGCAGTGTAGGGGTCGTGCTGGGGCTGGTGTTTCAGGGTTCAGGGCAGTGCAGTGGTGTTCGGGCAGTGTAGGGGGTCGTGCTGAGGCTGGTGTTTCACGGTTTAGGGCAGTGCAGTGGTGTTCGGGCAGTGTAGGGGGTCGTGCTGGGGCTGGTGTTTCAGGGTTTAGGGCAGTGCAGTGGTGTTCGGGCAGTGTAGGCGGTCGTGCTGGGGCTGGTGTTTCAGGGTTTAGGGCAGTGCAGTGGTGTTCGTGCAGTGTAGGGGGTCGTGCTGGGGCTGGTGTTTCAGGGTTTAGGGCAGTGCAGTGGTGCTCGGGCAGTGTAGGGGGTCGTGCTGGGGGTGATGTTTCAGGGTTTAGGGTAGTGCAGTGGTGTTCGGGCAGTGTAGGGGGTCGTGCAGGGGCTGGTGTTTCAAGGTTTAGGTCAGTGCAGTGGTGTTCGGGCAGTGTAGGGGGTCGTGCTGGGGCTGGTGTTTCAGGGTTTTGGGCAGAGCAGTGGTGTTCAGGCAGTGTAGGGGTCATGCTGGGGGTTGTGTTTCAGGGTTTAGGGCAGTGCAGTGGTGTTCGGGCAGTGTAGGGGGTCGTGCTGGGGGTGGTGTTTCAGGGTTTAGGTCAGTGGTGTTCGGGCAGTGTAGGGGGTCTTGCTGGGGGTGATGTTTCAAGGTTTAGGGCAGTGCAGTGGTGTTCGGGCAGTGTAGGGGGTCTTGCTGGGGGTAGTGTTTCAGGGTTTAGGGCAGTGCAGTGGTGTTCGGGCAGTGTAGGGGGTCATGCTGGGGGTGGTGTTTTAGGGTTTAGGGCAGTGCAGTGGTGTTAGGGCAGTGTAGGGGGTCGTGAACGGGGTGGTGTTTCAGGGTTTAGGGTAGTGCAGTGGTGTTTGTGTAGTGTAGGGGGTCATGTTTTAGGGTAGTGCAGTGGTGTTTGGGTAGTGTAGAGGGTCGTGCTGGTGGTAGTGTTTTAGGATTTAAGTTAGTGCAGTGGTGTTTGGGTAGTGTAGGGGGTCGTGCTGGGGGTAGTGTTTTAGGGTTTAAGGTAGTGCAGTGGTGTTTTTGTAGTGTAGGGGGTCATGTTTTAAGATGCAATACTCCAATACCTGACCAGTCTGCACTACATAAAACTGCAAAAAACTAAAAATAAAAAGTGTTTTGCACACTTTTTGTCATTGGGCTATATGTGGGCTACATCTGGGTAATATTTGTGCTACATTTGGGCTCTTTTTTCACTGGTGGCCATCTTGGAAGACTTCTTTGTTATGAAGTTTCCTAACCCCTTGACCGCGATCGGAATTCCGCTCGTGTGCTGGACATTCCGATCGCGGGTGTGGTCGTGACGAGCTCAGCTCGTCATGCGCACAGCGCTACCGCGCAGCATGATGAGCTGAGCTCGTCATGAGCACGGAAGGGGCTAATTTCTTCATTTACTGCAGTCTTCTCAGTAGGGAATGCTTTCAGTTTTTTACTTTGATTCCATCAAGAAGGCATTCAGATGTGTCTCACATCTGCCATAAATTCAGAATGTTAGCACTCTAGTTGCTCATTAGATCACTGGAGTAAAGCTACTGCTCACCAGGGAGTTAACTGGTAGTCTGCTGCTGGTATTGAAAGTGATTGTTTCAGTCTGCATGTCAGAATTTTCTAATGAAATAGAAGAGGATATGAGATCTCACTTAAAACATGCCCTAATTTTTCTTTCTGCAGCACTAACCATAATTTCTATTTCAAAAAGAACCCCTCATTTTGTTCCTTTTTAAATTAAATGTTTTAAGTGTTACCGGTTTATTCCAATCAAGATGGCTTCAGGTGTACCATACTTTTGTCATAAGTAAGGCTGTTAGCGCTCTAGTTGTTCTTTAGAACACTCTGGGAAGCTGCAGTAGAACACAAAGGCATCAACTGGCAGGCTGCTCCTGTTGAAATATAACAGGAAGATATTTGAGATCACACTTGAAATATGTCCTAATTTTTCTTTCTACAGCACTAACCATAATTTCTATGACAAAATGAACCCCCTCATTTTGTTCCTTTTTAAATTAAATGTTTTAAGTGTTACCAGTTTATTCCAATCAAGATGGCTTCAGGTGTGCCATACTTTTGTCATAAGTAAGGCTGTTAGCACTCTAGTTGTTCTTTAGAACACTCTGGGAAGCTGCAGTAGAACACAAAGGCATCAACTGGCAGGCTGCTCCTGTTGAAATATAACAGGAAGATATTTGAGATCACACTTGAAACATGTCCTAATTTTTCTTTCTACAGCACTAACCATAATTTCTATGACAAAATGAACCCCATCATTTTGTTCCTTTTTAAATTAAATTGTTTAAGTGTTACCAGTTTATTCCAATCAAGATGGCTTCAGGTGTGCCATACTTTTGTCATAAGTAAGGCTGTTAGCACTCTAGTTGTTCTTTAGAACACTCTGGGAAGCTGCAGTAGAACACAAAGGAATCAACTGACAGTCTCTGCCCTTGTTGGATGTACATGTTTTACTGAGAATGTCAGACTTCATTCTCACATGAGTGAGAAAGATAATGTGAATTTACAGAAAATATGCTCTCATTTTAGCTTCTGGAGCACCTTCCAAACCTCCATGGGACAAGCATGAGAAAATAGTGTTCTCTCAAACATGATTCATGATATCCCAGCAGAAGGTTTTTCACATGGTAAAATCACCTTAGAATACACCACAATTCCTAAAATTAGTATGGTACCATCAACAAATAAATTCTAATGTAACTAAAGCCTGTTATCACCCTTTATAGTTCTCCTTTTGGTGACCCTCAAAATCTTCTATTCACTACAATGCATTTCAATGAGGTACTATCATTTATATTGGTCCCAAGATGGCTGCCAGCAATTCCAGGATGAAGTGCTGACAGCCAATCAGATCTCACGATGACATGTGTGGATAGGCTCCGCCCAGATATATATGTGACTTTACTTTTGATTTTCTCAGGAACTACTGAACGGATTTACACCATTAAAGCAAAAGGCACGACACTGAACCAAGGGCTACCTCTGTGCCAAATGTGATGTAATTCCGTTCAGCAGTTCGGGCTGTAGCTGCGACTAAAGGTTCCTATGGAAAAATGAATGGGGAAAACGCGTTTTGGGACCCCCCTTTTTTCTCGGCCCCCGCTTGACGTATCACCCCGAGACTTTCAGGATAGGAGCGGACCGGAGCGCCCCAACAAGTTGGTAACTTTCGCGAAGATTCGTCAACCGGCGCCAACGTTATTTCAAATAGAATGTCGCGGATTTCCTATGGATAATAGGTTTTAACTATAACTATCTACTGGCGACCGCCAGTAGATAATATATATATATATATATATATATCAAAAGAATACCCTTGCAGGCATAGAGTGAGGCATAAATTATGCAAAAAAGAAGAAAAGAACTCTGGGTAGTTCTCAAGTTTAGGTGGAAGGCAGCTTCTGTATAGAGCACCCTCAACACCAGCGACACTCTAGATTTGCTCACCTCAAATTGTCTGCTTTTCTATCAGAGTTTTTAAGCATGGGATTAGCACAGTGCTATATACGCCGAGATAGAAAGGGACAAAGTCTTTTGCCATTTCTACTGCAAAGTCTTTAAGCATATGAATAGCACAGTGCTATCCATGCCGTTAAATGACAAAAGCCATTTACCACTCCAAGCACAGAATTACAGCTTTGGACTGGTAAAATACCATCCAAGCCAACCTGAAATGAATAAAAGCAACCCCTGACAAGTGTTTCGCTGTCATTACAGCTCTTCAGAGAGGTTTAGCTTTGTCCAGACACAAGGGAGCACCCAGTATAAGTCAAAAGAATACCCTTGCAGGCATAGAGTGACGCATAAATTATGCAAAAAAGAAGAAGAGAACTCTGGGTAGTTCTCAAGTTTAGGTGGAAGGCAGCTTCTGTATAGAGCACCCTCAACACCAGCGACACTCTAGATTTGCTCACCTTGCTTTTCTATCAAAGTTTTTAAGCATGGGATTAGCACAGTGCTAGCCAGGCCGAGATAGAAAGGGACAAAGTCTTTTGCCATTTCTACATCAAAGTCTTTAAGCATAGGAATAGCACAGTGCTATCTATGCCAAGCTGTTAAATGACAAAAGCATTCCATCACTATAATTCGTGGGGTTTGGTATTCCCAGTCTACTTCGAACAGTACGTCCTCAATGATGTTTAATGTGTCTCCATGGGGGAGACTGGTGTACAGACTCTCGATGTCTAATCCCATTAAGAGTTCAGTGTTTGGGTCGAAGGATCTGTTTTGTAAGAGTCTCAGGACATCCTTGGTGTCTTTTAAATAGGTATCAGTGTGTTGGATTATTGGTTGCATGATAGCCTCAGCAAATTTTGATAGAGGTTCCAGTATTGACCCAGTTCCTGATACAATTGGACGTCCTGGTGGCTGCGTTAAGTTCTCGTGTATTTTCGCGATCGTGTAAAAGTGTGGTGTTATGGGAGATTTGTTGATTAGGAAATCTCCTTTCTTTTGGGAAATCCAATTATGGGCGAGTGCCTCTTCTGTCATGCTGGTAATGTGAACTCGCAGTGATTCTGTAGGGTCTTGAGTCACTTTTTCATAGTTCCTGTGGTCCTGGAGTAGTCACAAGCACTCCTTCCGATATGCTTCTGCAGTTTGGATGACAGTGGCTCCCCCTTTATCAGCAGGTTTAACCCCTTCGATGCTCATGACGAGCTCAGCTCGTCATGCTGCGCGGTAGCGCTGTGCGCATGACGAGCTGAGCTCGTCACGACCCCACCCGCGATCGGAATGTCCAGCACACGAGCGGAATTCCGATCGCGGTCAAGGGGTTAATCACCATAGTCTTGTTGCCTGCCAATTCTCTTCTAGCCAGTCTCTGCTCTTTGGTTGTATTGTGAAACACTCTAGTGCTTTCCGGGTTAATCTCTCCGAGGTCCCTCAGAACCGCTTTCTCAAAAGCTAAAAGTTCCACCGGTAAGGACGCGTTAGGTGGGGTGAAAGTGGACTTCACCCTCAGTCCTCTGTTGTCCTGTACGTCAGTTCCTGGTTCCACATTAGCAAAGAGGGCCTTCAATTTGAGTTTTCTGATGAATTCGTTCATTTCACTGTGCAATCTGAAATTATCCATTCTCTCTGATGGGACAAATCCTAATCCTTTTTCTAGCATTTCCATCTGTGCGGGCGAAAGGACATGGTCCGTGAGGTTTACCACTAGACTATGGGGCCGATTCCGATCTCGGCCGGTAGGGCTCCGAATCGGATTCGGCTTAACCGGATCCGATTCGGAGCCCTATTTCCCGACCGATTCGTACGCGCGTCCGGGCGAGCGGGTACGATGCGAAATCGCCGACCGACTCGTCCGGGCGTCCCGACCGCTCCGACCGACTCGTTCCCGGGTCTAACCGCACCGACCGACTCGCTCGGACTCGACTCGCACCGCGCAATGGAGACGTTCCCCGGCCGGGTAAGTACGATGCACGCCGCGAGCAGTCCGACCGAGCCACGCACTCTGGCTCGAAAGAGCAGTCGGAGCCGTACTTTGGGGGTCCGTGTCGGACCCCCCTGTATGCGTAGCTGCGCGAGTCGCACACAGGGGGGACCCATGGGTCCCCCCTACCTGTGCGTGTGCGGCGCGAACCGCATCGACGCGAACCCACTGTAGGGGGCGCCCTCGTTTGCCTCGCACCCATTGAGGCAATGGGAGCCCGCGTACGCGTTGTACGACCGGCTCCCATTGACTTCAATGGGAGTCCGACCGACTCAAGTCCGATGGCATACGTGCGCATCGTACTCGTTCGGTCGGGCTGCACGGGTCCGAATCGGTCGGAAATCTCTCCGGGTCCGGCTCGGTCGGAGAGATTTCCGGCCCGAATCGGAATTGGCCCCTATATGTCTGCTTGTTCCTGCCTGGTTGCTCTGGGCATTGGTCATACTCGTGGTTGACACTCTGGTTTGCTCTTTGTCTGGTGCCCAGTGTACTTGGTTCCTCCTCAGTGTTCTCCCCCTCCTGGGGCCCTGACATGATCCTAAAAAACGGTTGTGTTGGTAGTTTTGATACTTCAACTGGGGAGTCGCATTCAAAGTGTTGAAAGGCATTGGGGGGCCTTGTGCTGTCGGGGGTCCGTAGAAATAAGGTACAGGGTACATGGGGGGGCCATGGTGTGGACCCCAACCTCTGGGTCCTCTGTAATTCATCCGTCTTCCATGGCCTCTTCTGCTTTGATAGTTCGTCCCGCTCTCTCTGCTGGAGCCAGAGCTGCTTGATCCACTCCCGCCAAGCCTTAGCAAACTCTGCTCCGCTTCTTGTAATTGGGAGCAGAAAATGCTCTAGCTTACTAGAAGTGGAGCAGAATTACTTTTGGACAGAGGGAGCTGCATGTCAGCAGTTCCCTCTGTCCAAAAGCAATGCCAGCTCCTGCAGGAGGCGGGGAGCAGGCAGGGACCGCGGGGGCCTTCAGGCTCCCCTGCGGTCCCCAACTTGGAACGTATAAAGTATTGTGCCCAGTGTGAGAAAGTGCCCTCTTTCTGCATGGTTGCCCCCACTTTTTGCTGAATTGCTGATGTACTTTGACTGAGTGTGCCCTGGGCTCCTGCTAATAAGGTACCCAGGGCCTATGTTCTTTCCCTAAAACTGCATTGATGCCTAAACCCAATTGGCATCTCTGGCCACAGGTCAGTCCCTGGTAAATGGTAGCACAGGTACCCAGGGCACTGTGACCAGAGAAGGTATCTAAGGTCTGCAGCACTTATTGTGCCACCCTTAGAGGTCCTGTACCATTACACTCACACACTGCCTTTGCAGGCTGCGTGTTTTGGTGCAGAACAATGTGAAGAGTCGACATGGCACACATCACTGAGTGCCATGTCTACAACCCACTGCCCTGGCATAGATCAGTCACCCCTCTAGCTGGATGCACTATACCAGTGGTGAGGGTACAGGTGCATGAGCCCTGTACCCCTACAGTGTCTAAGTCCATTCTTAGACATTGTAAGTGCAGTGCTGCCATTAAGAGTATATGGTGCTGGGAGTTTGTCATTATGAACTCCACAGCACCATAATGGCTACACTGAAAACTGAGAAGTTTGGTATCAAACTTCTCAGCATATTAAACCCACACTGATGCCAGTGTGCGATTTAATGCAAAATGCACACAGAGGGCAACTTAGAGATGCCCCCTGAAAACTAACCTACCACTAGTGTCCAGGCTGAGTGGCCGCTTTCAGCAGCCACCACCAGACATGTTTCTGGACCCCTGGAACGAGAGCCTGCTGCTCTTGGGGGCCTGAAACAATGCACATCCTGGGACGAGGTGCCAAGCCTCCTCCCCCAGGATGGGCAGGGTTCACGAAGGGGAAGCTTCAAAGGCTTGCCGCCTTTGTGAGCTTCCCCAGGCCACTTGCTGCTTTCAGCAACTGGTCCCCACTGGTTCTGACCCCTGCTTTGGGCGGGAGAACCAGCCGGAAAAACAAATGAGGTGCCCACCTCTGCCAACTCCACCCCTCAGGTGGGGGAGGCGAGGTGAAGCACAACTCTCAGTCCCTGCCATCTTGCAGATGGGGGGACTCAGTCAACTTTATGTTTGTATTGTCTCCCCTTCCCTTTTGCTTCACCCCGGGCGTTGGTCTGCACAGGGGTGTCAGTTAGCAAGCCTGATGATGAAGCATGTCACAAATTTGTGAGTGAGGGCAGTTTTTACTCACTGAGCACGGCCACCACCGTAAGACACATGTCACTGACCATGCCATAAGTGCTGTAATATTTTAAGTTAGAAGCAGTGCATTGCGGGGCTAACTACAACTGCTGAATTTCACTGGTTTTGTATGACTGAAACCTGTGCCTGACAATAACGTCCCTGTAACCTTTGGTTTTTTCAGATATATATATATATATGCTGGCCACGCCCCCCGTTGCACATCGAACATTTCCTGTTAATCTCTGTGTTAGTAGCTTCTGGTCATCCGATCTTGTGTAGTCGGAGGACTCCTGGTACCGGGGACTACCGCTGGTAAGGAGCAACGTTACTGTTATTTGCATCAACGGGTTGGGAGATTCTCTATCTCCACACAGACATTCATTACAATTTGGTTCCGCTTGTTATTTCATTTCAACCACTCCAATGTCAACCCATGACGCGCTGCATGACCGGGAGGCTGCAGCTTAGGCGCTATTTTTGAACTTACCTGTTGCCAGTACGGAAACAGCATGTCAGATTGGCAGTACAAATACAAATGACATCAAAAGTCTATTGAGAAATTTGGAAAAGCTACAAAAAAACGAACTCACAAAATGGTGGGAGAAAAAGTCTTTAGAGAAGTACTGCGATGCTGGGAGAGTACCACGGGGGTTGCGAGTGCTGATTGTGCCCACTTTCGATAACCCTCACCCTGATATGCTCTCTGAATGGGCGGCCAATAACCTCCAGGCATCCATGAATATGGTTAATATCCTCATAAAATATGCCGAGATCGATCGGAACAGCATTCTTAAAGAGATTGATCAGGTAATTGCCGCACTCGAAGAATGTGATCAGAAGGATTGGGTTTCTAAAGGTCGTGCTGATATTGATATCAAATTAAAAAAACATGAAGACACTATAAAGACCCGAAAAGTCTTCAAATTTGCCCGGGACCGGGATGACTATGCGTTAGGAAGGGTGTTTACCTTTTCCCGGAAATTTGACACTGTAAGAGACAAGCACTAACAAACAAATTGCCCACTGCACAACCATCTACCTCTGAGGGCAACAGCGTCACACATGATGAATCGGATGTAAACTCTCTTACATCTAATAGCGATTCTGACAATAGCAGAGCGTCGACCTCTGCAATACAATCCAGGATTGAAACAAGTTATACTCCAGCAGAGGAGTTGAATTTTTTAACCATGGACAGGCGTCAAAAACTATGCCCACGCAACCCCCAAAACAAAGCAGAAACAGCAGGTGCCAATGCCGGAGGGAGAGGCGCCGGCAACGTATCAGGCACATCCAACAGGGGAACAGCAGCAAGAAAATGGAGACGATAAGTCTATAGGAGGATAATACCATCATCAACCTCACGGATACTACACTCACAAAAGCAGAACTGCAACTGTTAACTCTCGGTCTTACATTTTTCCCAGAATCGAACTTTGCTTATAAGCAATCGCGGATTGATATATACAAGTTCATCCATAAATTAAAACTAAGAAAGTTTTTCCAATTGAACAAACCATTGACAAAAACTACGGATCTGGGCACTGCTACCACTGCCATTGGCAATTTGCAAGTCAGTGACTTATCAACTATCCAGGTGTTACATTCTTTAGCCAATGAGGACTCATTGAGTGATTCTGCTAATATTGAGTGTATGTCCATTGAAGATATTAATACAGGAATGGCCGCCTCGAGTCCTTTTCGTCCTCCATCTTCTTTCTATCCACTCATGCCTAAGGACTCTGTAGACGTCTTTAGTGAATTTGTCATTGAAGACTTGAAACAACTGAATACCTCTGTGAATTCCAAACGTCAGCATCTCAGTTACCGCTTGAAAAATTATTGGGCTCTCATGAAAAAACTTCGCGATAAACATGAGGTCATTGTGAGTAGCGCAGCTAAGCGAGGTAATATTGTTTTATGGCCCAGGACTGACTATCTATCTGAAGCACAACGCCATCTCTCTGATACCAGTTGTTATTGCATAGTTACCCGCCTAAACTTGAACTCAGTGAAAGACAAAGTCTTTAAACATCTCCAGCAATGGAAGAGACAAGGTCTTTTATCCAAAAATGAGTATCATTTCTTGAGGAACGACCATCCCACAACTCCAATTCTATACTTTATTCCAAAAGTGCATAAGGGGACATCCCCTGTCCTTGGCAGACCTATTATCCTGGCTGGAACAGTGTTCTAGAAGTGGTGTCCAAGTACGTAGATTTTTTTCTTCAGGCGCACATGACCAGTCTGCCCTCCTTCATCAAGGACACAGGAGACTTCTTGCGAAAACTTACTGAAGTTGAGTGACATCCTGATTATTTGTTAATTGCTATGGACATAGCTTCTCTTTACACTAGTATCCATCACACTGATGGACTTGAGGTGGTTAAACACTTTCTTAGCGACCGAGCTATTTGTTTGCATGATCATAATTGTATGCTGCTTACTATGATTGATTTGTGCCTTAACAATAATTTGTTCCTGTTCAACAAAATCTTGTACCAACAATTGAGAGGGGTGGCAATGGGGGCGTGCTTCTCTCCCAGCTACGCCTGTTTACTGGTGGGATGGTGGGAGGAGCACGCCCTCAGGACACTCCATAAAGATATCTGGGACACCCATATCAAATATTACTGTAGATACATTGATGATGTATGTATTGTATGGGATGGCACTAAGCAGTCAGCATTGCAATTTATAACATCTGTTAATGACAATCAACTCAATCTGCACTTCACCACTACCGTGAGTGAACAGAGGGTTGAATTTCTTGACTTGGAAGTGTATATCTGTGAGAATAGCATTCAAACTAAATTACACAGGAAGAGTACCGCCGGAACTCTACATTACACGCCACCAGCACTCACCCCCAGCACTTAATACGCAGTATACCGTATGGCGAGTTTCTTCGCCTACGTCGTATCTGTAGTCTTGGGTCTGATCTGAAACAGTGCCAATCAGAGGCCCTTGATCGCTTCCTGGCACGTGGGTACAAGTGACATGACTTACAAATAGCCTTGGACAAGGCTAATTCCCAACCACGTGAGTTCTACCTAAAAACCAAAAGTGAACGCAAACTTGATATGGCAGTACAGCCTTTATCTGATGATGAGAATACTGAGACACAACCAATCAGACTAATAACTACATTTAGCAAGCAGGAAAAGCAAATCCGTAAGATCATATACGCACATTGGCCCATTGTGCTCACGGATTTAACATTAAAATCAGTCTTGCCGTCACTTCCTGCCATTACTTTCAGGAGAGCACACTCTATGAGGGATGCTCTGGTTAAATCCAGCCCTGAATTGATACCGAAATCCACCTGGCTTTCAAAATCTGTTTTTTTTAAATGTTCATCTTGCCGGGCCTGTAAATTTGGGGTCAACATGTCTGAATACTTGACAGCATTTAGTGTTATTCCAGTGCCGTTAACAGAACATTAAACATGCCGTACAGAGTACGCAGTATATTTGCTGGAATGCACGTGTCATCTCAAGTACATAGGCAGCACCAAGCTCCCAGTGTTTAATGGGATTTTACAGCACTTGCGAGCTATAATGAATTCTGACCCCAACTACCCAGTTGCCCGGCATTTTAAAGCTATTCACCAGAACAAAGTCAGTGAGTTGCAATATTCTGTGATTGGGGCGGTTCCTACCTCCATTCGAGGGGGCAATAGAGAAAGGAAGTTGCGACAGTTAGAGTCTTTTTTCATCATGACACTCAATACCAAGATGCCCAATGGGCTTAACACAAGCGAGGTCTTACATAACTTTCTATAGCACTATCAGATATATGGCCTCATTTTGTCTTTGGTGCTACATGGCCTGCTTATGTGTCCTTGACTCATTGTCTCTTCCTTTCATCTATACAATGTTTACATCTTCTTCAGGTTTTACTGTCTTTTGCAATTATATCAAGTCATTGCATTGTGTGTTTACTTTTATGACTGAATTTTATATATAATGTTTACTCTGGCACTGTCACTTTATTTCATTCAGCACTGGTACTTTGATTACAACCTATGGGTTGTTTTTCATTAGTATTTTTGCACCTTTTGCACAGCCCCACTACTTTTTTTATATACAGTGTATATAGGGTGATGAAATATTATCTTGGCACTATTTGCACATTTGCACAGTTGTTTTGGATGAATTAATGCAATGTTTTTACTCTTTATATGCACTAATTATACTTATTGCATTTTGGTGCTATTCAATTCTGTTTACTATGCCCATTTGGTTTGTTCAAATAGATTTTTGGAAATGGATTATGGAGATAGAAAATTGTTTTGTAAATCAGTTTGTCAGTTTTTTAATCTTTACTTGCACTTTATCCATTACTGGCATTGACCATGAATTTCCCTGAAATTGTGCTCTGACATCATCTTTACTCTGTGTGTGCATATACATGTTTTTATCTAGGATAATACATTGTACATAGAATGATTTTGTAATCTCCTTTTAATATTCACCTATTTTTACCATGGACAAACCTATTTATATTTCGCATCAATACTATTTATGTATTTATTTTTTATGTGCGTACCTTGCGAGTGAATTATGCATTTTAGTCTGTTTTCCAATCAACAGTCACAGTGAAAAGTCTGTTATCTTTATTCATGCACTGACTTCTGACCAGTCCTTTGTTTTGATTGGTCACACTGAGTATTTTAGTAGTTAGTCGTCACTGGCGCGCCATGTGATCAAGATCGCTGTGTGTGATCGAAACGCGTCTGGGGCGGACACTTGTCTGTTTCACTTTGTGGTGATATATATAATAAAAGAACTGCAGAGATTTCTTTGTGGTCCGTACCTGCTTCGAATCCCCCCTCAGTGCAGAAGGTGGGACAGGATTGTGGATTTTCATATATATATATATCCAACAGTTCAGTAGCGATAGAACCCTCGCCACTTGTAATGGCGGGCCGTGGCAGGGTCGCAAACCCTCTTAATTCCAACACACAAAGCGCCGTCTCAAAGTTTCAGAGTACTACTCGTGAGCAAGGAGCGGACGCTCCGAAACGCGTAGGGTGCCTTTGCTGTAAATAAAATCATGCTTGAAGGAAATATGGGCCACGGCGTGTTGTCTTTGAAACTTTGAGACGGCGCGTTTTAAGTTGGGGGATTAAGTCCCATTGAATCATGAGGGTCCCTGGGCTCCAACTAGCCCACCCTGTACCTCCAGTATGTGCCAGGGAGCTGCGTTGCAGAGAGGTGTTCAGAGGCCACGCCCCTTTTTGCACCTCTCTGCAACGCAGCTCTGTGGCGCTTTCTGGACGTACCTGGTGGGCTAGTTGGCCCCCAGGGACCCTCAGGATTGAAGGGGATTTAATTCCCCATCTTAAAACGCGCCATGGGGCCTGTTTGCACACATGTCACCTCAGGCCCCGCCCCCTCCCTTCACCATTGTGCAAATATTCCTCTAAAATCAGCCGAACTACGATTTCCGATTTACTCACCTGTTATCAGGAGAGACCTCAGTGCTGCATCTTTGAGCCCAATACTGATCCTGAAAAGTAATTTTAACCGTACTTACCAGTAACTTGAATTTCCTTCCATATGCTAACATTGACTGGTTTCACTTGGAAATTCTTCTAAGTGTGGAGTTTTGGAACTTTATAATATTCCTCTAAAATCAGCCGAACTACGAATTCCGATTTACTCACCTGTTATCAGGAGAGAACCCAGTGCTGCATCTTTTAGCCCAGCACTGACCTTGAAAAGTAATTCTAACCGTACTTACCAGTAAATTGAATTTCCTTCCATAGGATATCATTGCCTGCTTTTTGCTGAAAAAGTTTGTGTCGATTTTTGAAACATACAAATATTCCTCTAAAATTAGCAGAACTACGAATTCCGATTTACTCACCTGTTATCAGGAGAGACCTCAGTGCTGCATCTTTGAGCCCAGTACTGATCCTGAAAAGTAATGTTAACCGTACTTACCAGTAACTTGAATTTCCTTCCATAGGCTAACATTGACTGGTTTCACTTGGAAATTCTTCTAAGTGTGGAGTTTTGGAACTTTATAATATTCTTCTAAAATCAGCCGAACTACGAATTCCGATTTACTCACCTGTTATCAGGAGAGAACCCAGTGCTGCATCTTTTAGCCCAGCACTGACCCTGAAAAGTAATTCTAACCGTATTTACCAGTAACTTGTATTTCCTTCCATAGGAATCCATTGTCTGGTTTTCAGCAGAAAAGTTTCAAAGTGTCGATTTTCACAAACTACAAATATTCCTTAAAAATCGCCTGTATGACTTAAACGCATTCTTTCAACTGTTTACAGGAGATGCACCAGTGCTGGATCCAGGATCCACCACTGAGTAAGAAAAGTAACGATAACACTACTTACCTGCTAAGTGAATTTCCTCCCATAGGATAACATTGGTGATTCTATGTGAAAAAGTTTCTAAGTGTCAACTTTTAAAATACAATAATATTCCTTAAAAATCACTACTGTAACCAAAACGCTTTTACTCAACTGTTTACAGGAGATGTCCCAGGACTGAATCTAGGATCCAGTCCTGTGGTTAGAAAAGTAATCCATAAAGTAACTAATTGCATTTAACTTGAAATTCACATTGAGCTCAATGTTGCATTGTGTTTGAAATTGTGTTGCCCATTGCAACAACTGTAACTACTGTACTTAAAAGTCTATTGCCTATTTGCACAGTATTTAAACTAAAGTAATTCATTCTGAGAAAGTATATTTTGTAATGTAATGCATAATGTAATTACAATGTAATTTAAACAATAAAATATCTAAAAATAAATAGTTTAAAAAAATGTTGTAAATCAGTATCAAAAAAATAAATATAACAATTAATACATTTAAAAATTGTCATTTACAAAACCTTTGAAATTCACTGAAAAAAACCATAGGTTTCAAAAATGTTATAGTTAGGAATTAGCATTTAAAAACCTTTGAAATTCACTGAAAAAACCATAGGTTTCAGGCACGTTATAGTTAGAAATTAGCATTTAAAAAACCTTACAAATTCACTGAAAAAACCATAGGTTTTAGGGACAGTTATAGTTAGTTGGACATTGCACTCGTACAAAATCCGTGAAATTCCCCCGTTATAGTTAGTTCAGGTAACTATAACTCGCGCCCCCGCAATGCACTTCTGATGACGTCACATATTACATCACTCATGACATGGTCAGTGACATCACTGATGACATCACTGATGACATCTCAAATGACATCACTGATGACATCACTGATGACATCATCCATGTGATAATTTGATGCATCTTCTCACACCCTAATATAACTTTTGATACACCCAATGTAAATTACAGACTGCCATTGTCAAAACCATAGACACTCCAACACCAATTACTATATACACACTCACTGATTCTTAGGTCTACACACACACATCTACTCACTCACCCGTACAGTCACTCATACTTATAGCCACTCAGTACAGGACTATTATATGCACTCATACACCTATATAAACACTCACACACCACCACTCATCCATAGAGGTACTCACACACCTAGTCAGTCATGCAAAAATTAAGCACACACCCATTTACTCATCTATACAGTTATACACACACCAGCTCACTTACTCATACAAATACTAGCACATTCTTACGCTCTTATACAATCACTGATACAAGCACACACTCATCCATACAGTCACTCTCACAATCACACACTCTCGCTTTTAGCTATTTATATACTCCAATACACATATATACTGCCTTTCACATATGTAGTTACTCACACATGTACCACTGGGACATACATTCACTCACTAACACACTCTTACACACACTTACCCACCCATACAGTCTATCACAGATGCACTCTTGAAACCATCCACCCAGCGAATCACCCACTCACACATCTATGCACAGAGTCGCACACACCCCACCCACACAAACACTCAGGCACCCATACAGATACTCAGACAACCAATCAATAACTCATATAGACACTCATGTAGCTATTCACAAACCCATGCAGCCACTTACACAGCAACAGACAGACGGATACAGACATTCACCCAGTTTAGTCACTAACCCATGCATTCAGTAAGATACGTTTAATCACTCACTTATAGAGTTAGTCACGCACCTACTAAATCATCCATACAGACACTTATACACCCACTCATTCTTCAATACGCCTTTCCCTATATATATTACAAATATTTAAACTTTACAGAAACACACAGTCACTGGATGATGTCATCAGTGATGTCATTTGAGATGTCATCAGTGATGTCATCAGTGATGTCACTGACCATGTCATGAGTGATGTAATATGTGACGTCATCAGCAGTGCATTGCGGGCGCGAGTTATAGTTAGCTGAACTAACTATAACGGGGGAATTTCACGGGTTTTGTACAAGTGCAATGTCCAACTAACTATAACTGTCCCTAAAACCTATGGTTTTTTCAGTGAATATATATATATTCAAATCCACCGTTCTCTGCACCTTCCCTTCCGCTGGGAACAAACGGATGCGAACCCACGTTTTCGTGCTGAAATATTTTTTAGTTTATTGTTGAGTCACCACAATCGCCATGACGCGTTTCGGCCTGACACGGCCTTGATCACATGACGCGCTCTGAAAGTCATATTACTCCTTTTAAAGTGCTAGGTGCAATCACACGTGATGTATAGACATAGACAAAATACTTATGACTTATTGTTGTCAGAAATAAGACTGTGCAAATCAGCAAAAAAAAAAAAAATATATATATATATATATATAAATATATGATGGGTTAAAATCCACATAGTATAAATACATATAAAACCAATTTTACGTAAAATACATAAAACTTGTTTCCAAAGTATTCAAATATTGCCATTTAA